>CM038145.1:307805717-308405717 GCA_021437245.1 Aegilops speltoides
AAACTGCTAAGCTTATCTAGGACAGGCTCTCCAAAGTAAGCGAAGGAGTCTCAACTCAACGTGACTCTCGTGTTGACGTTCTTCGCAATCTGTTCAACCGCTTCAAAAGACTCGACAATGAAAATGTTCAGCAAACCTTCGATCGCCTCACTGATATCTCAAATGAGCTTCAAGCGCTCAGTGCCACTGATATCACCGATCATGAGGTGGTGAAGAAATTGCTGAGATCACTCGATTCGTCATTTGACACTCTGGCACTGATGATTCAAGAGCGTGCTGATTACCAGTCACTAGATCCCACTGATATCCTCGAGAGGCTAAATACTCATGAGTTCCAGCTTGCTGAAAAGAGAGATCTCTATGGTTCAAGCTATGGCAAACCACGTGCCCTGAAGGCCAAGGCAGTGTCTGAATCTGACTGTGAATATTCTGGTAGTATCCTTGGTGATCCTGAAGAATTGAGCCAGGAGCTAGCGCTGCTCGTGAAGAAGTTCCAGAAATTCTCAAGACGTGATCGCTTTGGAAAATCTTCAAGGAGCAGTGATTGTCGTGGTTCTAAGTCTGACAGTAGAAGTAGGGGTAGGTTAAGGAGAGGCGATGTCCTAGCTATGGAGCAGTTGTGGAGACAAAGGATGTACGAGTTCAGGCCCTTCTCGGAGGAAGTAACAGCCCTACGTCTCGGAGCCCTGAGGCGGTCGAGTGGATTATGAGTATGAGTATTACAGAATCTGAACCCCTCTCTCGTGGAGCGGGTGGCTTATATAGAGTGCGCCAGACCCCAGCCAGCTCACATAATGGAGGGATTAAAGTACATTAAGCCAGGGGGGTTACTGGTAACGCCCCTCATAAGGCGCTTTAACTATCATTAAGTCTATTCAATAGCAAACCGTTATACATGGAGTGCCTTCGACCTTCCGGTGGTCGAGTGAGTCTTCATGGTCGAGTGAGTCTTCCATGGTCGAGTCCTTCCAGTCTAGTCGAGTGGATTTCTCTTTGGTCGACTGGAAGATGATCTCTTCTACGAGTACCCTTGGGTGGGACGCTTAGGTCAGGCCTATGACCCTACCCTAGGTACATGAATCCATCATTAGCCCCCGAATGGATTGAGGCTTGAGTGAAGGAGGAGTTGACGTTGTTTCCGACTGCCTTTTGCATTCTGGCTACGTGTTGTCTTGGATCAAGATCTTCTTTGCTGATAACAAGAAACTTTCCTTCAGTCGACTTGATCCATTCTTGTTCTTTAGTCGAGTGACTTCTTTTGCTATTCCCGAGCAACGGATCGCAGGAAATCTCGCACTTGACAGACTGATTTGTCGTTCGCGGATCTCGCGGGATACGAAATTTGGGGAAGCGCGCGAAACGGAACGGACTGCGGCGCTTGGATGGGACGTAACAGGGGCGCCTCGATCTCCGCGCCGCTTTTTCCGCCACGTATCACGCAAAGGCTACTGCGGGATATGATTGGATTGCTCGGGTCCACCACATCCACTCGGAAGGGATGCTATAAATGTAACTCCCGGAGGCTCATGCACAGTACCTTGTTCTTCCTCCTTAGTTCTCTCCGTCTCCGTTCTCCGCCCCCGCTGCTGCTCTCTCGCCATCTCCCCCCTTGCGCATTCCGCCTGCGGCCATGGGCAAAGAGAAGACGACGATGTTGGAGCGCGCGAAGAAGGCGTCGGTGGCGGAGAAGGCGTCGGCGGCGAGAAGGCGAAGGGAGATCCACCGTCGCGTGGTTCTTTGTCGAGATCCAAACGCGAAAGGCTGGGTCCAGGAGATCGGATCCATCGACCATCGAGGAGAAGGATCTCCTCGATATGGCCGACGACGGATTGATTCCCCACGGCGCCGCGAGACTTCTGGCCGAGTGGCAGCCTCAACCGTAAGAGGGTGAGTGCGTGCTTTTGGCCACCCATGTCGACCGAGGTTTTTCGCTGCCACCGAAAGTGTCTTCTTTCGAGGTTTTCTGAATTTCTTGAGCCCAGCTCCACCATTTTACTCCAAACTCCATCGCATACCTTGCCGCTTTTGTGTCTATGTGCGAAAACTTCCGGGCTGTCGACCGCCTGGGTTTGTTCAAGTACATCTTCACATGTCGCCTCTCGGTGAAGAAGGCAAGCCCCAGTGACGAGAAGACCCAAGTAGTCCAGATGTGTGGTGGTTTAGGGGTCCAGCTTGAGGAACAAAAGCACCTTCCCAGCTATGCATTTTCCCGAGTCGGTCAGGTGGCAATCGACCTGGTTCTATTGCGGAATGAGACGACGCCGGGCGCCGACCGCCTTCCTGAATTCACCATGAGTCGAGTGAATAGACCCTCCTCCTCAAGGTTGTTCCGAAGAGAGGGCTGAAGTGAAGATGCTGATGGACCGCGTGGTGCAGCTGGTTAGGGACGGAGGATCGGCATGGACCTCTGGAGGTTTTTCTTCGAGGCTAATCCAGCCCCTTCGGGCCCGAGAGTCATCAGATGTGGTTGTATCGCGGCACCAAGACGAGACTCGCGGCCCACCCGGAGGTAGTCGATTTATACCGTAGTGGAAAGATGGATGGCTTCGATCATCGGGAACAAGGACAATCCTCGCGGATCCCGTGAGGATTTCTCCGCTTGATCGTGACAGCGCTCGGATAAGGTACACTTGTTCTGCTTTTCCGTTGTATATCCGTCGAGTGCGTTTACGTAATTTGGTTGATCAACTCGCTTTGATGCTTCGAGTGCCCTCACCGAGCTATACTCAATGCCCAATGGCGCCCAGATTCCGACTGAGGAGGGGGAAGCCAAGGAGGTGAGAGCCAGAAGAGTGGGATTCAGATGCTTTGCAGAGGCGGCGGCGGCGATGATGACGATGACGAGGATGATGATGACGAGGATGAAGAGGAGGAAGCCGCACCACCGCGCTTGGAAAGGCGGTCAAAACTTGTGCACGACCCTTCGGTTGAACGCGGTAAGGGAGTTGCGACTGTCTCGCAGTCGACTAAACGCCCTCGGACTGCTTCACCGGTGCCGACTGAGAAAGTGCCAAAGCAGGCGAAGGTAGTTCCGTCGAGGACAACCAAGCCTCTGCCAAAAATGAAAGTGTCCATCCCCACCATCTCAGGGTAAACATATTGCTTAAATCTTCTTGTTCTATATAAATTTTGTCTCTGGTTGATACTTGAATCGGTCGACTGATTCTTTGGATTTTCAGCGCTGCGACTTCCGAAACCTCAGCTAAGGCTGAAGACCACGAGATGGAGGACGCCGCCACCTCTAACCCTGGTACTATATCCTTAGTTCTTGTTCTTTAGTCGACTGACCCAAGATTTCTGACTTTAACTCTTTTCTGAAGCTCCAACTAATGACATCATCACTCTTCCTGACGATGATGATGAAGATGAGGAGCCATTGAGGACTAGGAGGAGTAGGAAGGCATCTACTGGCAAGGAAGCCCAAGGTGTGACGGTGCCCGAGACCGTTGTGACGGAAGGAGAGGTCGGCACTCGACATACCGTATCCTTCGCGAATCCGTTGACGAGTGCTCGGCCCGCTTCGTCGAGTGCTGGACAACCTTCGATCTTCACCACGCACCACGTCCCGGAGGACCAGGCTGATGCTGCTAAGGAGGCGATCCGTCAAGCAGGGATCATGATGGAGCAGGTGAAGATCGCTCGATGCGAGTCAAGCGGCTTATGATGCCAGCTCGCCCTTGAGCAATGTTCAGTCGATCGACCACCACCTGCTCATAGGATATGCTATCAAAACTTTTCTTTCTGAAATTCATAGCAATAGCAGTCACCCACTGGGTGTGTCGATAAAAACTCCGTGTTAGCGGGGGCACGCTGAGTGCACCCGCTGGGTGTAGTCCCCAAGGCTAAGGTCGACTGCTGGCAGTCGGTCTTAGGCTTACTAAGTAGATGTTGATCATTATCCGAATGGAACGAATGGGTTTCTGAGTCCAGTGGGGGCACGCTGAGTGCACCCACTGGGTGTAGTCCCCGAGACTGTGGTCGATCGCCGCGATTGATTACAGATCGAGAAGTATTGGTCGATCGTCGACTCGCTTTTTTTGCTGGTCGATCGATCGACTATGTCTTGAATAAGACCGGGGGGGCGCGCGAGTGCACCCACCGGTGTAGTCCCCGAGACTACGGTTGAATGCTGGCATTCGACTGTAGTCTTAGAAACGCACAATTCTTCTTGATTCACTCGGAAGTGGATTATCTCTGATATTTTTGCAACTGACTCTTCGTAGAAATCTTGTGATCTTGCGGCACGCTATACTGAACTGGAGCAGAAGCATATTCAGCTCGAGTTGGACTTGAAACTAGTGCAAGAGAATCTGACGAAGGCGAAGGAAGAGACCAAAGGTATGTTTGGTGAGATTTCGACGACTCTTTCCTCCTCTCACTTGCTTCAAGTTTGACTTTGCTGCGATTTACAGGCAAGGTGAAGGAGGCTCAAAGGAAGAAGGAGCTTGAGCTGTCTGAGAAGATCAAGCTTGCTGATGAAAAATCGGCCTCGCGCTAAGCTCGAACAGATAACGCCGATCTGAAGGCTGCTCGCCACTTGCCAGCAAGGATGCTGAGCGAATGAAGGCTGACAAGAAGAACCTGACCGAGAAGATCCTCCAAATGGCTGGGAAGAAGAACGAGCTGGAAAGCTTCTTGGGTGGTCTTGCTAAGAAATTGTTCCTTAAGCTCGAAGGTAACCTTCTTCACTCGACCAATTCTCCCAACTGTTATGTTTCCACTCATTCGCTTTTCCTGATTCGGGACTTTGTCTTTGCAGAGTTCTGCCGCAACTTTGAAGAAGAAACCAGCCAGCTGGAGATGAACCTTGACCCTGTCAATTCCCCGGTGAACGATGAAACTGCTATGAACATCTTCCGACTGGAGTCCCGTGTTGCTGCTGTTGTGGATTATCTCGCAAGACTGAAGGCTGCTACGTCCCGCATCGACTCGACGCTCTGGCCCAATGAGACACTCCAAAATGACCTCGAGTCATTGATGGCTCGACCAACGCCGCCCCCGACCGAGTGCAAGAGTGGAAGAAATCTTCGCTCGGTGTGGTGCGACGCCGCCTGTCCGGGCGCGAGTCCATTGCAAGGAAGCCCGAGAAGATAAGTGGCGGCTCTCGAGTGGCCAACACCAAAAAGCACGATTTCAGACCTTCATGGAGACTTTCATTGCTGCTGCCACGCGGATTGCCGACGGGATTGATCTTGACGAGTTCGTTGCTCCATCCAGCCCTCCACAGGAGGGGTAAAAAACTTTCCTTGACCTTAAATTTGCCTCGGTATGCCGAGTGGAGTTGTAACCGATAAAACTTTAACAGGCTTAGCGCCTGAGCACTCTCGGTTATTTTAGGTGTCGACCTAAATTTAGATTGGATGTTTGGAAATGATTGCTCCTGGCTTGAATTGCTCTTTGCAGGTTAACAGCGAGATGCCTGCTGCAGTCGACTTATTCCTTAGGCGAGCACTGAGCTGTAGCTAAGCCTCCGAGTGGAAGTCTGGCTTACCACTCGGTAGGATTTTAATAACTTAGGCGAGCACTGGGCTGCAGCTAAGCCCCCGAGTGGGAGGTTTGCTCTCCACTCAGTAGGATTTCAATAACTTAGGCGAGCACTGGGCTGCGGCTAAGCCCCCGAGTGAGAGGTTTGCTCTCCACTCGGTAGGATTTCTTATATCTTAGGCGAGCACTGGGCTGCAGCTAAGCCCCCGAGTGGGAGGTTTGCTCTCCACTCGGTAGGATTTCTTATATCTTAGGCGAGCACTGGGCTGCAGCTAAGCCTCCGAGTGGGAGGTTTGCTCTCCACTCGGTAGGATTTCTTATATCTTAGGCGAGCACTGGGCTGCAGCTAAGCCCCCGAGCGGGAGGTTTGCTCTCCACTCGGTAGGATTTCAATAACTTAGGCGAGCACTGGGCTGCAGCTAAGCCCCCGAGTGGGAGGTTTGCTCTCCACTCGGTAGGATTTCCGTTGTATTTGTGTCGAAGCTCGGAGAAGAGGGTCGCGGTCGACCCGCACTTCATCTTCCTTGCAATCGCACATCATACTTATGGTGCAGCTCGGAGGAGAGGGTCGCAGTCGACCTGCGCCTCGTTTTCCTTGCTAGTATACTTTATACCTAGGCGAGTCCTTGGACTGCAGCTAAGCCTCCGAGTGGAAGTCTGGCTTACCACTCGGTAGGATTTTTAATAACTTAGGCGAGCACTGAGCTGCAGCTAAGCCCCCGAGTGGAAGTCTGGCTTACCACTCGGCAGGATTTTAATAACTTAGGCGAGCACTGAGCTGCAGCTAAGCCTCCGAGTGGAAGTCTGGCTTACCACTCGGTAGGATTTTAATAACTTAGGCGAGCACTGAGCTGCAGCTAAGCCTCCGAGTGGAAGTCCGCTTACCACTCGGTGGGATTTTAATAACTTAGGCGAGCACCGAGCTGCAGCTAAGCCTCCGAGTGGAAGTCCGCTTACCACTCGGTAGGATTTAATAACTTAGGCGAACGGATTCGCGCCACCCACTGGGGGAGGTGAAAATTTTACTCGACGAAAAATAAAGAGTGACAAAAATTATGAAGGAATTATGACACTATTACTTCAAAGCTCGTGAGCTACAGGAGTACTTTATTACAACTCTTCCGAGTGAAAAACCTTAAGTGTAAAACGGGCGGAGCAGATCCGCATTCCAAGCTCGGGGCTCATCGATATCGTGTTCGACATTGTAGAGACGATATGCCCCATTGTGGAGAACCTTTGTGACGATGAAGGGACCTTCCCATGAGGGAGCAAGCTTATGTTGTTTCTGCTGATCCACCCGAAGGACCAGATCTCCTTCCTGGAAGGCTCGACCTCTCACATTTACGCGCAGGTGGCGCGCGAAGTCTTGCTGGTAAATGGTCGAGCGGATCGAGCCATTTCCTTTCCTCTTCCAGAGGTCGATCAGATCCCGACGCGCTTGCTCAGCTTCGCTTCATTATAAAGTTCAATTCGTGGAGCATTGTGAAGGAGATCACTTTCGGTAAAACTGCTTCTGCCCCATAGACCAGGAAAAAAGGAGTTCTCCCAGTCGACCGATTAGGCGTGGTCCGCAAACCCCAAAGCACTGAAGGAAGTTCGTCGACCCAAGCTCCAGCCGCATGCTTGAGATCTCGCATCAAACGGGCTTCGCACTTTGAGGATCAATCCATTGGCTCGCTCGCCTGTCCGCTCGATTTGTGGATGGGCGATCAAGCATAGTCGACTCGTGTGCCTTGGGAGTTGCGAAATCCTTGAATTCTTCCGAGTCAAAATTCACCCATTGTCCGTGATAATACTGTGCGGGACTCCATACCGAACGCCAACCTCTCGACGAAGGAAACAGCGATACCAAAGATCAAGTTTTTGATTGGCTTGGCCTCAATCCACTTGGTGAACTTGTCGATTGCTACCAAGACATGCGTGAAACCGCTCCGACCCGCTCGCAAGGGACCGATCATGTCCAACCCCATACTGCGAAAGGCCGACGAGTGGAATGGTCTTCAAGGTCGACGCAGCTTGTGTGACATATTGAGTAGAACGGCATCCTTCGCACTTGTCCACTATTTCTTTCGCCATCTCATTTGCTCTTGGCCAAGAAATCCAGCTCGGTATGCTTTGGCTACAATGGTCCGAGAGGACGATGGTGACCACAGTCCCCGAGTGGATATCATTGAGTATGACTCGACCTTCTTCTCTCGCGTTATGCATTTTTGTCCGACTCGTTGGGCTTTCTCTATAATCTGCCCATTGATAACGGTAAAGGCTTTGGATCGACGGACGATCTGCCGAGCCTCTTCCTCATCCTCCGGGAGTTCCTTTCTCGAATATACGCAATGTATGGAATTGTCCAATCGGGAGTGACAACTAAAACTTCCATGACCAAGTCGACCATCGCCGGATCTCAACCTCGACGAGTCCGTGGCACTCTTGGGTTGCGGAGCTTCCTCCGTGAAGGATCTTCTTTGACCGACGGAGTGTGTATATGTTCCGAAAACACGCCACTCGGAATGGCTTCTCTCTTGGACCCTATCATCGCCAGATCATCTGCTGCTTGATTTTTCATGGGGATGTGATGGAGCTCCAACCCTCAAACTTCTTTTCCAGCTTCCTCACTGCATTGCAAGATCCAAATCATAGCCGGGCTTCTCACGCCCCACTCCTTCATCACTTGATTGACCACTAGATCTGAGTCGCCATAAACCATCGAAGCGACGGACGCCGAGTGAGATGGCCATGCGCAATCCGTATAAGAGGGCCTCATACTCTACCTCATTGTTGGAGGAATCAAAGTGAATCTGGAGCACATACTTAAGCTTATCTCCTCTGGGGAAACCAGAACAACCCCAAAGACTGTAACCATTCAAAGATCTTGGAGCCGTCAAAGAACATGGTCCAATGCTCCGAGTGAACTTCGATCGGTTGTTGTTGTTCAATCCACTCGGCAAGGAAATCCGCTATAGCCTGGGACTTAATGGCTTTTTTGCCTCGAATTTGATATCAAGGGAAGAAGTTCAATCGCCCACTTCGCCACTCGACCGGTTGCGTCTCATTATGCAAGATCTCTCGATAAAGGAGCGTCACGATTTAATCGTGATGTAATGATCGAGAAATAGTGAGCAACCTTCTTTGTGGTCATGTATATACTATACACAAGCTTCGATAATGAGGGTATCTCTGCTTGGATGGAGTCAAAACTTGGACAAATAATACACCGGCGCTGAACTTTGAAGGCCTTTCCTTCCTCTTCCCGCCGATCAGTAAGCCTGAATCGACAACTTGTCCAAAGGGCTGCAATGTAAAGCAACAGAGGCTCTTTGCTGATTGGAGCAGCAAGCACCGGCTGGGTGGAGAGCAAAGCTTTAGCTCGGCAAACGCTGCATCGACTTCCGAGTCCACTCGAACTTGTCAGCCTTCTTCATCGATCGGTAAAGAGGTAATGCCTTTTCACCGAGTCGTGAGATGAATCGACTTAAAGCGCCAAGCATCCAAAGAAGCTTCGGGCGCCGTGCACTCGCAGTATGCGTTTCATTCGGAGAATAGTGCCGATCTTCTTCGGTTAGCGTCGATTCCTCGCTCGAAACGAAAACCGACTAATTTTCCACCAGAACTCCGAATGTGCACTTTGACGGATTGAGCTTGATATCGCACCTTCCGAGGTTGGCAAATGTTTCGCGAGGTCAGCAAGCAGTTCGAACCTTTTCGCAACTTAACGATTTATATCATCCATATACGCTTCCACATTCCGACCGATTTGAGTGAGAAGACACTTCAATCATTCGCATAAATGTGGCTCCGGCATTCTTGAGGCCGAATGGCATGGTGATATAGCGAAGCACCAATGGAGTGATGAAAGCTGTTTTATTTCATCGGGTCCATTGAGACGGATCTGATGATACCCGAATATGCATCTAGAAAGACAACCTCTCACCCCGCGGTCGAGTCGACAATTTGATCGATGCGGGGAGAGAAATGATCCTTCGGCAGGCCCGATTAATGTGCTTAAAATCAATGCACATGCGGAGTGAGTTATCCTTCTTGGGGACCATGACAACATTAGCGAGCCACTCGGAGTGGTAAATCTCTCGGATAAATCCTGCTGTCAACAGTTGAGCCACTTCTTCACCAATAGCTTTTCTCTTCTGGACGGCGGACCGCCGAAGATGCTCTTTGACTGGTTTCGCTGTCTTGTCGACTCGGAGGCGATGCTCACCACCCCCAGAACACACGGCATGTCACCGCTTCCATGCAAAATGTCCCGCTCACGGAGGAACCGGATGAGCGCTTCTTCCTATTTCGAGTCGAGTGTTGTGGATATGTGGGTCGGAGCTGCATCGGGGTCAGTCGGATGAATATGGACGGGCTTTGTCTCACCAGATGACTTGAATGCGGACTCTGTGGCTGGCTTCTTAGATCGTAGCAAATCACTCGGATCTGCGTTTTGCATGTACTCGCCGAATTCGACCATGTCACTTGGGAGTCGGCAATCTTTGAGCCCTTCGAAAGCACTCTTCCGCCTTCTTCCGATCGCGGTGACGGTGATCACTCCCTTGGGTCCCGCATTTTCAGTTTGAGGTACACGAGCATGGTCGAGCCATGAATCGTGCGTGGCGGCCTCCCCAAAATGGCATGGTATGCACTCTGAAAATCCACAACCTCAAAGGTCAACTTTTCTTTGCGGAAGTGCTTGGAATCACCAAAACCACGCCCGGGCTATTTGGCCGAGTGAGTTGGCCTTCTTCCCCGGTATGACTCGTGGAAACTCATATTGTCGGCGCCAATCGACATCGAATGCCCATCCCTTTCAAAGTATCCGCATATAACAAATTCAACCCACTACCACCATCCATCAAGACTTTTGTCGATCGAGTGCCTTCGACAACCGGATCGACCACTAACGCTTGCCGCCAGGGGTGGCAATATGAGTCGGTGATCAGATTGGTCGAATGTGATGGGTGTCTGGGACCACTTCACATAACTTGGCTTAACTGGGCAACCATATTCACCTCCCGATTGATGACTTTCATCGACTTTTGCTTTCCACATCCGCCAAGATCATCGAGTAGAGTTGACATGCGGTATTCCTCCTCACTGTCCTCTTTGTCTCCGCCTTGTCTGGCTCCTTCTCCTTGTCCTTAGACTGTTTTCCCTGAAACTGCTGGATCAGGAGTCGACACTGGCGAGTGGTGTGCTTCGGGTAAATAATGTTGCCCTCTTCATCCTTCTTCGTGTGAATATGGCATGGCATATCCATCACGTCATTTCCTTCTTTATCTTTCACTTTCTTCGGATTCCAGGATCCTTTGGGCTTCCCTTGAACTTCCCGACGAGTCACGCCGGGGCCTCTCCGAGCTGCTGGCTCGGCTTTGCGCTTCGCTTCCGATCGAATTGCCCTTCTCCGATCGACTTGGCTTGTATTTACCGCTTGAGTCGGTCTTCTTCCTCGCCGTTATGCGTTTGCTAGCAATCTCCATCATTCGACTCGTGGTCATGTCCCGGTTCGACCGAACTTCGACTCAATTCTCTGTTTTTGACGCCGTCCTTGAAGGCGCAAACCGCTGATGGTCGGACACATTTTCCACAAGACAGTGCAAGGTAATCCATCTCTGAATGTACTCTCGGAGAGTTTCATTGGTCTTCGCACACAAACTTGCAGCTCTGTCAAACCAGCCGGTAAACTTGCAAGTCCCTTCAAAAGTCCCGACGAACACTCGGGACAAATCTTCCCAAGTATATATGCTGCTTTGTGAGGTAATTGACTCAACCATGCTCGCGAACCTTCCAACATGAGGGGCAAATGTTTCATGGCCACCTCATCATTCCCTCCACCAATCTGAACAGCCACTCGGTAATCCTCGAGCCAAGTTTCAGCTTAGATTCCCAAAGAACTTGTCGACTTCTGTTGCCAATCTGAAATTGGGGGATCATCGCGGCTCGATAGCCCTGCTAAAACACTCCGGACCGTAGACATGCACTCGATCGCTGGTGGGTGCATCCTCTCGGTCCGCCTCGATGGGCTCTGCTCCGGTCGACCAAGCCTTGTACGATAATGGATCGCGATCAAAGCCTCGGTTCCACAGGGTCAACTGGAACCCTTCGCCTGATCAATCGTTGTTCATCATCTTGCCGCCGAGGAGCGCATTTACCTTCCCTCGAGGGGAAAGGGCATTCGACGCTGTCATCTCGGTCGAACCGGTCTCCGAGCTGCTCTCGCCGGTTGTCGCGCCCTTCCCGCCGCGGAGGTGATCTGGGGCTGTGAGCCGACTGGACAGTGTTCGCAGCGACGGATCGACTGTGAATCCTGTTGCGCGACTGCGACATGGCTGAGTTCTGTCACCGCCGCCGGAGTAAATCTCGATCTGCTGCAAGCCTCTTCCAGCTTCCGACCGGGGCGGCTGGATAGACTCGCCATGCGAGTTGCAAAATGCTAAATTCTGAATTGGCGTCGCGGTATACCGAGTCGGCGGGAAGAGCCAACGCCGATCGGATTCGGGAGTCGTCGCTGCTGCTGCTTCGTCGAAAGTGCTCGCTGAAGATTCTCCAAGCGAGCGTGTTCAGCCACATTGGCCAAACGTGCTTCCTCCAAGGCACGAGCCTCAGGGGTCTCTCCGGCGATAGGAGTATGTAGTGCATCCATGTTCTGCGACGAAGCTCTTCTCTCTGCAGAGAGTCGAGTGTCTCGGCTGGTACTCCTCGTGTTCTTGCACGGGTCACCTCCTCCGGCGCCCCACCGCCGAGGGCGGCCGGAGGATCGCGAGGGCCGTCGACCATGAGGATCTCCGCCGCTGGATCATCGCTATCGCGACTTTCGGATGCGCTTCTCGAGCCGGTCGACGATCGAACAGTCAGAGGGATTCGTCGGGCTCGATAGCCACGACCTGGGCGGTGGCTGTCTGGCGTGCCACCGCATGCTTCACCCACCGCTGAAGTCTTGACCGACCAGAGCGCTTGCGCTGGTGGGAGACTGGGCGGGCGACCGATAGGGGAGTCGACCGATACGGAGTCGACGGTTGCCGCAGCAAAACGCCGCGAACACATACGCGAAAGTGCGTCGCCCCGCGGACGGGGAGCGCCTCGACGTCAAGAGGGGCCTCCTGGAGCCACGCGGAGTCGTCGGCGACAAAAGTGAGAGCACCGAGACGGATCTCGTGCCCCTCACCCAAAACTCCAGCAGTCAACATGATGAAGGTACTCGGAAGTACTGCAACTCCTCCACAAATCGCTAAAACACCGGCCCCACGGTGGGCGCCAACCGTCGTGGTTCTAAGTCCGACAAAGAGAAGTAGGGGTAGGTTAAGGAGAGGCGATGTCCTAGCTATGGAGCAGTTGTGGAGACAAAGGATGTACGAGTTCAGCCCTTCTCGGAGGAAGTAACAGCCCTCGCCTCGGAGCCCCGAGGCGGTCGAGTGGATTATGAGTATGAGTATTACAGAATCAACCCCTCTATCGTGGAGCGGGTGGCTTATATAGAGTGCGCCAGACCCCAGCCAGCTCACATAATGGAGGGATTAAAGTACATTAAGCCGGGGTTATCTTGTAACGCCTCATAAGGCGCTTTTAACTATCATTAAGTCTATTCAATAGCAAACCGCTATGCCAAGGAGTGCCTTCGACCTTCCGGTGGTCGAGTGAGTCTTCATGGTCGAGTGAGTCTTCCATGGTCGAGTCCTTCCAGTCTAGTCGAGTGGATTTCTCTTTGGTCGACTGGAAGATGATCTCTTCTACGAGTACCCTTGGGTGGGACGCTTAGGTCAGGCCTATGACCCTACCCTAGGTACATGAATCCATCAGTGATTCCTCATCAAGTGACTATAAGAGAAGGCTATGCCACAAATGCAAGAAGCCTGGTCACTACATTCAAGATTGTCCTCAGTGGGACAAGGAACTAAAGAAGAAGAAATACAAGGATTACAGTTCTGATGATGCCAAGAAGAAGAAGAAATCTTCAAATTCCTCATCATCAAAATCCTCGAAGTCTTCATCCCACAAGAAGAGCAGCTCCAAGAAGGCTCAGGCATTCATTGGCAAGGAAATGGATTCGAGGCTGAATCGAGGATAATGAGGAAGAAGAGGAACCGAGGAGTCTGATTCAGGTGTGGCAAGTCTAGCTCTTGCTACCGCATTTGTCAGCAAGTCTATCTTCAACTCTGAAGATAATGGCAACACCAACAATGTTGATGAAGGCAATGATGACTATGCCCCCACCTATTGCTTCATGGCAAAGGCTGCTAAGGTAACTAAATACCCCTCCTCTAAATCAAGTGAGGATGAATCTGATGAAAATCTTAAGCCTAGCTACTCTAAACTTGCTAAGATTGCTGTGAAACAACAAAAGGCTATTGAAAAACTTCAAAACATGCTAGACAAAAGTGATGATATGTTGGGTGAAGAAATGGACCGCACTAAAGACTTAACTGAAAATCTTCAGAGACTTCAGTCTAAGTTTGACAACCTTCAGAGTCATCATAAAACACTCTTAACTGATCATGAGAAGCTTTCTTATGAATTTCTTCAAAGAAAGCAAGATCTTGAGACGCTAAGAGTGAGTTATGAAGATCTTCAGAAGAAGCGCAATTCATTACTTGCTCAACAAATCAACGCCACTCATGAACAATTTGATCCTCCATGTTTAAAGTGCATTGAACGTGAATCTGCTAATTCTTCACCTGAATGTTCAAATGCTTCAAATGTTACAAATTCTTCGCCTGCCTCTGCTATCACTAATTCCTCATCTGAGGACATTGCTAGTATCACTGACAATGCAGGGCTGAAGGAATTGTATATGACAGGCATGTACAAAAGCCTCAAAGGGCATCAGACTCTTTGTGATGTGCTTAAAAAGCAGATCCTCAACAGAAACCCTAGGAAAGAGGGTATTGCCTTTGAGAGGAAACTCAATGCTGATGGAACATATTGAAGCCCGAGCGGTACCCCAAAACCTCATGGGTTGCTGCAAAGGACCTCCAGCTGATCCATCTAACTTATCCGCTTTACATGTGAATCTCCTCATTCTTCCGATGAGTCATTTGACTCCAACTATAAACTGTTCAAAAATCGAGAATGGTGAAGTATTTGCTAGATATGTTGGCACTAATCTGCAGAACGGTTCCCTATGAAGAAAATCTGGGTTCCCAAAAGTTATGTTGAAAGTCTTCAGGTGGATGTCCTCATGACACCACCAGTGAAGAACAGGAACCCCAGATCAAATTCTTCATATGGACCAAATTCTTCATATGGATCCAAGTCCTCATACGGACCAAATTCCTCACATGGATCAAATTCCTCAAAAGGATCAAAGTCCTCATATTAACATCATCGTGCTAACAACTCTGTTTCGCATGGTAGAGCTAAGGGCTATGAATATGAGCATTATTCTTCAAATCATTATGTTCATAAGTCCTCGAAGAATTTCTCTGCTTATTCATATGCTTACCCTAACCCCTCTTATGTGAAACGAAATGGTTTGGCATCTTTGCCACCTTTCTCATATAGTGCTCGCAAAGTGATGAACTCTTTGCCACCCCTCCAGATGTGGGTGGTGAAGAAAAAGAACTAATCTCTTATGCAGGGCCAGGTCTCCAGACGTGCTTTGACGTCTGAAGAATTTGCTGGGGGCCTGATAAAAATGCCTGAAAGGACGCAGGCTAATCATGATGAAATGAACCTTCATTTCACACGTCCTCAATACTGCTTATCTGTGCTATTGATTGATGAAATTGAACTGATGATACTTATGTCATATTCTTCACTGATGAAGTATATGAGTTTGTAAGCTGCACTAATTCATCTGCAGGATGATCAACCAAAAGCAAACGAGTGGGTCCTCGACAATGGTTGTACAAATCACATGACTGGTGACAAGAATCTATTTATGGATGCTCCATTAACACCATCACATCTGAAGCATATCATCTTCGCTGACAAAGGCAAAAGTCAAGTATTGGGTCTAGGTAAGGTTGCGATCTCTAAGGATCGACACATGGACAAAGTCATGCTTGTCGAGTCCTTAAGATACAACCTCATGTCTGTGTCAATGCTTTGTGGTCTTGATATGGTTGTTGTCTTTGGCAAGTATCGTTGTGTTGTGATCATGAAAGCTGACAATTACAAAGTCTTCGAAGGCTTTAGGAGAGGAGACTTGTACATTGTTGATTTCTCTACAGGACCACAACCCGCCGTGTGCTTACTTGCAAAAGCTTCAGAAGGCTGGCTATGGCATCGTCGACTTGGTCATGCTGGCATGAGGAATCTGCACACGCTCGCGAAGAAGAAGCATATCATTGGCATTGAGAACGTCAAATTCCTCAAGGATCACCTGTGTGGTGCCTGTGAAGCTGGAAAAATGACCAAGGCCAAGCATCCAGCGAAGACTATCATGACTACCACTCGACCATTTGAATTGCTTCACATGGATCTCTTCGGTCCTAATCATTATTCTGCTGTGACTAATGATGCATATCTATATGGCTTTGTTATTGTTGATGATTACTCTCGTTATACATGGGTACACATTGTTACTTACAAACATGTAGTACAGGAAGTCTTCAAACGATTTTCCTCGAGGGCTTCAACCAACTTTGGTGTGAAGATCAAGCACATCAGGAGTGACAATGGAACTGAGTTCAAGAATTTCGGCCTTGATGGCTATCTTGATGAACTTGGTATTACTCATGAATTATCTGCTCCTTATACTCCTCAGCAAAATTGCATCGTGGAGCGCAAGAACAGAACTCTTGTTGAGATGGCTCGCACTATGCTTGATGAATACAAAACACCTCATCAGTTTTGGATTGATGCAATTTATACCGTGTGCCACATCATCAACAGAGTATATCTTCACAAATTCTTCAAGAAGACTGCCTATGAACTCCTCACTTACAAGAAACCAAATGTGAGTTATTTCAAAGTCTTCAGTGCTAAATGTTGGATTAGAGATCCTCATCACAATGCTAAATTTGCACCAAAAGCACATGAAGGTTTTATGCTTGGTTACGGAAAGGACTCGCACACCTACAGAGTCTTCAACATCGCTCTTCACAAGATTTTTTAAACTATAGATGTGCGGTTCGATGAAACTAATGGCTTGCAAAGAGAGCACCTACCTTCTGTGATAGATGAACCAGCACCTGAAGATTCTATCAAGTTCAAGGCTACTGAGGATGTCATTCCTACCGAAGAATCTACTGAAGAATTCATTCCAGAACGCAAAGATCGTCGAGCTGATGTACCTGAAGAAAATGCTGAAGAAAATGCTGATCAAATTCCTCGATGACAACCAGCTCATCCTCGCGTTGCAAAAGAAGTGCAAGTTGAAAAGATCATCGATGACATTGAAGCACCAGGTCCTCTCACACGCTCAAAAGCTTCACACTTATCTAACTTTTGTGGGCACTATGCTTTTGGCTCTATCACAGAGCCCACTAAGGTAGATGAAGCATTTCTGGAGCCTGAGTGGATTCAGGCTATGAAAGAAGAATTACATCAGTTCGAGCTCAATAATGTCTAGGAACTGGTCAAACGTCCAGATCCTCGCAAGCATAATATCATTGGCACAAAGTGGATCTACCGCAACAAGCAAGATGAAAATGGCCTTGTGGTGAGGAATAAGGCTCGACTTGTAGCTCAAGGCTACACACAGGTTAAAGGAATTGATTTCAATGAAACTTTTGCACCTGTTTCTAGACTTGAGGCTATTCGCATATTACTTGCATATGCTAATCATCATAATATCACTTTATATCAAATGGATGTGAAAAGTGCATTCCTCAATGGTAAGCTTGAGGAAGAAGTATATGTTGCTCAACCCCCAGGTTTTGAAGATCCTAACAATCCTGACAAAGTCTTCAGACTCAACAAGGCCCTCTATGGCCTCAAGCAAGCCCCTCGGGCGTGGTATGATACTTTGAAGGAATTCTTCGTGAAGAATGGCTTCACACCCGGTTCACTTGACCCTACTCTCTTTACTAAATCTTATGATGGTGAACTGTTTGTGTGCCAAATATACGTTGATGATATTATCTTTGGCTGTACTGACCAACGTTATAGTGATGAATTTGCCTATATGATGAGTGAAGAATATCAAATGTCTATGATGGGAGAGTTGAAATTCTTCTTAGGTCTTCAAATTCGTCAACAGCACAATGGCATATTCATATCTCAGGAGAAATACCTCAAGGATGTACTGAGGAACTTCGGCATGCAAGATTGCAAAGGAGTCAAAATTCCTACGCCCACAAATGGCCATCTATGCACTGATGAAAATGGTATTGACTTCGATCACAAGGTATACCGCTCCATGATTGGTTCTTTATTATACTTATGTGCATCTAGGCCAGATATAATGCTTAGTGTTTGCATGTGTGCCCAATTCCAAGCTTCACCGAAGGAATCACACCATAAGGCTATGAAGCATATTCTTCGATATCTAGCTCACACACCAACACTAGGACTATGGTACCCCAAGGGCTCTACCTTTGATCTCATTGGATATTCTGACTCTGACTATGCTGGTGATCGTGTGGACCGCAAGTCAACATCTGGTACTTGTCATTTCCTCGGACGATCTCTGGTCTGTTGGTCTTCGAAGAAACAGAACTGCATACCACTGTCTACACTGAAGCTGAGTATATTGCTGCTGGTTCTTGTTGTGCTCAGTTGTTGTGGATGAAGCAAACTCTCAAGGACTACGGCATCAACATGAAGAACGTGCCTCTCTACTGTGACAATGAGAGCGCCATCAAGATTGCTCATAACCCAGTTCAGCACTCGAAGACAAAGCACATTCAGATCCGTCATCATGTGATGCCCCCGATTCAATCGTACACTAATCATGCACGCAAACGTGTACGATCAAGATCAGGGACTCACGGGAAGATATCACAACACAACTCTAAAAACATAAATAAGTCATACAAGCATCATAATACAAGCCGTGGGCCTCGAGGGCTCGAATACAAGTGCTCGATCATAGACGAAGTCACGGAAGCAACAATATCTGAGTACGATATAAGTTAAACAAGTTTGCCTTAAGAAGGCTAGCACAAACTAGGATACAGATCGAAGAGGCGCAGCCTCCCGCTTGGGATCCTCCTAACTACTCCCCGGTCATCGCTGGCTGCACGTAGTAGTAGGCACCTCCAGTAGTAGGAGTCGCCGCCGATGGTGGCGTCTGCCCTAGACTCCAAAGATCTAGTTGCAACAACCGTAAAGAAAGGAAAGGGGGAAAAGGGGAGAAAGCAACCGTGAGTACTCATCCAAAGCACTCGCAAGCAAGGAGCTACACTACATATGCATGGGTATATGTGTAAAGGGCCATATCGATGACCGAATCTGCAGAATACCGTAATAAGAGGGGATAGCTAATCATGTCAAGACTACGCTCGCAGCCTCCGCCTTGCAAAGATGTAGAAGAGAGTAGATTGAAGTCCTCCAAGTAGCATCGCCAAGTAGCATCTCCAAGTAGCATCTCCAAGTAGCATCTCCAAGAGCATCGCATAGCATAATCCTACCCGCGATCCTCCCTCGCCGCTCAGAGAAAAGCGATCACCGGGTTGTCTGTGGAACTTGGAAGGGTGTGTTTTATTAAGTATCCGGTTCTAGTTGTCATAAGGTCAAGGTACAACTCCGGTCGCCCTTTATCGAGGGACACGGCTATTCAATAGATAAACTTCCGCAGGGTGCACCACATAACCCAACACGCCGATCCCATTTGGCCGACACACTTTTCTCGGGTCATGCCCGCCCTCGAAGATCAACACGCCGCAGCCCCACCTAGGCATAACAGAGAGGTCAACACGCCGGTCTAAATCCTATGCGCCGCAGGGTCCGGCCCATTGCCCATTGCACACCAAGACGTTATGTAGGGCGGCCGAAGCGCACCTAGCCTCCCTTATACAAGAGTAGGCGTTCCACCCAATCCGGCGCGCCGCCTCCGTGACGCCAAGAAGGCTTCGGTGATACCACGACGCCGGATACCCATAACTACTCCCGCGAGATGGTTAGTGCATATAGACCAAATGGCCGACTCGATCAAATACCCAGATCTCGTTAAGCGTGTTAAGTATCCGCTGAACGCCGAACAGGCCAGCCCACTGCCTCCTAGGTGGTCTCAACCTGCCCTGCCGCCTCCGCATACAAAGTAACAATGGGGCCGTCGGGAACCCGTGCCCACCTCTACCGGGATGGAGCCACTTGTCCTTTCAGCCCCTCATCGTAATCACTTATGGTACTCATCGAGTGACCCGCACCATTTGTACAAGATGTATGTATGTATAGTATATACCCGTGATCACCTCCCAAGTGATCACGGCCCGATAGTATAGCAAGGCATCGACAAGAATGTAGGGCCAATGATGATAAACTAGCATCCTATACTAAGCATTTAGGATTGCGGGTAGGGTATCAATGATCAGAGTAACAAAGGATGTGCTATGCAATGTAATAGGAGTAACCGAAAAGTAACATGCTACACTACTCTAATGCAAGCAGATAGAGAAGAATAGGCGATATCCGTGATCAAGGGGGCTTGCCTGGTTGCTCGGCAAGAAGGAGGGGTCGCCAACTCCGTAGTCGAATCGGGCAGCAGCAGCAGCGTCGGTCTCGTAGTCTACCGGAGAGAAGAGGGGGAAGAAACAATGAATACAATGCAAACAGATGCATAACAATGCATGACAAGACAAGTAACGATGCTAGGTGTGCCCAAAGGCGGTAGTAGGTGATACCGACGAAGGAGGAAAACATCCGGTAAAGTATCCCCGGTGTTTCGCGTTTTCGGGCAGAGGTACCGAAGGGGGAAAGTTGCGTGTTCGGCATGCTAGGGGTGTGTCGCGGACGAACGGGTTGCGTATCCGGATTCGTCTCGTCGTTCTGAGCAACTTTCATGTTGAAAGTATTTTCATCCGAGTTACGGATTATTTTATACTATTTTTTAAAGTTTTAAGACATTTTTAGAATTAACAGAATTAATTAAATTCGAAATTGCAAATATGATGTCGGCATGATGTCAGCATGACGTCATCGATCAACTGTGGACTTTGACTAGTCAACAGACCACTAGGTCCCACATGTCATTCACAGCTAACTAACTAACCAAGTTAATTAGTTTAATTAACAGATTAATGAGGTTAATGTTAATTTAATTAAGTTAATTAATTAATTAATATTTTTAAATATGTTTTTTGTCTCCTCCTTTTTTATTGATCCGGCAAAGGGCCCTGCTTGGCGATGGCCTAGAGGGCCGACGCTGGCGGGCTAGCGGGCGCTGCTGGCGCTGGCGAGCCGGCGTCGGGCGCCACCGCCTGGCTGTGGCACGGCAACCTGAAGGCGAAGGGCGCTGGCGCATGGTTTGTCGCCGGCGCCATGGCCGAGCGGGCGACGCAAGTGGTGGGGTCAAGGCCGACGGAGTGCGGGGGCGATGGAGGGTGCGGGCGCGCGGACGCTGGACTCACAGCGCGGCCAGGGCGAGCCTGGCGCGCCGCATGGCGGAAGCCGAGGGAGGAGAAATGGGGGCCGTGGAGGGCGCGAGGCGATGGGGGCGCCAAGGCCCAGGCGACACACGGGTGCGCGCGAGCGGTGGCCGTGGCGACGAGCGCGAGGCGGGACGGTGCGAGGGGCGCACAGGCTAGGGGAGGGAGGAGCGGATGGGGGCCGGTCGGCGCGTGCTCATGCATACGGGGACAGGGGAGAGAAGAGGCTAGGGGCCTCACCGGCGTTGATGGGGAGAGGGGGCGCCGAGGCTTGCCGGGCGTCGGCGGGAAGAGGCCGAGGACGCAAGGTCCGCGCGAGGAGGGGGTCGAGGTGGCGCCCGACGCGGCAGGGCGTGGCGACACCGCGAAGACGGTGGGGCGCTCTCGGCGAGGTGGCGTCGCTGGGAGGACGGAGGCGCGGCGGGCGGCAACGGGCGACGGGCGCAAGGCCACTGTCGCGCAGGCGAAGCGATGGGTGGATCCCTGATCCAGATCGGGGGGAAGTGGGAGGACGAAGGGATAGGGCTAGGGTTTGGTGTGGATCGGGATTAAGGGAGTGGGGTGAGGCCGGATGGGCTGTGGGCCGGCTTGGTGGGGCTGTGGCCTCTGGGAGCCTAGTAGGGGGTTGCTTTCTTTTCTTTTTTTTGCTTTGTTTTCTGTTTTTTTTCTTTATTTATTTTCTTTTCTATTTTATTCTTTTAATTTCTGTTTTATAAAATATAAATACAACTCCTAAATTAATGTTATAATTTATTCTACTACCCCAAAAGTTTGACACCTAATTAAAATAGTTTGCATTATTATTAATTTTAAAAGGCTTTTAATTAATTGTCATAGCTGTTGTTTTTAATTAGTTTAGAGCCTTTAAACATTTTATAGAAGTGTGGTTTCTCCACTAGTATTATCCATAATTTATTTGACACATTTTGGACATTTTAGTTTTAATGTTTGAAAACTTTTGTTGTTTGCCTAAATCCAATTTGATTTTGAAACATTTTGATCTAACATGTGTTTAGCAACAGTGACAAGGGTGACATGGCATCATTAACGGGGTTTTACTGTAGCCTAACTATCCGGGCGTCACAATTCTCCTCCACTACAAGAAATCTCGTCCCGAGATTTAGGAGCGGGAGTAAGGGGGAAAGTTCTTGTTACGGTATTCTAACGGATCTTCTCGGTCTTGGTTGCTCTTTTCGAAGCGGTCGATCCATTATGTTGATGTCTTCATTTCTCTGCTTCAGGCCATCATGATGTAGTACACATCCTTTCTTCGGGATCTTCATCGCACTTACTAAAGGATAAAGGGTGGGCATTCCGAGTACGGACCTCTACAAGGTCGACTATCTGGTCGATAACATCGAGGAAGATGGCGGAAGTAACTCTCGAATTTAAACTTAAGAAAATATCGAGAGTAAGGTAAGGAGGTATCATGTGAAGTTTCAAGCGGGCAGACAACGTTTGATGCCTGAAACAGGGCGTGAAAGGGGTTCAAAGCAATGGGGATAAGTATTGTGTCTGATAGCGAACGGTGATCTTCGAAGGTGGCTCGTAAATTACTTACGAGGCCACGCGTGAGGAACAACCTTTGCAATGGGGGTTTACCGGAGAGTCAGTTTTGATCTGTGGAACTGTGGTTATGGGCCCACCATGTGGGTTAAAGTAAGAAGGGCGTTGACATCTTGCACGGTCATGATAGCAAGACATGTCAGAGGGTAGGCTATCAGTTATGTTGGCAACAATGTAGGTACCAAGGGCGAGGGATCAAGAGAACCATTTTCCTGCTCGTTGAACGAGGCGGACCAGTAGGCAAAGTTCTCGTCCATCGGTGGTTACCGGGATGTCATCAACAAAAGTAACAGGGTCTTACAGACAGAATTGTACACCAAGGTGTTTACATAAGCAGGAGAATATTACTGCTTAGATCATATAGATCACAAGACATGTTAAACCAACCAACGGAAAGGAAAATATGATTATCAGATTAAACAGAACAATGGAAAGGAAAATGTGTTTAAACACATATTTCAAGGGTATATCCTTCCCAAGGGCAATTAGAGCATGATATCCAAGACAGGATATAATGTAGAAAACCCTTTAGGTAAGGGGAGAGAAATTCCATGACATTACCCATACAACA
The DNA here is from genome assembly GCA_021437245.1 of Aegilops speltoides. Taxonomy (NCBI): domain Eukaryota; kingdom Viridiplantae; phylum Streptophyta; class Magnoliopsida; order Poales; family Poaceae; genus Aegilops; species Aegilops speltoides. Next base: position 307,828,800 of record CM038145.1, read on the forward strand.
GTGTTTGGATAATTGAGTAGGAAACATTTAACATTGGGCTTCAAATGTTCCTGTTGAAAATCGGAGTACCATAGACATGCTTCGAGATAGCATTGACATGGTCAACAGGTGAAGGTCAGACTTTGGAAGAGGATCCATCAGGAACGTCTTATAGAATAAATCTTACAATTTCCTCACGAAAGAATGACTAACCTTGCCAAAAGGAAACTATAACAATAGGTCCTCCGGCCAGGTGTGCTAGGCATGACATCATCTTACCGAGTCATATAAAGACCAATGTTATAACTCTTCGAAATATGTTCCAACCATCATATCTGACCGAGGTTCAGATCCGATTGGTGTCAGGAAACCTCCGACTTAGGATGACTGAGAAGAAAAGGTGCAACAAAAATTGACGAGATGTTAAGATTCTCGGGAAATGAACTATGGAAGCAAGTTCCAAAACAAGAGTTCATCATTTAACCAAGGAGAGGACGAGGAGGTGGCCGATGGACTCAGCGACAAGTCCTCAAGATTTCCAAAAGGATGGATTCCCACAACTATGTGAATAAGCAGATAACATTTGTCAGATCAGATGACATAATGAGGTATGCTCGAGGAAAACATACACAATTAAACATTGGTTGAAAGGTGCACCCGAAATATGGGGTTAGGTAGCATGATCAATGTTAGAATGGTGATTCAGTAACCAATAGGCTAAGAATGAAACATCGACCATTAACTTCAAAGCAATAGGATTGCTAGAAGTTTTAAAGTCGCACATCATAGTTCGATTGTCGGTTTTTCGGTTAGAAGTAACACGGGGACCAAGAAGGAAAGGTTATTGTGAGAAGTATTACTTGCATCAATAATTCATAAGAGGTGGTGAAATTCTCACGACATTCTTGACATAAACGATGGTAATACCCCAATGTAAAGAAGAACAATTGTTGGATAGCAAGGAACTCAAGGTATAACATAAAACAAGAACAAGTTTGTGTTGGAGGAAAGGTAGTAGAGTGGTCGATGATCACACTAATCATCGAGGGAAAGGATTGTCTTTCTCATCATGAATTCCATTGATATCCTGGAAGAGCTCAGAATGCTGATGATGATCACGACACACTTGTCGAGAGAATTCATGAAGATGTAATCGATCGGCGGTGACATCGAGTCAAAGGAATGACGAAGAGAAAGGTTATTGGAACCATGGGTATGACACCAACTCAAAATCAAGTCTGTTCAAGGAGAAATGATATGACGAGGAAGATCACGTAAGATTAGCTTACCATCTAAATCTGTGCTCCGGAAGAGGGGCCAGGTAGCACAGTTAAAAAAGTTGCATGATAATGATATAGCCGATTAGGCTAGCAATGACTTGAAGGATTAATAAACTCATAAGCAATGAATAATACTTAGAGTTATTGAATCAAAGTGCGGAATTGATTCACTTATCAGTGTTCTCGGTTGACGACAACCCAGAACCCAAGAAAATTGGAATCGGTGAGAAATAACAGTTGATGAAGAACCCATAAGAAGTTATGTAGTTCCATGATATTTTCGCGGTACCAGAGGGTATACTCAAGGGTAGAGCGGGATATAGGTTGGACAAGTGAAATCATTTGCAGGAGGCAAGCACTTAAACTTGTCCAAGAAATGGGATCAAAGAAGAACAATATGGTCGAAACCACGGCCGCAAAAGACCAAGCATAGATAAGAGAAGAAGTTATAACAAGGGGATTATTATTACTACGAGAAGCTTCCATGATAAGTTCCACCTCGGGTCCATGGGCATGAACACAAAGTTCAAGGTCGACTCCCACTTCTCCAAAGCATAACCTTACAGTCACTTCTCGTTTCGATAATGGCATTAGTGTTGAAAGTTTTACCTGGTGAAATACCATATGAGTATGACCCGTGAAAACTTCCGAGTTCACACATATTAAGGAAGGCATAGGTTCAACCCATCAGGGCATCTTAGAAACATATACCACAAACTTGAGGGTAAATAATACAAGCTTGAAAGTAGAGCATTGTTCAAAAGAGATGATACAATTTACCAAAAGCATTATATACCCATGGAAAGTCTCTCAAGGTTATTCAATATGAAGGACACTGTCGGATAAAATCCAACAAAGGTACCGATGGTCCACAAGGGATCTGATGTGGGCATCGGTACTCAACCAGAGGAAGAAGAATGCACGGGCATCATATTATAGAACATCTGAATAATTCGATGCTTAGATAACAAAGAAATTATGATTTCCAAAACAAAGGATCAGAAGCAGTCGCTCTGGTCAAGGATGGATAAGTTGGATAGACCGGAGGCACAATTGACGACAAATAGTTTGGTCGAGAACCAGCTCATATCCAAATGACGCCTGAGCCGGAAGGATGAATCCTAGGATTCGACTAAGGAATGCGAGCATCCTCAACATATTGAATCAACGGACTTAAAATGATAGAGACAAGGGATGCCAATAAGATTAGGAAACTTATGGGATTATCCATAATGCAAGCAAGCAAGAATTTCAAGAGCAACAGGCTGCTCAGGATTTTCGAAAGATTGAATGATATTTTGAAGTGTTTGGTGAAACACATGAACAACGGGGAATGAGCGGATACTTGATAAGTGCGAGAATTATCCGTAGGGGTATTCAGGTGACAAAGAACAGCAAGGCAGTAAGCTCAAAGGATTCTCGAAATAATAGAGAGAATTTCGAGGTATCCTGTAGTAAAAAGATCAACTGGGAAACATTGCATGAATGGCGAGTAAACATCGGTGAGTATCTTCGGGTCCTTCTGGTGCAGCAGACGATCATCCATAACAAAGGGGCTCTCCGGGAGAAGGCTGTTACGAGAACCTAAAGTCAGATTTAGTAAAATCATTTAACCCGAATAGAAGAGAGCTCAAAGTCCCAGAGTAAAGATCGAGGAGTAAAAGATCCTAACACCACCCAATGGCGACGTGGGCCCGTAAGGCACACAACCATGTTAGTAAAAGTTTTGTAGTGACTAGACTCGACTTCGGCCAAGGAGTGTGGAAGGGGGATTCCTACAGGCAGTCGGCTCTAATACCAATTTGTGACGCCCCCGATTCAATCATACACTAATCATGCACGCAAACGTGTACGATCAAGATCAGGGACTCACGGGAAGATATCACAACACAACTCTAAAAACATAAATAAGTCATAAAAGCATCATAATACAAGCCAGGGGCCTCGAGGGCTCGAATACAAGTGCTCGATCATAGACGAGTCAGCCGGAAGCAACAATATCTCGAGTACGGACATAAGTTAAACAAGTTTGCCTTAAGAAGGCTAGCACAAACTGGATACATATCGAAGAGGCGCAGCCTCCTGCCTCGATCCTCCTAACTACTACTAGTCGCCGCCGGCCGGCTGCACGTAGTAGTAGGCACCTCCATGTAGTAGGAGTCGCCGCCAACGGTGGCGTCGCTCTGGACTTCCAAAGATCTGGTTGCGACAACCGTAAAGAAAGGAGAGGGAAAAGGGGGAGAAAGCAACCGTGAGTACTCATCCAAAGCACTCGCAAGCAAGGAGCTACACTACATATGCATGGGTATATGTGTAAAGGGCCATATCAAGGACCGAACTGCAGAATGCCGTAATAAGAGGGGATAGCTAATCATGTCAAGACTACGCTCGCAGCCTCCGCCTTGCAAAGATGTAGAAGAGAGTAGATTGAAGTCCTCCAAGTAGCATCGCCAAGTAGCATCTCCATGTAGCATCTCCAAGTAGCATCTCCAGTAGCATCGCATAGCATAATCCTACCCGGCGATCCTCCCCTCGTCGCCCTGTGGAAAAGCGATCACCGGGTTGTCTGTGGAACTTGGAAGGGTGTGTTTTATTAAGTATCCGGTTCTAGTTGTCATAAGGTCAAGGTACAACTCCGGTCGCCCTTTACCGAGGGACACGGCTATTCAATAGATAAACTTCCTGCAGGGTGCACCACATAACCCAACACGCCGATCCCATTTGGCCGGACACACTTTTCTCGGGTCATGCCCGCCTCGAAGATCAACACGCCGCAGCCCCACCTAGGCATAACAGAGGTCAACACGCCGGTCTAAATCCTATGCACGCAGGGTCCGCCCATCGCCCATTGCACACCAAGACGTTGCGAGGGCGGCCGAAGCGCACTCTAGCCTCCCTTATACAAGAGTAGGCGTTCCCACCAATCCGGCGCGCCCCGCTCGTCGCGACGCCAAGAAGGCTTCGCCGATACCACGACGCGGGATACCCATAACTACTCCCGCGTAGATGGTTAGTGCATATAGACCAAATGGCCGACTCGGATCAAATACCCGATCTCGTTAAGCGTGCAGTTATATCCGCTGAACGCCGAACAGGCCAGCCCACTGCCTCCTAGGTGGTCTCAACCTGCCCTGCCGCTCCGCCACAAAGTAACAATCGGGGCCGTCGGGAACCCAGCCCACCTCTACCGGATGGAGCCACTTGTCCTTTCAGCCCCTCATCGTAATCACTTGCGGGTACTCATCGAGTGACCCGCACCATTTGTACAAAGATGTATGTATGTATAGTATATACCCGTGATCACCTCCCAAGTGATCACGGCCCGATAGTATAGCAAGGCGATCGACAAGAATGTAGGGCCAATGATGATAAACTAGCATCCTATACTAAGCATTTAGGATTGCGGTAGGGTATCAATGATCGTAGCAACAAAGGATGAGCTATGCAATGTAATAGGAGTAACCGAACAAGAATATGCTACACTACTCTAATGCAAGCAGTATAGAGAAGAATAGGCGATATCTGGTGATCAAGGGGGGGGCTTGCCTGGTTGCTCTGGCAAGAAGGAGGGGTCATCAACTCCGTAGTCGAACTGGGCAGCAGCAGCGTCGGTCTCGTAGTCTACCGGAGAGAAGAGGGGGAAGAAACAATGAATACAATGCAAACAGATGCATAACAATGCATGACAAGACAAGTAACGATGCTAGGTGTGCCCAAAGGCGGTAGTAGGTGATACCGACGAAGGAGGAAAACATCCGGTAAAGTATCCCCGGTGTTTCGTGTTTTCGAGCAGAGGTACCGGAGGGGGAAAGTTGCGTGTTTGGCATGCTAGGGGTGTGTCGCGGACGAACGGGTTGCGTATCCGGATTCGTCTCGTCGTTCTGAGCAACTTTCATGTAGAAAGTATTTTCATCCGAGTTACGGATTATTTTATACTAATTTTTAAAGTTTTAAGACATTTTTAGAATTAACAGAATTAATTAAATTCGAAATTGCAAATATGATGTCGGCATGATGTCAGCATGACGTCATCGATCAACTGTGGACTTTGACTAGTCAACAGACCACTAGGTCCCACATGTCATTCACAGCTAACTAACTAACCAAGTTAATTAGTTTAATTAACAGATTAATGAGGTTAATGTTAATTTAATTAAGTTAATTAATTAATATTTTTAAATATGTTTTTTGTCTCCTCCTTTTTTTATTGATCTGGGCAGTGGGCCCCGTTTGGCAGTGGCCTAGAGGGCCAGACGCGGGCGGGCTAGCGGGCGCGTGGGCGCTGGGCGGAGCCGGCGTCGGGCGCCAGCGTGCCGACAGGCACCGCGTCCCAGAGGCGAAGGCGTCGGCGCGTGGCTCGTCGCCGGCGCTATGGCCGAGCGGGCGACGGCGCGGCGGGTCAAGGCCGCCGAGTCAGGGGCGATGGAGTGGTGCGGGCGACGGACGCTGCTGGACTCACAGCGCGCTGTGGGCGAAGCCCGGCGCGGCACCGGGCGGTAGCGGCGAGGGAGGAGAAATGGGGGGGGGAGGGCGCGAGGCAGTGGGGGCGCTGAAGGCCCGGGCGACACACGGGTGCGCGCGAGCGGTGGCCGTGGCGACGAGCGCGAGGCGGGACGGTGCGAGGGGCGCACAGGCTAGGGGAGGGAGGAGCGGACGGGGGCCGGTCGGCGCGTGCTCATGCATACGGGGACAGGGGAGAGAAGAGGCCAGGGGCCTCACCGGCGTTGATGGGGAGAGGGGGCGCCGAGGATTGCTGGCGGCCGGCGGGGAAGAGGCCGAGGACGCGAGGTCCGGCGAGGAGGGGGTCGAGGTGGCGTCCGACGCGGGGCGGGGTGTGGCGACGCCGGCGAAGACAGTGGGGCGGCTCGGCGAGGTGGCGCTGGGGAGGACGGAGGCGCCAAGGGGGCGGCAACGGCGACGGGCCGAGGCGCTGCTGGGTCATGTGCCCCAGCGATGGGTGGATCCCTGATCCAGATCGGGGGGAAGTGGGAGGACGAAGGGATAGGGTTAGGGTTTGGTGTGGATCGGGGGATTAAGGGGAGTGGGGTGAGGCCGGATGGGCCAGGTGGGCCGGCCTGGTGGGGCTGTGGCCTCCTGGGGCGGAGCCTAGTAGGGGGGGTTGCTTTCTCTTTCTTTCTTTTTGCTTTGTTTTCTGTTTTCTTTTCTTTATTTATTTTCTTTTCTATTTTATTCTTTTAATTTCTGTTTTATAAAATATAAATACAACTCCTAAATTAATGTTATAATTTATTCTACTACCCCAAAAGTTTGACACCTAATTAAAATAGTTTGCATTATTATTAATTTTAAAAGGCTTTTAATTAATTGTCATAGTTGTTGTTTTTAATTAGTTTAGAGCCTTTAAACATTTTATAGAAGTGTGGTTTCTCCACTAGTATTATCCATAATTTATTTGACACATTTTGGGCATTTTAGTTTTAATGTTTGAAAACTTTTGTTGTTTGCCTAAATCCAATTTGATTTTGAAACGTTTTGATCTAACATGTGTTTAGCAACAGTGACAAGGGTGACATGGCATCATTAACGGGGTTTTACTGTAGCCTAACTATCCGGACGTCACACATCATTTTCTTCGTGATCATGTGTTGAAGGGCGACATTGCTATTGAACATGTGAAGACTAAAGAACAGCTGGCCAATATCTTCACAAAGCCCTTGGATGAGAAGAAATTTAGCAAGTTGCGGTGTGACCTAAATATCTTAGAATCTTCGATTGTTCTTTGAAAAGGACACACATCCAAACACTTATGCAAAATTGATGACTTAGATGTGCAACACTTGAAGAAACGTTTTTCTTCAATCAATGAAGAATAACACTCTAAGTGTGAAGAAATTAATGAAGAATCTGATTCTCAGAACCCTACGACAATTGTACGCGGTGTCTGAAATCATCATTCTTATACGGTGGGTCACGCCACCAGAAAAGGTTGAAAATCTTCAATTTGAGTTTTTCCTTTGTTTTTGAAATTCCTCAGTTTTTCAAATTCTTCAACTTTGCAAAATCTTCACTGTTTCCGTCGTTTTTCTTCATTGGCTAGATATATATATGGGTTTATGTCCTCTACAGCATTCACTTATGGCTATTTCTTCAAGTTGCATTTCTGCTAAGTGAATGTGATCGGACCCTTCCCCCCTCTAAGCTATACTCAACCCAATCTATTCACAAATTCTTCATGTGCGTTCTATTTAAACTCGTTCAAAATCTTCACTGTGTCCTTGTCAGCTGAAGAAATTGCGAACGAAACTTTAAAACCTATCTTATCCAAATTTTTCGGTTTTGCCGCTCAAACCGTTCCGTATCCCACGATAAACTTATCTATTCACCCACGATATAAGAAGATCTCCACTATTCAGTACGTGGGTGACACATGTCAAGCGAATGAGAAGGGCCAGGGGCACGTTCGTCCTAAATCTTCGGGCAAACAGTTTTTCACTGCGACTATAAATACCCCCTCACCCTTCCTCGCTTCCTTTACTCCACTCAACCGCTCTCTCCCGCACTCGAGCTTCTCAAACCCTAGCGCCGCCGCTACTCCATCGTCGCCGGTGAGGAAGAGCTTCACTGCCTCGACCTCGTCACCATCGTACTCACGCCGGCCGCGGAAATCTTCACTCCGTCGCCGCCGTAGTTGTCTTCCTCCGCCAAGTTAGGGCGTGGAAGATCTGACCTGATGAGCTTCAAATCTACTATTCTCAGTTCGTCGTTTTCTTCATCAAGGGTAATTAAAAGTTACTTTTACTGCCCTCTTTGATTCACATTTTTACTACAAAATCTTCAAAGGTGTTTTATGTTGGGGAACGTAGTAATTTCAAAAAAAATCCTACGCACACGCAAGATCATGGTGATGACATAGCAACGAGAGGGGAGAGTGTTCGTCCACGACGCCAGAGACCGTAAGCGAAGCGTTATCACAACGCTGTTGATGTAGTCGTCGTCTTCACGATCCGACCGATCCAAGCACCGAATGTACGGAGCCTCCGAGTTCAGCACACGTTCAGCTCAATGACGATCTCTGGCCTCCGATCCAGCCGAGCTCCGGAGATGAGTTCCACAAGACGACGGCGTGGTGATGATGATGATGTTCTATCGCGCGAGGCTTCGCCTAAACTCCGCGACGATATGACCGAGGTGGAATATGGTGGAAGGGGCACCGACATGGCTAAGGAACGATCCGTAGATCAACTTGTGTGTCTATGGGGTGCCCCCCGCCCCCGTATATAAAGGAGGGAGGGAGGAGGGGGCCGGCCTAAGGGGAGGCGTGCCCTAGGAGGGGGAAACCTACTCCAAGTAGGTTTCCCCCCTCCTTTTCCTAATCCAAGAAGGAGGGGGAAGGAAGGAGTGGGAGAGGGGGAAGGCAAGGGGGGCGCCCCCCCCCCCTTCCTTGTCCTATTCAGAATCAAGGGGAAGGGGCGTGCCACTTGCCCTGGCCGGCCCCTCCTCTTTCTCCAATAGGGCCCATCAAGGCCCATTACTTCCCGGGGGGGTCCGGTAACCCTCCGGTACTCCGGTTTTCTCCGAAAACTCCCGGAACACTTCCGGTGTCCGAATATAGTCATCCAATATATCAATCTTTATGTCTCGACCATTTCGAGACTCCTCGTCATGTCCGTGATCACATCCGGGACTCCGAACAAACTTCGGTACATCAAAACTTTTAAACTCATAATAAAACTGTCATCGAAACGTTAAGCGTGCGGACCCTACGGGTTCGAGAACTATGTAGACATGACCTAGAACCATTCTCGGTCAATAACCAATAGCAGGACCTGGATGCCCATATTGGTTCCTACATATTCTACGAAGATCTTTATCGGTCAAACCGCATAACAACATACTTTGTTCCCTTTGTCATCGGTATGTTACTTGCCCGAGATTTGATCGTTGGTATCCAATACCTAGTTCAACCTCGTTACCGGCAAGTCTCTTTACTTGTTCCGTAATACATCATCTCATAACTAACTCATTAGTTACATGCTTGCAAGGCTTAGGTGATGAGTATTACCGAGAGGGCCCAGAGATACCTCTCTGACAATCGGAGTGACAAAACCTAATCTCGAATTATGCCAACCCAACATGTACCTTCGGAAACACCTGTAGAGCACCTTTATAATCACCCGATTCGTTGTGACATTTGGTAGCACACAAAGTGTTCTTCCGGTATCACGGAGTTGCACAACCTCATAGTTGCGTGAACTTTGTATAAGTCATGAAGAAAGCAATAGCGAGATACTAAACGATCAAGTGCTAGGCTAACGGAATGGGTCATGTCAATCACATCATTCTCCTAATGATGTGATCCCACTAATCAAATGACAACACATGTCTATGGTTAGGAAACATAACCATCTTTGATTAATGAGCTAGTCAAGTAGAGGCATACTAGTGACTATAGTTTTGTCTATGTATTCACACATGCATCATGTTTCCGGTTAATACAATTCTAGCATGAGATAAACATTTATCATGATATGAGGAAATAAATAATAACTTTATTATTGCCTCTAGGGCATATTTCCTTCAGTCTCCCACTTGCACTAGAGTGAATAATCTAGATTACATAGTAATGATTCTAACACCCATGGAGTCTTGGTGTTGATCATGTTTTGCTCGTGAGAGAGGCTTAGTCAATGGGTCTGCAACATTCAGATCCGTATGTATCTTGCAAATTTCTATGTCTCCCACTTGGACTTGGTCCCGAATGGAATTGAAGTGTCTCTTGATGTGCTTGGTCCTCTTGTGAAATCTGGATTCCTTTGCCAAGGCAATTGCACCTGTATTGTCACAGAAGATCTTCATTGGTCCCGATGCACTAGGTATGACACCTAGATCGGAAATGAACTCCTTCATCCGACTCCTTCATTTGCTGCTTCGAAGCAGCTATGTACTCCGCTTCACATGTAGATCCCGCCACGACACTTTGTTTAGAACTGCACCAACTTACAGCTCCACCGCTTAATAAAAACACGATCCGGTTTGCGATTTAGAATCGTCCGGATCGGTGTCAAAGCTTGCATCGACGTAACCATTTACGACTAGCTCTTTGTCACCTCCATATCGAGAAACATATCCTTAGTCCTTTTCGTATTTCAGATGTTCTTGACCGCTGTCCAAAGGATCCACTCTGGATTACTTTGGTACCTTCCTGCCAAGCTTATTGCTAAGCATACGTCGGTCCGGTACACAGATTGCATACATGATAGAGCCTATGGTTGAAGCATAGGAACATTTTCATTTTCTCTATCTTCTGCTGTGGTCGGGCATTGAGTTTGACTCAACTTCACACCTTGTAGCACGATAAGAATCCTTTCTTTGCTCGATCCATTTTGAACTTTTTCAAAATTTTGTCAAGGCATGTGCTTTGTGAAAGTCCTATTAAGCGTCTTGATCTATCTCTATAGATCTTGATGCCCAATATGTAAGCAGCTTCACCGAGGTCTTTCATTGAAAAACTTTTATTCAAGTATCCCTTTATGCTATCCAGAAATTCTATATCATTTCCAATTAATAATATGTCATCTACATATAAAACTAGAAATGCTACAGAGCTCCCACTCACTTTCTTGTAAATGCAGGCTTCTCCAAAAGTCTGTATAAACCCATATGCTTTGATCACACTATCAAAGCATTTATTCCAACTCCGAGATTCTTGCACCAGTCCATAAATGGAACGCTGGAGCTTGCATACTTTGTCAGCACCTTTTGGATCAACAAAACCTTCCGGCTGCATCATATACAACTCTTCTTCTAGAAATCCATTCAAGAATGCAGTCTTGACATCCATTTGCCAAATTTCATAATCATGAAACGCAGCAATAGCTAACATGATTCGGACAGAGTTAAGCATCGCTACGGGTGAGAAAGTCTCATCGTAGTCAACCCCTTGAACTTGTCGAAAACCTTTTGCAACAAGTCAAGCTTTATAGACAGTTACATTACCATCAGCGTCAGTCTTCTTCTTAAAGATCCATTTATTCTTAATGGCTTGCCGATCATCGGGCAAGTCAACCAAAGTCCATACTTTGTTTTCATACATGGATCCCATCTCAGATTTCATGGCCTCTAGTCATTTTGCGGAATCTGGGCTCATCATCACTTCCTCATAGTTCGTAGGTTCATCATGGTCAAGTAACATGACTTCCAGAATAGGATTACCATACCACTCTGGTGTGGATCTTACTCTGGTAGACCTACGAGGTTTAGCAGAAACTTGATCTAAAGTTTCATGATCAATATCATTAGCTTACTCACAAATTGGTGTAGTCGTCACAGGAACCGGTTCTCGTGATGAACTACCTTCCAATAAGGGAGTAGATACAGTTATCTCATCAAGTTCTACTTTCCTCCCACTCACTTCTTTCAAGAGAAACTCCTTCTCTAGAAAGGATCCATTCTTAGCAACGAATGTCTTGCCTTCGGATCTGTGATAGAAGGTGTATCCAACAGTCTCTTTTGGATATCCTATGAAGACACATTTCTCCGATTTGGGTTCGAGCTTATCTGGTTGAAGTTTCTTCACATAAGCATCGCAGCCCCAAACTTTAAGAAACGACAACTTTGGTTTCTTGCCAAACCACAGTTCATAAGGCATCGTCTCAACGGATTTTGATGGTGCCCTATTTAACGTGAATGCGGTCGTCTCTAAAGCATAACCCCAAAACGATAGCGGTAAATCGGTAAGAGACATCATAGATCGCACCATATCAAGTAAAGTACGATTCGACGCTCGGACACACCATTTCGTTGTGGTGTTCCGGTGGCGTGAGTTGCTAAACTATTCCGCATTGTTTCAAATGTAAACCAAACTCGTAACTCAAATATTCTCCTCCACGATCAGATCGTAGAAACTTTATTTTCTTGTTACGATGATTTTCCACTTCACTCTGAAATTCTTTGAACTTTTCAAATGTTTCAGACTTGTGCTTCATTAAGTAGATATACCCATATCTGCTCAAATCATCTGTGAAGGTGAGAAAATAACGATATCCGCCACGAGCCTCAACATTCATCGGACCACATACATCTGTATGTATGATTTCCAACAAATCTGTTGCTCTCTCCATAGTACCGGAGAATGGTGTTTTAGTCATCTTGCCCATGAGGCACGGTTCGCAAGTACCAAGTGATTCATAATCAAGTGATTCCAGAAGTCCATCAGTATGGAGTTTCTTCATGCGTTTTACACGAATATGACCTAAATGGCAGTGCCACAAATAAGTTGCACTTTCATTATCAACTCTGCATCTTTTGGCTTCAACATTATGAATATGTGTATCACTACTATCGAGATTCAATAAAAATAGACCACTCTTCAAGGGTGCATGACCATAAAAGATATTACTCATATAAATAGAACAACCATTATTCTCTGATTTAAATGAATAACCATCTCGCATTAAACAAGATCCAGATATAATGTTCATGATCAACGCTGGCACCAAATAACAATTATTCAGGTCTAAAACTAATCCAAATGGTAGATGTAGAGGTAGCGTGCCGACCGCGATCACATCGACTTTGGAACCGCTTTCCAACGCGCATCGTCACCTCGTCCTGGCGATGCTCGCTTATTCCGTAGTCCTGCTTTGAGTTGCAAATATTAGCAATGTAACCACCGATATCAAATACCAGTGCTACTACGAGCTCTAGTTAGGTACACATCAATAACATGTATATCACATATACCTTTGTTCACTTTGCCATCCTTCTTATCCGCCAAATACTTGGGGCAGTTCTGCTTCCGTGGACGACCGCTTGCGGTAGAAGCACTCGCCAGGCTTAGGTCCAGACTTGGGTTTCTTCTCTTGAGCAGAACTTGCTTGCCGTTCTTTTGAAGTTCCCTTCTTCTTCCTTTTGCCCTTTTTCTTGAAACTAGTGGTCTTGTTGACCATCAACACTTGATGCTCCTTCTTGATTTCTACCTCCGCTGCTTTTAGCATTGCGAAGAGCTCGAAATAGTCTTGTTCATCCCTTGCATATTATAGTTCATCACAAAGCTCTTGTAGCTTGGTGGAAGTGATTGGAGAATTCATCAATGACACTATCATCGTGAAGATTAACTCCCAGTTGAATCAAGTGATTATTATACCCGACATTCTCGAGTATGTGTTCACCGACGAACTATTCTCCTCCATCTTGCAGCTATAGAACTTATTGGAGACTTCATATCTCTCAATCCGGGCATTTGCTTGAAATATTAACTTCAACTCTGGAACATCTCATATGCTCCATGACGCTCAAAACGCCGTTGAAGACCCGCTTCTAAGCCGTAAAGCATGGCACACTTGAACTATAGAGTAGTCATCGCTTTGCTCGCCAGACGTTCTTAACGCCGTCGGTTATCATCAGCAGTTCGGCACCCAGCGGTGCTTCCAGGGCGTAACTTTTCTGTGCAGCAATGAGGATAATCTCAGGTTGCGGACCAAGTCCGTGTAATTAGTACCATCATCTTTCAACTTTGCTTTCTCAAGGAACGCATTAAAATTCAACGGAACAACAGCACGAGCCATCTATCTACAAACAAACATAGGCAAGAAAGATACTATCAGGTACTAAGTTCATGATAAATTTAAGTTCAATTAATCATATTACTTAAGAACTCCCACTTAGACAGACATCTCTCTAGTCATCTAAGTGATCACGTGATCCAAATCAACTAAACCATAACCGATCATCACGTGAGATGGAGTAGTTTTCAATGGTGAACATCACTATGTTGATCATATCTACTATATGATTCACGCTCGACCTTTCGGTCTCCGTGTTCCGAGGCCATATCTGCATATGCTAGGCTCGTCAAGTTTAATCTGAGTATTCTGCGTGTGCAAAACTGGCTTGCACCCGTTGTAGATGGACGTAGAGCTTATCACACCCGATCATCACGTGGTGTCTCGGCACGACGAACTTTGGCAACGGTGCATACTCAGGGAGAACACTTCTTGATAATTTTAGTGAGAGATCATCTTAAAATGCTACCGTCAATCAAAGCAAGATAAGATGCATAAAGGATAAACATCACATGCAATCAAAATAAGTGATATGATATGGCCATCATCATCTTGTGCTTGTGATCTCCATCTCAAGCACCGTCGTGATCACCATCGCCACCGGCGCGACACCTTGATCTCCATCGTAGCATCGTTGTCGCTTCGCCATCTATTGCTTCTCGACTATCGCTATCGCTTAGTGATAAAGTAAAGCAATTACGATGCTTGCATTTCATACAATAATGCGACAACCATATGGCTCCTGCCAGTTGCCGATAACTTCGGTTACAAAACATGATCATCTCATACAATAAAATATAGCATCACGTCTTGACCATATCACATCACAACATGCCCTGCAAAAACAAGTTAGACGTCCTCTACTTTGTTGTTGCAAATTTTACGTGGCTGCTACGGGCTTAGCAAGAACCGTTCTCACCTACGCATCAAAACCAGAACGATAGTTTGTCAAATAGACTCCGTTTTAACCTTCGCAAGGACCGGGCGTAGCCACACTCAGTTCAACTAAAGTTGGAGAAACTAACACCCGCCAGCCACCTATGTGCAAAGCACGTCGGTAGAACCAGTCTCGCGTAAGCGTACGCGTAATGTCGGTCCGGGCCGCTTCATCCAACAATACCGCCAACCAAAGTATGACATGCTGGTAGGCGGATGACTTATATCGTCCACAACTCACTTGTGTTCTACTCGTGCATATAACATCAACGCATAAAACCTAGGCTCGGATGCCACTGTTGGGGAACGTAGTAATTTCAAAAAGAATCCTACGCACACGCAAGATCATGGTGATGACATAGCAACGAGAGGGGAGAGTGTTCGTCCACGTACCCTCGTAGACCGTAAGCGGAAGCGTTATCACAACGCGGTTGATGTATTCATACGTCTTCACGATCCGACCGATCCAAGCATCGAACGTACGGAGCCTCCGAGTTCAGCACACGTTCAGCTCGATGACGATCTCCGGCCTCCGATCCAGCCGAGCTCCGGAGATGAGTTCCGTTAGCACGACTACGTGGTGACGATGATGATGTTCTACCGGCGCAGGGCTTCGCCTAAACTCTGCGACGATATGACCGAGGTGGAATATGGTGGAAGGGGGCACCGCACACGGCTAAGGAATGATCCGTAGATCAACTTGTGTGTCTATGGGGTGCCCCCCCGCCCCCGTATATAAAGGAGGGAGGGAGGAGGGGGCCAGCCTAAGGGGAGGCGCGCCCTAGGAGGGGGAAACCTACTCCAAGTAGGTTTCCCCCTTTCCTAATCCAAGAAGGAAGGGAAGGAAGGAGGGGGAGGGGAAGGAAGGGGGCGCGCCCCCTTCCTTGTCCTATTCGTACTCAAGGGGAGGGGGCGCGCCACTTGCCCTGGCCGGCCCCTCTCTTTCTCCAATAGGGCCCATCAAGGCCCATTACTTCGCGGGGGGTTCCGATAACCCTCCGATACTCCGGTTTTCTCCGAAAACTCCCGGAACACTTCCGGTGTCCGAATATAGTCATCCAATATATCAATCTTTATGTCTCGACCATTTCGAGACTCCTCGTCATGTCCGTGATCACATCCGGCACTCCAAACAAACTTCGGTACATCAAAACTTATAAACTCATAATAAAACTGTCATCGAAACGTTAAGCGTGCGGACCCTATGGGTTCGAGAACTATGTAGACATGACCTAGAACCATTCTCGGTCAATAACCAATAGAGGGACCTGGATGCCCATATTGGTTCCTACATATTCTACGAAGATCTTTATCGGTCAAACCGCATAACGACATACTTTGTTCCCTTTGTCATCGGTATGTTACTTGCCCGAGATTTGATCGTCGGTATCCAATACCTAGTTCAATCTCGTTACCGGCAAGTCTCTTTACTCGTTCCGTAATACATCATCTCATAACTAACTCATTAGTTACATGCTTGCAAGGCTTAGGTGATGAGTATTACCGAGAGGGCCCAGAGATACCTCTCCGACAATCGGAGTGACAAAACCTAATCTCAATTATGCCAACCCAACATGTACCTTCGAAACACCAGAGAGCACCTTTATAATCACCCAGTTATGTTGTGACGTTTGGTAGCACACAAAGTGTTCTTCCGGTATACGGGAGTTGCACAACCTCATAGTTGCAGGAACTTTGTATAAGTCATGAAGAAAGCAATAGCAGTATACTAAATGATCAAGTGCTAGGCTAACGGAATGGGTCATGTCAATCACATCATTCTCCTAATGATGTGATCCCACTAATCAAATGACAACACATGTCTATGGTTAGGAAACATAACCATCTTTGATTAATGAGCTAGTCAAGTAGAGGCATACTAGTGACTATAGTTTTGTCTATGTATTCACACATGTATCATGTTTCTGGTTAATACAATTCTAGCATGAATAATAAACATTTATCATGATATAAGGAAATAAATAATAACTTTATTATTGCCTCTAGGGCATATTTCCTTCATTTTATTCTTCAAATCCTCACACACGAAACATCTCACTAGTCATCTGTTCTTGATTCGTTTCCCTAAGCATCATTTTCTTCAAGATTCCTCAGTTGTGTGGATCGTCGATCTATACAACTCTGGAACCTAAGACAAAGTACGCTTAGTGAAATTCTTCAAGACTCATCTAGTCAAATTCCTCAAACTTGTTCATTTTGAAAACCTTCTGAGAACACATATGACCTCTTAAAATTCCTCGCAACTATACTCTATTCACAGGTACTCATGTCCGCTGCTGAATCACTAGGTTCTCATCAACTTAACTCATTTGCAGCGTTCCTTGAAGAAAAACTGCATACTTCTTCAGAGTGTTCAATTGTTCAAATTCCTCATCTGAAGAATATGGCTGAAGGTAAGAAACCACAGAAAGGAGGAAAGAAGCCTTAGGTCATGACTGCTTTCGAGATCCCTGATGACATTTATAAGGACTATTGCACACCTGATGAGGCCAAGTTCGGCAAAGAAAACAAAAATCAGCGCAAGGTGCGCATACAGAGGATTGAAAGGAGATGGGCAAGAGAATGGAGGGAGTACAGATATGTAACTCCAAAGTACATGAAGAAATTCGCTCTAAATCCTCCATGCCCAAGAGCTCCATTGGCACCTGGCCAAGTAGCTGATCCCACCAGCATCAAGCGTGGTCAGGATTTTCCTGATGAATGGGCCAAGCGCCAAGCCAAGTTGGCTAGACAAGCCAAAGAAGCAGTGAGGAAATTCAATGAAGACTCTACTGCTGCTGCTGCCACTAAGGCCTCTGACAAGCCTAGGAAATCTATGGCAAAGAAGCCCACTCACAAGCCAAGTGCTTCAACAATTGTGCCCTCAAGGCCAAGTTCCTCGGCAATGCCCTCACGGCCAGAAATCTTCAACGCCCTCACGGCCAGTATCTTCAAAGCCCTCACGGCCAATTCCTCATGCTGCCCCAGCTCCTCCAAAGTCCTTAGTTGCTCCGGCAAAGTCCTCAACACATGTTCACCTGGCCACATGCCAAAGGACTACAGGCATCTCCATTGTCGCTGGTGTCTCAGCAAGTTCCTCAGCTGCACCAAATTCTTCACCAGGCCCCACTCTGCTGAAGACAAAGGCCACTGCTGGACGAGGTCCTCGGCCTAGTCCAAAGAAGAAACAAGTTGCCTTCCATGTGCCATCTGACGATGAAGCTGATGATGAAGAACTTGCAGATATAATCAGAGACAGGCAGGAAAGGGCCGCTAGAGCCAAAGGCACAAATGTGCCACTGCTTTTGGATCCTAAGGTGATCCTCGACTATATTGATCTCTGGCACAAGGACCCAAACACTCCTATGCCTGATTTTCATCTGCACCTGGCCAAAGTCACGTGATGACCCACTTCATCAATGAAGAAAAATGGAAATTTGAGAAGGCCAGGAAAATCAAGAAGGCTCAGTTCAGGAAAGAGAAGTTCCTGAAGAACAATGTTGTCAAAATGACACCTGATGAACTCCTCAAGATCCAGTCTGAGATCAAAACCCTCAGTGATAATTTCAATTCCTATTATGCTGATTGGCAAGGAGCCAAAGTCAGGTTTGTTAAACTAACTGAGAAGTTCACCAATGTTGCAGCCCCATCGCAACATGAAATTCCTCATGCTGAAGCCTCTGCTCAGCAAACTGAAGAACATGCTAGCATCGCTGATGATTCTCAGCCTGCTGAAGAAAATGTCAGTTCCAGAGCTAATGACTCCATTCCAGCTGCTGAAGAAACTGCTAGGGCATCCACTAGTGGTGCGCCTGAAGAAATTGAAGAAGTCAGGCCAACTGCATCAGTTGTGCCTGAGGAAATACCAACAGATTCCTCAGCTCCTCCTGCGCCTACCCCAAATCCTACCCTTCCATCTACATCAGATGTGAGGAAGACCAAGGCTGCAGAGAAAGCTGCAGTGAAGAAAAGGAAAGCATCATCTGCTTCAGATTCTTCAGCTCCGAAGAAAATGAAGACATTGACTAGCTCACTTATGAATCCAATTGATGTTGTTCCGATTTCCCCCATGCCATCAAAGGACCTTGTTCCTTATGGTGTAGAATATGTGATCCCCAGTGGATCTGATGAAGAAAATCATTCTGCTGCTTCGTCAGAGCAGATTGATGAAGAAATTGAAGTGGATGCGATCCCTTCAACACCTGTTGCTTCCTCGCCCATGCCTTAGTTCACATCTGAAGAGGCTGGCGTTGAAGCACTTGAAGATGAAGATGTGGACATTGGATGCACCACACCTGTGATGAATGATGACTTTTGGGAAAGTCAGCATCCCAATTCTCCACACTTCACCCCTCTACAGCAAATACCTCAGTCCCCTGCACCAACTGTTCAAATGGGATCTGAAGAAACTCAGTCAGTGCATGAAGAAATTCCAGCCACTAGTGCTGAAGAAACTGCTGCTGATATCCTGAACATGCAGACTGCCACTGAAAAGGAACCAGAAATTCCTCAGCCTGAAGAACCTGAGGTTGTGATTCCTGAGGTTATGTTGCAAATCACTGACACTCCTGTGCCCAAGCCAAAGGATCCATTCTCAAAGAAGCAAAAGTTCAAGGCTGCTGATTTCTTCAACGAGCATGTGTTCTTCACTGACTATAATCCATATGATTCTGCTCGCATAAGGAAGAGGCATTTCTGGACTGCTAGTCAAGAAAATTTCTATTCCTCTGTGCTATTCGACAAAGACAAAGTCTTCGAGCATGCACACATTCCTCACGTGGACATGGAATCTCTGCCATGCTTCGAGCCAGTCCTCAGTGTTCTTCATGATGCTGGATTACTGAATTTCAGCACTGACATCTGTGATTGGAATGAAGAACTCATTCTTCAATTCTATGCGACGCTGCACATCACAAGAAATTCTGAAGATGTGAACACTTGGGTGCTGGACTGGATGTCTGAAAATACTCACTACAAGGCACCAGCAACTGAATTGCTTCGTGTCCTTCCACTCAGTCCTCCCCTTGATGGTGCTCATTGCATCTACAATGAACCCGAGCTTACAAATCATTACATGCAAGTGCTGATGAAGCCTTTGAAGCCAGGGCAGGCCCCACGAACCAAATTCCTCGTCAAGGAATTACTGTATGTGCCTCGGACTGTCTATCGCATTCTGATGAAGACAATGAGTCCTATCAAAGGCCACGACTCAAATGATGAAGAAGTCGTTGGCATCATGAAGAATATGCTTTTCAACATCATTCATGGTGTTCCCATAAACTTCCATGATTTCTTCATGAGGACTCTGGCCAATATTGCTATGTCACCATTTGAGCTAAAGCCTTATGCACCATGGATTATGAAATTCATCAGGACAAGGTCTTCACTCAACTACAAAGCTGATACTCTGAACCATGGCAGCTTCTTGCCTCCAATTGAAGTCCTCAAAAGGACATATTCCTCAGATGATGACAAAGGCCAGGCAACTGCTGTGATAGATGAAGGCATTCGTCCATTGGATGGTCAATTTTGCAAAGCTGCATCTTACTCCACCAATGATGACTTTGCCACACATGATTCTGCCGCCAACACATCTGCGAAGCAAATTCCTCAAGCCACAGCTCCCAGGGTGATGGCTGATCGTGAGTTACTCCTCAGTCTTCATCAGAAAGTTGATCGCAATCATAAATGGGTCAAGCGTCAGTTTGGTTCAATTATTCACAACATGACCTCAACCCACAATGCAGTGAGGAAAAACCAATACTACCTCCATGAAACCTTCAACCGTACCTGGGCTATGCTATCTCATATCTACAACATTGATGATCTGAAGAGCATGGGTCTCAAGAAAGAATTTGACTGGTCTGCACCTCCACCGAAGAAATTCAAAAAGGTCAAGGTTCCTTCCTTGGAAGCCATCTCCTATTCTTCATCGCGCGCCACTGATGAAAATGAAGACTTGGACGACACTGCGGTAGGCCCTACTACGACAACCAACCCCGACAACGCTGGCGCTCCTCCATCAACTTGATAATCTTTAGGGGCATTAGTTCTCAGTTTTGATCCTTTTGGTCATTCGATGACAAAGGGGGAGAAATCTGAGTTAGTCTTCAAGCGGGTTTACTATATGGGCGTTTTTTTGTTAAGTTACAACTCTCGCTCTTCTGAAACTTTTAATTGGATCGAGTTGTAATCTTAAACCCGATGGTGCCCCGATACTTTTTGATGCACTGTGCTCTGATTTTGCATGCTTATTCCTCATTAATATTATTGCTCGCATGCTGAATCGCTTCAGGCACCATATTTCATCATGCATTTCAAATTCTTCATATTATATGTCAAATGCATGTATGAATTACAAGATATAGGGGGAGATCTCCATGATTCAACTTTTCAAGTGTGCATTGCTTCAAAAGCAAATTCCTCACTATGCACATCTTCAGGGGGAATTCTTCTATATCTTGCAATCAAATTCCTCAAAATCAGTACTTACACTTCATATGTTTATCCCCGTTGAAAACTTAGTGATTTTGGTGTATTGAAGACTTATAGGTTAAGGGACTAATGTGTTTATGAGTGTACACAGGTCTATAAGTCTATGAGGAGTTTGATGTTTACAGAGAAAGTCGACCCCTAAAAATGAATATCTTCGACTGAAGATTTTGGTATTCCTGAAGACTTTCATGAAGACTTTGAAATTGACGAAATTGGTGTGTCCGTGAAGACTTGATATTCATGCGAGGAATATGAAGCTTGAATACTTTTGTTTTCATAGTTTTGTTTTTCTCTTTCTTGAGTCATAGGAAACACCGTACTGTTAAAGGGGGTCGAGGAAATACTAAGGAAAAATTTCCATGTGATGCTCAACTCAAAATCCTACACCTACCAATCCCTTGAGTGAAGCCATTGGAAATCTCATACAGTTCGATCAATTTCTTCAGACGAGACGAAGTTCTTACAGTCATTGAGGAATTTGTTCTCATTGAGGAGTTAGGAATTCGCCAGTGCGGATTGCCTACACAGTGAGGAACATGATAGCCCTGAGGAATTTGAGAGTCAAATTTCCGACCGTTCGCTTTCTTGACTGTCCCAAAATATCTTATCCACATAACGGTCATATCATTGAAGGGCATTTATGTCTTATCATGTCGGGCTGCTCCCTAGGCTATAAATAGCCGCCCCCTACAACCACTAGTTGGTTGGCTGCTCCGGGAGAAACTGACACTTGTCATTTGAGAGCAACCCATCCTCCGAGGACTTTGAGTGAAAATCATCGAGTGAGGAAAATCCAAACCCAAACACGCACAAACTCAAAGTGATTGAGCATCACTGAAGAGATTGATCCTGCATGGATCCGACACTTGTTACCTTTGAAGATTGTGCTTCTTGCAGACGGTTAGGCGTCATGGTCTAGAGCATCCAAGAGGAATTGTGGATTGCCGAGTGACCAAAGTCTGTGAAGGTTTGGAAGTCGCCTGAAGACTTACCACGAGTGATTGGACGGGGTCTGTGTGACCTTAGTTCAAGGAGAATACGGTGAGGACTTGGTGTCCTGAGATGCGTGCTCAGTGACTGTGTGTCCTCGAGTTTAAATACTCAGCCGCTCCAACCAGACGTACAACTGAGACAGCAGTTGGAACTGGTCTACCAAATCATTGTCTTCACCAACCTTACTAGTTCTATTTCCTCAACTCTTCCATTTCCTCATTACTGTGTTGAGTAGTTGTTCATATCTGTGTTTGAAGACTTTGATTGAAGACTTTCTCAATTTCCTCAGTTCAATTTCTTCAGTCTGTTTGTCTTTGTTTTGTGTTATCCTGTGTTTACGCTTTCTGTACTCTGTAATTGTCTTCATTTCATCATGATGATTGTGCATGTCTTCTGTTATGCTTACTTCTGAGTACTTATTTCGCTGCAAGTAGTTCTTCGCTAGGGAATTTCCTCACCATCAAATTCCTCAGTGAAGAATTAATAAAAATCGCCTATTCACCCCCCCCCCCTCTAGTCGATATAACGCACTTTCACTCCCCGGCAATGGCGCAAGAAAAGAGCTTGATAATCCCCAAGTGCAGGGAATCATCGTAGCAATTTCCAAAGTTGGAAGTGATAAGTATGGAGTGTCGAACCCACAAGGAGCTAAAGGCAAGATCAATATTCTCTCAAGTCCTATCTGCCACTGATACAACTTTACGTACACCGAACGTTTGCTTCCAACTAGAAATGAGAAATAAAACTATGTTGTAGGTATGAAGAGGATAACTTTGCATGCTATCAGAGAGCTAAAATATAAAAGTAGGTGTTGTTATCATAAAGTTAGAATATATTACTAAATGTTATAAATAGTGAGTGTGGAATAATGATGGGTCGGGGTGCGGAATTATCCTAGGCAACTGTTAACAAGACAGGTAATCACTATTGCAATTTCATATGAGGGAGAGGCATAAGCTAACATACTTTCTCTTCTTGGATCATATGCACTTATGATTGGAACTCTAGCAAGCATCCGCAACTACTAAAGATCATTAAGGTAAAACCCAACCATAGCATTAACATATCAAGTCCCCTTTATCCCATACGCAACAACCCCCTTACTCGGGTTTATACTTTTGTCACTCAAGCAACCCACTATAAGCGAATCATGAACGTATTGCAACACCCTACAGCGGGAATCCCTTACTCTTGCGCGACACGGAGGGCACAATAGGACAGCACCAAAATAAAACATACAACTCGTACCAATATCGATCATCAATCAACCCAAAGACAAAGGATATCTACTCAAAACATCATAGGATGGAAACACATCATTGGATCATAATATGTGGCATAAAGCACCATGTTCAAGTAGGGATTACAGCGGGGTGCGAGAGAGTGGACCAGGTAAAAGAGATGAGGATGGTGATGATGATGGTGATGTTGATGAAGACAATCACCGCGGCGATGATTCCCCTCCCAATGGCACTCCGGCGCCACCGAGAGAGAGGAGGAGAGGTTCTCCCCCTGGTGCTTCCTCCTCCATGGCCTCCACCCTGGATGGGGAGAGGTTCCCCCTCTGGTCCTTGGCCTTCATGGCGATGATGGCCCCTCCGGGATCCTTCCCCATGGACTCCGCTGATGATGGCCGCCTCCGGCAGGGTGCCAGAGAGGGCCTAGATTGATTTCTCATGGCTACAAAGGCTTGCGGTGGCAGAACTTCCGATCTAGGTTAAGTTCTGGAGGTTTGGGTATTTATAGGAGAGATTGGCGTCAAGAACAAGTCAGGGGGGCCCACGGAGAGTCCACGAGGCAAGGGGCGCGCCCTAGGGGGCGCGCCCTCCACCCTCATGGGGCCCATGGGACTCCCCTCCAGTAACTCTTTGTTCCAGTATTTTTTATATTTTCCAGAAATATTCTCCGTTGATTTTCATCGCATTCCGAGAACTTTTATTTCTGCACAAAAACAACACCACGGTAGTTCTGCTGAAAACAGCGTCAGTCCGGATTAGTTCTAATCAAATCATACAAAAATCATATAAAATTATTGTAAACATGGCATGAATACTTCATAAATTATAGATACGTTGGAGATGTATCAAGACTCATGTTGGGCCTCCAAGCGCAAGGTTTTGTAGGACAGTAGCAAATTTACCTCAAGGATGACCTAAGGTTTAACAATCTGTGGGAGGCGTAGGATGAAGATGGTCTCTCTCAAACAACCCTACAACCAAATAACAAATAGTCTCTTGTGTCCCCAACACAACCCAATACAATGGTAAATTGTATAGATGCACTAGTTCAGCGAAGAGATGCTGATAAGTGTAATATGGATGGTAGATATAGGTTTTTGTAATCTAAAAATATAAAAACAGCAAGGTAGCAAGTAGTAAAAGTGAGCGAAAACGGTATTGCAATGCTTGGAAACAAGGCCTAGGGTTCATACTTTCACTAGTGCAAGTTCTCTCAACAATGATAACATAATTAGATCATATGGCAATCCCTCAACGTGCGACAAAAGTCACACCAAAGTTCCTATCGCGGAGAACGTAAGATGAAATTGCTTGTAGGGTACGAAACCACCTCAAAGTTATTCTTTCTGATCAATCCATTGAGCTATTCCTATAAGTGTCACAAACAGCCCTAGAGTTCGTAGTCAAATAACACCATATGACACACACCAATCAACCCTAATGTCACCTAGGTACTCCAATGTCACCACAAGAATCCGTGGGTCAATTATACGTTATGCATCAAACAACTTCAGATTCATAATATTCAATCCAACATAAAGAACCTCAACGAGTGCCCCAAGATTTGTACCAGAAAAACAAGGACGAAAACATGCATCAACCCCTATGCATAGATTACCCCAATGTCACCTCGGGAATCCGTGAGTTGAGTGCCAAAACGTACATCAAGTGAATCAATAGAACACCCCATTGTCACCACGGGTATCCCACGCAAGACATACATCAAGTGTTCTCAAATCCATAATAGTATTCAATCCGATAATAGTGAAACCTCAAAGGTAGAACTCAATTCATCACAAGAAGGTGGAGGGGGAGAAACACCGTATGATTCAACTATAGTAACAAAGCTCGCGGTACATCAAGATCATGCCAAATCAAGAGCACGAGAGAGAGAGAGAGAGAGAGAGAGATCAAACACATAGCTGCTTGTACATACCCTCAGCCCCGAGGGTGAACCAGTGGCGGAGCCACCGCCCAGCGACCCTGGGCACTTGCCCGGGCTCGCTCGCTGGTAACAGCAGCGATCGATAGATTATACAGAGGCCTTAAACTGATCGATAGCTTGCTTTACCCGGGGAAAAAATTGGGCCTTCTTTTCTCACCGGTTCACAGCCCAAAAAATGAGCAGTACTGCAGTCTGCAGCCCAGGCCGGAAAAAAAACAACGCCGGGAGTACCTACGATGGACGGTTTGATTGCTCCAACTCTCTTGTCCCTTCGTTTCTCACACGCGAGTGCAAGTACTGGGCGACAGAGGGGCCCTGCCGGCTGATCTTGAGGCTGAGCCCTAGACGGGAAGACGCAGGGCCGACAGCGAGCGATACTAGGCTCCCAAGCAGTCTACTCGTCCGACTATCCTTCCTCTCATCCGGCTTCGGCTTCCTTCGATAAGAAATCTCGACTGAAATTAGGGCTAGGGATCCCTCATCTCTGAAGTCTGAATAATTTGTATGGGTTAGGGTCCTTAGGGAAGTAGGGATTGATGCAAGGTATGGATCGAAATACATACACACCCATCTAATTATACATATGCAGGCTAAGGTGTGTGATAAGCAACTCATGGTGTGAGAGTTCAAGGTCGGGCTCAGGGGTTAGGGCTTAAATTTAGGGGGGAAATCGTTGGGGATGATTATGAATTCATGACTAGAGAAAAATTGGTTTTTTTTTGGCTGCTGAAACTACAAAATCTAGGTATATAAGAAGAGGGCAGCTTGCAGACCGTGGAATTCATGCAGTATTTCTTACCTTCAAACCGAATAAACTGCGTAGCGAGATAAATAATGAATGGTTCAAATGTTACACCAAGCGGGAGTTATTCAAGTTAGTTGATGATAAAGATAATATTCGAACATTTACTGCAATGAAGTCTCTGAAAGGGCATTCGCCTTGTGATTTTCTTTAGCACATTGTCAGTATATTCCATCTAACCATCACTATTATTGCAAGCATTCCACTGTAATATATTCACATCTCGCAACCAAATTTCTTTTAGTAATCATTCTTTTTATCTTGTAGTGCCTTCTAGGAATTTGGCCATGGCGAGTTTGCCTATAAGCAAGGCAGGTTATAGATCTTTCTTTTGGCAAAAATGAAGAAGTGAAAGATGCTTTTGATTGTGATGGAAGAAAACTGCACAATATGACATGCGGCGACATCTGGTATGGATAGCTTTACTTTTTGCTGGCAACATGGCGAGTTTGCCTTTATGCAAGGCTGGTTATATGTCTTTTGTTGTCAAGTCTCAACTTTATATATATATATATATATATATATATATATATATATATATATATATATATATATATATATATATATATATATATATATATATATATATATATATATATTATATTTATATATATATTAGTTCACTTTAATATTACATTTTTGTGTGACTATTATGTTTATGTTTTCACTTGATAATTAATGTGAGAAAGTTTGGTGCTATATTATATGTTGTGTATGCGAATACCCGAACTATATTAGAGCATCTCTAGCAGACCCCGCATAAGTGGTCAAACCCGCAAAATAACCGCTTTTTACAGTTCCAGTCGACAAAACGTGCCCGAATAGACCCCTTAAAATTGTCCGACTCTTAAAAAAATTTAAGAGGCCCTGTAAATGCAAAGCCGAAACCCTTATATCTACAATTTTGAAGGCAACTTTACCAGGGCCCTGCATACCGGTCAATGTTGGCGGTTGAGGAATCTTTTCTCCCGCCAACGCCATGAAGCTCGTCCGGCCGCCCGTCCGCTCGGCCCGCCAGCCGCCGCGCCCGGCCGCGCTAGCTAGCTGTGAATTGATGCGAGCAAGCTAGCTAACTAGCCCCGGGCGCATCTCTAGCTAGTTGTGAATTGATTCAAGCTGAGCTAGCTAGCTAGCTCGCTTCTAGATGGATTCGAGCTGAGCTAACTAGCTAGCTCTCGATCGATTCGAGCCCCGACGGAGGAGCTTGCTGGCTCGACGCTTCATGCCCTTCGTATTTGGTTATCTGCGGCTTTATTTTTGACAGCTTCGTGTGCTACCCATTGATTTCGCGGGAGCAAGCTAACTCATCATGGACATAGACGAAAGGAAGAAGAAGACGTGGAGAAAGAATATAAGCGAATATTCTGTTTTCCGGCTTAAGTTTGAGGGGTATATTCTGCCGCGCCTAAAACCAACCCGTAAAAAAACATATTCCGCGAATATCCTTTTATACGGGTCCGTTTTGCAGGGTCTGCCTCTGCGGCCGTTCGCGCCGACCTGCAAAACCGTTTTTCCGCGAACTGCAAACACGTTTTACAGGTCGGCGGGATGCGTGGTCTGCTATAGATGCTCTTATATGTTGTGTATGCGAATACCCGAATTTTGTTTGCAGATTATACACTTAGGCTTAATTTTCCCAGGCTCCAGAAAAGTTCTGGCTCCGCCACTGGGGTGAACTACTCCCTCCTCGTTATGGAAACCGCCGGGATGATGAAGATGGCCACTGGTGATGGTTTCCCCCTCCAGCAGGGTGCCGAAATGGGCTCCCGATTGGTTGTTTGTGGCTACAGAGGCTTGCGATGGCGGAACTCCCAATCTAGGTTTCTTTCTGGGGGTTTCTGGATTTATAGGAATTTTTGGCATCGGTTTCACGTCAGGAGGGTCCACAAGTCAGCGACAAGGCAGGGGGCGCGCCCTCCACCCTTGTCGTTGACTCGGGACTCTTCTGGCCCAACTCTTTTGCTTCAGGGGCTTCTTCTAGTCCATAAAAAATCACTGTAAATTTTCAGCTCATTTGGACTCCGCTTGATATTCCTTTTCTGCAAAACTCAAAAACAAGGAAAAAATAGAAACTGGCACTGGGCTCTAGGTTAATAGGTTAGTCCCAAAAATAATATAAAATAGCATATAAATGCATATAAAACATCCAAGATGGATAATATAATAGCGTGGAACAATCAAAAATTATAGATACGTTCGAGACGTATCATACAGCACCCACAAAAAATCTCTTATTACCGGCCTATACCTCTATGCCATGTTTTATATAAAATTGTTTTCAGTGCTATGGCTGACAGGGTTCGAGTTATTCTTGATGAGGTTATAGGGGAAGAACAAAGGGCTTTTGTATTGGGTCGTTTGAGCATGAACAATGTGCTTGTAGCCTATGAGAGTGTTCATGCTACTAAGAGGCGGAAGAAAGGCAAAAATGCTTGTTGTGCCATTAAATTGGATATGATCAAAGCCTATGATAGGGTGGAGTGGCATTATCTTGAGGTTATCATGTACAAATTAGGCTTCAATGATTGTTTGCCAGATTGGTGATGAAATGTATGACCTCGGTGAGGTTCACTATAAAGGTGAACAATGATTTCTTACCATATTTCACTCCACCCAGATGACTCCGTCAAGGGGACCCCATGTCACCGTATCTATTCCTTCTTTGTGCTCAAGGCCTTAGCTCATTATTGAATCATTTTGGTGGAGCACGTATTGAATAGAGGCATACGTCCATGCACCTTGGGTTAATCATTTGTTGTTTATTGATGACAGATTGATCTTTCTCAACACTAAGGCAAAAAGTGCATACAAACTCAATGAGATTATCCAGGTCTATGCTAAGTGTTCAAGGCAGGCAGTTACCGGGAGAACTCCATCTTTTTTGGTGGAAACACTTTGCAACCATTCCGGGAGTCCTTGAAACATACACTTGGTATTTCTGTTGAAGCATTTTCACAACACTATCTAGGACTTCCGACATCGGTTGGCGGAATTACTAGTGGTACTTTTCATCACATAAATGAGAGAAGTCAAAGCAAAATGCAGGGATGGTCGAGCAAGAATCTAGCATGTGAGGCTAGAGAGGTTCTTACTAAATCAATTATTCATGTCAGCCCAACTTACAAGTATGAGTTATTTCTTATTAACTAAGAAGCTATCCAAAGGTTTAACATCATGCATCGAAAATATTGTTGAGCAAACTCTGTGGATAAAAGATCCCTACGTTGGATATCATGGGAGAAGCTTGTTGAACCAAAAATCAAGGGCGGGATGGGATTCACGGACTTCCATTGTTTTAACTTAGCAATGATCAGTAAACATGGTTGGCGCTTGTTGACTACTTCGGAGTTCCTTTATGTTAGAGTATTGCAGGGTAAATATTTCCCCCACTCGAATTTTCTTCATGCCACAGCTCCACCGCATGCGTCGGCAACTTGGACGACCATCAAGGCTGGAAAGAAGGCAATGTAGACTGGTCTAATCCATCAGGTTGGTGATGGTATAACGACCTCGACATGGACAGATCCTTTGCTTATGACTATATGGCAAATTAGAACTTTGAAGCCAATAGGGCAAACGGGTGTTGCCCACCCACTTAACAATGTTTCGTACCTGATTTACGACTATATGGAAAATTAGAACTTGGAAGTTTTTCGCGAAAACTTTTTCAACCCAGGCTCCGAAGCTATTCTTAATACCCCTCTCAATCCATCTGGTTGTGAGGACTCATTAGCATGAACCTTTGTAAATGGTAGTTGCTTTATAAAGTCGGTGTATCATCCTCTAGTGACTCGCAACGATCTTACTTCTCCGGAGGAAGGGGGGATTACAGAAACCTCACATCGATGGACTGTGGTTTGGAAGCTTCGTGTTGTACTCTAAGGTATTCTCCCTGACAAAGAACTCATATTAGTTCTTGAGGCATGATTTTTTGTTAAAACTTCAGTACAGTAGTCTTGTACTCCAACAATTCCCATTCTGAAATCACTTTATATAACCTGAATACTAGAAACTGAAGTTGTTAATGCTGAAATACCAAAATTCTGTGATTTCTTGACCAAGTAGTGTGCAAATCTTATGTTGCTTAGATTTACAAAATTAGCAAAACAAGGGGAAGAAATACTGTGTCGTTCTAAAGGCAACCATTGGTGCCAGAACAGGTCAAGTTCTGTATGCCGGACGCTCTAACCAAAAAAAAAAACTTTTCCTTTACGGGTTTTTTATTTTATTTTCTTGTAACACTTGGGATAAAATAACTTTTCATGCCACCACCTGAGCTTGAAGCAGGAATTGTCTCGGAGATGTTGCCTATTACAGAGTAAATGCTTTCATAGCGTCAGAGTACAGTTCCAGTAGCAGCTATGAGCATACTCACGAGAAAATCACACTGCAATTTAGTTTCAGAATTTCATATTACAATCTAGAGATGCAAAAACGCAAATGGTAGACAAACCCAGATGACAAATTTGCCAAGTTAGATTTGCAGGACCGAATGAAAAGAATTTCACAAACTCAAACGGTGTCAAATCAGAAGCAATGACTGGACTGACGATATTGAACAGAGAAACAAATCCAGGTAGCACTTCCTCACAACAAGCATTAAATTAAACCACAGGCACAAGCATTCGCGGAGCAGCGACCTGGTAGACACACTGAAGCCTAGCTAGCTATCCCCTAACCGCCGAAGCCGTACAGGGTGCGGCCCTGGCGCTTGAGCGCGTACACGACGTCCATGGCGGTGACGGTCTTGCGACGCGCGTGCTCGGTGTAGGTGACGGCGTCGCGGATGACGTTCTCGAGGAAGATCTTGAGCACGCCGCGGGTCTCCTCATAGATGAGCCCGGAGATGCGCTTCACGCCGCCCCTCCGCGCCAGCCGCCGGATCGCCGGCTTGGTGATCCCCTGGATGTTGTCCCGCAGCACCTTCCTGTGCCGCTTCGCCCCGCCCTTGCCCAGCCCCTTGCCACCCTTGCCGCGCCCGGACATCTTTTCTCCCTCCGCTCTGCTGCGTGCGTCTCGCGACGAGGAGGACGGAGGAATTGGGATTTTTTGCTGGGAGGGATGGAGCCGAATTGGTTTGGATTGCTGCGAGGCTGGTGGAGAGGATTATATAGCGTTTGCTGGCTGCCGGGAGGGGTGGGGGGTTGCGCAAGCCGTCGGATTCGGGACTGATCCGCGTGAGGTGTGCGAATGATGGCTTGAGCCGTTGGATGGGCAGAGGTTGGCTGCTATTGGTTGAGCAGAGGAAGCACGGATCGGCGGGGTGCGGGGTGCGGGGTGGAGGGCGCAGCAGCGGAAAATAGCGCGGGAATCTTTCCGCCCATCCATTTTAGCGAGCAGGGAAGGGCTCTTCGCCCACAGCAACCACATGGGCCGGGCGCAGTAACGTATATCTTTTTCTTTCTTATTACGTTTTTCTCTTTCTACTTTTTTCATTTTGTTTTCCCCTTTTGTATATTCCAACGGTCTAAAACATGTTGGATCATTTAAAAAAATTCTATGCAGTTCAAACGGTGTTCACATAATGTATAGAAATTTATATAACTCGAAACATTTAACAAATTTTAGAAATGTAAAATAAATGTTCACGGGTTCAAAAAATTTATATAGTTTTAGAAGTGTTTGCGCATTTATAGAAAATGTTCAGGTACTTTAAGATTTATGTAATTTACATAAAAATATTCATGTAACTAACATAGTTGTCCGTGTGTTTCAAACAAAATGTTCATATAATTTAAAATCATTCACATATTATATATGAAAAATGTGTGTGCAACATTAGAAATTGATCACGCATTCTAGAAAATATCCATGTGAAAACAACTTGTGCATTGGGAACATAAAATGAAAAGGTAAAAAATAAAAAAAATAAACATAAGAAGAAAAAAAGGATAGAACAGGCCCTCATGAAAACCCACAAGAAACCCCTATGAAGAAATGGGGCAAAAAATGAAGAAAAAAAGTTGTGTTGAACACAATCATCTAAGGCAGATCCACGCGTGGGGGTGTCCTGCAGCTGAGCAGCTAATATTACTCCGTACGGATGATACATGGCATTTGACCTTTTATGTTGAGTTGCGTGGCAAGAATGGTCGTAATGGATCTAGACGAAGGTTTTGGTTGTGCCATGCTTTGGTCATCTTTTTATAAAGAGTCCAAGGTCTTCTTTGGTTCATAGGATAGAAATATCATAGGAATAGGAAAATCGTAGGAAGTAAGATGAAATGCATCTCAATTCCTATAGGGAAAAGGTATCCATCTGATGCATATGATAAGATTTTTTCTATTGAATGCAGGCTAATGTTTTTTTCCTTTGAAATATGAATCTCATTATTATAAACCAAAGGGATCCAAAGGAACTTTTGATTTGAAATCCCATCCTATGAAATCCCTACATAATTCCTTCAAACCAAAGGAGACCCAATGTTTACTGGGAGCAACCAGTTAAAGCATGCCTCGGGTGGGGCTATTCATGGGGCAGTGGTCGGGCACGTCTGGCAAGCACTTTGGCGCCACCACGTGTTGCGTGTTGGGCGCCCCCAAAAAAAATTGTTGTTTTTGTTTTTTGCTTGTGGTTTTACGACTCTGTTCGATTTTTAAGTTTTTTTCTTGGTATTTTCGGTTTTGAATTTTATCTTGTTTTTAGTTTTCATTTTTTTTTCTAGTGTGTGGCTATAGCATGTAATGTAGCACTAGATAGAAGGGAAACATGTAGTGCACTATTGCACAATGCGGGAAGCACAAATGAAATATAGCTGGGGCCACATAGCGCATTACACGAGGAGTACAAAAAATACACTTAGACGAAGAGCACATAATACATCACGCGGTGAGCACAAGTGTACTCCAGTGGGGAGTACAAAGTATACTAGGAACACAAAGTGCACTACATAATGGGATGCACAAATGCACTACATAAGGAGCACAAGTGAGTGCAGGAGGAGTACATAGTGCACAGAGCGGGGAGCATGAGTGTACCACGGAAAAGAGAAGCACAAGTGTACCTCACAAAAGGCACAAATGCGGTATAGTCGGAGCACCAGTGTAGTATAGATGGGAGCACAAGTTACAGTAAAA
Source organism: Aegilops speltoides (assembly GCA_021437245.1). Taxonomy (NCBI): domain Eukaryota; kingdom Viridiplantae; phylum Streptophyta; class Magnoliopsida; order Poales; family Poaceae; genus Aegilops; species Aegilops speltoides. The sequence continues at coordinate 307,862,069 of CM038145.1, forward strand.
AAATCATTGAGACCTACCAACATGGTATAACTAAGTTCAAACATTTCCGTTAAAGAAACCCAAATGATAAGTGCCACACATGTGGCATGAGGCACTCTATCCGACTTTTTGCAACTAAAGGTACCATACAAAAAGAAAAGAAAAATAAACTGAAACTTGCCGTCCGAAAAGAAAGTTGTCATGCTTGACAACTACAATTGACATCCCCTAATGGGTTGGGGATACCACAGTCCCTCTAACCATCCAACCATATGCATTTTATTCTGAATTTATTTCAAGATTTTTGGTAATGCGCATTCAGTGGGAGGAGACGTTCCCGTCGATGACGAGGTGCCTACGGTGAATTCATAAATTTCAAGATGATATGCCAGCTCAGTGTTTCGAAGGTGCTCATAGGGGTAGGGTGTGCGTGTGTGCATTCATAAGGGTGAGTGTATGTGTGTGTATATGAGTGCTTGCGTCTGTACTGTGTCAAAAAAAACTACAGTTGACATCCTCACGTCACTACACTTGTCATAAAAAATGTGTGAGCCCCGTCTTATTTTATCTTTTTTTGGACATATCAATGAGAGCAACATACCGGTAAAAAATCACAATTTGGATGCCGTACCGTGAGTTTGTTCGAGTCGTGGATTCACCGGGGCGTCGACATGTGACTGCCATGTTAGGTTGATCGAGCCCAACGGTTCGACAGGCCCTTGACTCGCGCCCTGGTCGAGGGTTCCCAACCGAACTTTGGTTGGTGGGCCCCTATCGCCGCCCTACATAAAGAGGGGAGGGTGGACGCACACAGTACGAGGTTCATCGTGCGCCGCAGATCCCCACCGATATCCCTACTGATCTAGGGTTAGCGTAGGACGACGGGAAGCACCGCCGCCGCTGCTGCCCACGCACACACACTCCCATGCCGCCACCCCTCCACCATGGCCATCGGCTCGGGCTCCTCGAGCCAAGGAGAAGGTAGCCTACCGTTAATCTCTAACCTACCTGATCCATATGATCTATCAATGGTATCAGCTAGAGTTAGTTTAGATTTTTCGGTAGCAAAGAAATCAAAGAATTATTTTCCCCTACTAAAAAGCACAATCACAAGGCAAAAAAAATCCTCACCAGGGATGGGCCTTGGGGCTCGCCGGAAAAGTTGCACCGCTGATGAGGCCGTGTCGTTCCTCTCGCTCTCGACGCGCATCAGCAAGCCGAGGCATCGAAAGAAGAACATGGGCAGTGGGGGAACCACGCCTTCGTCACCACCAAGAAGAGGTACCCCAAAGGGGCAAAGGGCACCGTCGTTGTGCTACTTGACAGCGGCGCGCTCTCCTTCGGGAGCTCGCGCACGCCGGCAAGGGGGACAGGGGGTGCCGCCGCATCCCACGCCGGCCAGGGGAGCAGAGGAAGGCTCTGCTCGCGTCTCTCTCTAGCACGGGCGGTGTTGGATGGAGAAAAGGAGGCGCAAAGAAAAGAGAAGGTGGCGTGGCGCCGTGGCATTCACCGCCGTCGGCGGTGGCTGGGGTGAAGCCCCTCTCTCTGCTGTCTGCGGGGAGGAAACAAAGAGGGGCGAGAGAAGAACGAATGAACTAGGGTTTGCCCTGAGCCGCGCGGTGGGATGGTTTTGTTCGGGCGAGATGCGCAGGTGACCGTCGAATCTCATCAGACGACCAAGATCAAGACCTTAAGGCAGTCGCGGGCCGCTGGGCCGAAAGTAGAGGCGGGCGCAGCCACGCGCGCTGGGCTGGTATTTTTCCTTTGTGTGCGTAGCCCGAGGCCGGGCCGAGCTACCGTTTTATTTGTTTGTTTGCGCAGTTTTTGGGCAAATTACACACATTTTTTTCTATTCAAAATTATCCAACAAAAATTTTGCTTTAGAAAATAGAAAAGTAAAAGAAATGTTTCTGTAGAGTATAAAGTGACTGTTTAAAGGCAAAAAGAACTAGAGTAAGAATTGAAATTTCAAAAGGATGTTAAAGTGACTATGATTCTGTTATTTTATGACCAACGTTGTTAATAACATGATCATGATTTGTTATTGTTATTAAAGGTGCATTTATTTCTACTTTTTCTCGACGGTGATAGATTTAATTGCACAAACAGTTGTATGTTTAATTTTGACCAACGTTGGATTAATGCATGCAATTGTTGTTATGATCTCACTTCATTGTGGTTTGAGGAGGGTACCACTTGATGCGTTGCCTCAAGGATGTTCCAACCCTCAGAGGTGACAACTACACTGAATGGATAAAGAAGGTCGACTTGGCTTTTGCTTGTGCTGAGGTGGACTGGGTTGCGGACACTCCACAGTTGGTCAAACCAACAGAGTCAGTCAGAGGTGCAAAAGATGATGATGCTGCTTGGGAGAAAAAGAAGAGGGATCATGCTCCAGTGGAGATATCATATTCCCTCGAAAACCAAAAGTGGCTCAACGCCAATAAAAAGTGCATGGCTTTCATAAAGGGCACAATTGAGAATGCTAATGCGGGATCAATTGCATAGTGTACTTCCGTAGGGGAGTTTCTTGAAAAGATAAAGAGCCAATTCACTGGTTCTTCAAAGATATATGCTACCCAGTTGCTAAAGCAGCTGGTGACAGAAAAGTATACATGCGGTGGACATGGCATAAGAGAGCACATCCTCGGGATGAGTAACATGGCAGCTAAGCTTAAACCCATGGATGCGGATTTGGAGCTCAAGCCTGCACTCCTTGTTCACCTGGTTGTGGCTTCACTACCAAAAGATTTTGACACTTTTGTTGTAAACTACAACATGTTGCCTGAAAAATGGGACATTGAAAAGACTATAGCCATGTGTGTGCAAGAAGAGGAAAGACTTAAAACTGAAGGAAATATGCCCTAGAGGCAATAATAAAGTTATTATTTATTTCCTCATATCATGATAAATGTTTATTATTCATGCTAGAATTGTATTAACCGGAAACATGATACATGTGTGAATACATAGACAAACATATAATCACTAGTATGCCTCTACTTGACTAGCTCATTAATCAAAGATGGTTATGTTTCCTAACCATAGACATGTGTTGTCATTTGATTAATGGGATCACATCATTAGGAGAATGAGGTGATTGACATGACCCATCCCGTTAGCTTAGCACTTGATCGTTTAGTATTCTGCTATTGCTTCCTTCATGACTTATACATGTTCCAGTAACTATGAGAATTGTGTAACTCCCATTTATCGGAGGAACACTTTGGGTACTACCAAGCGTCTAACGTAATCGGGTGATTATAAAGGAGTACTACGGTGTCTCCGAAGGTACATGTTGAGTTAGCATAATTGAGATTAGGTTTTGTCACTCCGATTGTTGGAGAGGTATCTCTGGCCCTCTCGGTAATGCTCATCACCTAAGCCTTGCAAGCATGTAACTAATGAGTTAGTTATGAGATGAAGTATTACGAGCGAGTAAAGAGACTTGTCGATAACGAGATTGAACTAGGTATTGGATACCGACGATCGAATCTCGGACAAGTAACATACCGATGACAAAGGAACAACGTATGTTGTTATGCGGTTTGACCGATAAAGATCTTCATAGAATATGTAGGAACCAATATGGGCATCCAGGTCCGCTATTGGTTATTGACGAGACGTGTCTTAGTCATGTCTACATCGTTCTCGAACCGTAGGGTCCGCACGCTTAAGGTTTCGATGACAATTATATTATGAGTTTATGTATTTTGATGTACGAAGTTTGTTGAGTCCGGATATGATCACGGACATGACGAGGAGTCTCGAAATGGTCGAGACATAAAGATTGATATATTGGACGGATATATTTGGACACCGGAAAGGTTAGGAGAAGTTTGGAGCTCAGGAGGTTACGAGAACCCCGGGAGGTATATGGGCCTTATTGGGCCCATGTAGGAGGAAGAGAAGGGCAGGGAGGGGGCGCCCCAAGCCCAATCCGAATGGGGAGGGGGCCGCCCCTTTCCTTTCTCCTTCCCCTCTCTTCCTTCCTACTACTAGTACTACTTCCTAATACTAGTACTCCTTCCTTCCCTCCAAATAAGATAAGGAAAGAGGGAAACCTACTTGGAGTAGGTTTCCCCCTCCTCATGGCGCCCCCCTAGGGCGGCCACCTCCTCCCTCCCTCCTTTATATCACGGGGTAGGGGCACCCTAGGACACACAAGTTGATCATTGATCGTTCCTTAGCCGTGTGCGGTGCCCCCTCCACGATATTACACCTCGGTCATATTGTAGCGGTGCTTAGGCGAAGCCTGCGATCGAGAACATCAAGATCATCACCACGCCGTCGTCTTGTGGAACTCCCCTCGGCGCCTCTGCTAGATCGGAGATCGAGGTGCGTCATCGAGTTGTCTGCGTGTCAAGAACTCGGAGGTGCCGAGTGCGGTGCTTGGATCGGTCGGACCGGGAGGACGTCGACTACTTCCTCTATGTTGCGTCAACGCTTCTGCTTCGGTCTACGAGGGTACGTAGACAACACTCTCCCCTCGTTGCTATATCATCACCATGATCTTGTGTGTGCATAGGAATTTTTTTGAAATTACTACGTTCCCCAACAAAAACCTCATATGGTGGTTCCCTGAGGATAATAAGAAAAAGAACTACAATCAAACTGGCAAAGGTTCCCCTTCAAAGCCACATGGAAAATCTCACACACACTATCAGCATCAGCAAAAGTCTCTTCCAGTGGACAAAGATACATGTCTCCAATGTAAGCAGAATGGGCACTACAAGAAAGATTGCCCTGTTTGGCTAAAGTCAAAAACGGCAAAGAGAGGTAACAACATTGTTTCCTTTATAAATGAATCATTGTATACAAAAATTTTGAAATCTACTTGGTGGATTGACTCAGGCGCAACCGTCCATGTTGCAAATTCATTATAGGGATTCCATTTGATGCGGACTATGCAAAGAAGCGAAAGATCATTGAAGTTGCAAATGGAGTTCAAGCAGAAGTGGAAGCTGTCGGCGACATCTCCCTAGGGTTAGCTGATGGATTCAAGCTTCTGCTTACGGATGTTTTATATGTTCCTTCATTACACGGAAACTTGATTAGTGTTTAATATTTGGATAAAGATCATTATGAATGTCATTTTGCACATGGCAAGTGTGCCATATGGTTTAATAATACTCATGTGGGTGTTGCTTTCCTACACGGTGAGCTTTATTTATTATCACTACGTGAAAAAGTGTATTCTGTGTGTAATGTGAATGAGCATGTTTCCACGTCCGATAAATAACAAAAGAAAAGAAAGATAACTCATGACTCATCAAAATTATGGCACTGTCGCTTGGGCCATATTTCGAAGGCGATAATAGAAAAACTAGTTAAAAATGAAATTGTTCCTCCATTAGAGTTCTCAGACTTAGAACAATGCATAGATTGCATTAAAGGAAAGTATGTAAAGCAAATTAAAAATGGTGCAAACCGTAGCACGGGAATACTAGAAATCATTCACACTGACATTTGTGGACCATCTCCTGTGAAAAGTGTGGATGGCTATGACTCGTTCATAACATTCACAGATGATTACTCCAGATATGGTTATATTTATCCAAGCAAAGAAAGATCTAAAGCGTTGGATAAATTTAAGATATTCAAAGCTGAAGTTAAAAATCAGCATGATAAAAGAATAAAGATAGTAAGACTTGACCATGTGGGGGAGTACTCCGGTCGGCACACTCCATATGGCCAAGTCCCTGGACCTTTTGCAAAGTTCTTACATGAGACTGGCATAGTGGACTAATATTCAATGTCGGGCGAGCCTCGGCAAAATGGATTAGATGAAAGGTGTAACCGTACACTAATAGATATGGTGCGCGACATGATGAGTTACTCCACCTTGCCATAGGGATTATGGATGGAGGCGCTAAGCAAGTCGGTGTCCAAAACACCATACGAGTTGTGGACAGGAAGAGTGCCCTCCCTACAACACTTAAGGGTGTGGGAGAACCCAGCTGAGGCCAAAGTGCTTAATCCAAATATTGCAAAGTTAGATCCCAGAACAGTCAGTTGCCATTTCATTGGCTATCATGATAGGTCAAAAGGTTTTTGTTTCTACTGTCTAGAGAGATACACAAAGTTTGTAGAAACAAGACATGCAGTCTTCTCAGAGGACGAAATGATGAGGGGGAGCATGGTAGCTCAGAAAATTGATCTTGAGGAGAAGAGGGCGCATGCACCTAATCCGAGGATTCAGGAGCCATTTTTCTCACTACCTGTTGTACATGTACCGACAATCCCTAAGGTTGCAGTGCAAGCACCTGTTGTAACTCCACCGATGAAAACTATGGGAGAAGATCCGAAACCTATCTGTCAGGAGCCGACTGAACCTGTTGTTGAGCATGAAGGGGAGGTGCAGCAACCACTTTTAGAAGATGTGCCGTAAGGTGAGGCACATAATGAGCCTAGGAGTGAAGTGAGGGAGTCCTGGATTCGGGGTTCCTCATGTGTCTGGCCCAGGAGTATGGGCCGGGGTGGATGGGCCGTACAAGACCAAGCTGAATATTATTCTTCGTGTCCGGATGGGACTTCTTCATACGAACGGCAAGATTAGAGTCCGGGTGTTTCCTCCCCTAATGAACCGACCTTGTACAAACCCTATGCCCCTCTGGTATGTATATAAACTGGAGGGTTTAGCTCGTAGAGGCTATCATCATTACCATCATCGAAACATTCATAGGATAGGCATCTAGGGTTTAGTCATTACGATCTTGAGGTAGATCAACTCTTGTAATCTCCATACTCTTCGAATATAATAAAGCAGGAGTAGGGTTTTACCTCCTTTAAGAGGGCCCAAACCTGGGTAAACATTGTGTCCCCCCTGGTCCCTATTACCATTGATCCTTAGACGCACAACTTGGGCCGCCTACCCGAGATCTGCTGGTTTTGGCACCGACATTGGTGCTTTCATTGAGAGCTCTGCCGTGCTGTCTACAAAAGCGATCTATGGCTCGCCTAGTCATCAACAACAATATCACTTCTGGAAGGTGCCTGGCTTCTGGGCTGACCCTCCAGTTCGGCGGTTTCACCGCAGGAGCTTGCGCAGCCGTCGAGCCCACAACACCCCTTATGGCCGCCGAACATCGTCTTCGCGTCGGCCCCAAGTGCTCCGAAAAGTTAGATCAGGCAGATGTCTTGTCTTTAAATGAACTGCTAGACCGCATCGCCTCCCTGGGGTCTCAACGGACTATGATCGGATCGGGCTCAAGCCCGACCAGAGGGAAATTAATCACCCGCCGATCACCCACCTTGTACTGGTCGTTGAGGAACCGGCCAAGGACACTTCCCTCCCTATATTGAAGACCAAATATGTTCGGGTCTCCAAATCCCCTAAGTCAGATACTCCCCCTTCGGATGGGACCTCACGCCCTTCGGACTTTGGCTCAAGCACAGGGTTGTAGGAACCCTTGGGCTTCCACGGACCCAAACCGATCGCCTCAGAGACCTTTCAAGCTCCGAATACAGATGTGGGACTAGATCTAAAATGTAAACCACCCACCCACCACAATCTATATTCTCCAAGCAACTCAGGTCCTCCAAATATATATGACCCGATGTATGTGCGGCAGCAGCCTCATGAAACGGTCCATCACTTTTGGGCCAGATTCCTGCTTGTTAAAAACAAGATCAAGGACTGCCCGGATGACAACGTAGTTTCGGTCTTTCATCGTAACTGCACTAATGAGGAATATTGAATTCACTCGACCTTCGCCATACATAGAGCTTTACTAAACTATCACAGGTAGTGCAAAAGTACTGTGCGATGGAAAGCATATGGAGGGCCTAGAAAACTCAACTAGAGCCCGCTGCCTTTAAGCAGTGTGCGGCCCGGACTAAACGGATGCATCCTGGCGGGTCACCCGAGCACCAGTCTATGGGCAGGAAAAATAAACCCTTCACGGGACACAAGTCCGTTCTTGACAAACTCCTGGACAAGCCCTGCCCGATACATGCCACTCTGCCCACAGTCCCAACCCATAGCCTTCGAGCATGCTAGGTACTCTGGCAAGTAGCAAAAAGTGGAGATGCCATCCTCACCACCACTCCAGAGAAATACTCTCCGGAGAGGGATAACTTTAGCATCCTCACGATCTTCGAGACCTTTTCTTCGAACAATCAGCACAAATGGGCACTCCGCGACCTCGCCGAAGTCCACCAAGTTACCGTACTGAGCCCATGGAATGACACGACAATAATCTTTATGGCCGAAGACGAGCCCAAGGCTCGGTCAGTCCGAGCACCTGCTGCCCTAGTACTAAACCCCATTGTGGATGGTTTTCGGCTTACAAAAGTGCTCATGGACGGCGGCAGTGGGCTTAACCTCATCTATGAGGACACGCTCGATAAAATGCAGATGGACAGATCACGCATCGAGCAAAGCAATACCACCTTTCGAGGTATTATCCCCAGTCGAGAAGCACGATGCTCTAGGAGAATTAAACTGGATGTGGTATTCGGCACGCCCGAAAACTATAGATCCGAAGAGTTGCTATTTCATGTGGCCCCTTCAATAGTGGGTATCATGCCATCCTCGGCCGAGACGCTTTCTCACGCTTCCAAGCTATACCCCATTACGGGTATATGAAGCTCAAAATGCCCGGACCCAATGGAATCATCACAATTTTGAGCGACCTGGACAAAGCCCTTTGCACCAAAAACAAAACCGCATCCTTGGCCCTCGAGGAGCTATCCGAAGTCCTAGAGGTGGAAGAATTAACCACACTATGGTCCACAGTGGATATGGACAATGTGATCCTTGATAAGAGATCCAAATCCACCTCTTTCAAGCCACTTGAGGAAATATTCAAATTCCAAGTGCACCCAACAGACCCTAACAAGACATCATCTACCGGAGCACAGCTGGATCCGGCAGTGGACGCCGCCCTACGCACATTATTGCGAGAGAATTGAGATATTGTCGCTTGGCACCCTTCAGACATGCCCGGCATCCCATGTAGACTGGCCGAACACAGTCTCAATATAATCAAGGGATTCAAACCCGTGAAGCAGACACTACAGGGATTCTCCGAACCCAAGCATCAAGCCATGGGAGAAGAGCTAGCCAAGTTACTAGAGGCTGGGTTTATTAAGGAAATTAAACATTCGGATTGGTTAGCCAACTTGGTTATGGTACCAAACAAGGACAAATCCCGGCGCTTGTGTGTCGCTTTCAAAGACCCCGACAAGGCTTGTCCTAAAGACCCCTTCCCATTGCCTCACATCGACCAAATCATTGACGCAACTCCAGGACACGATTCTTTGTGTTTCCTCGATGCCTATTCCAGATACCATCATATTAAGATGAAGGAATTGTATCAGGCCGCAACCGCATTCATCACCCCTTACGGTCCCTTCTGCTTCAACACTATGCCCTTCGGGCTCAAAAACGCTGGGGCTACCTACCAGCGTATGATTCAAACTTGCTTGGAAGAACAAATCAGCAAAAGAGTTGAAGCATACGTGGACGACGTGGTCATCAAGGCAAAGCGCATCGGAACACTGGTAGGTGATCTCCGCCTCACCTTCGACAACCTCCGAACATACGACATACAACTTAATCCGGAAAAATGTGTCTTCGGAGTACCAGTCGGAAAATTGCTAGGGCTTATTGTTTCCCACACAAGAATTGAAGCAAACCCAGCCAAAATCCGAGCTCTGTCACAATTGGCTATACCAATAGACCTAAAGCAAGTCCAAAAATTAGCAGGGTGCGTTGCGGCCTTAAGCCGTTTTATCTCCAAATTGGGAGAAAAAGCATTACCACTCTACAAGCTATTACGACGCACTGATAACTTTGAATGGACGAACGGTACAACAGCCGGATTGGAAGAAATTAAGGCTCTACTTGCAAGCAACCCAATCCTAGCCGCCCAAGTGTTGGTGAGCCTATGTTACTATACATCTCGGCAACTAACCAAGTAGTTAGTGTTGTACTCATCATCGAACGAGGGGAAGAGGGACATAACCCCACCCAAAAACCAGTCTATTATGTATCGGAGGTCCTTACACCTTGCAAATCCCGATACCCCCACTATCAAAAGATAGCTTACACAGTCTTCATGGCATCCCGTAAACTGCGACACTACTTTCAAGAGCATTCGATCACAGTGGCATCTGAAGTACCACTCAACGACATTATCAATAACAGGGACGCCACTAGGTGCATAGCCAAATGGGCCATCGAGCTTTTACCATCTGAGATAGTATACAAGCCACGTTGGGCTATTAAATCCCCGGTGTTGGCCGACTTTGTCGTTGAATGGACGGAAGCCGAACTCCCTAAAGAGTTAGCTCATACTCCAATTGGATTACATACATTGACGGCTCCAAAATGCTGGCCGGACTGGGGGCTGGCATTATCCTAGCATCTCCTATTGGGGACACAGTACGCTATGTATTACAAATTATGTATACGGACTCCAACAATGCAGTCGAATATGAGGCGCTGTTACATGGTCTTCGCATGGCTGTATCCATGGGTATACAATGCCTGGAGGTGTGCGGTGATTCCAACCTCGCAATATCCCAGATCAATGGAGAGTTCAACGCAAAGGACCCAAAAATGGTGGCATATCGAAATGCCATATTAAAAATATCCGCTCGATTCAAAGGACTTGAGTTTCATCATGTCGCTTGAGAGAGTAATCAGGCAGCCAACATCCTCGCTCGTATGGGCGCTAAGAGCGACCCTGTGCCACCCATCACTTTCGTGGAAAGGCTCTTCAAGCCATCCGTAGTATGGCAGGGAGAGCAGCGAAGGCAGTACAAACCTGATCACACCCCAGCTGCTGGACAGAATGCAGACACCATCGGAGGTCCGGATATCGAGATAACACCCTCTGCTCATGAGATCATGGTGTTATCGCTCCTTAGACCGAACCATTCCTGGCCTACCTTAATAGGCAGGAGCTTCCCAGCGATCAAAATGAAGCTCGGTGCATAGTTTGGCGCTCTAAAGCCTTCAAAGTGCATGAGGGTGAATTGTACAAAAAGAGCACTACCAGAGTCCTCCAAAGGTGTATCTCCGAAGAGGAGGGAAGGCAACTCTTGGCAGAAATACATGCTGGCCTAGGCGGTCATCACGCCGCAGCTCCAGCCCTCATAAGCAAGGCGTTCAGGACAGGTTTTTTCTAGCCCACGGCTCGAGCAGACACCCAAGCCCTTGTCCAACATTGCGTGGGCTGTCAACTTTTTGCCAATCAAAGTCACATGCCTTCCACCACATTAAGAACAATCCCCATTACTTTGCCCTTCGCGGTTTGGGGGCTTGATATGGTTGGACCCCTTAAAGGGGGAAGCCATAAAAGAAATACTTGCTGGTAATGGTAGATAAATTCACTAAGTGGATAGAGGCCAAGCCGGTAAAAACAGCTGAGGCAAGGCCAGTGATTGACTTTATATCCGGCGTCGTCCACTGTTATGGTGTCCCGCACAGTATCATCACTGATAATGGCTCCAACTTTACAGCTGATGAGGTGAAAACTTGGTGCACTAAGTTGGGCATTAAACTCGACTATGCATCCGTATACCACCCTCAAACAAACGACCAAGACGAAAGGGCCAATGGTCTGATCATGAGTGGCATTAAGTCCAGACTAGTGCGCTTTTTACGAGAATCAAACAAGCACTAGGTTGAGGAACTCGATTCCGTACTTTGGGGACTCCGGACCATGCCCAATCGAACGAACGGATACACACCCTTCTTTATGGTGTACGGCACAGAGGCCGTATTGCCCTACGACATCATTCATGACTCACCTAGAGTGTGCATGTACGAAGAGAGAGAAGCTGAATTAGATTGGCAGGATGACCTAGAAAGACTCGAAGAGGAGAGCGATGTTGCTAAGGATCGTTCTGCATTTTATGAACAACATCCCAGGCGTTAGCAAAGCAGAGAAGTGCGGGCTAAGACATACAATGTCGGAGAACTTGTTTTATGACTCCCGGAAAAGAAAAAGGACAATCTCAAACCCAAATGGGAGGGCCCCTTTGTCATAGATGAAGTCCTTACTGGAGGAGCCTATCGCCTTCGCAATGCAGCAGATAATCGCCTTGAGCCAAACCCATGGAATGCTGCCCGGCTCCGAAGATTCTACACATAGTTCAGCCTCCTTAGGTTTCAGTTTAACTAGTTTTTTTTCCTTTTCTCTCCCTTTTTGATTTTTTCCTTTTCCTTCTCAAATGTATGTTCGGATCAACCACATTATTCGGGGTACACATCTTTAAATGTATACACCCCACCATACATGGGGGCTTCTTTAATGAAGCATTTTATTGAAATCTTATAAGCTTCCTTTATCCATGACGGTTGTTGCTTCTGCCATTTTATGCACCTCTATGACTTAAGTTTTTGCCAAGCTGGGTTGCCTTGCTCCTATGTTTATACCCTATGTTCCTAATTGTTCGGCTAGGGTGTAAAGGGAGTACCCCTGCGATTGTTACAACCGGGTTATCCGGACCTGTACCTCAGACGGGTGAAGCCGAAAGCTAGCGTTCTTAAGGGAATAATTGGTCGGAAAATAAACGACGGACTGTTTTTTGGAACAACTACAAAATTGGCTGTCTATACTTCGGATACGAGCCTAGGCATGCATCATTTAGCATGTTAACCCAAGGAAAGGAACCCCTAACGGAACTATTTTTCTTGGAAGATGTTTCTTACGTTAAATAGTAATATAACATAACTCCCCGAACATATTTTGTCTGTTCGAGCAATATAACTGGATTGCCTGGTTTCCGAACACACTAAACATTTCTTAGTTAAACATAGTATACGGAAACACTCCAACTTCTTGGTTCAGAGGTAGAAGCCGATGGTCTGCGATGACAAAAAGTTTATAAGTTCGGCAGGAGATAAGTTCGGTCATAAAGTACATTGATACATAGAATCGAACACCTACTCTCTTTCTACGCCATCTAAAAGGCTATCTAGCTTACAATCTTGTTGTGAATATTTCATTGCTGTCATTACTTGTCATATACCAAGCTTACAGGAATTTATTCCCCATCTGGTCCTTGAGGTCCAACTCGGGCCATATGATTCAGATCAAGTCCGGTGTAGTGTGTCTTCACCATGGCCCATGCCTCTCGCGCACCTTCCCGACACGCAGACGTCTTCCATAGCTCGAAGCGACGCCGATCACCCTTGAATAGATCTGCCAACCCCTCCATACTTTCTGGCGGGGCATCATACGACCATAAGGCTTTGGCCATGTTCTTCATGGCTTTCCGGGCACGCTCGTGCAACTTTGACAGTTCCTTTAGAACGTCGCTTTGAAGCCCGGACACTTCCTCTCCTGGGCGGCCGGTTAACATACCTGTATGAAACCGAATTATAATATTTCGTATTGTATGCTTATATCAATACTCTGGATGGTTCAAAAATCATACCGAATATGCCGCCCTTCAACTTTTGGTTTTCCTGTTGCGCCTCCAAGAGTTTAGCCTTTATGCTCTTTATCTCTTCGGACTGCTTTTTAACTTCCTCTTCTAGCTTCTTATCTTTTCCCCCAGTCATTGGGGCACTCTTCATTTCTTCAAGCTTGGTGACAGCGGCATTTAGCTGTGTCTGGCTTGTCTCGAGCTCCTGGGACAATGCGCTATTTTTCTCCTTGAGAACCTGTGGTCACGAACGATCCTCAAATCGGTTCGTTCCTACCGCTTTTAAGTCTCGGGGGCTACTGGTATATATATATTAGATTTGCATATTCACCTGGATATCCTTTGAGAACAGGTGAGTAACACCCGTAAGTCCATCCCGAGCAGCTCGGATATACGCGCCCACGGTATTGAGAGGGGTAAACTCTTCCTCCGAAAAGACCGGGGCACGCAGGGTCTCTTTTAAGCGACGGTGATTCATCGCGCTCTCCACCTCAGAGTTAGTGACAGACACTTTATCCGGATCTTCATGAGGTGGATGAGTTAGCGCCACCCCTATATGCACCCTCGTCCTAGTTGACAAATCGGCATCACATTGGCTGCGGCTTGACTGGCTGGGATCTTTGGCATGGTTCGCCGTATACCTCTCCCGAGATGATAGAGGGAGGATGAAAACGACAATTCGACCTTACGCCCAAGTATAAAATAAGGAATATACCTTTTTGGTGATGGAGCAGGCTCGGTGGCGCTCCCATCTTCCTTTCGCTTCGCACGTCCACTCCTTGAGGGTGTCGTCCTTCTTCTTGTTGCCCAACCTTGGGTACGGCTTGTTGAGCGCCGATCCTGCAAGGCACGACCCAGTGCGGAGGGTAAAGTTATGAGCAGAAATTTCACTCTTTTTTGATTTTTGAACACTTACCTTAACGAAGGGGTAGAGATCGGGGTAATCAGCCATGATGGCTACTTCCGAGCCGTCAAGGCTCGCCTGGTAATAAACTCCGTCTTCAAATTCCACGAATATATTTGGATCCTCATGGAATCCGGGGTCTTAATGACACGTGTGGTGTAACGCCCTCGATGCGGCTATATCTCCCACGTGTCGAAGCACGACTTAGAGGCATAACCGCATTGAAAGCAATGTCGCAAGTGAGGTAATCTTCGCACAATCCATGTAATACATAAGGAAAAGGTACATAGTTGGCTTCGATCGCCACTTCACACAATTACATGAATAAAGCATTACATCATCCAGATACAGTCAAGGTCCGACTACGGAACCAAAATAAAAAGAAGAAAACCCCACATGCAACACAGATCCCCGATCGCCCCAACTGGGCTCCACTACTAATCGTCTGGAAAGGAAACATAGTAACGACCAAGTGCCTCATCATATTCCCACTTCAGCTCGGTTCGCCATCATCACCGGCATCACCGGTACACTGCATACTGTTTTGGTAGAATCATGAGCCACGAGGGACTCGGCAATCTCACACCCGCGAGATCAAGACTATTTAAGCAAGGGAAGGCTGGTGTCAAAAGGAGGAGCTGCTGGCGACTAGCATATATGGTGGCTACATCGCAAAAAGAGCGAGAAGAGAAGCAAAGGCGCGGTCGTGAAGCTATTAGCGATCAAGAAGTGATCGACTACTTCGTCAAGCATAACTCCAACACCGTGTTCACTTCCGGACTCACGAGAAGAGACCATCACGGTTACATACACGGTTGATGTATTTTAAATAAGGTCAACTTCGGGTTTTCTACAACCGACATTAACAAATTCCCATCTGCCTCATAACCGCAGCACGGCTTTGAAAGATAATACCTGCGGGGTGTCCCAACAAGCCCATAACAAGCTCTCACGGTCAACGAAGGAATAAACCTTCACCCAAGACACTCCGTCGGACTCGGTATCCGGTACATCAAGACATTTCGACAATGGTAAAACTAAACCAGCAAGACCACCCGATGTGCCGACAAATCCCGATAGGAGCTGCACATATCTCGTTCTCGGGGCAACGGATGAGCAATCCGTTACAACTAAAACCAGACCTCAAGTTTCCTTGAGGGGCGCCAAAGGGCTCTAGTTTGGACCAACACTCGGAGGAGCATTGGCGGGGGTTAAAATAAAGATGACCCTCGGGCTCGCGAAAACCAAGGGAAAAAGGGTATAGGTGGCAAATGGTAAAACCAAGGTTGGGCCTTCTTGGAGGAGTTTTATTCAAAGCGAACTGTCTAGGGGTCCCATAAATCACCCGACCGTAAGGAACATAAAATCAAGGAACATAACACCGTATGGCGGAAACTAGGGTGGCAAGAGTGGAACAAAACACGGGCATAAGGCCGAGCCTTCCACCCTTTACCAAGTATATAGATGCATTAATTAAAACAATAGATATTGTGATATCCCAAAATATCCGTGTTCCAACAAGGAACAAACTTCATCTTCACTGCAACTAACAACGCTATAAGAGGGCTGAGCAAAGCGGTAACATAGCCAATCAACGGTTTGCTAGGACATGGATGGTTAGAGGTTGACATGGCAATATGGGTGGCATGATATAGCAAGTGGTAGGTATCGCAGCATAGGCATAGCAAAAGAGCGAGCATCTAGCAAGCAAAGATAGAAGTGATATCGAAGGTATGGTCATCTTGCCTGTAAGGTTCTCAGAGTTGTCGAAGGCTTGATCTTCGTAGGCGTTCTCAACAGGCTCCTCGTTCACGTACTCGTCTCCCGGCTCTACCCAAAGCAAGAACACAAGCAACGGAACCACAATCAAACAAGGAACAATGCACAAGCAATATGATGCAAAACATGACATGCGATGCGAGATGTGATATGCAATGCATATGTATGCTCCGGAAGGAAAATGATGAACCGGGCATCAACTTGGCAAACCAAGTATGCCGCTGGAAAGATGAGATGATTTCGGTTGAAATCGATATAAAGATCACCGGAATCGGATGCACGGTTTGCAAATGACAAGCAAAACAAGAATGACGCAAAACTGCGTTTAACAGCCCGATACTACTTAGCAAGCAACAAGAAACTATGCTACAGCACCCCAACATAAAAACAAAGCATATGGCAGCGAACTACAGGAGATGATTAACAAAAGAGGAACACTGAGCTACGGCTAAATCACATCATAACATGTTCAAACAAGCATGGTGAAAGTGCTCAAAATATCAGGTTCACAGACTTAGTGAAAATACTAACATACCAGGAATTAACATCAGGAAGGCATGTTTAGAGCAAGCAAACAACATGCTACAGGAACTTATAATAGCAAAGCAAGGCATGACATGATTCTACTCAAAGCATATTTCAATAGTCCCTTACTGACCATAAGCCAAAAAGGACCTTAAGAAATGATGGCACCCATGTAAACATTGCAAGTTTTATTACAGATTTCAGACTTAGTGAAATATCAGGACATGGCAAAAACAGATTCAACATGGCATGTTTGTGAGCTCGATGCACTCACTACAGAGCATCTCAAGATAAACTAAGCATACACCCATCAAGAAGACATGGCATAGGAGCTATACATGGCAAGAACAACATCATAGCATGCACGGATCAACTACAACGACCTCGTGAAAATTGAATCTCATGCAAACAGTCTGCCAGGAAACAATTTCAAGAAAAAGTGGAGCACGAAAATGACATGCTAGACTACTCCATAAATGCCAACAAAGGCATGGATGGATAGAGAACATCCATATGCTCAAAACACCCTTACTGATCATGCTCAAAAAGGGTATGGATCTCTCTGAAACAACATGAACATATGGCATAAAATTATCAGCAGGACAAGACTTAGTGAAATCACTAAGTTCCTGAAATCAGCAACATCATCATCCCTACTTTGCATGCTTGTTCTAGTCAACACATAGCTCACAAAAATACATGGAAAACACCCCTGGAAAGATGGCATGGCAATGTTCAACTCACATGTAGGACTCAAATTCATAGGGTGCACACATAAATCATGGCAAAAATGACAAAATAGCTCGAGCTGATAAGATTCTGAAACTAACGATCTGAAGCTATCTTCCAACAGCATTTCGGGCACCAAGATGAGCTCAAATGCAAATGATGCAATGGAATGAAATGATGTACTCTTCGAGACGAACAATTTGACATATTATAGGCCCAAAACGGGGCCGCGGTCGCGGAGATGTGATGCGTTGAAAATGCAAGGAAATTAATGACAGAAAAGGACTTAGACGAATTTTTGGGGGAAGAAAGTCAACCTGCCCGATCGATCCAGATCCGGCGGGTCGAGGACGGCGGCGCTGTTGCTTCCGGAGGGGCGGCGCCGAGGAGGAGGTGGCCGGCGGGCTGGCGCGGCGGCGGCGTGGCCGAGGCGAGGGCGGCGGCCTTGCGCAAGGCGTGTGTGGCGGCGGCGAAGTGTGGGCAGCTGTGTGTGTGTGTGTGGCGTGTGGCGCGGGCGGGAGCGGGCGGCGGGGCGGCGGCAGCCGGCCTCAAGGGCGACGCTGGCGTGGCGGCGGCGCCGGCATGGCGCGCAATGCGCGTGGCAGCCCGGAGTGGCTGCGTCTTGGCGGACGTTGTCCGGCCCGCTCGGACACGTCCGTGGCGGATCTGGGATTTTAGGGTTAGGGTGGATCTGATCCAAATTCGGGGAGGGTCTTTAAATAGGCATAGAGGAGCTAGGAGAGTCCAAATGGGGTGTAGTTTTAGCCCACACGATCGTGATCGAACGGCCGAGGGCATGGAGGGAGTTAGATGGGTTATTGGGCTGTTTTGGAGGGTTGTTGGGCTGCAACTCAAAAGAGGCTTTTGCGAGGCGCGTTAACCGTTGGAGTACCAAACGAACTCCAAATGACCCGAAACTTGACAGTGGTCTACGGTGCTATACCAGGGCCACTTGGCAAGGCTCGAGTCCATTCGAGAATGTTCAACACCCGCACACGGAAAAAAGAACAAGAGGGGCGCCGGGAACATAGGAGTGTCGGATTGCAAAACGGACAACGGGGAATATGCTCGGAATCATGAGACGAACACGTATGCAAATGAGATGCACATGATGACATGATATGAGATGCATGACATGAACAAAATGCAAAACGAAAACAAAACCCAACCACGGAGGGAATATCATAGCACATATCCGAAAATGGCAAGAGTTGGAGTTACAAATATGGAAAGATACATCCGGGGTGTTACATGTGGTCTTTTGGTTGGGGAGGAGGGCAATAGATGTTCTCGACTACCTTCCTCCATGACTGTTTTGAAAGCAACCAGAGTATTCTGTTAATGCATCCCAATGATAAAAAAGGTGTTGAATAACTAAACTTACCAAGTCAACGGGGTTGTACATGGAGAAACCGTCTTGGCAATGTAGACGGGCGAAGTCTTCCTCCTCTCCCTTATAAAGGCCCACTAGCATGGCAGCCAATGCGGCTTGGTTATCCGGACTCTTTCGCGTATAGCGAGACGCATCATCCTCCCTGTTGTAGTTCCATAAAGGTCCCGATCTGGACTGAAGAGGCTGGATACATCGCTTTATCACAATAGCCATGACTTCACCGATGGAGAGTCCGGAATGGGTCAACAATCTGATCTTGCTGACTAATCTCATCACTTCCGCACTATCCTCTTGTCTGGGGGACTTGGGGCGCCAGCTGAATAGCTTCTTCAAAGGAGCGCTGGAGAATTCGTGAAGCCCACGCCAAACAGGTTCCGGAAGAGGAACTTCCTCAGTGTAAAACCATTCTGAAGACCATTCATCGGACCTTGAAAGTGTGTTATATTGACTAGAGGGGGGGTGAATAGGCGATTTTTATGAATTCTTCACTGAGGAATTTGCTGGTGAGGAAATTCCTAAATGAACAAATACTTGCAGCGGAATAAGTACTCAAAAATAAACACAGCAGAACACAAGCATAGTCATCATAATGAAATGAAGACAAGCACAGAGTACAAAAAGCGTAAGCACAGGATAACACAGGATGAAGACGGACAGACTGAAGAAATTGAACTGAGGAGATTGAGAAAGTCTCCAGTCAATGTCTTCAAACATATATGAACAGGCACACAACAACTGAAATGAGGAAATGAAAGATTTGAGGAAATAGAACCAGTAAGCTTGGTGAAGACAATGATTTGGAAGACCAGTTCCAACTGTTGTCTCAGTTGTATGTCTGGTTGGAGCGGCTAGGTATTTAGACCTGAGGACACACAGTCCCGGACACCCAGTCCTGAACACACAGTCCAGGACACTTAGTCCTCACCGTATTCTCCTTGAGCTAAGGTCACACAGACCTCGCCCAATCACTCGTGCTAAGTCTTTGATGACTTCCAAACCTTCACAGACTCGGTCACTCGGCGATCAACAATTCCTCTTGGATGCTCTATACCATGACGCCTAACCGTCTGGAAGAAGCACAGTCTTCAAAGGTAACAAGCATCGGATCCACGCAGGATCAATCTCTTCAGTGATGCTCAATCACTTTGGGTTTGTAGGTGTGTTGGTTTGGGTTTTCCTCACTTGATGATTTTCGCTCAAAGTCCTCGGAGGATGGGATGCTCTCAAATGACAAGTGTCAGTTTCTCTCGGAGCAACCAACCAGCTAGTGGTTGTAGGGGGCTGCTATTTATATCCTCGGGAGCAGCCCGGCATGATAAGACATAAATGCCCTTCAATGATATGACCGTTAGGTGGGAAGATATTTTGGGACAGCTGGCGCATAGCACAACAATGGTCGGAATTTTGACTCTCAAATTCCACAGGGCTATCATGTTCCTCACTATGTAGGCAATCCGCACTGGCAAATTCCTAACTCCTCAGTCAGAACAAATTCCTCAGAGACCAGAAGAACTTCGTCTCTGTCACTTAAGAATATGACTGAACTATATGAGATTTCCAATGGCTTCACTCGAAGGGATTGGTAGGTGTAGGATTTTGAGTTGAGCATCACATGGAAATTTTTCCTTAGTATTTCCTCGACCCCCTTTAACAGTACGGTGTTTCCTATGACTCACGAAGGAGAAAATGAAACTACGAAAACAAAAGTCTTCACGCTTCATGTTCTTCGAATGATTGCCAAGTCTTCAAGGTTACACCAATTTCTTCACTTTCAAAGTCTTCAGAAAGTCTTTAGTAATCCAAAGTCTTCAGTCGAAGAACTTCATTTTTAGGGGTCGAATTTCTCTGTAAATATCAAATTCCTCATAGACTTATAGACCTGTGTACACTCACAAACGCATCAGTCCCTTAACCTATAAGTCTTCAATACACCAAAATCACTAAGGGGCACTAGATGCACTTACAATCTCCCCCTTTTTGGTGATTGATGACAATATAGGTTAAGTTTTCAACGGGGATAAACATATGAAGTGTAAATACTGATATTGAGGAATTTGATTGCAAGATATAGAAGAACTCCCCATGAAGATGTGCATAGTGAGGAATTTGCTTTTGAAGCAATGCACACTTGAAGAGTATAATCATGGAGATCTCCCCCTATACCTTGTAACTCATACACACATTTGACATATAATATGAAGAATTTGAAATGCATGATGAAATATGGTGACTGATGTAATTCAGCATGCGCGCATAGACATTAATGAGGAATAAACATGCAGAAGAACTCAGCAAAAGTACCAGGCCACCATAGAGTTTTAAGATTACAACTCGATCCAACAAAGTCATCAAAAGAACAAGAGTTGTAACTTAGCAAAAGAACGCCCATATAAGATAGACCCGCTTGAAGACTAACTCAAATTTCTCCCCCTTTGTCATCGAATGACCAAAAGGGTTGAAAATGAGGACTAAGGCCCCTGAAGAATATCATGATGATGGAGGAGCGCCAGCGTTGTTGGGCTCTTGAGTCGTTGTAGGGCATGCCGCAGTGTCGTCCAAGTCTTCATACTCGTCCATGTCACGTGATGAAGAATATGAACTGGCGACCAAGGAAGGAACCTTGGCCTTTTTGAATTTCTTCGGTGGAGGAGCAGACCAGTCAAAATCTTCCTTGAAACCCATTTGCTTCAGATCTTCCTCACAATAGAGATGTGACAGAATAGCCCAGGTGCGATTGAAGACTTCATGGAGGTAGTAATGGTTTTCCTTCACTGCATTATGTGTAGAAGTCATGTTGTGAAGAATAGAGCCAAACTGATGCTTAACCCATTTGTGGTTTCGATCCACCTTCTGGTGAAGACTAAGAAGCAGCTCTCGGTCAGTCATCACGCGAGGAGCAGTGGCTTGAGGATTTGGCTTGGATGCATTTGCAGCAAAATCATGAGTGGCAGAGTCATCATTGGTGGAATAAGATGCAGCTTTGCGGAACTGACCATCCAATGGACGAATACCTTCATCGATAACAGCTGGTGCCTTGCCCTTCTCATCAGTTGAGGAATATGTCCACTTGAGGAATTCAATCGGTGGCAAGTAGCTGAGGTGATTCTGAAAGTCAGCTTTGTATTTGAGTGAAGACCTTGTTCTGATGAATCTCATGATCCAAGGAGCATAAGGCTTCAGCTCAAACGGAGAAAGTGCAACATTTGCCAGAGTCCTCATGAAGAAATCATGATAATTGACAGGGATGCCATGCATGATGTTGAATAGCATATTCTTCATGATGCCAACAATTTCCTCTTTAAATGAGTCATGGCCTTTGATAGGACGCATAGTCTTCGTTAGAATGCGATAGACGGTTCTTGGCACATACAGCAATTCCTTCACGAGGAATTTGGTCCTTGGGGCTTGACCAGGCTTCAGAGGCTTCATGAGCACTTGCATGTAATGAGAAGTGAGTTCAGGCTCTTGGTACAGACAACGATCACCTTGGTGGAGGACTGATTAGCGTGGCATGAAGTAATTGAGGCGGTGCCTTGTAATGAGTGTTTTCGGTCATCGAGTCCAACACCCAAGTGTTGATATCATCAGCATCACCTGTGATGTGCAGTGTTGCGTAGAACTGAAGAATAAGCTCTTCATTCCAATCAACAATGTCTAAGCAAAAGTTGAGCAAGCCTGCATCATGAAGCATACTGAGGACTTGAGAGAAGCAAGACACTGATTCCATGTCCACATGAGGAATATGCTCATGGTCGAAGACTTTGTCCTTGTTGAAGAGCAGTGAAGAATAGAAATTGGCCTGGCTGGCAGTCCAGAAACGCTTCCTTCTAAGACGAGCATTGTCATAAGGATTGAATTCAGTGAAGAAAACATGTTCGCCGAAGAAGTCATCAGCCTCGAATTTCCGCTTCTTTGAGAAGGGATCCTTTGGCTTGGGCTGAGGAGTATCAGTCAATTGCATCACCACCTCGGGAATCACAATCTCAGGATCCACAGACTGAGGAATTGGAGGTTCTTCTTCATCTGCAGCCTGGGTCTTCAATTCTTCATTTACATTTTCTTCAGCACTAGTGGCTGGAATTTCTCCATGGACAGATGGGTTGCATGAGGTTCTTCAGATCCCACTTGTACTTTAGCAGCAGGGGACTGAGGAATTGCTTGAAGTGGAGTGAACATTGGAGAGTTGGGGTGCTGACTTTCCCAAAAATCATCATTCAGCACAGGTGTGGTACAGCCAATGTCCACATCCTCATCTTCCATTTCTTCAACGCCGGCCTCTTCAGCAGTGAACTAAGGCATATGCGAGGAGACAACTGGTGTTGAAGGGATTGCATCCACTTCAATTTCTTCATCCAACTGCTCTGACGAAGCAGTGGAAGGATTCTCTTCATTGGATTCACTTGGAATCACATAATCTTCACGAAAAGGAACAAGGTCCTTTGATGGCATGAATGAGACAGGAACGACATCAATTGGGTTGTTAATTGAGCTTGTCAAAGGCTTCATCTTCTTCAGAGCTGAAGAATCTGATGAAGTTGATGCCTTCCTTTTCTTCATAGCTGCACGCTCTGTAACCTTGGTCTTCTTCGCATCTGATGCAGATGGAAGGGTCGGAATTGGTGTAGGCACAGGAGGAGCAGAGGAATTTGGTTCAGTTTCTTCAGGCGCAACTGATGTAGTTGCCCTGACTTCTTCACTTTCTTCAGGCGCACCACTAGTGGATGCCCTGGCAATTTCTTCAGCGGCTGGAATGCATTCATCAGCCCTGGTACTTTCATTTTCTTCAGCAACCTGATTGTCATCTGCAGTGCTGGTATGTTCTTCAGTAGGCTGAGTAGATGCTTCAGCCGGAGCGACTTCAATATGCACAGGAGCAGCAGCACTTGAAGTGAATGTATTTTTCAGCTTGATGAACCGGACCTTGGCGCCCTTCCAATCAGCATAGTAGCGATTGAATACATCACTCAGTTGCTTGATCTCAGCTTGCAAGGCAACGAGTTGATCAGGGGTAAGAGTGAGGATATTGTCCTTTACGTAGCGCTGCTTCTTGTACTGCGCTTTCTTCCGTCTTCTTCCTTCTTCAAATTTCCACTTGTCTTCTTCAATGAAGGCAGTCAACACATGACTTTGACCGGGAGTGAGGTTCATCTCCGGCAAAGGCGTGTTTGGGTCCTTGTGCTATAGATCAATGGAGTCTAGGATCAACTTTGGATCCAATAACAGTGGCACATTGCTGCCTTTGGCTCTAGCGGCCCTAGCATGCCTGTCTCTGATGATTTCGGCAAGTTCTTCATCATCGGTGTCGGTGTCAAAACCGGCGGATCTCGGGTAGGGGGTCCCAAACTGTGCGTCTAGGCGGATGGTAACAGGAGACAAGGGACACGATGTTTTTACCCAGGTTCGGGCCCTCTCGATGGAGGTAAAACCCTACTCCTGCTTGATTGATATTGATGATATGGGTAGTACAAGAGTGGATCTACCACAAGATCAAGGAGGCTAAACCCTAGAAGCTAGCCTATGGTATGATTGTTGTTATTGTTGTGTCCTACGGACTAAAACCCTCCGGTTTATATAGACACCAGAGAGGGCTAGGGTTACACAGAGTCGGTTACAATGGTAGGAGATCTACATATCCGTATCGCCAAGCTTGCCTTCCACGCCAAGGAAAGTCCCATCCGGACACGGGACGAAGTCTTCAATCTTGTATCTTCATAGTCTTGGAGTCCGGCCGATGATGATAGTTCGGCTATCCGGACACCCCCTAGTCCAGGACTCCCTCAGTAGCCCCTGAACCAGGCTTCAATGACAACGAGTCCGGCGCGCATATTGTCTTCGGCATTGCAATGCGGGTTCCTCCTCCGAATAATTCATAGAAGATTGTGAACACCAGGATAGTGTCCGGCTCTGTAAAATAAATTCCACATACCACCGTAGAGAGAATAATATTTACACAAGTTCAATCTGCTGACGTATTTTGTGGCGTGACGTCCCACCACTACCAAGCCTTTACTCGAATCATTTTTATTATACCACCTCAGCGCGTTTAGCGAAGCGGTTTCCTTGGCACATCTTGTCAAAGCAGAGATCGTGTTCCCCTTACTCCGGGATCCTCATCAATACGGACGTGGGTAACCCAATGGCGCCATTGATTGCGGCGCTTGGGAGATAAACGAGTTTTACTAGGCCACTAGGGACGCATAGTTTCATCCGCCCATATATAAGGGGATAAGGATCCACACTTTTTACCTACGCCTTCTTCCTCCTTTGCTTATCCATCCCCGCACACTCGAGCTCCAACGCCCAAGTCCGCACATCTCACCTCGACCTTCTCCAGCCATGTCCGGAGCGGGAGGCAAGTGGATGGCCTCCTCCGTTACGGAGGGGCACATTGAGAAGCTGCGCAGCACCGGATATCTGTCCAGCGACATCGCGCATCGGCTCCCTGACGAGGGGCAGCTCATCCCCACCCCCAGGCCCCATGAGAGGGTGGTATTCCCTCCCCATTTCCTCCGTGGACTGGGCTTTCCACTCCACCCCTTTGTCCGGGGGCTCATGTTCTACTACGGCCTGGATTTCCACGACCTGGCCCCAAATTTTATCCTCAATATTTTGGCGTTTATCGTCATGTGTGAGGCCTTCCTCTGCATCCAGCCCCACTTCGGCTTGTGGCTAAATACCTTCAGTGTCAAGCCAAAGGTTGTGAAGGGCAGCCAAGCGGAGTGCAAAGGCGCCATGGTGGGCAAAATGCCCAACGCCACTTGGCTCGAGGGTGCCTTCGTGGAATCCATCAAAGGGTGGCAATCGGGGTGGTTCTACATCACCGAGCCGCATGACCCTAAATGGGCAGCGGCCCTCGAATTCAGATCTGGCATCCCCATGTAGCTCACCTCACGGAAGAGAAGGGCTTGCTATGGGGTAGTTCGAAGAGCCGACCGGACTCGATCTGTCTCCGCACCACAGTGAACAAGAAGCTCAAGCTTGTCAGCGTGATCCAGGTCATGCTCGTCCGCCGGATTCTCCCCTACCAACAGGGGACTTCAATTTGTGGGAGTTTGATCCGCACAAGACACGAACCTTGGCGGGCTCTTGACACTACGTCTGAAGCTGCACGGAGGGTGCTGTTCAAGGCGCCAAGCTCCGCATCCGCTACCGAAGATCGTGGATTCAGCACGCAGCGTCCGGCTGGCGAGGTGAGCTATGTTATCCTTTATGGGATGCTTGCTTTTCATAGTTTGACTCTATGCGGGATCTAAACTCCCAATACCTTTAACAGGCCTGGCAGAAGACGTCCAGACAGGTTAACTGTCCGGCTCCCCTTCCAGAGGATCCAGCGGATGCCCGTTTAACAGGGCTGCTAGTCCCGGCACTTTACGTAGTGCCGGAGAAGAAGGCCAAGAAGAAGGCCACGGGAACCGAAGGAGTTCGGCGTCGAGTGGTGTCGGACTCATCGTCGATGACTCCGGCGGACTCCTCCACGAGGGCGAGGAGGAGAAGAAGAGGCATCTCCCGGTGAGAAGAAGAGGAAGGCCTCCCCAACGAGGGAGGCCGAAGGGTCCAAGAAGGGAAGGACCCTTCCCCCGGACTATTCCACCAACGTTGGCGATGGCAACAAGGAGTGGCCCTCGAGGGCCATGCCCCTAGCGAGATTGTAAGTATCCGGACTCCTAGATGATTTATAATTTTTCTTTTTGCCACACGGTGTCTTTATAATGCCGCATACAACCTGTAGTCCGCCCAAGGACGATCTTCCCGCTTCGTCGAGCGGGTCCTTGGGTACGTCGGATATGGATTCTCTTCCGACCGCCTCCACCCCCCGTGACGCTGACGGCGTCGAGGTGGGATCGAAGGACCCGCCAGGAGGAGGAGGCCCCGAGGTGCCGCAGGCAACCTCCGGACTTTGCACGGACTCCGCACGGAACCTGCGGTGGTTCGGAGTCCGGCAATGCGCCCCTTCGTAAGAAGGGCAAGGCTGTGACACCGGCAGCCTCCGTCCAACCGGAGGCGCCGGATAACTTGCTGGAGGCGCTCAACGGCGCTTCCATCAAAGAAGGACACCGCACTATCATGAGTGTGGTGATTGAAAGTTCGGCTCGCCAAGGCGGGCTGACCAAGCTCGCAACAGCCTTCTAACGGGCTTTGAGGTAGAATTTTAGGATGTGTAATATAATACCGCATAGACGGTAGCCTGATGCTCGGTTCGGTGTTTGGAAACAAAAGCGGATGAGGATCTAAAAAGATATATGCAGGAGTCTGAAAATATGTCAATATGGGATTGCAGGCTGCTTCTGACCTCTGCCGCACTAATCTGCGGAGGTCGATGCTGAAGCGAGCCTCGGCGGTCAGAGAGCGAGCTCGACCATGCCAAAGCAGCTCGAGGACAAGGAAGGTGAGTAACACCGTATTAAAGTTGTACCTTACGAGAAAAGGATTTGGTTACAAGAGAAATAACAAGGATAACATGGGTACTCGGGGCTACGAATGAGGTGGCAACCACGAAGGAGGCGGTGTCATGACGAGCATAATCGGCCGCGGAATGAGCCGAGAGAGAGCGCAGGAGGCGCGGTGGCGGAGGTGCAGCAAGAGCTCCGTGCTCTCGTGGAAAAGCACGAGGTTTGGAGCATGACTCGAACTTCGAGTCCGAGCTTGCGTCGGCTCTTGAGAGTCTGAAGCCGCTAAGGCGAAGCCCATAAGGCCCTCCAGAAATCAAAGCGTTTACAAAGCAAGCATGTGAATGTGAATTACCTATTACTTACCCGAATTCGGAGCTCTCGGGAGCGTTCGCAGATCTGCCCATAGCGTGTCCGATCTGCCGCTTTCTACGGGCCGAGGAGGGAGCTCGGCGGAGAAGGTCTTACAGTCTCGATATCTTTGAGACGGACATCAGTGCCCCTTCGCGACCAGCTGAAGCAGCTAGTCAAGCTCCACAAGGTGGCCAAACAGGCCATGAAGGGCCTCATTGTTCGGCTATGGCCCAAGGAGGCCATGCCTGGGAGCTACTTCGGCCTGGTGCGGTGGCTGGTGGATGTGTGTCCCTGGGTTGAAGTCGTCAAGCACTCCACCTGCATTGAAGGTGCCCGTCGGGCCCTTGCCCGTGCAAAGGTGCACTGGGGCAGGATGGACGCTGAGAAGCTTGTGACGGACGCGCCACCGACGGGCAAGGAGTATCGCGCGCCCGAAATGTATTATAAGAGTGTCCTGAAGGGTGCCCGCATGATTGCGGGTGAGTGCTCCAAAGATGTAATATTTGAGTAGACTCGCATTTTGTTATCTGTCTTATGAAAACTTTGTTCATATGTGCTAAGCAACGTTTATCAAATATTACCTTCATCTGCTGTTTATCAAATCGAGAGATGGCAAGTCGTCGGCTTCAGCCCCCATGCCACAGTCTTTGGGGTGTTAGGGATAAACTTGGCGCCCTTGCTCCCATTTTGGGTCCATCTGGAGGCGCTCAACACAACGAACAAGGCAACCGGACTTATAATGCTTGAACACTCTCACTTAGCCATAGAATTCTATAATTTTAAATTTGGTGAAGCCCCTAGTGTTCGGAAGGCGAATTTGGGGCGCTATCCACGCTGGGCGGACAAAGCGGTTCCTCGCTCTAAGCGGCATAAGTCTTTAGGGACTCAAAAAAACCTCTCAAACAGCGACCAGCTCTCGCCTTATCATGACGGTCAGTTTTAGCTTTCTCCACTGAGGCGCTCGCCCAGCTCAACTGGGGCGCAATCACAGTGGTTCTCCCGTACGGATGCAACATGGCATAAATGAACATATGTATAAGAAAGAAATGCAATTATAAGCAAAAAGCGATGCATTGTTTATTCAAGAAATAGTGCCATGAATGCAGAACGATACAAATAGTGCGGTAAGCAAGGAATGGGACTATTAAACATGTCCCCCTCCAGGGGTAGGCTGCGGAATGGTGTATAAAACAGATTTAGTGCTCGTAATGGAGACCACCTGGATACTCATCGTAGCCTTTCTCCTTCCCTGGCTGTTGCATTGTGAGTTCGGCAGGTCTACTACCGGACAGGGCCTCTGGTGAACGGAGTCCTGTGGGTAAGAAAAAAGAAAAAGGAAAAAGAATGACACACTTGGGAGCCCCTGGTGTGGTTAAGCCGCATTCTGGGCCTGTCGTGGTCGTGCCCCTCCCCCTATGCCCATGGTATCTCCAGAGCGTAATGATGTACGTGAAGGACCAGTCTTGCAATTTTGCAAGGGCTAGAGTTGGGGCCGCATTGCTACGCGTGCTCGGAATGTGCCAGGTGGTCTTGTTGTAGGTTACTCCGGGCGCGTTTAGCCGTGTCCGGTCGCTTAACGGCCGAACTCGAGAATTGCCTTAAGAGGCTGCTCTGTACTTCTGCCGCGAGAGCCGCTGTGTGTTCCTCCGTTCGAAGAGAGCGTTCAGTGTTTTCGTTGACCGTGATGACTCCTCGAGGGCCTGTCATCTTGAGCTTGAGGTATGCGTAGTGCGGCACCGCGTTGAACTTTGCAAACGCGGTTCGTCTGAGCAGAGCATGATAGCCGCTGCGGAACGGAACTATATCGAAGATTAACTCCTCACTTCGGAAGTTATCCGGGGATCCGAAGACCACATCTAGTGTAACTGAGCCTGTACAATTGGCCTCTACACCTGGTATGACGCCTTTGAAGGTCGTCTTTGTTGGTTTAATCCTTGAGGGGTCTATTCCCATCTTGCACACTGTATCTTGGTAAAGCAGGTTCAGGCTGCTGCCACCGTCCATCAGGACTCTAGTGAGGTGAAACCCATCGACGATTGGGTCTAAACCCAATGCAGCGAATCCGCCGTGGCGGATCTTGGTGGGTGGTCCTTCGATCAAAAGTGATCGGGCAGAGGACGATGGGTTGAACTTGGGCGATCGGGTCCATCGTGATATATCGTCCCTCGAGTGCACTTCCGCTCCCTCTTGGGTATGTGGGTTGCGTATATCATGTTCATCGTCCGCACTTGTGGGGGAAACCCTTCGTCTCCTCTATTGTCCGTGCGGTCGGGTCTCTTCCTCGTCATCATTTGTGCAGCCCTTGTCGTTGTTTTCGGCAATTAGATTGCTGCCTGTTGAATACCCAACAGTCCTGTTGGTGTGATTAGCTGGCTTTTTGGGGGTGCCGTGTATCTGGCACGAGCGGTCGAGTATTCGGTCCAAATTGGACGGACCCAGAGTAGTTCTTTTGAATGGTTTTTTCCGCTGACCGGGTTTGGAGCCTCTGAATCTGGCGTTGACTGCCGTATCCTCAGTGTTATCGCCGTTAACGCGGTGTTTGTTCTTGTTGCGACGCGACCGCCATTGTGGTCCTTGGTATCCGGACTGCGAATTTTCTTTGAGGTTATTCTGCGGGCTAGCTACTGTCCTCTCCATGAAGCGGGTCATGAGTGATGTGAGGGCTGCCATGGATTTTGGCTTTTCTGTCCTAGGTCTTGGGCAAGCCACTCGTCATGGATGTTATGTTTGAAGGCTGCGAGGCCTCTGCATCCGGACGAATAAGATTTGATTTTTCTTTGTTAAGAACCGTGTCCAGAATTGTCTGGCCGATTCGTCTAGCTGCTGAATTATGTGGCTTAGGTCATCGGCGTCTGGTGGTCGCACATACGTGCCCTAGAAGTTATGAAGGAATGCGGCTTCCAGGTCCTCCCAACACCCAATTGATTCTGCTGGCAAGCTGTTGAGCCAATGCCGAGCTGGTCCTTTAAGCTTGAGTGGGAGGTATTTGATGGCGTGGAGATCATCGCCGTGGGCCATGTGGATATGAAGGAGATAGTCTTCGATCCAAACCGCGGGGTCTGTTGTGCCATCGTAGGATTCAATATTCACGGGTTTAAACCCTTCGGGGATTTGATGATCCATTACTTCATCTGTGAAGCATAGTGGGTGTGCGGCGCCTCTATATTGGGCTATATCACGACATAGCTCGAGCGAGCTTTGTCTACAGTGTTCGGCCCGGACAGAGTTGCTATATCCGGCGCGACGGTCGTCGTCGTGCATCGTGGGGCGCCCACGCGATCCGTAGATCGATCTTGATTGTCTTGCCTTATCCTCCAATATGTCTCGCAAGTCCGGCGCATTCCCCCGTGGCTTCGTACTTTTCGAGCGGTGCCGGGGTACGGCTCTAGTGGAGGGCCTAGAGGCCTCTCTATCGCGGCCACGAGGTGGTCAGTTAGCCGTATTGTGCGATGGTGATGCAGGTTTATATGCCTCCTCTAATCGGGGGAGCAGCTTGTGTTTGGGGTAGCTTTTGGAGGGGCGTTCGAGTTCATGTTCTTCGGTCGCAAGGACTTCAGTCCATCTGTCAGCTAGCAGACCGTGGCCATAAGCCTGCATTAAAACGCTCTTGTTCGACTGGATCCTCAGGCACGACGAATTCAATAAATAACTCGAGGGTTGCCTCGTCTCCAGAGGGAGGTATGTAATTATCATCCTCTACCTCTTCGTCTGCCGCTCTCTCATGAGGGCTAGCTTCTTCGTCCTCCTGTGCTGAATCTTGTTGGAGGGGGTTGTCTTTGGCACTCTCTGGGGTGTTATTATCTCTGGTGCCGGAATCTCCATTCTTGCTGTGGCGGGATTTAGAGCGGCGCCGCTGACGCCGGTGCTTGGGCTGTTTCTTGGAGGGGTCTTCCTCCGCCGTTCCTTCGCCGTTCCCATCCTTTGGGATATCCACCATGTATATGTCATATGACGAGGTGGCTTTCCGATTACCCAAGATGGCGCTGGTTCTTGGTCGTCTCCGGCATCGTCGTCCATACCGTCGATGTCTTCGAAGTCGAAGTCTAGCATGTCGGTTAGATCGTCGACAGTGGCTACTAAGTGGGTGGTGGGCGGGGTTTGAATTTCTTCGTCGTCCGCATCCCAACCGTCCTGACCGTAGTCCGGCCAGGGCTCTCTTGATATCGAGAGATATTTTAGCGAATTCAGGATGTCACCGAAAGGTGAGTGTTGAAAGATGTCCGCAGCGGTGAACTCCATGATCGGCGCCCAATCGGATTCGATTGGAGGCGCGGAGGTTGGAGTCGGCGAGGAGTCCGGCACCTCGAGTCACGAGCTTCACAAGGACAAGGTCGGTATTCGGCTCCATCGTCGTAGAGGTAGCAGCCCCCGAGGCGGTGTCTAGCCATCCATCCTCGATCTGCACAGTCAGCTCCGAATTAGGGGTCGGAGCGGACTCATGTCTTGACCTCGAGAACCACCGTCCGGCAGCAGAGCTAAATCATGCCCATCGTGACGGTCGCGGCGCTTCGGTGTGGCTCGAATCCATCGAAGATGAAGTCTCCACGGATGTCAGCCGTGAAGTTTAGACTTCCGAATCGACCCGACGGCCAGGGCGTAGCTTTCGATCTGCTCCAGATGACCAAGCGAATTGGCCCGCGATGCAAAGCCGCCGAATACGAAGATCTGTCCGGGAGAAAAGTCTCACCTGGACTGCGTCATTGGTGATGATCGAGGAGCCATCGGGCCTATATGCGACGCACGCAGAAACTCACAATGAAAGCACCAACGTCGGTGTCAAAACCGCGGATCTCGGTAGTGGGGTCCCGAATCGTGCGTCTAGGCGGATGGTAACAGGAGACAAGGGACACGATGTTTTTACCTGAGTTCGGCCCTCTCGATGGAGGTAAAACCCTACTCCCGCTTGATTGATATTGATGATATGGGTAGTACAAGAGTGGATCTACCACGAGATCAAGGAGGCTAAACCCTAGAAGCTAGCCTGTGGTATGATTGTTGTTATTGTTGTTGTTGTTGTGTCCTACGGACTAAAACCCTCTGGTTTATATAGACACCGGAGAGGGCTAGGGTTACACAGAGTCGGTTACAATGGTAGGAGATCTACATATCCGTATCGCCAAGCTTGCCTTCCACGCCAAGGAAAGTCCCATCCGGACACGGGATGAAGTCTTCAATCTTGTATCTTCATAGTCTTGGAGTCCGGCCGATGATGATAGTTCGGCTATCCGGACACCCCCTAGTCCAGGACTCCCTCAATCGACCTCATCATCAGCACTTGAAAGGCAACCTGCTTCTTATGAGGACTTGGTCGAGGGCCTCGTCCAGCAGTGGCCTTTTTCTTCAGCAGAGAGGGGCCAATTGAGGAATTTGGTGCAACTGAGGAACTCGTAGAAGCTCCTGAGGCAATTGAGATGCCTGTAGTCCTTTGGCACGTGGCGAGATGCACAGGTGCAGAGGATTTAGTCGGAGTAGTTGAAGACTTTGTCGGAGGAGCTGAGGACTTTTAAGGAGGAGCAGATTGAGGAATTGGCCGTGAGGGCTTTGAAGAATCTGGCCTTAAGGGCATTGCTGAGGAACTTGGCGATGAGGGCTTTGAGGGTGAAGCACTTGGCTTGTGAGCAGGCTTCTTAGCCATGGCCTTCTTTGGCTTCCCAGCAGAGGCCTCAGCAGCGGTAGCAGCAGCAGCAAAGTCTTCATTAAATTTCCTCACTGCTTTCTTTGCTTGTTTGGCCAGTTGGGCCTGGGGCTTTGCCCATTCATCAGGATAATCTTCACCGCGCTTGAGGCTGGTGGGATCTGCCAATTGGCCTGGTGCCAATGGAGGTCTTGGGCATGGAGGGTTGAGTGTAAATTTCTTCATATACTTGGGAGTGACATATCTGTAGTCCCTCCATTCCCATGCCCATCTCCTCTCAATCTTTTGAATGCGCACCTTGCACTGATTTTTATCTTCCTCGGGGGGTGTGCAGTATCCAGCATAAATATCATCAGGGATCTCAAATGTTGTGTTGACCTCAGGCCTCTTTCCACCCTTCTGTGGCTTCTTACCTTTTGCCATTTTCTTCAGCCGAGGAATATGAACAACTGAAGTTTCTGAAGAGGTGTGCAACTTTTCTTCGAGGAATGCTGCAAATGAGTTAAGTTGATGAGAACCTACTAATTCAGCAGCAGACATGAGTACTTGTGAACATAGTATGGTTGCAAGGAATTTGGAGAGGTCATATGCGTTCTCAAAAGGTTTTTCAAAAAGAATAAGTTTGAGGAATTTGACCAGATGAGTCTTGAAGAATTTCACTAAGCGTTCTTTGTCTTAGGTTCCAGAGTTGTATAGATTGAAAATCCACACAATTGAGGAATCTTGAAGAAAATCATTGCTTAGAGAAACGAATCAAGAGCAGATGACATGTGAGGTGTTCAGTGTGTGAAGATTTGAAGAATAAACACCTTTAAAGATTTTCAAGAAAACATTTGAATCAAAGAGGGCAGTAAAAGTAACTTTTAATTACCCTTGATGAAGAACACGACGAACTGGGAAGTGTAGATGTGAAGTTCGCCAGTTCAGGTCTTCCATGCCCTAAGTCGGCAGAGGAAGACAGCTATGGCGGCGGCGGAGTGAAGAAATCCCCAACCGGCGCGAGTACATCGGCAACGAGGTCGAGGCAGTGAAGCTCTTTCTCACCAGCGGTGATGAAGTAGTAGCGGCGCTCGAGCGGGAGTGAGAATGAGCGGAGTAAAAATGAAGTGAGGAAGAGGCGGGGGTATTTATAGTGGGAGTGAAAAACTGTACGCCTGAGGAAATCGGACGAACGTGCCCCTGGCCCTTCTCATTCGCTTGACATGTGTCACCCACGTACTGAGAGGTGGCGATCATGTAAGATCATGGGTGAATAGATAAGTATTGTCGTGGGATGCGGAACGGTTTGAGTGGCAAAGCGAAAATTCAGATAAGATAAGTAAAAAGTTCCGTTCGCAGTTTCTTCAGCTGTCAAGGACACAGCGAAGATTTTGAACGAGTTTAAAATAGAACGCACATGAAGAATTTGTGAACAGACTGGCTTGAGTTTAGCATAGAGGGGAAGGGTCCGATCACATTCACTTAGCAAAAGAAATCAACTTGAAGAATTGATACGTCTCTGTCGTATCTACTTTTCCAAACACTTTTGCCCTTGTTTTAGACTCTAACTTGTATGATTTGAATGGAACTGAGCCAGACTGACGTTGTTTTCAGCAGAACTGCCATGGTGTTGTTTTTTGTGCAGAAAATAAAGATTCTCGGAATATCCTGAAACTCCACGGAACTCCTTAGAAAAAATAAAGAAAAATCCTTGCAAAACATGAAGACCAGGGGGCCCACACCCTGCTCACGAGGGTGGTGGGCGCCCCCCTGGGCGCGCCCCCCTACCTCGTGGGCCCCCTGGTGGCCCTCTGACGCCAACTCCAACTCCATATATTGGCTTTCGGGGAGAAAAAAAATGAGAGAGAAGAAATCATCGTGTTTTACGATACGGAGCCGCCGCCAAGACCTAATCTCTCTCAGGAGGGCTGATCTGGAGTCCGTTCGGGGCTCCGGAGAGGGGGATTCATCGCCGTCGTCATCATCAACCATCCTCCATCACCAATTTCATGATGCTCACCGCCATGCGTGAGTAATTGCATCGTAGGCTTGCTGGACGGTGATGGGTTGGATGAGATTTATCATGTAATCGAGTTAGTTTTGTTAGGGTTTGATCCCTAGTATCCATTATGTTCTGAGATTGATGTTGCTATGACTTTGCTATGCTTAATGCTTGTCACTAGGGCCCGAGTGCCATGATTTCAGATCTGAACCTATTATGTTTTCATGAATATATGTGTGTTCTAGATCCTATCTTGCAAGTCTATAGTCACCTACTATGTGTTATGATCCGGCAACCCCGAAGTGACAATAATCGGGACCACTCCCGGTGATGACCATAGTTTGAGGAGTTCATGTATTCACTATGTGCTAATGCTTTGTTCCAGTTCTCTATTAAAAGGAGGCCTTAATATCCCTTAGTTTCTAATAGGACCCCGCTGCCACGGGAGGGTTGGACAAAAGATGTCATGCAAGTTCTTTTCCATAAGCACGTATGACTATATACGGAATACATGCCTACATTACATTGATGAACTGGAGCTAGTTCTGTGTCAACCTATGTTATGACTGCTACATGATGAACCACATCCGGCATAATTATCCATCGCTAATCCGGTGCCTACAAGTTTTCCATATACTGGTTTACACTTATTTACTTTTCCGTTGCTACTGTTACAATCTCTACAAAATACCAAAAACATTACTTTTACTGTCTTTACTTTTGTTACCATTACCACCACTACCATATTACTTTGCTACTAAACACTTTGCTGCAGATACTAAGTTTCCAGGTGTGGTTGAATTGACAACTCAGTTGCTAATACTTGAGAATATTCTTTGTCTCCCCTTGTGTCGAATCAATAAATTTGGGTTGAATACTCTACCCTCAAAAACTGTTGCGATCCCCTATACTTGTGGGTCATCAAGACTATTTTCTGGTGCCGTTACCGGGGAGCATAGCTCTATTCTTTGAGTCACTTGAGATTTATATCTGCTGGACACTATGAAGAATTTGAAAGATGAACGAACTACTATTTTGCCCTCAACTACGAGGGGAGGTAAGGGATTGCCATCTAGCCTTGCACTAGATTCTCCTTCTGTTATGAGTAAGTTTGCGACACCTAAATCTACTACTGCTATTGATTCTGATATGTCGCATGTTATTGATGATGCCACTTCTGCTATGCATGATACTTATGATGAAGCTACTTCTATGCTTGATACTACTGTGCCACTTGGTGAATATCTTGATGAGCAAATTGCTAGGTCTAGAGAAAGAGAAATTATTGAACCTGAACACGATGATGTTAGTGATGATGAACCTATGCCTTCTATTCCTGAGGGTTATCCTTTTGATGCTGAATCTTCTGCAGCTATTTTTGCTTACCAGGATAGATATGAACTTAAAAGGTTGCTAATTAAATGGAGTAAAGAATCTTTTAGAGATAGGATGAGACCCGACCCTGCTTTTGCTACTTCACCTATATGTGTTCCTGATCAGGACTATTATGATTTTTCTATCGATCCAGATATAATTACTTTGGTTGAATCTGATCCTTTTTATGGCTATGAATCTGAAACTGTTGTGGCACATCTTACTAAGTTAAATGATATAGCTGCCCTGTTTACTAATAATGAGAGATCGCGCTACCTTTATTTACTTAAGATATTTCCGTTCTCATTAAAGGGTGATGCTAAGATATGGTATAATTCTCTTGATCCTGGTTGTGTGCAAAGTCCCGAGGATATGATTTATTACTTCTCTGCTAAATATTTCCCAGCTCATAAGAAACAAGCTGCTTTGAGGGAAATATACAATTTTGTGCAAATTGAAGAAGAGAGTCCCACAAGCTTGGGGAGGCTTCTCAAGTTATAATGCTTTACCCGATCATCTGTTAAGAAACCTGAAATATTTGATATCTTTTATAATGGACTAACTGATGCTTCCAGAGATTACCTGGATAGTTGTGCTGGTTCTCTTTTCAGGGAAAGAACACCGGATGACGCTGAAATTCTATGCGAAGAGAACTCAATGGATCTTATCCTATTCATTGAATAGATTTCTTTTTTATTAGAGTATCGGCAAGAAATCTTGGTTATTCACTCTATTTTTAAGTTTTATTTAAGTAAACCATGCACAATGCATAGGACTACCCCCCCCCCCATTTTCAAATTTAAAATTTGAAATATGAATAATATGTTGGCAAATGAAAATAATTGGGCACCTCCCGAGCTACCTCCTGAGCCAGTTCCTGAGCCAACTACTGAGCCTATTCCTAAACCAACTCCGAAGAAGAGAGGTGTTCTATTTCTCAGCCCCGAAGATATGCAAGATGCAAAGAAATCTATGCAAGAAAAAGGTATTAAAGTTGAAGATATTAAGAATTTATCTCCTATTGAAGAAATACATGGTCTTAATTTACCGCCTGTTGAAGAAGTATATGATCTCAATTACTTATTTAATGAAGAACCTCCCGATATCCCGACACAGGTAGTAAAGGTAAATTCTCTCTATAGATATGATAAAGCTGAAGTCCCTCCTACTAAAATTGCTAGCCAGTGCTTGGATGAGTTTGATGACTTTATGTTTAAGCAAGATGACTTTAATGCTTATTTTGGTAGACAATTAAAACAAAATACCTTTATGATTAAACGCTTGGGTTGATTATATGGCTGATATTAGAGGTGAACTTAAACTTGTTAGCAAACATGCTTCTATGGTTACTACTCAAGTAGAACAAGTACTTAAAGCTCAAAAAGAAGTGCTTGATGAAATGAATAGCAAGAAAAATGATTATGCTATTAGAGTGGCTACTAGAACTGGTAGAATGACTCAGGAACCTTTGTATCCTGAAGGCCACCCTAAGAGAATCGAGCAAGATTCTTAGACAAACAATATTGATATACCTAGTTCTTCTAAGAGAAAGAAAAAGAAAAATGATAGGACTTTGCAAACTTCTAGTGAACCTATCGCTCAACCACCTGAGAATCCAAATGATATCTCTGTTTCTGATGCTGAAACACACTCAGGTGATGAACATGAATGAGGGAGTCCTGGACTAGGGGGTGTCCGGACAGCCGGACTATCATTATTCGCCGGACTCCAAGACTACGAAGATACAAGATTGAAGACTCCGTCCCGTGTCCGGATGGGACTTTCCTTGGCGTGGAAGGCAAGCTTGGCAATACGGATATGTAGATCTCCTACCATTGTAACCGACTCTGTGTAACCCTAGCCTCCTCCGGTGTCTATATAAACCGGAGGGCTTTAGTCCGTAGGACAACATACATAACAATCATACCATAGGCTAGCTTCTAGGGTTTAGCCTCCTTGATCTCGTGGTAGATCCACTCTTGTACTACCCATATCATCAATATTAATCAAGCAGGATGTAGGGTTTTACCTCCATCGAGAGGGCCCAACACAGGTAAAACATCGTGTCCCTCGTCTCCTGTTACCATCCACCTAGACGCACAGTTTGGGACCCCCTACCCGAGATCCGCCGGTTTTGACACCGACATTGGTGCTTTCGTTGAGAGTTCCTCTGTGTCGTCACCGACAGAGCGGATGCCTCCACCCGTCTTCAAAGACGGTGTTTTCGCCGGAGGGGCCTTGGCCGCCGGCCAAACTATCCGGCTTGGTGGTTTTCTCATGACCGCCTGTCCGGCCGCCGCTTCGGCAATGACTTCTCAAGTCGTCGGAAGCAATCTTCGCGTCAGCCCTAAAGCTGCCGAACAGTTGGATCCAATAGAGCTCTCGTCTGTTAACGAGCTCTTGGATCGCATCGCCGCCCTGGGAGTCGCTACGGACTACAACCAGATTGGGCTTAAAACCGATCGAGAGAGATTAACTCTCCCGGGCCACACACCACGTCGCGGTGGTAGAGGAGCGATCTGGCAATTCTTTGCTCAGACTTGAGAACCATTCGCGTCCGGTTCCCGAACCCTCCATGCGGATTCCCGGAGGGGCGGACTTCGATCGAGCATTGAACTTAAAATCATGCATCGCCCGGACTCTCTGGATTGTGTCCAGCAAACCAAGCTTCGAATTCGAAACCCTCGCCTTGAGCCCCAAGATGGGCAGGAATCCGGATTTTAGTCCACCCACCCGCCCGGACATATGCGATCTATCTCTAATCGGCAAGAGCCTTGAAAAGTACATCATTCTTGGGCGATTCCTCCTGGTTATGGACGGGATAAAGGACTGCCGAGAGAAAAGCGCAATCTCAATCTTACGCAATAATCGCACGGATAAAGGAATCCTAAACGCCATTAATCGTCGCAAAAATCACGCTTCACCGATCTGGCGTCCATAGTACGAAATCTTGTGCGATGGAAGTTTCGGAAAACTGAAAATCAATTTTGGGATAATCCGCCCCAAACCCATCCATGATAAAAGGCGCCTTAGACTCGGGCCCCGGATGCAAAAACGCAAAAACAAAACCCAATAAGGAAGCGGAACCGTCTTTGGAGGGATGGCTCAATGGACCTGTAAACTTCATAGTGCGAGGGAGCCGTCCCAACACATAACCTTCGAGCATGTTGGATATTACGGCGGTGGCCAAAAGTGGCGAGGAATTTCTAGCTCCGAAACCACTCCAACAATACCAAAGACGGTATCAACAGTCTTGAGACCTTCGCATCAAACAATATCAAAGCGAACAATCCATGGACTCGCGAAGTCTACCAAGTAGCAACAGCAAATCCATGGGTGACACAGCTATTACCTTCAACGCCAGCGATGAGCCTAAATTCGAACAACCAGAGCACCAGCTACACTAGTACTTAGTCCCATAGTGGGCGGCTTTTCGATGACAAAAGTCCTCATGGATGGCGGCGTGAACTGAACCTCATCTATTAAGAAACTCTGCGAAAAATGGAAATCGATTGGAGCCATATTGAGCGACAAAGACAACCTTTAGAGGAATAATCCCTAGTCGGAAGCGCTGCAGCCTTTGGAAAAATCACACTCGATGTGGTGTTGGCTCTCCGGACAATTACAGATCCAAGAAGTCACGTGCGGTGGCCCGTTCAGCAGCGGGTATCACGCCATATTAGGGCGAGAGGCATTCACAATTTTCAAGCGATACCTCATTACGGGTACATGAAGCTCAAAATGCAGGCCCGGCGGAATAATCACTCTCGCTAGTGATCCGGACATAGCACTCCGTGCGAAAACAAGACAGCCGCACTTGCCCTCGAGGCACTATCCAAAGCTTTAGCGGCGAGAAGAACTCACAGCGCTGCGCTCTCGGTGAACAGGGGCGATGTGATACTCGATAAAGATCCAAGTCCACCTCCTTCAAACCAGCAGATGAAATAATAAAATTCTAGGTCCATCCAGCGGACCCAACAAAGACGGCCTCCATTGGGGCACAATTGAACCCGAAGTAGGCGCCGCTTTTCGCGAATTCCTTCGGAAAATTGGGATATCTTCGCTAGCATCCTTCGTACATGCCCGGAATCCCACGCAGTTGGCGAGACACAGCCTAAACATCCTAAAAGTTTAAGCCGATCAAACAGGCTCTTGACGATTTTCGAACCCAAAACACAGGCAATGGGAGAAGAGCTAGCCAAACTATTGGAAGCCGGATTCATTAGAGATATCAAACATCCGGACTGGCTAGCAAATCTGGTGATGGTACCAAGAAGGATAAATCCTGGCGCCTCGTAGTCGATTTTAAAGACCTCAATAAGGCTTGCCCTAAGGATCCCTTCCTCTCCCCGCATCGATCAAATTATCGATGCTACAGCGAACACGATTCGTTGTGCTTCCGGGCGCATACTCGGCTATCATCAAATCAAGATGGCGGAAGCAGACCAAGCCGCAACGGCATTCATCACTCCATATGGACCATTCTGCTTCAATACGATGCCCTTCGGACTTGAAAATGCCGGTGCAACATATCAGCGCATGATTCAAACATGTCTGGCCACCCAAATCGGCAAAACAGTCGAGGCATACGTAGACGACGTAGTCGTCAAAACAAAACACATCGAAACTTTAGTAGACGATTTGAGGCTCACACTCGAAAACCTCAGAGCATATGATATCAAGCTGAATCTGGAAAAATGCATTTTCGCGTACCGGTAGGAAAGTGTTGGGCTTCATTGTATCCGGTAGAGGAATTGAAGCAAATCCGGCTAAAATCCGAGCTCTGTCACGAGTTGGATATTCCAAAGACCTCAAACAAATACAAAAATTAACAGGATGCGTGGCAGCCTTAAGCCACTTTATCTCCCATTTAGGAGAAAAGGCGCTGCCCCTCTATCGCCTCCTCAGGCGCACCGGACACTTTGAGTGGACGGATGCCTCCACTGCCGGACTCGAAGAAATAAAGGCCATATTGGCAACAAATCCGGTCCTGGCTGCGCCCACTCTGGGTGAACCAATGTTGTTATACATCGCAGCAACGCATCAAGTTGTAAGCGCGGTCCTCGTCGTCGAACGAGTGACGGAAGGGCATAAATTCCCTCTTCAAAAACCAGTGTATTATGTATCCACTGTGTTAACCCCCTGCAAATCCCGTTACCCGCACTATCAGAAGATAGCATATGCGGTGTTCATGGCGTCCGGAAACTCCGGCACTACTTTCAAGAGTGTTCGATAACAGTGGCCTCTGAAGTACCACTCAATGACATTATAAACAACCGCGACGCAACGGGCAGGATTGCAAAATGGGCCATTGAGCTCTTACCATTCGATATAACTTATAAACCTCGACGAGCTATAAAGTCACAAGTTTTGGCTGACTTCGTCGCTGAATGGACTGAAGCCGAACTCCCTAAAGAGTATGGCGCATACTCCAATTGGACTATGCATTTCAACGGCTCCAAAATGTTGGCCGGACTGGGGGCTGGCGTCGTATTGACGTCCCCAACCGGAGATTCAGTCCAGTACGTACTTCAAATAATGTACACGGACTCCAACAACGCAGCCGAATACGAGGCCCTGTTACATGGTCTCCGGATGGCAGTCTCCATGGGCATTCAACGCCTAGAGGTGCGCGAGATTCAAACCTTGCAATATCCCAAATAAGCGGAGACTTTGGCGCCAAGGATCCGAAAATGGCAGCATATCGCATAGCGCTGTCCTAAAATGTCATTTCGGTTTGAAGGACTTGAATTCCATCACATAGCCGAGATAATAATCAAGCGGCCGACGTCTTGCACGCATCGGTGCGAAACGTGATGCTGTCCTCAAATATCTTCTGAACGGCTTTTAAGCCATCCGTACTATGGGAAGAGGAGCCGGAAGCAACAATCCGAAAAAACCGCATCAATCGATGATTCAGCGAGACGACATAACACCTTCATTACGTTATAATGGCGTAATCGCCGCGTGGATGAACCTTTCTAGCCTACTTGCTTAGGCAGAACTTCCCAAGACCAAAACGAGGCCCGCTGCATAGTCCGCGATCAAAAGCCTACAAGGTCCATGAGGAGAACTTTATAAGAAAAGTACAACCGAGTCCTTCAGAGGTGTATCTCCGAAGAGGAAGGGCGAAACCTCTGGCTGAAATTCATGCGGACTAGGCGGACACCACGCAGCAGCCC
The DNA here is from genome assembly GCA_021437245.1 of Aegilops speltoides. Lineage (NCBI taxonomy): Eukaryota > Viridiplantae > Streptophyta > Magnoliopsida > Poales > Poaceae > Aegilops > Aegilops speltoides. Next base: position 307,904,677 of record CM038145.1, read on the forward strand.
GGCCCTTGTAGGAAAGGCATTCCGTCACAGATTTTATTGGCCGACGGCTCGGGCGACGCCAGCAGACTTGGTCCAGCGATCGTTGGTTGTCGACTCTTTGCTAATCGAGCCATATGCCACCCACCCCTCAAAACCATACCCATTACACGCCGTTCGCGGTATGGGGGCTTGACATGGTTGGACCCTTAAAGGGGGAACCCACAAGCAAAGGTACCTATTGGTCATGGTGGATAAATTCACCAAATGGATAGAGGCCAAACCGGTCAAAACGGCAGAGTCCGGACCAGTGATAGACTTTATATCGGGGTGGTACACCATTCGGAGTCCCCACAATCATCACCGATAACGACCACGAACTTCACAGCCAGCGAGGTTAAGTCATGGTGCAAAAATATGGGCATCAAGCTCGACTATCGTCGATCTATCACCCTCAAACCAACGGTCAAGTGGAAAGAGCAAATGGTCTAATAATGGCGGCATTAAACCCGGACTAGTGAGGTCACTCACTAAATCCGACACACAATGGGTCGAGGAGCTCGACTCCGTACTGGGGCTGCGGACAACGCCTAACCGTACTACGGATTCACACCATTTTTATGGTATCTGGCGCAGAGGTAGTCTTGCCCTTTGTCGGTGTCAAAACCGCGGATCTCGGGTAGGGGTCCCGAACTATGCGTCTAGGCGGATGGTAACAGGAGACAAGGGACACGATGTTTTACCCAGGTTGGGTCCTCTCGATGGAGGTAAAACCCTCGTCCCGCTTGATTAATATTGATGATATGGGTAGTACAAGAGTAGATCTACCACGAGATCAAGGAGGCTAAACCCTAGAAGCTAGCCTATGGTATGATTGTTGTAATGTATGTTGTCCTCACGGACTAAAGCCCTCCGGTTTATATAGACACGAGAGAGGGCTAGGGTTACCTGAGTCGGTTACAATGGTAGGAGATCTACATATCCGTATTGCCAAGCTTGCCTTCCACGCCAAGGAAAGTACCTTCCGGGACACGACCCGGAGTCTTCAATCTTCTATCTTCGTAGTCTTGGAGTCCGGCGGATATTGATAGTCCGGCTGTCCGGACACCCCCTAGTCCAGGACTCCCTCAGTAGCCCCTGAACCAGTCTTCAATGACGATAATTCCGGCATGCATAATGTTCGGCATTGCAAGGCGGGTTCCTCCCTTGAATAATCCAGAGAAGATTATAAACACCCAGGATAGTGTCCGGCTCTGCAAAAATAATTCCCACATTCCACCATAGAGAGAAAAATATATACACTAGCTCAATCTGCTGACTTATTATGCGGCGTGACATCACACCGCAACCAAGCCTTTGTTTGAATCGTTTTTTACTATACCACCTCAGCACGTTTAGTGAAGCGGTTTCCTTGGCACGTCTTGTCGAAGCAGAGATCGTGTTCCCCTTATTCCGGGATCCTCATCAATACGGACGTGGGTAACCCAACCGCGCCATTGATGGTGGCGCTTGGGAGATAAGCGAGTTTTACCAGGCCGGTAGGGGACGCATAGTTTTGTCCGCCTATATATAAGGGATAAGGATTCACCTTCTCACCTACGCCTTCTTCCTCCTTTGCTCATCCATCCCCGTGAACTCAAGCTCCAACGCCCGAGCTCGCGCATCTCGCCTCGACCTTCTCCGAATATGTCCGGAACGGGAGGTAAATGGTTAGCCTCCACTGCCAAGGAGGAGGACATCACCAAGCTACGCGACGCCGGATACCTTTCCAGCGATATCGCGCATCGGCTGCCCAACGAGGGGCAGCTCATCCCTACCCCAGGGCCTCATGAGAGGGTCGTCTTCCTCCCCCACTTCCTCCGCGAACTGGGCTTTCCGCTCCATCCATTTGTCCGGGGGCTCATGTTTTACTACGGCCTGGATTTCCACGATCTGGCGCCGAACTTTATCCTCAACATCTCGGCGTTTATCGTGGGTATGCGAAACCTTCCTCTGCATCCAGCCCCACTTCGCCTGTGGCTCAAGACCTTCAATGTCAAGCGAAGGTTGTGAAGAACGCATAAGCGGAATCGGAGGCGCCATGTTGGGCAAATTGCCCAACGTCCCTTGGATGGAAGGACCTTCGTCGACTCCGTCAAGGGGTGGCAATCGGGTGGTTCTACATCACCGAGCCGCAAGCCCACATGGGCGGCGGCCCCGAGTTTAGATCTGGAATCCCCACGCAGCTCACCTCCCGGAAAGAGAAGGGCTTGCGGTGGGGTAATCCGTGGAGGTGGCGGGACTCGAGCCTGCATCAAGAAGATGGTGAGCAATAGGCTCCGGCTTGTCGACGTGGTCCAAGTCATGCTCCTCCGGCGGATTCTCCCATGCCAAGAACGGGCATTCAATTTGTGGGAGTTCAATCCGGAACAGCACCAGGCGCTAAGCGGGCTCTTCGATACAACATACGAAGGCGCCTGGATGGTGCTGTTTAAGGGCGCCGAAGCCCCCGCATCCGCGACCGAAGACCGCGGATTCAGCTCGCAGTCTCCGACTGACGATGTAAGTGATTCAACCCCATTACGGGACACTTGTGATAATTAAGTTAAATTTTAGTGGGATTTCATTCTGCCACTTCCTTTGACAGGAATGGATGGAGAAGGCCAAGCTGCTTATCAGCCCGGCTCCCATGCCAGAAGACCCAGTGAAAGCCCGCTTAACAGGGCTCTTGGTTCCGCACCGCGTGGTCTTTGGAGAAGAAGGCCAAGAAGGTGGCCACGGGACTTGAAAGAGTTCCGCAATCAGCGTCGGACGACGACGAGGACTCCTCCCGAAGGCGAGGCGGAGGAGTATTCCCTCCGGAGGAGGAGAGAAGAAGAGGAAGGCTTCCCCAATCGTGGAGGCGAAGGGTCCAGAGGGGAGAACTATCCCCGGACAGTTTCGCCGACATCAACGTCGGCGAGGATGAGTGGCCTCCAAAGGCCAGGCATCCGGCGGGATGGTAAGTATTCGTATCATTTATATGCCGTATATTTTATGTCATGTTGTATCCTTCTAACGCCGCATTCTGCCTGTAGTCCGGTCGGTGACGATCTCCCGACTTCGATGGCGGGTCGTTGGCCTCGTCGGATGTAAATTCCGTCCCGACTGCCTCTACCCCACGCGCCGACGAGGACGCCGAGGTGGGATCACAAAGAGGGACCCTTCAGGAGGAGGCTCCAGAGGCGCCGTCAGGCGACCTCCCGGACTTTGCACCAGACTCTACATCGGAACCCGCAATGGTTCTAGAGTCCGGCAAGCAGCCCCTTCGAAAGAAGGGCAGGACCGTGACGCCGGCGGCCTCCGTCCAACCGGAGGCGCCGGATAACCTGTTGGAGGCGCTTAAAGGCGCTTCCATCGAGGAAGAACACCGCACTATCATGAGTGCGGTGATTGAGAAGGTTCATCTCGCTAAGAGCGGGCTGACCGAAGCCTGTAGCAACCTTCTAACAGGCTTTGAGGTAAGAAGTTAAAATTATGTAATGTAATACCGCATAGACGGTAGCCCTCGATGCTCGATTCGGTGTTCGGAAAGAAAAGCGGACCGAGGATCTAACAAGATATATGCAGGGTTGCCTAAAATATGTCAATATGGGTTTGCGGGCTGCATCGCTGACCTCTGCCGCATTAACGGAGGTCGAGGTGATGAAGAAGGATCTCGGCGGTCTGAGCAAGAGCTCGGCCATGCCAAGAGGCAGCTCGAGGAAAAAGAAGGTGGGTAACACCTCTTTGAATAAGTACCTTACAGAAAAGGGTTTTGGTTGCAAATAAAATTAACAAGGATAATATGTGTATTGCAGGGCCACTAACGAGGTGGCAGCCCGAAGGATCTTGTGTCATGACCGAACACAATGCGGCCGTGGAGCAGGCTGGCGAGAAAAGCAAGAGGCACGGGTGGCGGAAGTTGGCAAGAGCTCCAAGCTCTCATGGAAAAGCATGAGAGTTTGGGCGTGACTCAAGACTCGAGAGTCCGAGCTTGCCTCGGCTCTCAAAAGTGCCAAGTCCGCCAAGGCCGAGGCCCAAAAGGCCCTTCAGGAGGTTGAGGACATAAAGAAGATAGCTGCGGGTAAGGCATTTTTCATGCAAAGCAGGCATGTTAATGTGAATTACCGGATACTTACCCAAATTCGGAGCTCTCCACGGGCGTTTGCAGATCTGCTGCGTAGTGCGTCTGATGCCGCCGCATTCTATCGTGGCGAGGAGGGAAGCTCGACGGAGATGGTCTTCTGGTCTCAATACGTTGAGGCCGGCCATCCGGTGCCTCCAAGCGACCAGCTGAAGCAGCTGGTCGAACTCCACAAGGTAGCTGAGGAGGCCATGAAGGTCCTCATAGTCCGTTGTGGCTGGACAGGCCATGCCTCGAAGCTACTTTGGCCTCGTCGACGGCTGGTGGATCGTGCCCCGGCTGGATGTGGTCAGCGCTCCGCTTTGTATTGAAGGCGCTCGTCGGGCCCTTGCCCGCATAAAGGTTCAATGGGGCAAACTGGATGCGGAGCTTCTCACGGATCCGCCGCCCGGGCAAGGAGCATCGCACACCGGGCGGTATTATAAAGTTGTCTGAAGGGAGCTGCGATATTGCGATGAGTGCTCCCGAAATGTAATCTTTAGTGAACTCGCTATGTATTTATCTGTGCGCTGAAAACTTCGTTTATATGCGCCATAAGCAACACTTGTTTAATTTAAAATATTACCTTCATGCGGCCGTTTATAAGATCGAGAGATGGCAAGTCATTGGCTTGACCCCCAAGCCATGAAAGTTGGGGTGTTCAGATAAACATGAGCACTCTTGTTCCCATTGTTTGGTCCATCGAGGCGCGCAACACAACGAACAAGGCAACCGGACTTATAATGCTTGAACACTCTCACTTAGCCATAGAATTCTATAATTTTAAATTTCGTGAAGCCCCGGTATTCGGAAGACCGAATGCTGGGCGCTATCCACGCCTTCATCGGACATTATCCGAACTTCGCTCAAGCGGCGTGAGTCTTTAGGACCCGAAAAACCTCTCGAACAGCGACCAGCTCTCGCCTTATCATGTCGATCGGTTTTAGCTTTCTCCGAGGCGTTAACCCGGCTCAACCGGGCGCAATCGCAGTGGTTCTCCCAAAGGCTACCTTAGCCGACGAGCGGAATGTAAGGCACCAAAAGCGTGGGAGCCGGGCAAACCCAACTATTGACCCAAGACATGATTCGAGCCGATTCATATAATGCTATAAGTTCAGGGTGCTGCACTTGTGAAAGTGTTCGGACTTTATCACACCATAAATTGGGGAACGAAGCCCTGGCGTGTTCGGCCGTACCAAAATATCTGGTGCAAGATGTCATGCAATGAACATATATATAAAAGGTAATGCAATTGCAAATAAAAAAGGTGCTGCATTATATATGAAAGAAAGTCTGCTAATAAAGCGGACCGATACAAATAGTGCGGTAAGCAAGGGATTTTGACTCAATAAACATGTCCCCCTCCAGGGATGAGCTGCGGACTTGGTGTATATAATCGAATTTAATGCTCATAATTGAGACCACCTGAGAGTTCGTCGCGGCCTTCTTTAGTCCCTGACTATTGCATCATGAGTTCGACAGGTTCGGCACCGGACAGGTCTTCTGTTTAACGGAGTCCTGTGTACACAAAGTAGTAAAGTGAAAAAGAAAAGAAAGGGGGGGGCACACTTGCGAGCCCCTGGTGTGGTCGAGCCGCACTCCGGGTCCATTGTGATCGTGCCCCTTTCCCTGCGCCCATGGTATCTCCAAAGCGTAATGATGTACGCGGAGTGTTATTCTTGCGATCATACGCGGGTGAGGGTTCGGGCGCATTGCTCTGCGATGCTCGACCGCCCAGTGGTCTTGGTTGGCATTGCTCGGCGCGTTTTCTATGTCCGCCTTTTGTTGCGGACTTGAGAGTTGCCTTAAAGGCTGCTCTGATTCGCCATGAGCATTGTATGTTCCTCCGTTCGGAGGAGCGTTCCGTATTCCCATTGACCGTGATGACTCCGCGACGGCCTAGCATCTTGAGCTTTAGGTATGCATAATGCGGCACGCGTTGAATTTTGCAAACGCGGTTCGTCCGAAAGCGAGCGTGATAGCCGCTGCGAAACGGGACTATGTCGAAGATTAACTCCTCGCTCCGAAATTATCCGGGATCCAAGACCACTTCGGTGTGGAGCTCACATAGCTTGGCCTCCACCACAGGATGACACCTTTAAAGGTTGTCTTTGTAGGTTTAATCCTTGATGGGTCTATGCCCATTTTGCGCCTTTGTATCTGATAAAGCAGGTTCAGCTCTACGCCGCCGTCCATCGGGACTCTTGTGAGGTGAAATCCATCGGCGATTGGGTCTAAGACCAATGCGGCGAATCCGCCATGGCGTATGCTGGTCGGATGGTCTCTTGATCGAAAGTGATCGGACAAGAGGACCATGGATTGAACTTTGGGGCGGCTGGCTCCATCGCATAGGCGTCCCCGAGTCGTGTTTCCTCTCCCTCTTGGGTATGTGGGTCGCGTATATCATATTCACCATCCACACTTGTGGGGAAACCCTTCATCTCTGTTGTTCGGGGTCGGGTCTCTTCCTCGTCGTTGTTTGTTTAGCCCTTGTCATTGTTTTGCAATTAACTTGCCGGCCTGCTGAACACCCAGCAATCTCTATTGGTGTGGTTAGCTGGCTTTTCGGAGGTGCCATGTATCTGGCATAAGCGGTCGAGTATTCGGTCCAGATTGGACGGACCCGGAGTGGTTCTTTTGAATGGCTTCTTCCGCTGACCGGGTTTAGAGCCTCGGAATCCGGCATTGACTGCCGTATCCTCCTTATCATCTCCGTTAATGCGGCGCTTGTTTTTGTTGCGACGTGACCTGCCATTGTTGTCCTTGGTATCCGGACTGCCAGAATTTTTACGGAGGTTGTTGCTACGGGCTAGCCAGCTGTCCTCTCCCGTGCAAAAGCGGGTCATTAACGATGTGAGGGCTGCCATGGATTTCGGCTTTTCCTGCCCCAGGTGCCGGGCTAGCCATTCGTCCCGGATGTTATGTTTGAAGGCTGCGAGGGCCTCTGCATCCGGACCGTCGACGATTTGTTTTTTCTTTGTCAAGAACCGTGTCCAAAATTATGCGCCGATTAAATCGGCTGCTGAATAATGTGGCTTAGGTCATCGGCATCGGTGGTCGCTTTACGCGTGCCACAGAAGTTGTCGAGAATCGGCTTCGTGTCCTCCCAAAGACCCAATTGACTCTGCGGGCAAGCTGTTTAGCCAATGCCGAGCTGGTCCTTTAAGCTTGTGGGAGATATTTGATGGCGTGGAGATCATCGTCGCGGGCCATGTGAATGTGGAGAAGATAGTCTTGATCCAAACCGCGGGTCTGTTGTGCCATCGTAGGATTCGATATTCTGGGTTTAAACCCTTCGGGATCGATGATCCATTACTTCGTCGATGAAGCATAGAGGGTGTCTGGCGCCCTGTATTGAGCAATATCGCGGCGCAGCTCGAAGAGCGCTGTCTGCTGTGTTCGCCCGGCGGGTTGTTGTATCCGCACGACGGTATTAAATGCGTGGGTCGTAGGGCGCCCACGTGATCCGTAGATGGATCTGGATTGCCTTGCCCTGTCCTCCAATATGTCTCGCAAGTCGGTCGTTCCCTCTTGGCCGTACTTTTGGAGCGATGCCGGGTACGGTCTTGGCTGGGGCCTGGATGCCTCTCTGTCACGACCACGGGGTGGTCGATCACCATGTCGTCTTGTTGGTGATGAAGGTATGTATGCTTCCTCCTCTAATCGGGGAGCAGCTTGCGTCTTAGGTAACTTTTGGAGGCGTTCGAGTTTATACTCTTGACGCGAGGACCTCGGTCCATCGATCGGCCAGCAGATCTTGATCAGCTTGGGCTATTCTTGCTTTTCTTTAGGCTGTTTCTTTGTGGCTATGAGCCTGCGCTTGAAGCGCTCTTGTTGACGGGATCCTCGAGTGCAGCGAATTCATCATCGTTGAGGCTTGCTTCGTCTTGGAGGAGGCATATAGTTATCATCCGCAACCCTTAAATGCCGCCCTCTCGTGGGGGCTTGCTTCGCATCCTCTGCGCTGAGTCTTCTTTGGAGGGATTGTCTTCGGCACTCTCCGGAGTATTATTATCTCTGTGCGGAATCTCAATTCTTCTGTGGCAGGATTTAGAGCGGCGCCACGACGACGGGCGTTTGGGCTGCTTCTTTAGAGAATCTGCCTCCGCGCTTCTTCGCCATCCCCATCTTTTGGGGTGTCCACCATGTATATGTCGTATGACGGGTGGTCTTCGGTGCCCTGGCGCTGGTTCTGTTAAATCTCGGCATCGCCGTCCATAGTGTCGATGTCGTCGGAGTTGTAGTCTAGCATGTCGGTTAGATCCTCGACAGTGGCTACAAAGTGGGTGGTGGGTGGGCTCTGAATTTCTTCGTCGTCCGAACTCCAGCCGTCCTGGCCATAGTCCGGCCAGGATTCTCCTGATAGCGAGAGATGCTTCAGTGAATTCAGGATATCGCCAAAAGGCGAGTGTTGGAAGATGTCCGCGGCGGTGAATTCCATAACCGGCGCCCAATCCGGATCGATTGGTAGGGGCACGGGAGGTTCGGAGTCCGGCGGGGAGTCCGGCGCCTCGGAATCACGGGTTTCGCAGGGGACAAGATCAGTGTTCGGCTCCATCGCCGTGTATGTTGAAGCCCCAGAGGCGGCGTCTATCCACCATCCCTCGATGTGGGCGATCGGCTCCGGGCTAATGGCCGAAGCGGATCCGTGTGCGGCCACCAAGGCACTGTCCGTGGCGAGCTAGATCGTGCCCATCGCCACAAAGGCGGCGCGCTTGTCAGGCTCGAGTCCGTCGAAGATCAAGTCTCCGCGGACATCGGCCGTGAAGTTTAAGCTTCCAAATCGACTGACGGCGGGCGTAGCTTCGATCTGCTCGGATGGCCAAGTGAATTAGCCCGCAGATCGAAGCCGCCCGAATCTGAAGATCTGTCCGGGAGAAAAGTCTCACCCAGACAGCGTTGTTGATTGAAGATGCCATCAAGCCTATCGGTGGCGACACGAGGAACTCTCGGTGAAAGCACCAATGTCGGTGTCAAAACCGGCGGATCTCGGTAGGGGGTCCCGAACTGTGTGTCTAGGCGGATGGTAACAGGAGACAAGGGACACGATGTTTTACCCAGTTGGGCCCTCTCGATGGAGGTAAAAGCCTCGTCTGCTTGATTAATATTGATGATATGGGTAGTACAAGAGTAGATCTACCACGAGATCAAGGAGGCTAAACCCTAGAAGCTAGCCTATGGTATGATTGTTGTAATGTATGTTGTCCTACGGACTAAAGCCCTCCGGTTTATATAGACACCGGAGAGGGCTAGGGTTACACAGAGTCGGTTACAATGGTAGGAGATCTACATATCTGTATTGCCAAGCTTGCCTTCCACGCCAAGGAAAGTACCTTCCGGACACGAGCCGGAGTCTTCAATCTTCTATCTTCGTAGTCTTGGAGTTCGGCGGATATTGATAGTCCGGCTGTCCGGACACCCCCTAGTCCAGGACTGCCTCACCTGCGACATTATTCATGACTCACCTCGCGTGCGCATGTATGAGGAAAGGGAGGCCGAGCTTGATCGGCAGGACAGCTTGGACACATTGGAGGAAGAACGTGACGTTGCGAAGGCTCGTTTCGCATTTTATCAGCAGCAGGCCCGAAGATATCAAAGCAGAGAAGTACGGGCCAAGACTTACAACGTTGGTGAACTAGTTCTACGCCTGCCGGACAAGAAAAAGGACAAGCTCAAGCCCAAATGGGAGGGCCCCTTCATTATTGATCAAGTCCTGACCGGCGGAGCATACCGTCTACGAAATGCGTCGGACAACCGACTCGAGCCAAACCCATGGAACGCAGCCCGCCTCCGACGATTCTATGCCTAGCGCCGGACTAAGAGTTCGTCCCCTTCCCCCGTCCAAACTTTTACACTTCGGCTGTCTTTTGTTTCTCTTTTTATCCTTTTTATTTAAAAGCCCTTACGGGCCTATTTTCGCATTCTTTGCATACGCATGATGTGCCATCCGCACTCATTATTCCTGGGGGCTTCTTTTACAGAAGCTCAATTATACGGGTTTCATACCCAGCACATGTGTCAAGCTTCCACATGTACCTTTTACTCGCCATTATATGCATCGATATGACTTAAGTTTTGGCCAAGCTGGGTTGCTCGCTCTGTGCTTACCCCTCGTTCCCGATTGTTCGGCTAGGAGGTAAAGGAGCACCTCTGCGATTATTCTTGCGGGTCACCGGATGTGTACCTCGACTGGGTGAAGCCGAAGCTAGCGTTCTTAAGGGAATATTCGGTCGGTGATTTAAAAGATGACTTTTACCTATTTACCTATCTGCCCCGGATGTTTCTTCGCTTTCTTTGCAGTCCGGACATGCACTTTAGGGCATGCCTCCTGAGAAAGGAACCCTTAACGGAACTATTCTCCTGGAAGATGTTTCTTACTAACCATGTAATATAACATAACTAGTTGGGCACTTATGCGATAAAGCACTAATGACCCCTACGCTTTGGTGCTCATGCATACCATGGTTGTTTCTCAACCAACGAGGTATTCGGACACACTCCGGACTCTAGGGTCCCGAGGTTGAAGCGAAAAGGTCGGCAAAGACAAGCGATCTACAATCCGGCTAGAAGGCATTTCACATGTCACTTTAAAGGATAACATACATTGTCAAATTCTTGATTTTATTCTTCCTCGGTCCGTCTAACAGTCTGTCTAGTTTACATCCCGTTAGGAAAATTTAGCAGCCAACTCTACTTGGCTGTACACTAAACTCACAGGATCTCCTTCCCATCGGGCCCCACCGTCCAACTTTGGCCATGTGGTTGGAATCCGCCTTCTTGTACCGCGTCTTCACCATGGCCCAAGCCTCCTCAGCACCTTGACGGCAAGCGAAATCTTCCACAAGCAGGCGCGCCGCCTCCTCGCAGCTTCTCCATAAGCTCCCGAGGCCCTCGGGTAGGGTGAGGGCTGGCCATAAAGCTGAGCAGCGCCGCTCATTGCTGCCGAACTCGTTCGAGCAGCTGCAACAGTTCGGGAAGTTGATCACCCGTTGATATGGGCATCTCCTCTGCAGGACGACCCATGAGTATGCCTACAAGACAAATCATGTCAAAATACTTCCTCGCCGAACTCTTCTTTTCAAAAGAGTCCGCTCAAGCACTTACTATAAATGCCGGGATGAAGCCGCTGATTCTCCTTAACGGAGCCGGACAGCTCGGCCCGAACGCCTTTCAGCTCTTCTCCGAGCTTGGCGTTGGCATCCTGGAGCTTGTTCCTTTCCTGCTGAACCCTATTCAGCACACTCTCGCCGACCTTTAGTCTGGCGCAGCAATGCTTACTGTCCGGATCTTGTCCGCGGTACCTGCAATGTCATTATTAGACTTCACAAGGCACACCGCATAGCGCTTATATTTATTAATAAAAATGTGTTACCAGGACGGGTCTTTGCGTCTCCTCCTGCGGCAGCAAGTGCGGCCTCAAGTTGGGCCTTGCAATCTTGCAGCTCCCGAGACAGCTGGGCGTTCTTCTCGGTAAGAGCCTGCGTTTTCAAATGATCCTTAAATCAGTTAGCATAACTACTTTAAGTCTCGGGGCTCTTGGTATATACAACCATTGAAATTCCCTTACCCGTGTCTTTCACATACCTTGCTCCGTGGCTCGGTAAAACCATCTTGAGCGGCACGGAGATGCGCGTCCCCTGCGTTAAAGGCATCCAATGCCTCAGGGGAAAAGCACGCTTCACGAAATAATGTCCGGCGGTGCCTATGGTTCATGGCGCTCTCCACCTCAGACTTGGTGGCGGACAGTCTGTCGGTGTCCTCCGTTGGAGAAGGACCCGACCCGCGTCTTGCACTTGCCTCCCCCTCCAGGCTGGGCGCTGGAGCCTGGCCGGTGTAGGTCGGATCGGCAACTTCTACGCCCGCAGTCCGGCGAGTGCTTTTTCTCCTACAAAGATCATGAGCACTCAGGCGTTTCCTCGGAACATTGCTTTGAAAATTCAAATACGAGCTATACCTTTGCGGCGACGTTTCCGCCCGCACCGCGCTCCTTTTCCGCTTCTTTGGTCGGATGACCTTTGTTGGTCGGCCGCTGAGCTCGGCTTCCTGCCGTAAAGGCTCTTCCTGCAAAATACCATCATTCATGAAGGTTAGAAATGGGCAGGGAAGAGATAATGGTGTCCTGACTTCGGTCACGGTCACCTGGGGAGCCGGACTTAGTCCGGGGTAGTCCGCTGTAATGGCGAGCAAAGCATTATCTATGCTGAGCTGGTGAAACACCCCGTCGATCAGCTCCACCTCGATGTCCGGGTCCTCTTCGGAGGCCGGATCCAGGGATCTTTCTGGATCCTCGGGTTGCGGAGCAGGACTCACCATGTCCTCCACAGTCCGGCGTAGATCCTGCGCCGAAGACATAATATAAGAAGCTTAAACTTCGAAAGCATGAGTTGAACCCTTCAAGGTGTTCACTTACGCATCCTCTAGGGTTGATCATGGAAAACCCATTCAAAGGGTTCGTTTGAAGGAAGTCCTCCTTCTCCCCTTTGTACAGGCGGGACAGGATCTCTACCAGATCCTCGGTCGAATCCGGCCCTTTGCGGCCATGCCGGGTGGCATCGTCTTCCCCGTTGAAATCCCACATGGGGTGGCCTCTGTATTGCAATGGCTGTACCCCTCGCTTGATGCATGTCGCCATGACTCCGATCATGGTCAAACCGGAATGGGCCATTAATCTTATTCGGCCCATCAAATAATGGACGCTCTTGTCTTCCTCCAATCGGGGCTCATGGGCGCCACCGAGGCGCTTCTTCAAGGGAGCAACACTAAACTCCGGAGGCCAATCCGGCTGGTCAGTAGCGGGCGTCTCCTATATAAAACCACTCCGAGGGCCAGTCTTCGGACGCCTTCTTAGGAGTACCGGATAGGTATCCGGTCCCGGCGATGCGCCATATTTCGGCACCGCCCACTTGATATATGGACCCCTCGTGAGAGCGGGGTACGAGGCAAAACAGCCTCTTCCACAATGCAAAATGGGGCTCAATGCCCAGGAATAGCTCACAAAGAGTTACGTAGCCCGCGATATGCAGGACAGAGGCGGGCGTGAGGTGGTGGAGCTGGAGTCCGTAGAACTCCAGGAGCCCGCGGAGGAACGGATGTATTGGGAATCCAAGTCCCCTTATCAGATAGGGGACGGAGCATACTCGCTCCCCCTTATTGGGGCTTGGAGTATCCTCCGCCTGCCTCCCACCTTGATAAGTAACCAGTCCGGCCCGGACTGGGACCATGAAAGCCGGAGGGAGAAATCCCCCCGTTTGGAGCTTCACTAGCTCGTTGTGCGAAATGGAGCACCTCCTCCAATTCCCCGGCGGTGGGCTGGGAGCCAGCGTGAAGAAGAGCGCGTCGGCGATCCATGATGGAATGGATTTCTAGGTCAAAGGCGCTTCGATGGAGTATTCGCGGGAGGAAGACGGTGTGGTTTGGATCTGGATTCTTGCCTCTTTTATAGGCGGACGACTCACACAACTAGGGGGTGAAATGTAAAAGATACCTTGGCTTTTCGCATTCGTGCGACGCGTGGAAGAGGGCCATTATTTGGCGTAGAAGCCAAGGAACACAATATTCAAGATGAAGCCAGACATTGTTCGGCAGGTACATGGAATTTGAAGGGAGAACCCGCCTTGCAACGCCGAAGACTATAAACGCGCTGGACTTATCGTCATTGAAGCTTGGTTAAAGGACTCTTGAGGAGTCTGGACTAGGGGTGTCCGGACAGCGGACTATCATTATCCGCCGACTCCAAGACTACGAAGATACAAGATTGAAGACTCCGTCCGTGTCCGGATGGGACTTTCCTTGGCGTGGAAGGCAAGCTTGGCAATCTGATATGTAGATCTCCTACCATTGTAACCGACTCTGTGTAACCCTAGCCTCCTCCGGTGTCTATATAAACCGGAGGGCTTTAGTCCGTAGGACAACATACATTACAACAATCATACCATAGGCTAGCTTCTAGGGTTTAGCCTCCTTGATCTCGTGGTAGATCCACTCTTGTACTACCCATATCATCAATATTAATCAAGCAGGACGTAGGGTTTTACCTCCATCGAGAGGGCCCGAACCTGGGTAAAAACATCGTGTCCCTCATCTCCTGTTAACCATCCGCCTAGACGCACAGTTCGGGATCCCCTACCCGAGATCCGCCGGTTTTGACACCGACAATGAACCTTGTGATAATGTTAATAAAAATGTTCATGTTGATGCTCAACCTAGTAATGATAATGATGTAGAAGTTGAACCTGCTGTTGATCTTGATAACCCACAATCAAAGAATCAACGTTATGATAAAAGAGACTTCGTTGCTAGGAAACATGGTAAAGAAAGGGAACCATGGGTTCAGAGACCCATGCCTTTTCCTCTGAAACCATCCAAGAAAAAGGATGATGAGGATTTTGAGCGCTTTGCTGAAATGATTAGACCCATCTTTTTGCGTATGCGATTAACTGATGTGCTCAAAACAAATCCTTATGCTAAGTATATGAAGGATATTATTACTAATAAAAGAAAGATACCTGAAGCTGAAATTTCCACCATGCTTGCTAATTATACTTTTAAGGGTGGAATACCAAAGAAACTTGGAGATCCCGGAGTACCTACTATACCATGCTCCATTAAAAGAAATTATGTTAAAACTGCTTTATGTGATCTTGGAGCCGGTGTTAGTGTTATGCCTCTCTCTTTATATCGTAGACTTGATTTGAATAAGTTGACACCTACTGAAATATCTTTGAAAATGGCTGATAAATCAACTGCTATACATGTCGGTATTTGTGAGGATATGCCTGTTGTGGTTGCAAACGTTACTATTTTAACGGACTTTGTTATTCTTGATATTTCCGAGGATGATAGCATGTCTATTATTCTTGGAAGACCTTTCCTTAACACTGCAAGGGCCGTTATTGATTGCACCAAAGGCAATATCACTTTTCATGTTAATGGCGATGAGCACACGGTGCATTTTCCGAGGAAACAACCTCAAGTTTATAGTATCAACTCTATTGGAAAAGTTCCATCGATTATATTTGGAGGTTTCAAATTTCCTCTCCCTACTGTCAAGAAAAAGTATGATATTCTTATTGTTGGGGATTTTCATATCCCCGTTGAGGTAACTTAGTGTCATTCGAAATTTCTTCGGTTCCGGGATTATTCGGAATGAGTTTGTTAACAAGACTTGATCAACCTTGTTAGTGGGTTCATTTTGATGATCACGAGATGGATGAAACTAGAAGCACAACTTTCTGTACCCTCTTTATATTTTCTGTTATTTAGTAGAAATAAAGTAAAATAATATTTTTTTGTATGTTTTCTGACTTATCCGTGCAATATAAAAATATCTCGAAAATAAAAGTCCTCAGAATGCCATGCCAATTTAATATGATTTTTTCGGGAATATTTGAGAATTTACTGTGCAAAAATTACCACGGGGGAGCTGCCACCTGGCCACGAGCGTGGAGGGCGCGCCCTACCCCCCTGGGCGCCCCCCTGCCTCGTGGGCCCATGGTTGCCCTCCTCCACTTATTCCTGCACCCTTCTTCTTCCTCTGCCTCACACAAACATGAAAAACCAACTCAAGCACGAGTTCCAGCCCCCCGTTGCTGTGATTTTCGATCTCCTTGCTCAAAGCATCTCTCGCAAATATGCTTGGGGAGATTGTTCCTTGGTATGTGACTCCTCCATTGGTCCAATTAGTTTTTGTTCTAGTGCTTTATTCTTTGCAAATTTGTGATGCATAGGTGACCATGTTCTTGAGCTTGCATGTCAAATTTATATGGTTCCAAGTAGTTCCAATGCTTTATATTGGCTCTAGGCACTTGTGGGAGTTGTTGCTATCAATTTTATTGAAGTTGGTTCACTTTTATTTGAAGTTACTAAAAAAGATCTCAGAAATTTTTCAGAGGAAACAATATGCTTAGGAGGATGTTCCAAGGTGGTCCTTCAAGGAAGCAAGGTCCCACGCTTGCAATACGTGATGCTGACGAGGAACCTCCAAGAGACGCTCCTGTGAGGCCCTGTGAATGGCCGTCGAAAAATTTTATGAATCAAGTGGGAATCAAAGAAGAATTTAGCGCATATTTGAGTAACGCCGGTCTTGAGGACTTTGAAACTGACAAATGCCCCCAATATCATGATCTCACAAGTTCATTTGTGAGGAGGTTTGAGTTTTCAACTTCGCAAAATTCTCCTTCAGTCATGTTTGACCTTTATGACAAATCTTATACCATGGACTTAGAGTATTTTACTTCTGCTTGCAAACTTCCATCTTGGGGTAATGTTAGGGATCCCCCTAAATCCGAATACAAAGACTTTCTTGCTAGAATAAATGTGGGGGAATCTAGAGATATAACACAAGCCACTATAGGGAGCATTCACTTTCCTGCTATACATTATTTTGCTCTCTTCATAGGAAGATGTATAAATGCTAAGGATGAAGCATGTCACATGCGTGTCCCTCGATCTCGATATTCTCGGAGTCTTGTGTTAGGAGACCAATCTTATCATTTAGCCATTGTAGCTCATGAGTTGCATCGTAATAGACATAGCGGAGATTTCTTTGGAGGAATTTATGCAACCCGCTTAGCTAATTTTCTTGAGGTAGACATTCGTGAGGGTGACATGGAGTTACCCCCTTCTTATTTAGATTTTGATTCTATGGTTTCCCACCAGTTTGTTGAGAGGACTGAACCACCTCTCCAGTATCGACTAATCTTTGACAGACGTCGTGTAGTCCATATTGCTCTTCCTGCTCCTGCTTTCTTTGATTCACAGGCAAAAAGAAGATATATTATTACCAGAGAGGAGGCAGATGAGTACGAAAGGAGAGTGGAGGCTGCTCGACTCCACGCTACAGCTTAGGCGGCGATAGCCGCTGCGTCACGGTACGACCCCAGCTTCACCTACGGATATCCGCCAGGCCATCCCTGGCAATAGACCAGCTTAGGCCAAAAGCCTAAGCTTGGGGGAGTACGTATTTCCCACCGACATTACATTTATGTTCACACACACACTCATTGCTAGATGTCGGTGCTCATACTCTTTCACTGTATTATCCATGCTAGTTTACATTTCTTTTTCCTGCTTTCTTCTTGTGTGTTTGATAAACCTTAAGAAAAACCAAAAAAATTAGTGAGTTTACTTTCCATGCTTGTAGTAGAATTAAAAAGAAAACCCAAAAATATTTCCCGTTCTTCTTTTTACTTGTTGGGAGCTTTCCCGTGTAAATAGTTTTTATTTCTTTTCCTTTCTTTGGGGGGTCGAGAAGACTATATTGAAAATGCTTAGTGGCTCTTATATGCATGATTGTTTATTTAACTTAGAGCCCATATTACTAGTCTTCTCTCTTGAGTTGAATGCTTGGAGATTCCAGCTTAGTCCAATGCACGTGCACTCTTATTATTATACACACCGTTCGGTCGTGCAAGTGAAAGGCAATAATGATGATATATGATGGACTTATTGAGAAGAGAAAAGCTGGTATGAACTCGACCTCTCTTGTTTTTGTAAATATGATGATTCATCGTTCCTGATTCAGCTAATATGAAGTAAACATATTTGCAATGACATTTAGAGATTATAGTTGCTTGTGTCATGCTTGATTAGCTATGAGTTATAATGGTTTACCTTGCGTGCCAACATGCTATTAGAATGATTATGATGTGGTATGATGGGGTGGTATCCTCCTTTAAATGCATTGAGTGACTCGACTTGGCACATGTTCACGCTTGTAGTTGAATCCAATCAACATAGCCTTCATGATATTTATGTTCATGGTGGATTATATCCTACTCATGCTTGTATTCGGTGTGAATTAATTTTAATGCATGTTTACGACCGTTGTTGCTCTCTCAGTTGGTCGCTTCCCAGTATTTTGCTAGCCTTCACCTGTACTAAGCGGGAATACTGCTTGTGCATCCAAACTCCTTAAACCCCAAAGTTATTCCATATGAGTCCACTATACCTACCTATATGCGGTATTTACCTGCCGTTCCAAGTAAATTTGTATGTGCCAAACTCTAAACCTTCAAATAAACATTCTGTTTTGCATGCTCGAATAGCTCATATGCCAACTAGAGCTGCCCTTATCTTCCGTGTTAGGCGGGTTATTCTCAAGAGGAGTGGACTCCGTTCCTCATTCAGGAGAAAATGGCTGGTATCCGGAATGCCCTGTCCCATACTTTGTGCAAACTAAATCAAAATAATTGCAAACAAAACTCCCCTTGGGACCCGTTGAATGTTGGAGGCACTCGTTGCTTCGAGCAAGCCATGGATTGATGCTTGTGGAGGAAGGGGAGTATAAACTTTACCATTCTGTTTGGGAACCGCCTATAATCTGTTTAGCATGGAAGATATCGTCGTCTTTTAGTTGTTATGTTGACAATGAAAGTATGCCGCTCAAAATATAATTTATCTCTATTTCAAAATCGAGCTCTGGCACCTCTACAAATCCCTGCTTCCCTCTGCGAAGGGCCTATCTATTTACTTTTATGTTGAGTCATCACCCTTCTTATTAAAAAGCACCCGCTGGAGAGCACACTGTCATTTGCATTCATTATTATTGGTTTAAATTGGGTATGGCTTGACTGGGTCTCTTTTACCATGAATTACAATGTTTAGTCAGTCCTTGATCTTTAAAGGTGCTCTGCATTTATGTTTTGCGGTCTCAGAAAGGTCTAGCGAGATACCATTTTGTTATATCATGTTATGCTTATTTTGAGAAAGTGTTGTCATCCGAGTTTTGCTATTATAGCTCGCTAGCTGATTATGCTATTGATATGAGTAATTGTGAGGCCTACGTGTCATTGTGAGTATGGTTAGTTCATAATAATTGCTGAGACTTGAATGCTGGCTTTTCATGTTTACAACAACAAGAGCAAACAAAGTTTGTAAAAGTTTTTCTTTTTCTCTTTCAGTTTGTCAACTGAATTGCTTGAGGACAAGCAAGGGTTTAAGCTTGGGGGAGTTGATACATCTCCGTCGTATCTACTTTTCCAAACACTTTTGCCCTTGTTTTGGACTCTAACTTGCATGATTTGAATGGAACTAACCCGGACTGACGCTGTTTTCAGCAGAACTGCCATGGTGTTGTTTTTTGTGTAGAAAATAAAGATTCTCGGAATATCCTAAAACTCCACGGAACACCTTAGAAAAAATAAAGAAAACTCCTCGCAAAAGATGAAGACCAGGGGGGCCCACACCCTGATCACGAGGTGGGGTGCCCCCACAGGCGCGCCTCTACCTCGTGGGCCCCGGTGGCCCTCCGACGCCAACTCCAACTCCATATATTGGCTTTCAGGGAGAAAAAAATCAGAGAGAAGAAATCATCGCGTTTTACGATACGGAGCCGCCGCCAAGCCCTAATCTCTCTCGGGAGGGCTGATCTGGAGTCCGTTCGGGGCTCCGGAGAGGGGATTCGTCGCCGTCGTCATCATCAACCATCCTCCATCACCAATTTCATGATGCTCACCGCCAGTGCGTGAGTAATTGCATCGTAGGCTTGCTGGGCGGTGATGGGTTGGATGAGATTTATCATGTAATCGAGTTAGTTTTTTAGGGTTTGATCCTAGTATCCATTATGTTCGAGATTGATGTTGCTATGACTTTTCTATGCTTAATGCTTGTCACTAGGGCCCGAGTGCCATGATTTCAGATCTGAACCTATTATCTTTTCATGAATATATGTGTGTTCTAGATCCTATCTTGCAAGTCTATAGTCACCTACTATGTGTTATGATCCGGCAACCCCGAAGTGACAATAATCGGGACCACTCCCGGTGATGACCATAGTTTGAGGAGTTCATGTATTCACTATGTGCTAATGCTTTGTTCCAGTTCTCTATTAAAAGGAGGTCTTAATATCCCTTAGTTTCCAATAGGACCCCGCTGCCACGGGAGGGTAGGACAAAAGATGTCATGCAAGTTCTTTTCCATAAGCACGTATGACTATATACCGAATACATGCCGACATTACATTGATGAACTGGAGCTAGTTCTGTGTCACCCTGTGTCACCCTATGTCTTTACTTTTGTTACCCTTACCACCACTATCATATTGCTTTGCTACTAAACACTTTGCTGCAGATACTAAGTTTCCAGTGTGGTTGAATCGACAACTCAGCTGCTAATACTTGAGAATATTCTTTGGCTCCCCTTGTGTCGAATCAATAAATTTGGGTCGAATACTCTACCCTCGAAACTGTTATGATCCCCTACACTTGTGGGTCATCAAGAATTAGCAATAAGTGAATGCTGTAGAGGACATAAAACCATATATTTATATATTTAAATGAAGAACAACGCCGGAAAGAGTGAAGACAATGCAAAGTTGAAGAATTTGAAAAACTGAGGAATTTCAAAAACGAAGAAAAACTCAAATTGAAGATTTTCAACTTTGGTTGGTGGCGTAACCCACCGTATAAGAAAGCTGATTTCAGACACCGCGTACAATTGTCGTAGGGCTCTCAGAATCAATTTCTTCATTAATATCTTCACACTTAGAGGGTTAGTCTTCATTGATTGAAGAAAAACGTTAATTTGTGTGTTGCGCATCTAAGTCATCAAGTCAGCATTAGTGTTAGGATGAGTGTCCATTTCAGAGAACATTTGAAGATTCTAGGATATTTAGCTCACACTGCAACTTGCTAAATCTCTTCTCATCCAAGGGCTTAGTGAAGATATCGGCCAGCTGGTCTTCAATGCTTGCGTGGTCCATGGAGATGTCGCCCTTCAACACCTGATCACGGAGAAAATGATGACGAATCTGGATGTGCTTGGTCTTCGAGTGCTGAACTGGGTTATGAGCAATCTTGATAGCGCTCTCATTGTCGCAATAGAGAGGCACATTCTTCACGTTGATGCCATAGTCCTTGAGTGTTTGCTTCATCCATAGTAATTGAGCACAACATGATCCAGCAGCAATGTACTCAGCTTCTGCAGTAGAGAGAGATACGTAGTTCTGTTTCTTCGAGGCCCAACAGACCAAAGATCGTCCGAGGAAATGGCATGTGCCTGACATTGACTTGCGGTCCACACGATCACCAGCATAGTCAGAGTCTGAATATCCAATGAGATCAAACGAAGATCCCTTGGGATACCATAATCCAAGTGTTGGTGTGTGAGCTAGATATCGAAGAATATGCTTCACAACCTTATGGTGTGATTCCTTCGGTGTAGCTTGAAATCGGGCACACATGCAAACACTAAGCAAAATATCCGGCCTAGATGCACATAGGTACAATAAAGAATCAATCATGGAGCAGTATACCTTTTGATCGAAGTCTTTACCATTTTCATCAGTGCATAGATGGCCATTTGCGGGCATTGGAATTTTGACCCCCTTTGCAATCTTGCATGCTGAATTTCCTCAATACATCTTTGAGGTATTTCTCCTGAGATATGAATATGCCATTGCGCTGTTGACGAATTTGAAGACCTAAAAAGAATTTTAATTCTCCCAGCATAGACATTTGATATTCTTCACTCATCATATAGGCAAATTCATCACTATAACGTTGGTCAGTATAGCCAAAAATGATATCATCAACATAAATTTGGCACACAAACAATTCACCATCATAAGATTTAGTGAAAAGAGTTGGGTCGAGTGAACTGGGTTTGAAGCCTTTTATCATGAGGAATTCCTTCAAAGTATCATGCCATGCCCGAGGGGCCTGCTTGAGGCCATACAGGGCCTTATTGAGTCTGAAGACTTTGCAGGATGTTTTGGATCTTCAAAACCTGGGGGTTGAGCAACATATACTTATTCCTCAAGCTTACCATTGAGGAATGCACTTTTCACATTCATTTGTTATAAGATAATATCATGATGGTTAGCATAAGCAAGCAATATGCAAATAGCCTCAAGTCTAGCAACAGGTGCAAAAGTTTCATCGAAATCAATTCCTTCACCCTGTGTGTAGCCTTGAGCTACAAGTCATGCCTTATTCCTCACCACAAGGCCATTTTCATCTTACTTGTTGCAGTAGATCCAGTTTGCGCCAATGATGTTGTGCTTGCGAGGATCTGGACGTTTGACCAGTTCCCAGACGTTGTTGAGCTCGAACTGATGTAATTCTTCTTGCATAGCCTGAATCCACTCAGGCTCCAGAAATGCTTCATCTACCTTAGTGGGCTTGTGATAGAGACAAAAGCAAAGTGCCCACAAAAGTTAGACAAGTGTGAAACTTTTGAGCGTGTGAGAGGACCTGGTGCTTCAATGTCATCGATGATCTTCTCGACTTGCACTTCATTTGCAATGCGAGGATGAGCGGGTTGTCTTTGAGGAATTTGATCCGCATTTTCTTTAGGAGAATTTTCCTCAGCACCATTTGCTTCAGGTGCGCCAGCTCGACGTTCTTCACGCTCTGGAATGAATTCTTTAGTAGATTCTTTGGTAGGAATGACATGCTCAATAGCCTTGAACTTGATAGATTCCTCAGGTGCTGGTTCATCTAACGCAGAAGGTAGGTGCTCTCTTTTCGAGCCATTAGTTTCATCGAACCGCACATCTACAGTTTCAACAACCTTGTGGAGAACGTTGTTGAAGACTTTGTAGGTGTGCGAATCCTTTCCGTAAACAACCATAAAACCCTCATGTGCTTTCGGTGCAAATTTAGAATTGTGATGAGGATCTCTAATCCAACATTTAGCACCGAAGACTTTGAAGTAACTCACATTGGGTTTCTTGTCAGTGAGGAGTTCATACGCAGTCTTCTTGAAGAATTTGTGAAGATCTACTCTGTTGATGATGTGGCACACAGTATCAATTGCCTCAATCCAGAAACGATGAGGTGTCTTTGTATTCATCAAGCATAGTGCGAGCCATCTCAACAAGAGTTCTATTCTTGCACTCCATGACGCCATTCTGCTGAGGAGTATAAGGAGCAGATAACTCATGAGTAATACCAAGTTCATCAAGATAGTCATCAAGACCAGAATTCTTGAACTCGGTCCCATTGTCACTTCTAATGTGCTTGATCTTCACACCAAAGTTGGTTGAAGCTCTCGAGGAAAATCGTTTGAAGACTTCCTGCACCTCATGTTTGTAAGTGACAATGTGCACCCATGTGTAACGAGAATAATCATCAACAATAACAAAACCATATAGAGATGCATCATTTTTAATAGCAGAATAATGATTAGGACCAAAGAGATCCATGTGAAGCAATTCAAATGGTCGAGTGGTGGTCATGATAGTCTTCGCCGGATGCTTGGCCTTTGTCATCTTTCCAGCTTCACAGGCTCCGCATAAGTGATCCTTGAGGAATTTGACATTCTCAATGCCAATGACATGCTTCTTCTTCACAAGCGTGTGCAAATTCCTCATGCCAGCATGACCAAGTCGTCGATGCCTTAGCCAGCCTTCTGAAGCTTTTGCAAGTAGGCATACGGCCAGTTGTGGTCCGGTAGAGAAATCAACAATGTACAAGTCTCCTCTCCTAAAGCCTTCGACTACTTTGGAATTGTAAGCTTCCATGATCACAACACAACGATATTTGCCATAGACAACAACCATATCAAGATCACAAAGCATTGAGACAGACATGAGGTTGTATCCTAAGGACTCGACAAGCATGACTTTGTCCATGTGTCGATCCTTTGAGATCGCAACCTTACCTAGACCCAATACCTGACTTTTGCCTTTGTCAGCAAAGATGATATGCTTCAGATGCGATGGTGATAAAGGAGCGTCCATCAATATATTCTTGTCACCAGTCATGTGATTCGTACATCCACTATCAAGGACCCACTCATTTGCTTTGGGTTGATCATCCTGCAGATGAATTAGTGCAACTTACGAACTCATATACTTCATCAGTGAAGAATATGACATCAATATCATCAGATCAATTTCATTAAGCAATAGAACAGATAAAACAGTATGAGGACGTGAGAAATGAAAGTTCATTTCTTCATGATTAGCCTGTGTCCTTTCAGGCAATGTTTAGGTCTCCAGCAAATTCTTTAGACGTTTTAAGCACGACTGGAGACCTGACCCTGCATAAGAGATTAGTTCTTTTTCTTCACCACCCACATCTGAAGGGGTGGAAAAGAATTCATCACTCTGCGAGCACCATATGAGAAAGGTGGCATAGAAGCTAGTTCACTTTGTTTCACATAAGAGGGGTTAGGATAAGCATATGAATAAGCAGAGAGATTCTTCGAGGACTTATGAACATAATGATTTGAAGAATAATGCTCATTTTCATAGCCCTTAGCTCTACCCTGCGAAATAGAGGGGTTAGCACGATGATGATCATATGAGGACTTTGATCCTTTTGAGGAATTTGATCCACGTGAAGAATTTGGTCCATATGAAGAATTTGATCCGGAGTTCCTATTCTTCACAGGTGGTGTCATGAGGACATTCACCTGAAGACTTTCAAGGCAACTTTTGGGAACCCAGATTTTCTTCATAGGGGAACCGTTCCTGCAGTTAGTGCCAACATATCTAGAAAATACTTCACCATTCTGATTTTTGAACAATTTATAGTTGGAGTCAAATGACTCATCAGAAGAGTGAGGAGATTCACATGTAAAGCCAGATAAATTGGATGGGTCAACTGGAGGTCCTTTGCAAGAACCCATGAGGTTTTGGGGTCTTGCTCGGGCTTCAATATGTTCCATCAGCATTGAGTTTCCTCTCAAAGGCAATACCCTCTTTCCTAGGGTTCCTGTTGAGGATCTGCTTTTTAAGAACATCACAAAGAGTCTGATGTCCTTTGAGGCTTTTGTACATGCTGTCATGTACAATTCCTTCAACCTCGCATCATCGGTGATACCAAAGAATGTCCTCAGATGAGGAATTAGTGATAGCAGAGACAGATGAAGAATTTGTAGCATTAGAAGCATTTGAACATTCAGGTAAGAATTAGCAGATTCATGTTTAATGCACTTCAGACATGGAGGAACAAATTCTTCCTGAGTAGCGCTGATTTGTTAAGCAAGTAATGAATCGGGCTCCTTCTGAAGATCTTCATAACTCACTCTTAGCTTCTCAAGATCTTGCTTTCTTTGAAGAAATTCATAAGAAAGCTTCTTGTGATCAGATAAGAGAGTGTTACGATGACCTTGAAGGTTGTCAAACTTGGACTGAAGTCTCTGAAGATTTTCAGTCAAGGTTTTAGTGCGATCAATTTCTTCACCCAACATATCATCACTTTTATCTAGCATGTTTTGAACCTTTTCAAAAGCCTTTTGTTGTTTCACAGCAATCTTAGCAAGTTTAGAGTAGTTGGGCTTGAGGTTTTCATCATATTCATCCTCACTAGATTCAGAGGAGGCGTATTTAGTTACCTTGGCACCCTTTGCCATGAAGCAATAGGTGGGAGCGTAGTCATCATTGTCTTCATCAGCCTTGTTGGTGATGCCATTTTCTTCAGAGTTGAAGATAGACTTGGTGACGAATGCAGTAGCGAGAGCTAGGCTCGCCACACCAGACTCGGACTCCTCAGATGCCTCCTCGTCCTCATGTTCCTCAGATTCCGCTTCAGAGTCCATTTCCTTGCCAATGAATGCCCGAGCCTTCTTGGAGCTGCTCTTCTTGTGAGATGAAGACTTCGAGGATTTTGATGAAGACTTTGAAGATTTCTTCTTCTTCTTAGCGTCAGCAGAACTGTAGTCCTTGTATTTCTTCTTCTTTGATTCCTTATCCCACTGAGGACAATCTTGAATGTAGTGACCAGGTTTCTTACATTTGTGGCATAGCCTCTTCTTGTAGTCACTGGATAAGGAATCATTGCTCCTTGAGGATTTTCCAAAGCGACCACATCTTGAGAACTTCTGAAATTTCTTCACGAGCAGTGCTAGTTCCTGCCTCAGTTCTTCAGGATCACCAAGGCTGCTAGCAGAGTCTTCATCTTCAGACTCAGAGACTACCTTGGCCTTCAGAGCACGTGATCTGCCATAGCTCGAACAATAGAGGTCTCTCTTCTCAGCAAGCTGGAACTCATGAGTATTTAGCCTCTCGAGGATATCAGCGGGATCAAGTGGCTTATAATCAGCACGTTCTTGAATCATCAGTGCAAGAGTATCAAATGAAGAATCGAGCGATCTCAGCAATTTCTTCACCACCTCATGGTCGATGATGTCAGTGGCGCCAAGCGCTTGAAGCTCATTTGAGATGTCAGTGAGGCGATCGAAGGTTTGCTGAACGTTTTCATTGTCAAGTCTTTTGAAGCAGTTGAAGAGATTGCGAAGAACGTCAACACGAGAGTCATGTTGGGTTGAGACTCCTTCATTCACTTTGGACAGCCTATCCCACATAAGCTTAGCAGTTTCCAAAGCACTCACTCTTCCATACTGCCCTTTGCTCAGATGGCCACATATGATATTCTTCGCTTGAGAATCGAGTTGCTTGAATCTCTTCACATTAGTAGCGTTCAGAGAAGGTGTGACTGAGGGAACACCATTTTCCACAACATACCAGAGATCGTTATCAATTGCCTCAAGATGCATACACATCTTATTCTTCCAGTAGGGGTAGTCTGTTCCATCGAAGGTAGGACACCCAGCAGAGACTTTGATCATACCTGTGGTCGACATAACTAAAACTCCAGGCGGTTAAACCAAAATCACACAGAACAAGGGAGTACCTTGCTCTGATACCAATTGAAAGTGCGTTATATCGACTAGAGGGGGGTGAATAGGTGATTTTTATGAATTCTTCACTGAGGAATTTTCTGGTGAGGAAATTCCTAAATGAAGAACTACTTGCAGCAGAACAAGTACTCAAAAATAAACACAGCAAAACACAAGCATAGTCATCATAATGAAATGAAGACAAGCACAGCGTAAAGAAAGTGTAAGCACAGGATAACATAGGATGAAGACGGACAGACTGAAGAAATTGAACTGAGGAGATTGAGAAAGTCTTCAGTCAATGTCTTCAAACAGATATGAACAGGCACACAACAACTGAAATGAGGAAATGAAAGAGTTGAGGAAATAGAACCAGTAAGCTTGGTGAAGATAATGATTTGGTAGACCAGTTCCAACTGCTGTCTCAGTTGTACATCTGGTTGGAGCGGCTAGGTATTTAAACCTGAGGACACACAGTCCCGGACACCTAATCCTGAACACGCAGTCCAGGACACTTAGTCCTCACCGTATTCTCTTTGAGCTAAGGTCACACAGACCTCGCCCAATCACTAGTGGTAAGTCTTCAGGTGACTTCCAAACCTTCACAGACTCGGTCACTCGGCGATCCACAATTCCTCTTGGATGCTCCAAACCATGACGCCTAACCGTCTGGAAGAAGCATAGTCTTCAAAGGTAACAAGCGTCGGATCCACGCATGATCAATCTCTTCAGTGATGCTCAATCACTTTGGGTTTGTAGGTGTGTTGGGTTTGGATTTTCCTCACTTGATAATTTTTGCTCAAAGTCCTCGGAGGATGGGATGCTCTCAAATGACAAGTGAGTTTCTCTCGGAGCAGCCAACCAGCTAGTGGTTGTAGGGGGCGGCTATTTATAGCCTAGGGAGCAGCCCGACATGATAAGACATAAATGCCCTTCAATGATATGACCGTTAGGTGGGAAGATATTTTGGGACAGCTGGCGCATAGCACAGCAACGGTCGGAATTTTGACTCTCAAATTCCTCAGGGCTATCATGTTCCTCACTATGTAGGCAATCCGCACTGGTGAATTCCTAACTCCTCAGTCAGAACAAATTCTTCAGAGACCAGAAGAACTTCGTCGCTTCCACTGAAGAATATGGCTGAACTGTATGAGATCTCCAATGGCTTCACTCGAAGGGATTGGTAGGTGTGGGATTTTGAGTTGTGCATCACATGGAAATTTTTCCTTAGTATTTCTCGACCCCCTTTAATAGTACAGTGTTTCCTATGACTAAAGAAGGAGAAAATGACACTACGAAAACAAAAGTCTTCACGCTTCATGTTTTTCGAATGATTGCCAAGTCTTCAAGGTCACACCAACTTCTTCACTTTCAAAGTCTTCGGAAAGTCTTCAGTATTCCAAAGTCTTCAGTTGAAGAACTTCATTTTTAGGGGTCGACTTTCTCTATAAATATCAAACTCCTCGTAGACTTATAGACCTGTGTACACTCACAAACGCATCAGTCCCTTAACCTATAAGTCTTCAATACACCAAAATCACTAAGGGGCACTAGATGCACTTACAGACCCCCTCTTCTGAGTCCCGACTGGGTAACCGGATCCTGCTATGCGCCATACTTCAGCGCCGCCCACTTCAAATATGGACCCTCCGCCCTAGTGGCGGCGGACGAGGCAAAAGAAATTTTTCCATAGTTTGAAATGAGCCTCACAGCCTAAAAATAATTCACAAAGGGCGACAAAACCAGAAATATGCAGAATGGAACCTGGTGTAAGGTTGTGCAGTTGGATCCCGTAATATTCCAGTAGACCCCTGAGGAAGGGGTGGATAGGGAATCCTACGCCCTCAGAAGGAACGAGATGAAGAACACCCTCTCCCCTTGGCTGGGATTGGGGAAATTCTCTGCCAATGCATCATTGCCCATAGAAGTTAATCCTGCCCGTACGGAGACTAGATCCGCGGGGGAATATATCCTTGCATCTGGAGATGATTAAGCTGAAGATGGGATACAAAACAACTTTGCCAATCCCCCTCTTGAGGGCCATGAGGACGCGAGGAGGAGCCAGGGACACTAGCCATGGTTTGAGCTTTTTTTGTGGTTTGCTCTGTTGCTCTTGGGGCGATCTGGGATGGCGTTTTGGAGATCTAACCTCGTTATATAAGTGCCACCCGTGCCTACTAAAAATATTAAAATATAAAGGTAATGTACCGTTCACATTCGCTCAGACGCGTGGAAATCGAGGCGACGACAGGAAGGATTCATAAAGACTGGACGCAGAAGTCGATGCCAGACTATCATCAAGTCGGAGAACGGTGGAGAACCCGCCTTGCAAAGCCGAATACATATATCCGCATACTACATCATCATTGAAGGCAAGTTCGGGGGCTACTGAGGGAGTCCTGGATGCAGGGGTCCTCATGTGTAAGACTCAAGAGTATGGGTCGGGGGGGATGGGCCGTACAAGACCAAGCTGAAGATTATTCTCCATGTACGGATGGGACTTCTTCATACATGAACGGCAAGACTAGAGTCCGGGGTGTTTCCTCCCGTGATGAACCGACCTTGTACAAACCCTAGGCCCCTCCGGTATGTATATAAGCTGGAGGGGTTAGCTCGTAGAGGCTATCCTCATTAGCATCATCAGAATATTCATAGGCTCGACATCTAGGGTTTAGTCATTACGATCTCAAGGTAGATCAACTCTTGTAATCTCCATACTCTTCGAATATAATCAAGCAGGAGTAGGTTTTTACCTCCTTTAAGAGGGCCCGAACCTGGGTAAACATTGTGTCCCCCTGGTCCCTGTTACCATCAATCCTTAGATGCACAGCTTGGCCCCCCTATCCGAGATCTGCCAATTTTCACACCAACATGAGGCCCTTAGAAGGTCTACGAGACCCAAAAAGTCAGCTATTTCTACTGATTATAAAGTTTATAACACAGAAATAGTTCATATGGAAGGTGATCCCACTTATGAAGAAGCCATGAGAAGCCCTCACTCATCAAAGTGGCTGGAGGTAATGGAAGACGAGATGAAATTGATGAGTTCCAAAGATGTTTGGGACTTAGAGAATATTCCTAAAGGAGCCAAAATAGTAGGCTATAAATGGGTCTACAAAACTAAGTATGACTCTAAAGGGAATGTAGAAAAGTATAAAGCACGACTTGTGACAAAAGGATTTACACAAAGAGAAGGGATAGATTACAATGAGTCATTTCCCCAGTCTCATGTAAGGATTCCTTCAGAATCATAATGGCATTGGTTGCACATTTTGATTTATAGTTACATCAAATGGATGCAAAGACGGCATTTCTGAACGGGGATTTAAAATAAAAAGTTTACATGAAATAACCCAAGGGGTTTTATCATGGAAGGCAAGGAAGATATGGGATGTCGCCTGAAGAAATCCATTTATGGATTAAGGCAAGCCTCTAGACAGTGGTATCTAAAGTTTAATGAAACAATTAAAAGTTTTGGATTTAAAGAGAATGTTGAGGATAACTGTGTTTATGCAAAGTTTAAAAATGGGAAATATATTTTCCTAATCTTGTATGTGGATGATATCTTGCTTGCTAGCAGTGATGTTAGTCTGCTACAAGAAACAAAGAAGTTCATGTCCTCAAATTTTGATATAACAGATCTTGGTGAAGCATCATATGTTTTCAGCATAGAAATTCATCGAGATAGGAAAAATGGAGTTTTAGGACTATCGCAGAAGGCATATTTAGAAAAGGTTCTTAAAAAGTATAATATGCATGCGAGTAAAGCCACACCTGCTCCCATTGTCAAGGGCGACGGTTTTGGGAAATTCCAATGTCCCAAGAACCAGTACGAGATTGATCAAATGAAAGCAGTACCATATGCTTCGGCTGTTGGAAGTTTATAGTATGCACAAGTGTGTGTTAGAGTTATATATATAGCCATGTAACCTTTCGTATTTACCCTATTGTATAAGGGGTTTCTTGCATATATTCCACACATGTACATGTATATATACTGGCCTATGGCCACTTGGAAATACAAGTTGCATATTTCCTAACATGGTATCAGAGCTAGGTCAATTTTTTGCATGCTACAACTTGTGTTGTTGAACCGCCTCGCTGTGGCCGCTGCAACTACCCTATATGTGGCTGCCGCTCCTTTTTCTCTATCATCGCTGCCTCTCTGCGCCTGCTCATCCCCCGTAGGTCAATCATCCAGCCAGCGCGTGTCCCCTCGTCCCGCCCGCTCGACCACACGGACGCGCTCCTCTGGCCCCGATCGAGCCGACCGACTGCTGCCGATCTCCGCCGCCAGGTGTGCCGCCCATCGCCGATCTTTGCTGTCCTTGCGCCCTCGTCGGATTCTGCTGCCAGCCGCCGTTCTTCGCCACCCCGTTCATCCGCTCCTGTGATCCAGATCGACCGCCGCAGATCCCGATCGAAGTTGCCACCTCCCGCCAGTCCAGATCAAGCAGCCGCCGCTCCAGTCTTCCCGTCGCACGCGAGCTGTGAGCTGCTGCAGATCGAGACTCCATTGTCTGCCTCAAGAAAAAACAGGCATGATGTCTCAGTCCTCGGGTTATGTTGTTGTTCCTCGCTGTCCGCTGATTTTTTATGGTACCAACTACATTGAGTTTGTCGGCTTCATGCGCATTCACATGTGTGGCCTTCGTCTTTAGGGCGTTCTTTCTGGCGAGGTCCCTAGTCCGCCATGTCCAGTTCCTCATGTGGCTCCTACTCCATCGATGCCACTAATTCTTGTTGCCGGCGCTGATCAGGCTACAAAGGATGCAGCTAAGCTGGCTGATGACGCTGCCGTTCTTGCTTATGATGAGCAGGTTCAGACCTGTGAGGACGCACTTTAGACTTATCATGCAGCTCTGTCTGCTTACACTCAGTGGCTTGATAATGATGCTCATACCTCAGCTGTTTTGACTGCTAGTGTTCTGCCTTAGTTTGCCTCTGAGTTTCTCGGCCTCTCTACTGTATTTGAGATGTGGACTCGGCTTCGTCAGTGCTATCAACCCTCTGGTGATGCCTTATACCTGTCTGTGGTTCGTTAGGAGCATGCTCTTCAGCAGGGTGACTCCACTGTTGGTGAGTTTTAAGTGCAGAGTTCTGCTATCTGGCTTCAGCTTGATTCTCTCCGCACTGCTGGTTGTCATACTTGTCAGTGTTTCCAGGCTGTGCAAGCTGATTTGGAGTTTCATCGTGTCTACGAGTTCTTGTCTCGACTCCGTAAGGAGTTTGAGCCCCAGCACGCTCAGTTGTTTGCTTCTGGTCGTATCTCCCTCATGGAGGCACTTTCTGAGATCCGTGCTGAGGAGACTCACCTCCGTGGCGCTGGTTTACTTGAGGTTTCCTCTGTGCTCGCTACTCGAGTTCCTGCTATGCCTGCTGCACCGAGTCCTTCCCACTCAAGTGCTCCGCCACTCTTGCCTACTCCTATGGGCGGCCAGGGTCGGTCTCGTCCTCACTGCGGCTACTGCAAGATGGATGGTCATGTTGAGTCTCACTGCTTCCAGAAGAAGAAACACCTACATAAGGTGCGATCACCAGCTTCAGGGACTTCTTCTACTTCGACATCTTCAGCCACCGCCTTGACTGAGCAGGATATTCTGTGACTTAAGCGTCTGCTTGCCGCTTCAGGTTCTCCTTCGACAGTACTGGCGGTTCTGTGACTGATGCTTCCCGCACTAAGCAACCACCCTCTACACAGTCAGGTACATCCTCATGGGTTCTGGACTCCGGAGCTTCTTTTCATATATCTTCTCATTCTTCAAATTTATCCTCTCTTAAATCGCTTGATTTTCTTGTTCATTTACTCACTACTGATGGTACTCCTCTTTCTGTTGCTAGTCGAGGCAATCTTACCACACCTTCTTACTCTGCTCCTAATGCTCATGTTCCTCGACTTACCATGAATCTTTTTTCTGCCGGTCAACTTACTGATTCTGGTTGTCGCATCATCCTTGACGTTGACTCTTGTTTTGTTCAGGATCGTCGAACGCACACTTTGGTTGGGGCTAGCCCTCGCCGCCGTGACTCTCAGGGTCTTTGGGAGCTAGACTGGCTTCATGTTCCTTCCGCTGCCACCACTATCGCTAGTCCATCCGCTTCTGTCGCTTCAGCTACCGGCTCCTTCCAGCAGTGGCATCATCGACTTGGTCATCTTTGTGGGTCTTGCTTGTCGTCATTAGTTCATTGAGGTCTTCTGGGGTCTGTCTCAGGAGATGTCTCTTTAGAGTGTCAGGGCTGTAGACTAGGAAAACAGATTCAGTTACCTTACCCTACTAGTGAGTCGGTGTCTTGACGTCCTTTTGATTTGGTCCATTATGATGTATGGGGTCCGGCTCCCTTTGCTTCGAAAGGGGGCATCGATACTATATTATTTTCATAGATGATTTCTCTCATTACACTTGGCTTTATTTTGTGACTTCTCGCAGTGAGGTTCTTTCCATCTATAAGCGTTTTGCTGCCATGGTTCACACTCAGTTCTCTTCGCCTATTCGTGTGTTCCGTGCTGACTCCGTTGGCGAGTATATTTTCAAGATGTTGCATGGTGTTCTTGCTGAGCAGGGCACTCTTCCTCAGTTCTCTTATCCTGGTGCTCATGCTCAGAATGGCGTGGCTGAGCGAAAGCATCGCCACCTTCTTGAGACGGCTCGTGCGTTGATGATCGCCGCTTCTCTTCCACCTCATTTTTGGTCCGAGGCTATATTCACCTGCACCTATCTCATCAACCTTTAGTCGTCCGCTGCTCTCCAGGGTGGTGTTCCTTTTGAGCGTCTCTTTGATCGTTCTCCTGATTATTCGATGCTTCACTTGTTTGGTTGTGTTTGCTATGTTCTTCTTGCCCCTCGGGAACGCACCAAACTGACCGCTCAGTCTATTGAGTGTGTTTTCTTAGGCTATAGTGATGAGCATAAGGGCTATCGTTGTTGGGATCCCATCGGTCGTCGGATGCGTATTTCTCGGGATGTGACTTCTGATGAGTCTCGTCCCTTCTACCCGCGTCCATCTTCCTCGACCTTTTCTGTGGAGGATATCTCTTTCCTCACTTTTCCCGACACACCTATCACTCTAGTTGAGCCCTTGTCTCTCCGTCCTGCTCACTCTAATTCTCCACCTCTTGCCGACTTGCCGCCACCATCTCCCACGGTTTCCTCACCTCGCATGTCACCAGATTATGCACCTTCATCCCCGGTGATTTCTTCGTCTCCACCTCCTGATTCTACCTCGGCTATTCCTTCTCGTATTCTTCCATCTTTGCCATAGTATTACACTCGTCGTTCACGTAATGTGGATGTGTCTGCTGACATGCCGTCCTCCTCGTATCAGCCTACCTATGGCTTGCGTCCTCGTCCGCTTCCGCCTGTTGATCGCCTTGGTTTTTCAACCGCTGGTGCTACTGTTCTTGAGTCGACTTCTTATCGTGAGGCTGTTGTTCATCCTAAATGGCGGTTTGCGATGGCAGAGGAGCTAGCTGCTCTTGAACGAACTGGTACATGGGATCTTGTTTCTCTTCCTCCAGGTGTCTGTCCCATCACTTGTAAGTGGGTCTACAAGGTTAAGACTCGCTCCGATGGTTCTCTTGAGCATTACAAAGCTCGTATTGTGGCTCATGGTTTTCAGCGGGAGCATGGTTGTGATTATGATGAGACATTTGCTCCTGTGGCCCATATGACCACTATCTGCACACTTCTTGTCGTGGCCTCTGCACGCCACTGGTCTATATCTCAGCTTAATGTTATGAATGCCTTTCTTAGCGGTGAGCTGCTTGAGGAGGTATACATGCAACCACCAACTGGGTATTCTGTTCTTGATGGCATGGTATGTCGTTTTCATCGCTCTCTCTATGGCCTTAAGCAAGCCACCCGCACCTGGTTTGAACGTTTTGCCTCGGTGGTGACTGCCGCTGGTTTTTCAGCGAGTGCTCATGATCCAGCATTGTTTGTCCACCTTTTTCCTCATGGTCAGACTCTTCTTCTTCTCTATGTTGATGACATGATCATCACTGGTGACGACCCCGAGTATATTGCCTTTGTAATGGCCCGTCTTACTGAGCAGTTTCTTATGTCCGATCTTGGACCTCTTCGCTACTTTCTTGGGATTGAAGTCTCTTCTACCTCTGATGGCTTTTTTATATCCCAGGAAAAGTATATATAGGATCTTCTTGTTCGTGTTGCTCCTACCGATGAGCGCATTGTTGAGACTCCAATAGAGCTCAATGTTCAGCTCTGTGATACTGATGGTGACCCCTTGCCTGACCCGACGCGTTATCGTCATCTTGTTGGGAGTCTTGTCTATCTAGCTGTCACTCGTTCGGATATCTCTTATCCGGTTCATATTCTGAGTCAGTTTGTCTTTGCTCCCACTTCGGTTCACTATAGTCACCTCCTTCGTGTTCTTCAATATCTTCGGGGCACGATCTCTCACCGTCTATTCTTTCCTCGCTCCAGTTCTTTACAACTTCAGGCCTATTCGGATGCTACGTGGGCTAGTGATTCCTCCGATCGTCGTTCACTTTCTGCTTACTGTGTTTTTCTTGGTGGTTCTCTCATTGTCGGAAGACGAAGAAACAAACTGCAATTTCCTGTTCGAGTGCAGAGGCTGAGTTACGAGCTATGGCTCTTTTGCCGGCAAAGGTGACTTGGTTACGGTGGTTACTTCAGGATTTTGGTGTTTCTGTTACTACACCTACTCCGCTCTTGTCTGACAATACAGGTGCTATTAGCATTGCGCGCGATCATGTGAAGCATGAGCTCACCAAGCATATTGGTGTTGATGCTTTCTATGTGTGCGCTGGTGTGCAGGATCAGGTTATTGCTCATCAGTATGTGCCTTCCGAGTTACAGTTGACGGATTTTCTGACAAAGGCCCAGACTAGAGCGTAGCATGGCTTCTATATCTTCAAACTCAGTGTCGTTAATCCACCATGAGTTTGAGGGGGGGGGGGAGTTAGAGTTATATATATAGCCATGTAACCTTTCGTATTTACCCTATTGTATAAGGGGTTTCCTGCATATATTCCACACATGTACATGTATATATACTGGCCTATGGCCATCTGAAAATACAAGTTGCATATTTGCTAACACTGTGCACTCGCCCTGACTTAGCTTTTATCACCGGGGTACTCGGTAGATATCAAGAGAATCCAGACACATGACACTGGAAGATTTTAAAGAAAGCATTGTGTTATGCGCAAGGCACGAAGGACCACATGCTAACATACAGGAGATCTAATTCCCTAGAGATAAGAGGGTATTCAGACGCAGATTTTGCGGGAGACAAAGATGATAGAAAATCCACGTCAGGATACGTGTTCACTCTCACTGGAGGGGCTATTTCATGGAGAAGTTCCAAACAGTCAATAGTTGCATCATCCA
Source organism: Aegilops speltoides (assembly GCA_021437245.1). Taxonomy (NCBI): domain Eukaryota; kingdom Viridiplantae; phylum Streptophyta; class Magnoliopsida; order Poales; family Poaceae; genus Aegilops; species Aegilops speltoides. Next base: position 307,940,716 of record CM038145.1, read on the forward strand.
TGATGTATGCAAAATTTATAGCATGTTATGAGGCCACGGGGCAGGCGATATGGTTAAAGAAATTTATACCCGACTTGAAAGTGCTAGATTGTATTGACAAACCACTAAAGATGTACTGTGATAACCAGTCTGCAGTATTGTATGCGCATGACAACAAGTCGAGTAATGCTGCCAAAACAATAGAGATAAAGTATTATGTTGTGAAAGATAACATCCAGGATTACACTATAAGTCTCGAGCATATAAGGACAAATGATATGCTTGCGGATCCGCTTACAAAAGGCTTACCACCCAATGTGTTCAAGGAACACTTAGCCGGCATGGGTTTAAGGAAAAGCCTATGATTCCTGGATCATGAAAGGCTCAAAAGGAACATGATTTGTTTCAAAATAGAGAAGTATATTGTAGCGGTCTGATTCTATCAGCAATTGAGCTGTGACGATGAAACATGCTTTATGTACTAATCGATGATGAATCTAGTAAAGTATAAAGTATAAAGTTAAAAGGAAAGTTGAGATCAAGGGGGAAAATGTTAGGTTGATCTCCTCCTGATCGAGCCCAACGGTTAGACGGGCCCTTGACTCGCGCCCTGATCGGGGCGCCCAACCGAACTCTAGTTGGTGGCCCCTGTCGCCGCGCTACATAAAGAGGTGTGGGGGGGGGGCGCACATGGTACGAGGTTCACTGTGCACCGCAGCTCCCCACCGATATTCCTACCGACCTAGGGTTAGCGTAGGCCGACGGGAAGCACCATCGCCGCCGCTGCCCAAGCACACACACACACACTCCCACGCCGTCGCCCTCCACCCTGGCCACCAGCTCGGGCTCCTCGAACCAAGGAGAAGGTAACCTATCGTTAATCTCTAACCTACCCGATCCATAGGATCTATCATGCCCTGGTAACTTTGTAATTTAATTAATTCTCTTCTCTTTAATACAGTACAAAAGACACATACAGCTTATGCGTGTTATTGAAAAAAAAAAGAACCCTAGTTTCCTGCTGCAGTAGTTAGGTCGAGTGACATCTATGTCCTGTAAGAATATATATAGCCAAAATAAAAAAGTCAGAACACGGATAGCCCGTCATCTGAGGGAAGCTACCATTGCCACGCGCGAGCTAAGGTCGACTTTAAGCCAACATGAAGCAAATCCCAAGGTCATACCTCCACGCTCTACGCAAAGGCAGTAGACGGACGGTGCGTTCAGGAGGCATACACCTACGCTACACCTCTCGCCTCTCGCTACCTACTCTGCATATAGTACGCACGCAGCGCACAAAAACACACTCCACCATGACGCCGCACCACAGGAAGCTTCACGTCCCGGTGCCATCTTTGGCCACAGCGACGCTCCTCCTGCTTCCCCTCGCGCTCCTCGCCGCCGTGCTCGTCGCCGTATACCACAACGAGTTCGCCCTGCAGTCCTATCTGGCCCGCCCCACCTGCCCGAGCAACGCCAGCGACACCAGCCTCACGGGGCGGCACGTCGCCGTGCGGGTGGCCCCGGATTTCCGGCTGCTCATCGGCGTGCTGACGCTCCCGGGCCTGTACGAGCGGCGGCACCTGATGCGCACGGTGTACGCGCTCCAGCAGCCGAACCTGACGGCGCACGTCGACGTCCGGTTCGTCTTCTGCCGGCTGGCCTCGGAGGAGCAGCGCGTGCTCGTGGCGCTGGAGGCGATGCAGCACGGCGACGTGGTGGAGCTGGACTGCCCGGAGAACATGGACAACGGCAAGACGCACGCCTACCTCTCCAGCGTCCCGGCGCTCTTCGGCGACCGGGCGTACGACTTCGTGATGAAGACCGACGACGACACCTTCCTCCGCCTGCCGCAGCTGGTGGAGTCGCTGAACCGGGCGCCCAGGGAGGACCTGTACTACGGCTGCATGGTGCCGTGCGACGTGGTCCGCGCGCAGGAGAACGAGTACATGTCCGGCATGGGGTATGTCATCTCGTGGGACCTCGTGGAGTGGATCGTGGCGGCGGCGGAGCAGATCAGGAACCACACGGTCGGGCCGGAGGACAGGCTGGTCTCCTCGTGGTTCAGAGGTGCCGGGAAGGGCAAGAACCGGGTGGACACGAAGCCGGCCATGTACGGCTTTCCTGATCGCGCGGACCATTGCGCGCACGAGCTCGTGCCGGACACCATCGCCGTGCACAAGCTCAAGAACAACGGGAGGTGGGCGACAACGCTCAAGTACTTCAACTTCACCGCGGGGCTCCAGCCGTCCAAGTTCTACCGCATGGATCGATGAACTGGGAGTTTTTCTTTTCAGGGTTGATCTCGTATTGCATTTTGATGTATTATTATTACTCCCTCCGTCTCATAATATAAGACCGTTTTTTAGTGTTAAAAACGTTTTACACTATGGGACAGAGGGAGTAGTACGGAAATTCATAAGGGCACACGAATGCGGGGGCAATCAGCTGCCAAGCCCTGTTGCCCGCTCGAGTTATCTCGTGATTCGCAAAGTAGTTGAATCCCACATGAGTGAACAGTAAAAAAATCCTCAAAATGTTTTAGGTTTCAACGATAAACTTACCTTTTTCAATCTAAAAATGCCAAGTTTTAACAAGTTTCAGAGATTAATTTTAAGCATTTTTTTTTTCTGTCGGTCTGATAGACACAAAATAATTGTTTATTATCGATCGCTCGTACTAAGTTTCAACACTGAAACTTAACCTGATTTTCAAAAATTGTCCAAATATATTTAAAATATATCTTATTTTAAAGTGCCGGTCATGTTAGTGTCTCTGTTCGGTGTGACTCTCTGGATACATATATCTTATTCTGGTTCCCACTGATGTGTTATGTTTTTTCAATACAGTACAGACGCGGATGCTCAGCATATGTGTGTACATTCACCTTTATAAACACACGCACACCTATTCTATCTCTATGAGCACATTTGAGAGACTGAGCCGGCACATCATCTTAAGATTAACGAAGTCGTCACAGACATATTCATAGTCAACGGGAATGTTTCCTCCCACTAAATGCACATCGCCCAAAAATCTGAAATGAATTAAGAAATGCGAGCACCAGTGTCAAATCTGTGACTTGAACTCTAGTGGGCCCAGAATACCCCCGTCCTCATAAGCATTCAATCACAAGTTTGTTCACACTCACATGTTATGTCTAACAGCAACTCTAGCAGACCCCACAAAAATTCGACCCGCAAAACGCGTTTGCGGTTCCACGAAGATCATGTTTGCGGGTCGAAAACATGCGCGGCTGATCAGATACCGTATCTAAACCTGCATAATTTGAAAAACCACTTTTGCGGGAGAATTGCACAAACATAGTTCATCACATCACATACTACAGGGTTCATACATACAACATGATCAACAAATTAAGCATAGATCATACTACATGATACGTTAACTAGTAGTAGAGGGGGTCGGATCTGACGGCGGCGAGGTCGCGGTAAAATGGACGACGCCGTGGAGGCCGAGCGACGCTCAATCCTCCTCGCCGGAGCTGCACAGGTCGATATACTTCGCCGCCTGCTCCGCGCCGATGCAGCGCCACTCCTCAACCTTCTCGTTGGCGGCGACGCTGGCGGCGACCGCCTGCCGCCACTCGAGGGCTTCGAGCTCCTCGGCGTGGCGCCGGCGCTCCGCCTCCTCGCGCACGCTCTGCTCGACGGTGGCGGCAACAACGGCGTCGAAGTCCGCGACATAGTCCTCGGGCCGACGACTCCGCAACGGCCGAGCGGAGCGGGCTCCTCGGGCTCCTCCTTCACCGGGACGAAGGCGAACGGCGCCGGTTCCTCCAGCTCCTCCTGTCTTCTGGCCACTCCCTCTTCACGGGGAGAAAGCCTGTGCCGGAGGACGAGGAGGATCCGGCGTAGGAAGATCTCGCGGAGGAGAAGGACGCGCGCCGGCGGTCGTACGACTCCGTCTCGCGGCTGTTGAAGCTCACCGACGGCGACATCCCGTGGTTGGTCCACCTCCGGGCGCCGCGCTTCCTCGCGTCGTCCGCCCGAACGCGCCGCTCGCGCTCCGGGTCCCTCTCACGGCCAGATTTGCTGCCGGAGCCGCGTCCGGAGCTCCACATTCGGCCCCACATGGCGGCTGGAGGCGGGGCGGGTGGTCGCCGGCAGCGAGAATGTGGAGATGGGAAAAGGGAATCGGGTGGCTCGTGGCGGCGGGGGGATAGGGTTTGGACCCGCAAAATGGTCGCGGAACCGCAGTTATAGTACTCGGGGCGTGCGGTTTGCGGGCTGCGGCAAATTTCTTTACGGGCCGGGCGAGTATGTGGACTCTGTTGTGGCCGGAAAATTGGGCCGAGCCCGCATACTCGCCGGAATTTTTGCGGGCCGGACGTTTTGCGGGGTATTGCTAGAGTTGCTCTAATGGATCTCTCAAAAAAAATGTTATGTCTAATGGACGCTTTACTACGGAGTATACAAATAGTTGTCTAGATTATTAGGCATATATACATGACCTATTGGGTTTACCATACGACGCTTAAAATATTGGAAAATCTATAGATGAGCGCATCACTTTTCCAGATTACTATTTATTACCTTTCTCTATTGGTTACACATTTTGCATTGTAACTTCATATTGTTAAATATCTTTAATATGAATTTAGACAACACAGTCTAGAATAAAATTAACTGATTATTGGTGTGGCTGCGCATGGCTATCAATTTTAAATTTAGTTTCATTTCACATTGGTATTTATTACTAATTTTAACATATATTTGGAACTGCTTTCTGACACTACTTTCTTCAATTTTCCAGAAACCACTAGTTAAGTGCATCCACGTTTATATACCTAGAAGGGATTTGTTCAACGAGGTTGGTAAAGTATATATGCAACTATGCAAGTATGCACTGTGATGACTTCATGTGTTGTGCGTAGAGATTTTTCTTTGGACCTGCGTAGTGACCTGTTTTTAGTAAAACACGTAATGATATTTTGGGGAGACAAATATATCAGTGCCTGTACACGTATACATGCGCGCGCGAGCACGCACAGAGAGCTGCGTCATGCATGCCCCAATCTATTCTTAAGTTGATTTTAATTTTAATAAAAAATCTAAGTAAAAATACATGATTCTTTTATGAAATACAATTTGCACACAATTTGTTTTTCCTATTTTGAATTTGGCTCAAAAGTGTATATAAAATTCAATATATATACAAAATAAAAAGTAAACTACTGGCTTTCGATTCACGAGCAGCTCACGTCTCGCTTTCCTCTAACCTGCAATTAATGGGTCTGCCCATTTATTTCGTTAGAAAATACAATAGAGCCGAGTCAGCGGGCTATAAAAAATAAACTAGTATATTTTTGATTAGTTGGTGGAAAAAAAAAGAGAGAAGGTAAGCGGGCAGCTCTATCACGTGCTTCTAGGCACTTTATGAGAATAAAAGATGGCCACATAATAAAAAAGTAGTACACTGTTTGAGAAGTGCTATACACATGACACTCTTCGGACGATGCACAGACGATAGGTAAATCTGGCCGGACATACATATGATTAAACAAGTCACCGGCCGCTGGATTGATATGTCGTCCGTAAATCGTGCACTTGCTTATAGCCAGCAGCTGGGTATACTATTAATCATGCTCTTAAGCGCCGTAGTTAGCGTCATATAGCAGCCCCCCCGTCCAAACTTTTGATTTTCAGTTCTTCACAACGTTTGCCAAAAAAATAAAATATTCAGTGTCAAACCACGCAAAGTTTCAGCCGAATCTGGCACTTTCTTGGGCTAGCCGCCGGCCAATTTCCGGAGATACGATGGCCGGAACCTGAAGCATTTCCATGCCACAACGCACCACTTTCCCAATAATTTGGGAACAAGTTAACCTGAGTTGAAAAAATGAACTCTTTCTGTGTCTCCCTTCTACTCAGCAGTAGTCGGGGCGAACAACTCGCCCCTTCAGGTTTAGCCAGCCTGTGAATTCACCTCTCCCCAGCCTGCTGCTCCTGCGGCAAGTTGCGGGGAGGGGAATTCCATGCCTCGTCTCAGCTGGTAATTTACATGGACAACGCTACACTTACAGACGATTTGCATGGGAGTTAGGTTACGGGATGAGCCGTCAAGATGTGATTAGAAAATCAAAGGGGGAGGGGGGGCAACCACCAGAAATCAGGGAAGAGATAATTTATGGAGAAATGAGTCCGTAGGTAAAATCTGTAGATGCCATCCGTAAGTCTAGCATTTTTTAATTTACATTAGGTATTTCTTACTCCTCGTAACTGTGGCACTTGGACGGATGATGATGCCTCATCTTCGAGTTGCTAGTCCGATGGCTTCAATCTTTCTTGAGTTCGTTCGTCAAGACGGAGCTCCGGCATAAATTCATGTTGTCTCCTTATGACAGTGATGTTAGAATTTACCGTGTGCATACGCGACAACGAGATATGGTGACAATGGGGTGATGATGGTTTCGATGCGTATGGAGTTGGCAAGCACCGTGGGTCCTCGTCCGCGGGCGGTGGTCGGGGCTACGTGTCCTGGTTGTAAGTCTGACAGTAGAAAGGGGGATAGGTATGGAGAGGCAAGATCGTAGCTATGGCGAAGATGTACACACGAGGTTTTACGAGTTCAGACCCTTCTCGGAGGAAGTAACAACCTTACGTCTCGGTGCCCGGAGGCGGTCGACTGGATTATGTGTGTTGTGTTACAGGTGGTTCGAACCCTTGTCTCAGAGGAGGGGGGTGGCTTATATAGAGTGCGCCAGGACCCCAGCCCACCTCCATTACAAGGAGCTTAATGTACATAAAGTAAGAGCGTTATTGGTAACGACAGTCTTAAATACTCTTAATGCTCATGAAGACTAAGGAGTGAATGCCCGATCACAGCGTTTCTACGACTCTGGTCTTCGATATAGTCGAGTCATTCTCCATACGGTCGAGTGAAAGTGGGGAATGACGGTCGAGTGATTATACCGTCGAGTGGATTCTTGGTCTTCTTATCTTCTGGGGTAATGACCTTGGGTAGGACGTATAAGTCAGGCCTATGACCCTACCCCAGGTCTGTATCCTCATCAATAGCCCCCGAATGGATTAAGGTGCGAGTGCAAAATAGGCTAAAATTGAACTTGTCCTGAGCTTTGGGATCTCGCGAGTGCTTTCTACAAGTCTGAGCGCCCGCGTCGATGTTTGGTGTCGACTCAGTCGCCTTGATCCATTCAGTGGACAGTCGAGTGAACTGTTGATCTTATGTGCCGAGTGTCGCGTTGGAGCGCGGGATCCTGGGCGCGATTGCCTGCAGTGTATCCCGGATTCCGCGGGATACGAAATTTCGGGGAAGCGCGCCAGACGGGGAGTGCCGAAGCGGGCGGAGTGGATAAACAGTGATTCCTCGATTCCCGTGCCGCCTTTTTCGCCACGTACGCTGCGCGCGACTGTTGCGGGATTTGACGGGATCGCCTGGTCCCACGCGCAGTCACTCGGAAACAATCTCTTATAAGGTGGCCGGACCGAGGCGTCTATACTATGCACATCTTCTCTTCCTTCTTCTTTCTCCGCTTCTCCGCCGCACTTTACTCTTCCGCTCCGACGCCGCTGCCCCGTCGCCATGGTGAAGGACAAGACGGCGGCGCTAGAGCGCGCAAAGAAGACGAAGAAGGCGACGAAGGGCGTGAAGCAAGCGGGCGGGTCGTCGTCAAGGCGAGGCTACACTGGCTGGATCGTGGCGATTGATCCGGTCTTCAATTTGGCAGGCGAACCTGCACGAGCTGGCGGAGTCGGGGGTTAATCGCCAAGGGAGCGGCAAGGCTGTCGGAGGGGGAGATGAGCCCTCAGCCTCAACCGGGTGAGTGCGTTCTGCTCGCCACCCACGTCGACCGCGGCTTTTCGCTTCCCCCGCACCCTTTCTTCCGGGGGTTTCTGAACTTTTTTGGTGCTCAACTCCACCATTTCTCCCCCAACACCATCACGTATTTAGCTGCTTTCGTGTCGATGTGCGAGAACTTCTTGGGGTGTCAACCGCATTGGGGTCTTTTCAAGCACATCTTCACCATTCGTTCCCAATCGGTAAAAAAGGCGAAGTCGAGTGACTCGAAAACCCATGTCATCCAGATGTGCGGGGGTTTAGTATCCAAAAGAGGAAAGGGAGTGCTTTTCCTGCTATAACTCTTCCCGATTCCGTTAGAGGCGGCAATCGACTTGGTTCTATTGCCGATGTCGCGGCTCCAGTCACGACCGCCTCCCCCACTTCTCGCTTGAACGAGTCCGCACTCTGCCCCACCGAAGTGACGATCGGCGAGACCTTGAGACGAGGATGTTGCCGGATAGGGTGGTTCAGCTTATCAATGATGGTGTTACGGGTCCGATCTGTTGGAGGTGTTCCTCGATCGGCGATCCAGCCTCTCCAGCCCACGATCACCCGATGTGGTCAGATTCGCCCGGACGATACCGCTCGGGTCCATCCAGAAGAAGTACCGTCTACAACAGTAGCTTTGTGGCTGAGGAGAATCACAGGCAATCAGGACAATCCCAGAGGATCTAGGCGAGTCATTCCCTTTAGCAGCGACAACCCACCCGACAAGGTACGCTTTTCGCTCCGACTGCTTCTCATTCATGCTCCGACTGCACTTGAGATTGACCGACTCTCGTTCGACCAATTTTTTCCGCAGGTGTTCACTGAGATGCATTCGATGCCCAATGGCGAGCAGGCTTTGGAGCAGGCCCAGGAGGGGGAGGACAGTGCGGAAGATAGTGACGAGTGGGATTCTCAGGAAGACGAGGAGGAGGAAGAGGAGAGCAAGGAGGAGGAAGTTGACTCGCCGCCACACTCCGAACGTCGATCCAAACAGCAGCATGACCCGGCCGGCGGGCGCGGGAAAGGTGTGGTCCGAAAGCAATACTGGAGCAAGACTTCGGACGTCGACTCCAGAGCCGGCGGAGAAGGTGGCCAAGCAGCCTAAAGTTGCTCCCTCCAAGGCCCGGAAGACACTGCCGCACATCAAGATGGACGTCCCCGTTGCCTCAGGGTGGGTATCTTGTTTGTGTTTCCGTAAGTCGACTGAAGATTTTCTTGATCTGACCGACCAATCCTTGTGTCTTTCCATCCCCACCTCTGCTGCCACTGACATGGACGTCGACAAGGCACCAGGAGACAAAGAGGCCACCTCATGAGCTGGTAAGTTCGTTCGACCGAGTTCTGTTTAGTCGAGTGGATGGCCAATTGACTGAAAACTTGACATTTCTCTTCTTATGTAGCTCCACAAGATATCGCAGTTCCCGATGACGAAGAAGAAGAAGTGCCTCTACAGAGAGGAGGAAGAAGAGGAAGCTCAAGCAGAAGAAGCTTGAAGTCCAGTCCTCACGACACCGGCGCTCAAGCGATAGTCCGAGCAACGCCACATTCGCTAACCTGCTGACGATCGATCGTCTGGTCGGGTCGATCACAGAGATAACCGCTGCACCGTGCAGCTCCACTCATCCGACCCGACACCTACTTCGACCCCTCCGAGCCATCCTCTTGCTACATATCAAACTCCAAACGACTCGCGGTGTCGCTAGGGAGGCTCTTCGCCAGCAAACCTTTTCATGGAGCAGTGAAAGTGATGCATGAAGCCACCGATAGCTTACAACGCCAAAGATCGCTTCTTCGCACCAATGTTCAGTCAAGAAAATTCCAACTGAAATTTTTGAATGTTGCTTTATATCCGATCACCATCGGGTGTTCCTTCGCTTAGAACTCGTGAAATCTTCAATTTCAAGACTTTTTGAATCAGTGGGGCATCGCCGAGTGCACCCACCGGGTGAAGTCCCGAGACCACGGTCGGTCACGGCAAATGAATCGAGGTCTAATGATGTGTCTCTCTTTCTTCCTTTTTTTGAACTCATGCTGAGTATTGATCTGATCTAGTGGGGGCATGCTAAGTGCACCCACTGGGTGTATTCCCCAAGACTACTATTGAATATTTGATTCGGCAGTAGTCTTAGAGTAATTCTTTGCTTTCACTCGGTGCTTCGATCTGTCGACTGACATGTCTGTCTTTCTGGCTGCAGAGGTCTTGTGATCTTGGAGCTCGGCTCACCGAGTTAAAGAAGAAGCATATCAGTGTTGAACTTGACCTCGAACTTGCGAAGAAGAATCTGAAGACTGCCCAACAAGAAACAGCCATCATGGGAGGTAATCACCGACCATCCCGCATGCTTTGTAGCTTCATACTTCGCGCTAGTTTTTCCTTCAGTCTCTTTGAACCAAGTGATTTCACACGAGCAGATATGCATAGTGAAAATCGTCAACTTCAGGCTTGTCTGAAGAGTGTTGTTTCTTTGGAGAGGATGAAGGAGGCTTTGGAGCAGAAGGATCTGGATCTAGCAGCCGCTCAGAAGGAGGCACGCGAGAAGACGAAGCTTGCGGACTAGAAGCTGGCTTTGGTCAGCAAACTGGAGCAGGAGAACGCGAAGCTGAAGGCTGCCATCTCAGACGCCAATCGGGAAGTCGAGCAACTGAAGAAGGACAAGGAAAATCTGACCACTGAAGTTGGCGGCCTTAAGACCAAGACCGACAAGCTAGAGTCCTATCTGGAGCAACTCACCGCCAAACTTGTTCTGAAGCTTGAAGGTATGATCAGTCGACTCATCACTTTATTGTCGATTGAACTTTGTTATCTCATCGTCAATTCATCACTTTTTGCAATGGGACAGAACTATGTCAGGACTTTGAGGCTGAAACTGGGCGGGTCGAGACAGGTTTTGACCCCATCAACTGTCCCATGAAAGATGAAGTTGCGATGAACTTGCTTCGACTGGAATCACGCTTGGACGGTGCAGTCGACTATCTGGCTCGGCTGAAGGCGGCGATGGCCCGAGTGGACGCCGAGCTCTGGCCTTGGGAGGAAATGTCTCAAGACCTCGAGTCCTTGATGACTCGGCTAAACCAGATTCCAGGTCGAGTGCAAGAGTGGAAGAAATCTTCTGCCCGCTGTGGTGCTGATGTCGCTTTGTCTCCGGTCCGAGTGCACTGCAAGGAGGCTAAGGAAGACAAGCTGGCAGCTCTCAAAGTGGCAAACACTAAGAAGCACTCCTTCCAGGACTTCATGGACACTTTCCTCGAGGCAGCCACTCGCATCGCCGACAGCATCGACCTCGCCAGCTTCTGCGACCCGACTAGTCCTTCTCCCGCCGAGTGATAAAAAACATTATGCTATCACTTTTATTTGCCTCGGAATGCCGAGTGAATTTGTAACCGTTAAAACTCCTTCGGGCCTGATGCCCGAGCACTTTATTCTGCGGTTAAGAAACTTTGGATTTGTCATCTCATAAATTGCGTCTGTCTTCGAACGAAAATCGTTTTTCCCTCGAATTGTTGTCTGTTTGCTTGATGCAGCTTCTGGAGAAGGATGGCCAGTCGACTGATCGGGCGGGTCTTGAGCAACCTTGATCAGCTCATCAGTGAGGCGTTCAGCAATGGTCTTGATGTTCCAGTTGGCCGATCAGGTGATCCTTGAGTAGCATTGATCAGCTCATCAGCAAGGCATTCAACAATGGTCTTGACGTTCCTGTCAACCAATTGGGTGATCCTTGAGAAGCATTGATCAACTCATCAGCAAGGCACTCAGCAATGGTCTTGACGTTTCTGTCAACCAACCGTAGGGTTTTTCAAACTTAGGCGAGCACTGGGCTGCACCTAAGCCTTCGAGTGGGAGGATTTCTCACCACCCGGTAGGATTTTTCAAACTTAGGCGAGTGTGGGACTGCAGCTAAGCCCCCGAGTGGGAGGTTTGCTCTCCACTCGGTAGGATTTTTCAAACTTAGGCGAGTACAGGATTGCAGCTAAGCCCCCGAGTGGGAGGTTTGCTCTCCACTCGGCAGGATTTTTTGAACTTAGGCGAGTACGGGACTGCAGCTAAGCCCCCGAGTGTGAGGTTTGCTCTCCACTCGGCAGGATTTTTTCGAACTTAGGCGAGCACTGGGTTGTAGCTAAGCCTCTGAGTGGGAGGATTGCTCACAACCTGGTAGGATTTTTCAAACTTAGGCGAGTGTGGGACTGCAGCTAAGCCCCCCGAGTGAGAGCTTTACCCATCACTCGGTGGGATTTTTATCACTTAGGCGAACACTGGGCTGCAGCTAAGCCCCCGAGTGAGAGGCAGACTCATCACTCGGTAGGATTTTTTTTCACTTAGGTGAGCACTGGGCTGCAGCTAAGCCCCCGAGTGAAAGGCAGACTCATCACTTGGTAGGATTTTTATCACTTAGGCGAGCACTGAGATGCAGCTAAGCCCCCGAGTGAGAGGCAGACTCATCACTCGGTAGGATTTTTATCACTTAGGCGAGCACTGGCTGCAGCTAAGCCCCGAGTGAGAGGCGACTCATCACTCAAGAGGATTTTTATCACTTAGGCGAGCACTGGCTGCAGCTAAGCCCCGAGTGAGAGGCGCACTCATCACTCGGTAGGATTTTTATCACTTAGGCGAGCACTGGCTGCAGCTAAGCCCCGAGTGAGAGGCGCACTCATCACTCGGTAGAATTTTTATCACTTAGGCGAGCACTGGGCTGCAGCTAAGCCCCCGAGTGAGAGGCAGACTCATCACTCGATATGATTTTTATCACTTCATCTTAGGCGAAATAGATTCACAGCTAAGGTAATTCGTACAAAAGAAATAAACAACAATCATTCGGAAGAAGTAAATTATGTCTGTTGATAGTCAAACTAAAAGGTATTTCTCATTACATCTCATCATTCTAAATATTTAAGAATAGAAAGGGCGGAGCAGATCCGCATTCCAGGCGCATGGCTCATCTTTATTATGTTCGACGTTGAAGAGACGGTATGCTCCATTGTGGAGCACCTTGGTGATGACGAAAGGGCCTTCCCAAGCAGGAGCAAGCTTGTGAGGTCTTTGCTAGTCCACTCGAAGAACCAGGTCTCCTTCTTGAAATGCCTGACCCCTCACGTTTCTAGCGTAAAATCTACGCAAGTCTTGCTGATAAATGGTCGACCGGATCAAGGCCATCTCTCTTTCTTCTTCTAAGAGGTTGACTGCATCTTGCCGAGCTTGTTCTGCTTCTTCTTCTGAGAAGAGTTCGACTCGAGGTGCATTGTGGAACAAATCACTGGAGAGCACGGCTTCAGCTCCATAGACTAAGAAGAATGGAGTCCTTCCAGTCGACCAGTTAGGGGTTGTCCTCAACCCCCACAGCACGGATGGGAGCTCGTCGACCCAGGCTCCCGCTGCATGTTTCAGGTCACGCATCAACCGAGGCTTCAATCCTTTGAGAACCAATCCATTCTCCTGCTCAGCCTGTCCATTCGACTGAGGATGAGAGACCGAAGCGTAGTCAACTCTCATGCCTTGGGAGGCGCAAAAGGCTTTGAATTCTTCAAAATCAAAGTTCGAGCTGTTATTCGTGATGATGCTGTGCGGAACGCCATATCTGAATATAAGTTCCCTGATGAAACTCACAGATGTGCTTGCTTCAAGGTTTTTGATGGGCTTGGATTCGATCCACTTGGTGAACTTGTCGACTGCTACCAGCACATGAGTAAATCCACTCCTGCCTGTCTTCAAAGGTCCAACCATGTCCAGTCCCCAGAAGGCGAAAGGCCAGACGAGTGGAATTGTTTTTAGAGCCGACGCAGTTTATGAGACATGTTGGAGTAAAACTGGCAGCCTTCACACTTGTCCACTATTTCCTTAGCTATCTCGCTGGCCCGCGCCAAGAAATCCAGCTCAAGATGCTTTGGCCACGATGGTCCGAGAGCACGCGTGGTGACCACAGTCCCCGAGTGAATATCATTGAGGATCACTCGACCTTCCTCCGTGTGATACACTGCAAACTCGGCTTGCACTTTCTCTCAACAACCGCCTTTATCACAAAGAAGGCCTTAGATCGCGGACGACTGCCGAGCCTCTTCTTCTTCTTCCTGAAGTTCTTTCCTAAGAATGTATGCGATGTACGACACTGTCCAGTCGGGAGTGATGACCAGAACCTCCATGACTAAGTCGACTACGGCTGGGATGTCAACTTCAGTCGGATCTGTAGCACTCTTGGGCTGTGGCGACTCTTGTGTGAAGGGATCCTCCTAAATTGAAGGTGAATGAATATGTTCCAGAAACACATTGTGGGGGATGGCTCTCTCTTGGAACCTATCTTCGCCAACTCATCTGCAGCTTGATTTTTCAATCGGGGCACATGGTGAAGTTCCAACCCCTCAAACTTCTTTTCCAAATTTCCGACAATACGTAAAGAATCAAATATGGTGGACTTCTGACATCACATTCCTTCATTACCTGGTTAACCACCAAATCTGAATCGCCATACACCATGAGGCGACGGACACCGTGTGAGATGGCCATACGCAACCCATATAGAAGTGCTTCGTATTCTGCTTCATTATTGGAGGAATCAAAGTGAATCTGGAGAATGTAATTGAGCTTGTCTCCACGGGGGGGACACCAATACTACTCCAGCACCTGACCTGTTTAGCATCTTGGAACCATCGAAGAACATAGTCCAATGTTCCGAGTGAACTTGAGTCGGTAGTTGCTGTTCAATCCACTCCGCAAGGAAATCCGCGATTACTTGGGACTTGATAGATTTCTTTGCCTCAAACTTGATGTCCAGTGGAAGGAGTTCAATCGCCCATTTTGCTACTCGACCAGTTGCATTTCTGTTATTCAGGATCTCAGACAACGGTGCATCGCTCACGACTGTAATAGAGTGATCAGAGAAGTAATGTGCAACCTTCTTCATGGTCATGTAAATTCCATAGACAAGCTTCTGATAATGAGGGTAGCGCTGCTTGGACGGAGTCAAAACTTCAGAGAGATAATAAACTGGGCGTTGAACCTTGTACGCTTTTCCTTCCTCTTCTCGCTCGACCGTGAGTATCAGATCGACAACTTGTCCAGTGGCTGCAATGTAAAGCAGTAAAGGCTCTTTGCTGATTGGCGCAACGAGCACCGGCTGGGTGGAAAGCAGGGCTTTGAGCTCTGCAAACGCTGCATTAGCTTCTTTAGACCACTCGAACTTATCAGATTTCTTTATCAATCGGTAAAGAGGCAAGACCTTTTCATCGAGAGGAGAGATGAATCGACTCAAGGCGGCCAAACAACCAGTCAGCTTCTGAACATCATGCACTCGCACGAGGCGTTTCATTCGGAGGATGGTATCAACTTTTTCTAGATTGGCGTCAATCCCTCATTCGAAAACGAGAAAGCCGAGCAGCTTTCCTCCTGGAACTCCGAATGTGCACTTTGACGGGTTAAGCTTGATATCGTACCTTCTTAGGTTTGGCAAAGGTTTCTACGAGATCAGTCAATAAGTCGGAACCTTTGCGAGACTTGATCACGATGTCATCCATGTATGCCTCCACATTCCGACTGATTTGGGTGAGCAGGCACTTCTGGATCATTCTCATGAACGTGGCTCCGGCGTTTTAAAGACCGAATGGCATGGTGACATAGCAAAAGCACCCGAATGGGGTGATGAAGGTTGTTTTTATTTCATCGGGACCATACAGTCGGATCTGATGATACCCGGAATAGGCATCTAAAAAAGACAAGCGCTCACACCCCATAGTTGAGTCAACAATCTGATCGATACGGGGGAGAGGGAAGTGATCTTTCGGGCAGGCCCGATTGATATGCTTGAAATCAATGCACATGCAAAGTGAATCATCCTTCTTGGGGACCATGACGACATTGGCAAGCCACTCGGAGTGGTAGATTTCACGGATGAACTCTACTGCCAACAGTCGAGCCACTTCCTCGCCGATTGCTTTTCTCTTCTGAACGGCGGACCGCCGAAGGTGCTCTTTTACGGGTTTTACCTTGGGGTCGACACGCAAACGATGCTCAGCCAGCTCTCTGGGTACACCTGGCATGTCAGAGGGTTTCCATGCGAAGATGTCCCAGTTCTCACGGAGGAACTGGATGAGCGCTTCTTCCTATTTGCTATCGAGCGTCGTTGATATATGACTCGGTGCAGCATTGGGATCAGTCGGATGAATATGAATCGGCTTTGTTTCACCACTCGACTGAAACGCAGAGTCTGTCGCAGGCTTCTTGGCTCGGAGCAAATCACTCGAATCCGCATTCTTCTGATACTCTTGGAATTCAACCGCCGCCATCTATGCATCGGCGATTTTGGAACCTTTCTGGAAACATTCTTCTGCTTTCTGCCAATTGCCAGTGACCGTGATCACACCTTTGGGACCAGGCATCTTCAGCTTGAGATACACATAACACGGTTGAGCCGTGAAACGCGCGTACGCCGGTCTCCCTAGGATGGAGTGATAAGCACTATGGAAATCCACGACTTCAAATGTCAACTTTTCTTTTCGGTAATGCTTGGAGTCACCGAAAACCACGTCGAGAGTGATCTGGCCGAGTGACTCGGCCTTCTTTCCGGGAATAACGCCGTGAAAGCTCATGTTGCTCTTGCTAATCTTGGACATCGGGATGCCCAGACCCTTCAAGGTTTCATCATACAGGATATTCAGGCCGCTACCTCCATCCATCAGCACATTAGTCAGTCGAGTGCCACCAACCACTGGGTCGACCACCAGCGCTTGCCTCCCAAGGGTGACTACGCCAGCAGGATGGTCTGACTGGTCGAATGTGATGGCTATCTGAGACCATTTCAAGTATGTGGTCATCGTTGCTGGAGCAACCATATTCACTTCTCTGTTGATGACCTTCAACCGACTCTTGCTCTCAACATCGGCAAAAATCATGAGGGTGGAATTGACCTTGGGGTAACCGTCATCTTCCTCTTCCTCCTCATCTCTGTCCGACTCCTTGTCCTTCTCATTGGGCTGTTTCTCCCGGAACTGTTGGATCAGGAGTCGACATTGTCGAGTGGTATGCTTTGGCTAAATCAGATTACCTTCCTCATCTTTCTTCGTGTGGATGTGACACGGCAAGTCCAACACATCATTTCCTGCTTGATCTTTCACCTTCTTAGGAGGCTAGGGCCCCTTAGGTTTTCCCTTAAACTTTCCTTGAGCCACTGCTGCGATCTCCCCAGGTGCCGCTGGCTAGGCTTTACGCTTTTGCTTCCAACTGAAACCACCTCCACCGGCCTCTTGGCCGACTGGTTTACTCTTCCCGCTTCCGTTAGCATACCGGGTGGCTATCTCCATCATCCGGGTCAGAGTCATATCTCCAGTCCGACCGAACTTCAGAACCAACTGTCGATACTTGACGCCTTCCTTGAAAGCGCACACCGCCTGATGCTCCGATACATTCTCCACGGTGTGATGCAAAGTTGTCCACCTCTGAATGAATTCCCTCAAAGTTTCATTCGGCTTCTGCACACAATGCTGCAACTCGGGAAGCCCTGCTGGCCGCTTGCACGTGCCCTCAAAGGTTTGTACGAACACTCGAGATAGCTCTTCCTAGTTGTGTATACTGTCTGGGGCCAACTGAGTCAACCACGCTCGGGCTGACCCTTCCAACATTAGAGGGTGATGATTCATTGCTATTTCGTCATTTCCGCCCCGATCCGCATGACCACTCGGTAATCTTCAAGCCAAGTTTCAGTGCTTGGACTCCCGGTGAACTTATCGACTCGCTAATCTGTTGGAAGGTATCATCGCCGCTCGATGGCTCGCCAAAACACTCGGGCTCAAACATATAATCTGCTTCCACTCGGACGATCTCTCGCTAGATCTTCTCTGTGTGCTCTATTCCGCTGACCAGTGCCTTGAACGAGAATGGATCTCACATCAAGCTCGCTCTCTTGGGTCGACCGAACTCGCGCTTGTCCTCGTGATGACGCTCGTCATCGCTCGCCGAGGCATGTACGAAGCACTCCTCGGAGGAGGCGTTGGCACTCGACGACGATTGTCGCAGTCGAACTGACGATTGTACTGCCCACGACCTTCACGCCGCGGAGGCGATCTTGGGCTATGGGCCGACTGAACTGTATCTGGCACCACGGATCTACTGTGTATCCTATTCTGCGACTGAGACACCGTAGAATTCTGCTCTCCTGCCGCTCGGAGCAGGGCCCTGATCTGCTCCAACCCTCGGCCAGCCTCTAACTGAGAAGGATGAATCGACTCTGTAATTCGGGCCGCAGCAGTGAGGTTCTGAATCGGAGTACAGTATACCTTAGGTGGAGGTGGGAAAAGCTGCCGTCGACTGGAATCGGGAACTCGATCGCAGGCTCGCTTGTCGAGAGCACGCTGTAGGTTCTCCAGTTGAGTGCGCTTAGCCAAGTTAGCCAAGCGCGTCTCCTCCAAGGCCCGAGCCTCGGGAGTTTCCCCAACGATGGGCGTATGAAGTGCGTCCATGTTACGACGCCGAAGATCCTCTCTCTACTACGAAGAGAGAGGTTCGGGACGGTACTCCTGGTGGACACGTGATGGATCGCCGCCAGCTCCTTCGCCGTCCTCACGGCGAAAGCCAGGCGGGCTACACGGACCATCGACCATCAGGACTTCAACCGCAGGATCGCTGCTATCGCACTCGGTCGATGTCTCCGTGGAGCCAGTCAACAGATCGAACAGGCCATGGAGAGTTTCGTCGGGCTCGATTGCCGCGACTTGATGAGTGGTCGAACGCCGAGCCACCGTGTGCTTCACCCACCGCTGAAGCCACGACTGACCAGATCGCTTGCGGTGGCGCACAGCGGGGAGGGAAGATGTTGCCGGAGTCGACTGATACTGGGTCGACGGCTGCCGAAAAAGGACGCCATGAACGCACACGCGAAAGTGCATCGCCCCTCGCACGGGGAGCGCCTCGACATCAAGCGGAGCTTCCTGGAGCCACGCTGAGTCGTCGGCGACGAAAACGAGCGCGCCGAGACAGATCTCGCAGCCCTCAACCATCTCGCCACTGGAAACCATGATGATGATCGGAAAATAAACTTGCAACTTCACCAACAAGTCGCTAAGAAACCTGCCCCACGGTGGGCGCCAACTGTCGTGGTTCTAAGTCTGACAGTAGAAAGGGGGTAGGTATAGAGAGGCAAGATCTTAGCTATGGCGAAGATGTACACACGAGGTTTTACGAGTTCAGGCCCGTCTTAGAGGAAGTAACAGCCCTATGTCTCGGTGCCCGGAGGCGGTCGATTGGATTATGTGCGTTGTGTTACAGGTGGTCCGAACCCTTGTCTCAGAGGAGGGGGGTGGCTTATATAGAGTGCGCCAGGACCCCAGCCCACCTCCATTGCAAGGAGCTTAATGTACATAAAGTAAGAGCGTTATTGGTAACGGCAGCCTTAAATACTCTTAATGCTCATGAAGACTAAGGAGTGAATGCCCGACCATTGTGCGTTCTTACGACTCCTGGTCTTCGATATAGTCGAGTCATTCTCCATACGGTCGAGTGAAAGTGGGGAATGACGGTCGAGTGATTATATCGTCGAGTGGATTCTTGGTCTTCTTATCTTCTGGGGTAATGACCTTGGGTAGGACGTATAGGTCAGGCCTATGACCCTACCCCAGGTCTGTATCCTCATCACTACACTTGGCAGAGCGATGGCATGGAGGAGTAACCATTCATGGGGCCCCAGGAGGCTTTGTTGAGGGGGCATCTGGCCCCGGGTTACCGTCAGCGGGGTGGATTTCGCGGTCATCGTGGTGGCCATGGGGGCCGAGGAGTCCGGTACAGTCTGTCATGGTTCTAAGCCTGACAGTAGAATAGGGGGGTAGGTATGGAGAGGCAAGATCCTAGCTATGGAGTAGTTGTATACGCAAGAGATTTACGAGTTCAGTCCCTTCTCGGAGGAAGTAATAGCCCTACGTCTCGGAGCCCGAAGGCGGTCGACTGGATTATATGTGTATGAGTTACAGGGGTGCGAACCCTTTATACTGAGGAGGGGGTGGCTTATATAGAGTCCGCCAGACCCCTCCGACCCTCAGTCATGCAGGGTTTAAGGTACATTAAGATCTGGCGTTACTGGTAACGCCATACATAAAGTGCTACGATGACCATAAAGACTACTTAATGACCGACCATTTGTGTGTAGTGACTCTAGATCTCCTGGTGGTCGAGTGAGTGGCTTCATGGTCGAGTGTCTTCAAGTCCGTCGAGTGGAATCCTTCCAAGTTGACGAAAATGTAGTTTCTTCTAGAGATGTCCTTGGGGAGGGTATCTTGGACAGGTCCATGACCCTACCCTAGGTACATGGCTTCATCATTAGCCCCCGAATGGATCGAGGTTTGAGTGGGGAAGGAGTTGAGAACTCTTCCGACCCATTTTTTGTGTTATGAGTATGTCTTGTTCTGGATCAATGAATTCAGGTGACAGCACCAACTTCTTTTCCAGTCGCCTTGATCCATTCTTTGTATCCGTCGAGTGAAGTTTCTGTACTTGGAGATCTCCGAGCGACAGATCAGAGGAAATCTCTAGTCTGACAAGTTGCTCTGTAGTTCGCGGATTCAGCGGGATCTGAATTTTGGGAAGCGCGCGAGGCGGAGGAGGCCGCGGTACTCGGATGGGATAAGGCAGGAACGCCTCGATCTTTGCGCCACCTTTTTCGCCACGTATCGCGCTGCGATCGCTGCGGATATGACAGATCATCCGGCCTACCAAATACCTCGGAAGCAACCCCATATAAGGCGCCGGACGGGTTTTTTTGAACAGTGCGCCCTCATTTCCCTCTCCCTCTTCCTCGGACTCGTCCGTTGCGTTCGCCTCCATCCCCGCACTACTGCTCCTTGCACGCTTCGCCGACGACGATGGTGAAGGAGAAGACGACGGCTTTGGAGCGGGCAAAGAAGGCGACGGTGAAGGCAAAGGGAAGGGCGACCAGTCGGGGCGGATCCTCGTCAAGGGCTGGCCTACCGCAGGGCTGGATCCAGGGCGACTGGATCCGCTCGACGATCCGTCAGAAGGATCTCGACAACCTGGCCAATGAAGGGCTGATCCCCATGGATCAGCGAGGCTCCCGGGGAAGGAGTGGCAGCCGCAGCCTCAGGAGGGTGAGTGTGTCCTCTTGGCCACCCATGTTGACAGTGGGTTTTCTTTGCCTCCTCACCCTTTCTTTCGGGGATTTCTGAACTTCTTTGGGGCACAACTCCACCACTTCACACCCAACTCCATCGTGTATCTCGCGGCTTTCGTGTCCTTGTGTGAAAATTTCTTGGGTTGCCGGCCGCATTGGGGCCTTTTCAAACACATTTTCACCTGTCGCTCCCAGACGGTGAAAAAGGCCAATCCGAGTGACGAGAAAACCCAAGTGATTCAGATGTGTGGGGGTCTTGGGGTTCAAATGAGCGGGAAAAGTGCCTTTCTAGCCATGGTCCTTCCTGAGTTAGTCAGAGGGTGGCAGTCGACCTGGTTCTACTGCCAAGACCAGCCGACGCCAGGGCAGTCGACTGGACTCCCTCCTTTTTCCATGGACCGAGTGAGCATGCCGTCCTCTTTGAAGGTGGTTCCGAAGGAGAAGGCTCAGGTTAAGGTGTTGGTCGAGCGTGTAGTCCAGCTTATCCGTGACGGGGTGACCGGCATGGATCTCTTGGAAGTCTTCTTCCGACGATGCATCCAGCCGCTTCAATATCGAGACCATCAGATTTGGATGTATTCGGGCACTGAAGACACCACTCGGATCCACCCGGAGGAGGTTGAGGATGCCACCCTGGAGAGGTGGATGACTGCCATCACAGGGAACAAGGACAACCCTCGAGGAGCTAGAAGGATTCCTCCACTCGACCAGTCGTATGAAGTAGACAAGGTCCATTCTTGTATCTTTGACCGTGATCCTGCTTTCTCCATCCTGTTTGCTTAACATTGGTCGACTGACTTTTGTCTTGTTTGTTGTCTTCCAGGTCACTACCGAGATGTACTCGATGCCCAATGGGGCGCAGGAACAGATTGAGGAGGAAGAGGGGAGTGGAGGTGAAAGTCAGGAGGAGTGGCAATCTGATGGTGAGGAGGATGAAGAATACAACGGCTCTGGTGAAGAGGAGGAGGAGGAAGTCGACCCTCCCTGCACTGAAAGGCGATCCAAGCTCGCCCATGACCCCGCAGTCGAGCGTGGCAAAGTGACCGTGCCTGTTGGGCAGTCGACGAAACGCCCTTGGACGACCTCTCCGGCGCCGACTGAAAAAGCATCGAAGCAACCCTGAGCGGCGTCATCAAAGCCGACGAAGGCCCTGCCAAAGATGAGGATGGTGATTCCCACTATTTCCGGGTAATAGCAGAACTTGTGTTTTCTTGTTTGGTATGGATAATCTCTTGGTCGACTCATTGGTTAACCGACTGATTTCTGTAAATCTGCAGTGCTGCTACCTTCGAGACCTCAGCCAGGAACAAAGATCAAGAAATGGAAGATGTTGCCACCTCCAACCTTGGTATGATCTCTGTAGTTTCGCTTTTGGTCGATTGGATCTTAATTTTTAACTTTGAGTCTTTCCTGTAGCTCCACCTCATGTCATTGATCTCCCTGATGATGACGATGAGGAGCCACTGAGGCAGAGGAGGAACATGAAAGCGCCTGCTGGCAATACTGCTCAGGTTGTATCAGCACCTGAGACGATGGTTCCGGAGGGAGGCAATGTCACTCGGACTACCGTGTCCTTTGCTGTGCCGCTGACGAGTGCTCACCCTTCGTTGTCGAGTGCTGATCCGCCTTCCCTCTTCGCCACACACCATGTACCAGAGGACCAAGCAGGTGCTGCTAAGGAAGCTATACGCCAGGCGGGGGTCATGATGGAGCAGGTGAAGGCGATCCGAGACGCCAGCCAAGCAGCTTATGATGCAAGCTCAACTCTTCAGAGCAATGTCCAGGTTAGTTGATCACCGCTTGTTCTGTTGGGATATGGTACCTGAAAACTCTTCTTTCTGAAGATCTTAGTATCTGTACACCCGCTGGGTGTGTCGATTGATTGTTTGGATTGGTGGGGGCACGCTGAGTGCACCCACTGGGTGTAGTCCGCGAGACTATGGTGGACTGCTGGCAGTTGACTGTAGTCTTTATACTTTGAATTTGTTCACTCTAAGTTCTCCAATCGGTCTGGTCGAGTGGAATCTTGGAACCAGTGGGGGCACGCTGAGTGCACCCACTGGGTGTAGTTCCCGAGACCATGGTCGACTGTGGGCAGTCGACTAAGGTCTGAAGAACATTTTTTTAATGATACTGTGGCTGACTGCTGTCAGTTAGCTATGGTTTAGGATCATAACCTTTTTGTCTCTTTCGATTCGATCGATCGAACTGAAGTCGAGAGAACCAAGTGGGGGCACGCCGAGTGCACCCACGGGTGTAGTCCCCGAGACTACTGTTGAATATTTTGATTCGGCTGTAGTCTTAGAAATGCTACGATTTTTTCTCTTAGTCACTCGGAAGTGACCTATCTTTGATGTCTGTCGACTGACCTTTCGCAGAAATCTTGCAAGCTTGTGGTTTGTTATACTGAATTGGAGAGCAAACATATCCAGCTCGAACTTGACTTGAAGCTTGTCCAGGAGAACTTCACGAAGACGAAGGAGGAGGCAAAAGGTATGTTTGGTGAGAATCTTGATGACTGTCTTTATTTTTTGTCCATTCCTGATTCTGATCTCATTGTCACTTTGCAGATAAACTGAAGGAAGCTCTGAAGAAGAAGGACCTTGACCTCGCTGAGGCGCAGAAAGCAGCTTCGGACAAGACGAAGCTGGCAGAAGAAAAGCTCGCTTCAGTCGTTAAACTCGAAGAGGAGAATACCAATCTGAAAGCTGCTCTTGACGTGGCCAACAAGGAGGTCAGCCGCTTGAAGAATGACAAGATAGCTCTGAGTGACAAGGCCAGCGAACTGATGGGGAAGAAGAACAATCTGGAGGCTTATCTGGAAGGACTCGCCAAGACGTTATTCCTCATGCTTGAAGGTAATCTCTTTTATCTGACTGACTCGTTATCATCGACTCATTGTGGGACTGTTGGCTTAACTTCAAACTATGCTTACAGAATTCTGTCAAAACTTTGAGGAGGAGACCAGTTGACTGGAGACAAACTTGGACCCCATTAACTCTCATGTGAAGGACGAGGCTGCTATGAACGTGTTCCGACTAGAGTCTCGCGTTGCTGGTGTGGTGGACTACCTATCTCAACTAAAGGTTGCGGTGTCGCGGATCGACACGACACTCTGGCCAAGAGAGACGCTTCAAAATGACCTCGAGTCTTTAATGACTCGACTGAATGACGTTCCAGGTCGAGTGCAGGAATGGAAGAAGTCTTCCACCGTGTGGTGCCGATGTTGCTCGTCCTCGGTACGTGTTCATCGCAAGGATGCTCGAGAGGACAAATCTGCGCCCATCGGGTGGCCAATACCAAGAAGCATGACTTCCAATCTTTCATGGAGACCTTCATTGTTGCTGCCACTCGGATTGCCGATGGAATCGACTCGACCAGCTTTGTCGCCCTCCATCCTCCACCAAGAGTAAAAACTTCTATGCTTCACCTTAAATTTGCCTCAGAATGCCGAGTGGTTTTGTAACCGATAAACTTTTACAGGCTTGACGCCTGAGCACTTCTAAATCCGTTATCTGAACTTTGCTTATCGTTGAATATGCTTGCATTTGCCTTCGAGCGAATTTTCTTCTTCACTCGGAATATATTTTAATGCTTGAGACGCAACTCTGAGGTGGAAAGCCCAGTCGACCTGCACTTCACCACTTTTTGCAGGTAGGGATGGAGCACAGATGGAGTGCACATTGTATTTGTGGTGTAGCTCAGAGGGAGAAGGTAACAATCGACCTGCGCCTCGTCATCCTTGTAGAGCGAAATAGATTAAGTACTTAGGCGAGCACTGGGCTGCAGCTAAGCCCCCGAGTAGGAGGATTGCTCTCCACTCGGCGAGATTTACAGATACTTAGGCGAGCACTGGGCTGCAGCTAAGCCCCCAAGTGGGAGGTTTGCTCTCCACTCGGTAGGGTTTTCAGATACTTAGGCGAGCACTGGGCTATAGCTAAGCCCCCGAGTGGGAGGTTTGCTCTCCACTCGGTAGGGTTTTCAGATACTTAGGCGAGCACTGGGCTGCAGCTAAGCCCCCGAGTGGGAGGTTTGCTCTCCACTCGGTAGGGTTTTCAGATACTTAGGCGAGCACTGGGCTGCAGCTAAACCCCCGAGTGGGAGGTTTGCTCTCCACTCGGTAGGATTTTCAGATACTTAGGCAAGTACTGGACTGCAGCTAAGCCCCCCGAGTGGGAGGTTTGCTCTCCACTCAGTAGGATTTTTTGTGGCTTAGCTCCGAAGGAAAAGGTAGCAGTCGACCTGCACCTCGTCATCCTTGCAAAGCGCACATTGTATTTGTGGTGTAGCTTGGAAGGAGAAGGTAGCAGTCGACCTGCACCTTGTCATCCTTGCAGAGCGCACATTGTATTTGTGGCGTAGCTCGGAAGGAGAAGGTAGCAGTCGACCTGCGCCTCATCATACTTGTAGAGTGCACATTGTATTTGTGGCGTAGCTCGGAAGGAGAAGGTAGCAGTCGACCTGCACCTCGTTGTCCTTACAAAGGGCACATTGTATTAAATACTTAGGCAAGTACTTGGACGGCAGCTAAGCCTCCGAGTGGGAGGCTGGCTCACCACTCGGTAGGATTTTTTAAACTTAGGCGAGTACTTGGACTGCAGCTAAGTGTGACGCCCCCGATTCAATCATACACTAATCATGCACGCAAACGTGTACGATCAAGATCAGGGACTCACGGGAAGATATCACAACACAACTCTAAAAACATAAATAAGTCATACAAGCATCATAATACAAGCCAGGGGCCTCGAGGGCTCGAATACAAGTGCTCGATCATAGACGAGTCAGCGGAAGCAACAATATCTGAGTACGTACATAAGTTAAACAAGTTTGCCTTAAGAAGGCTAGCACAAACCGATACAGATCGAAGAGGCGCAGCCTCCCGCTCGATCCTCCTAAACTACTCCCGGTCGTCGCCGCCGCCCGCACGT
This sequence comes from Aegilops speltoides, assembly GCA_021437245.1. Classification (NCBI taxonomy): domain Eukaryota; kingdom Viridiplantae; phylum Streptophyta; class Magnoliopsida; order Poales; family Poaceae; genus Aegilops; species Aegilops speltoides. The sequence goes on from CM038145.1 coordinate 307,966,532, forward strand.
AGTAGTAGGCACCTCCAAGTAGTAGTCGCCATCGACGGTGGCGTCTCGCCTCGATTCCAAAGATCTGGTTGCGACAACCGTAATGAAAGGAAAGGGGAAAAAGGGGAGAAAGCAACCGTGAGTACTCATCCAAAGTACTCGCAAGCAAGGAGCTACACTACATATGCATGGGTATATGTGTAAAGGGCCATATCAAGGACCGAATCGCAGAATGCCGTAATAAGAGGGGATAGCTAATCCCGTCAAGACTACGCTCGCAGCCTCCGCCTTGCAAAGATGTAGAAGAGAGTAGTTTGAAGTCCTCCAAGTAGCATCGCCAAGTAGCATCTTCAAGTAGCATCTCCAAGTAGCATCTCCAAGTAGCATCTCCAGAGAGCATCGCATAGCATAATCCTACCCGGCGATCCTCTCCTCGTCGCCTCGATAGAGAGCGATCACCGGGTTGTATCCGCACTTGGAAGGGTGTGTTTTATTAAGTATCCGGTTCTAGTTGTCATAAGGTCAAGGTACAACTCCGGTCGCCCTTTACCGAGGGACACGGCTATTCAATAGATTAACTTCCTGCAGGGTGCACCACATAACCCAACACGCCGATCCCATTTGGCCGACACACTTTCTGGGTCATGCCCGCCTCGGAAGATCAACACGCCGCAGCCCACCTAGGCACAACAGAGGTCAAGACGCCGGTCTAAACCTAAGCGCACAGGGTCCGGGCCCATCGCCTTAGCACACCAAGACGCTACAACGCGGCCGAAAGTAGAACTAGCCCTTAATACAAGTGCAGAGCTTACGCCCAATCCGGTAGCGCGCCACTCGATCGGCCGACGCCAAGAAGGCTTCGCCGATACCACGACGCCGGATACCCATAACTACTCCCACGAGATGGTTAGTGCGTATAGACCAAATGGCCGCACTCGGATCAAATACCAAGATCTCGTTAAGCGTGTTATTATGAAGCAACCATGGGCGCCGATCAAGGCCAGCCCACCTCTCGCCTAGGTGGTCTCAACCTGCCCTGTCCGCTCCGACACAAAGATCCACACAGAGGGTCGGGACAAAGGTACTTTCAGCCCCAACTGCGGAATCACTCGCGGTACTCTTCGAGCGGACCCGACTTTAGTCACCATCCAGATAGGATGTATGTATGTATAGTATATACCGTGATCACCTCCCAAGTGATCACGGCCCGATAGCATAGCAAGGCGATCGACAAGAATGTAGGGCCAATGATGATAAACTAGCATCCTATACTAAGCATTTAGGATTACGGGTAAGGTATCAATGATCAGAGCAACAATGACAAAGGCTATGCATCGTAATAGGATCAACGAAAGCAAGAATATGCTACACTACTCTAATGCAAGCAGATAGAGGAGAATAGGCGATATCCGTGATCAAGGGGGCTTGCCTGGTTGCTCGCATAAGTAGGGGTCGGTGGCGACGAGTCGACCACAGGGGCATCAAAGATCGCCACGGGTCTACCGGAGAGAAGAGGGGGAGAAACAAGAATACATAGCAAGCAAGTGCATAACAAGACAACAAGCGAGCTAGACGTGTTCTAACGCTGTATGAGGTGATACCGTGAAGGGGGAAACATCCGGAAAGTACCCCTTGTTCCGTGTTTTCAGACAGATGAACCGGAGGTGAAATGTTGCAGTTCACTATGCTAGGGACGTGGTGGACGAACGGGCTGCGATCCGGATTCGCCTCGCTGTTCGAGCATCTTTCATGTAGAAAGTATTTTCATCTCGAGCTACGGTTTATTTATATGATTTTCTAAAGTTTTAAATCATTTTTAGTATTTATTTAATTAATTTAATTCAACATTATCCAAAACAGTGCACGCTGACGTCATCATGACGTCAGCAGTCAACAGAGGTCTTGACTGGTCAAACCGACGTGTGGATCCCGCATGTCATACTCTGTTTATTCTAATTAGGGCTTAACAAATCTAATTACTGTCTAATTAATTAACAATAGTTAATTAGGTTACCTAAGCAGGATTAATTTAGTTAATTAATTAATTAATTAAATTTATTACTATTATTATTATTTATCCTTTTTTTATAAAACCGTTCTGGGGGTGGGGCCCGTTTGTCAGAGGCCCTAATTAACCTAGATAGGGCCCGCTGGCAGTGGCACAGCCAGGCAAGGCAGAGGCCGTGGTCGGGCATGCGTGCACGCACAGGGGGGGGCGCCGACGGCCAACCAAGACGGCAGCGGCGGCGGGGTCGGAACCGGAGCGTGCGGGCGAAGGCGGGACGCAGGGGGCGGGCGGTAGTGAGCGGAGCCGAGCGGGAGCCACGCGCGCGGCACGCCCGTGTCGTGGCGCGCGGGAATGGAGGTCGCGGCGAGCGCGACAGGGGGCGCGTGCGGGCATGCTCCGCATGCGGGCACGTGTGCGAAGGTGCAGCCATGGGTTCGGCGGGGTCGTGGTGAGCGCGGGATGGGAGGAAAAGAGGAGGCCGGGGGGGCTCACCAGCGGCTGCAGGGGATCGGGGCGGCGAGGCTCGATGCAGCCGTCGAGGGGGAGATGAGGACGACCGGTGAAGGAGAGGCGAGGAAGCGGCGAGCGATGGCGTCGGGGGCGGCTCCAGGGCGACGTGGCAATGACGGCGACGCAGGGGAGGACGACGGCGCTGGCGGGTAGCCTTCGGTGACGGGTTCGGGCGACATCGATGGGGCGAAGCGGCCTTTTTGGGAGACGGCAGTGCACGGTAAGGAGAGGGAGGAGGCCGAGAGGTGCGGCGCCGGTGAGGTGGCGTCGCGGAGGAGGATGGAGGCGCGATGCGGTGGCGACGGGCGCGACGGTCGGGGCGCCGTTGGCGTCGGGGACGCGGTCGTGGCCCGATCCAGATCTGGATCGGGGAGGAGAGGGGATCGTGGGGGTGGGGGCGAGAGGTGGGGTAGTGGGCTAGGGTGGCTAGGGTTTCGGGAGGAGGGCAGTGGATAAGGAGGACTGGGGGAGGCCGGCTGGACCGGCCTGGCGGCCTGCTGGGCCGTGGCCCAGTGGGGGGGGTCTGTTGTGTTTTGTTTTGTTTTGTTTTCCTTTCATTTTTTTTCTTTTTATTTATTTTCCTTTCTGTTTTATCCAATTTAAAATATTTATGCATTTTTTTAAAAATGTGTTTACTTCACCATAATTATCTATGCAATATTTGACATGGTCCGAACATTTTTGTTTTAAAGTTTGAAAACTTTGTTTGTTTGCCAAAAATCCAAATTTGAATTAATCGCTTTTGAACTAACGCGAGATTAGCGACAAGAACGGAGGTGACATGGCGTCATTAGCAGAGGTTATTGTAGCTTGATTATCCCAAGGCCACAATTCTCCTCCATTACAAGAAATCTCGTCCCGAGATTTAAGAGGGGAGTAAGGGGGAAAGTTCTGGTTATCTTAACGGATCTTCTCGAAGAAGTTAATCCCTTTCGTTGATGCCTTCAATTCTTTATTCCAAAGCATCATGATTAAGTTGTCGTCCTTCCTTCGGGGTACTCCATCGTACTTACGAATAGGTAGGGGGCAGCTTTTCCACAATAGGATGTTTACAAGGGAAAATCATCCGGGGGTATCCCAAGAATGAACATATGAGTATCTCACGAGTTGAACAAATGAAACACATCAAGAGCAAAGTGATTCAGTATTGTGGCTGAAACCAAAATACATCATCTCAAGGAAGGTGGCTTGTGAATTGCTTACGAAGCCAAGTGCGAGCATTGACTTTAGGAACAGAGGGTACAAGAGAATCAGGTTTCGATCCTGTGGACCTGTGGGTTATGGGCCCACCATGTGGGTTAAAAGTAGGAAGGGTAACGATGTCTTGCATGACAATGTAAGCAAGGCATGTCAGAGGATAGCCTCTCAGTTATGTCGGCAACAACATAAGTACCAAGGGCGAGGGACGAAGAGAACCATTTTTCCGGCTCGTTGAACGAGGCGGACCAATAGGCAAAGTTCTCATCCATCGGTGGTTACCGGAATGTCATCAACAATAGAAACAGGGTCTTACTGACAGAGTTGTACACCGAGGTGTTTACATAAGCAGTGGATTAATACTGCTTAGATTATATAGATCACAAGAAAGGTCAAACAGACCAATGGAAAGGAAAATGTCATCATTAGGTTAAACAGAACAATGGAAAGGAAAAATGTGTTTAAACACATATTTCAGGGGTATATCCTTCCCAAGGACAAGCAGAGCATGATATCCACGATAGGATATAACGTAGAAAACCCTTTTGGTAAGGCGAGAAAAATTTCATGACATTAACCATACAACGATGTTTGGATAATAGAGCAAGAAACATTTAGCATTGGGCTTCAAATGTTCTTGTTGAAAATCAGAGTACCACAGACATGCTTCGAGATAGCATTGACATGGTCTTCAAGCAAAGGTCAGACTTTGGATAAAGGAAGGATCCATCAGGAACAACTTGTAGAATAAGTCTTACAATTTCCTCATGGAAGAATAGATAACCTTGCAGAAAAGGAATCTATAACAATAGGGCCTCTGGTCAGGTGTGCTAGGCATGACATCATCTTACCGGGTCATCTACGAACCATCATCATAACTCCTGGAAAGTTGTCCCAACCATCATATCTGACCGAGATTCAGATCCGATTATTGTCACGATACCTCAGACTCAGGATGCCTGAGAAGAAAGGTGCCACACAAATTGACGGGATGACACTGTAAGATTCTCGGGAAATGAACTATGAAGTGATTTCCGTTATCAAGAATTCATCATTAACCCAAGGAGAGGACAAGGAGGTGGCTGATGAACTAAGCGACAATTCACCAAAATTTCCAAAGGATGGATTTCCACCATTACGTGAATAAGGAGATAACATTTGTCAGATCAAAATGATATATTGATGTATGCTTGAGGAAAACATACACAATTTAACAATGGTTGAAAGGTGCACCCGAAATATGGGCTGGGTTGCACGGCTACCCTGGAATGGTGATTCAATAATCAATAGTCTAAGAATGAAAGGCCGACCATTAACTTCAAAGCAATAGGGTTGCTAGATAGGCGGAATCCAAACAGCACCGTTCACTTGTTGGTACCCCGTATGGGATCAACGCGAGGACCAAGAAAGAATGGTGATTATGAGGAATATCACTATAGCAAGAATCCTTAAGAGGTGGAGCAATCCTCACAACATTCTTGACATCAAAGATGGTAATACTCCGCGGTAGAATCATAACATAAGTTGGATAACAAGGAACTCAAGGTACAACACAAAACAGAACAATTTTTGTGTTGAGGAATGCAATAAAGTTGTGGATGATAACCCAAACCATCAAGGGCAAAGGATGCTATTTCTCATCAAGAATTCGATAGATATCTTGGAAGACCTCAGAATGTTGATGATGATCACGACACATTTGTCGAGAGGTTTCGAGAAGATGTAACTGATCGGTGATGACATCAAGTCAACGGAAATGATGAAGCCAAAAGTCATTGGGACCATGGGTACGACACAAACTCGAAATCAAGCTTGCTGTTCAAGGAAAAATGATATGATGAGGAAAAGCGACGTAAGCTTAGCTCATCGTCGAAAATTGTGCTCCGGGAAGAAGGGCCCAGTAGCACAATGAAAAATAGCACGGTAATGATGTAGCCGAACAGGCTAGGAATGGCGTGATCGGGTACAAACTCGTAAGTAAAGAAGATTACTAAAAGTTGTTGAACCGTAGTGCGGACTCGGTTCAGTTATCGGTGTCTTTGAGTGTTTAATAACTCGGAGCCCGTGAAAAATTGGAATCAGTGAGAATGTAGCACTTGATGAAGAACTCATAAGAAGTTATGCAGTTCCATTATAATCTCGAGATACCAGGGGGGTAACTCGACGTCAGATCAAAGTAGAGGTTGGACTGGGGTATTGCTCTCTGTAAGACAAGTGCTTAAACTTGCACGAGAAATGGTATTTAAAGGAGAACATGGTCGGAACCACGATTGCAAAAGATCAATCCACCGATACCAAAAGGATAATATATCAAGGAAATAGTTACAAGAAGCTTCCATGATAGGATCTACATCGTGTCCATGGGCATGAACACAATGTTCAAGGTCGACTCCCACTTTTCCAATGCATAACCTTTCATTCACTTCTCGCTCGATGAAGTTGCGGTGTTGAAATTTTATCCGCCAAACATCGAAGAGTATGGCTCGTGAAAACTTTCGAGTTCACAGATATTAAGGAAGGCATAGATTCAAGCCATCGGGCTTCTTAGAACATATACCACTTAACTTTAGGAGTAATTAACACAAACTCGATAGTAGAGCAAGTTAAAAGCGGATGATACAATTTACCAAAGGCATTATATACCCATGGAAAGGTTCTCAAGGTTATTCAATATGAAGGACAACGCCGGATAGAATCCAACAAAGGAACCGATGGTCCACAAGGGATCCGGTGAGCATCGATACTCAACCAGAGGAAGAAGAATGCACGAGCATCATATTATAGAACATCTGAACAATTCGATGCTTAGATAACAAAGGAATTATGATTTCCAAAACAAGGGATCAGAAGCAGACGCTTTGATCAAGGATGGATAAGTAGGATAGACCAAAGGCACAATTGACGGCAAATAGTTTGGTCGAGAACCAGCTCATGTTCAAAAATGATGTCTGAGCCAGAAAGATAATTTAAAAGGATCAACTGATGATTGCGTGCTTTCACACACATGTTGAATCAATAGGATCAAAATGATCGTGTCAAAGGATACTAATGAATATTGCTACACATATGGAAAGCATCCATATTGCAAGCAGACAAGTATTTGCCGAGCAATAGTTTGAAGAGGATACTCGGAAGATCGGGTAGTATTTCCAAGTATTTTGAAAAGCATATGAACAACTGGGGATAAGCGGATACTCGATAAGTGCGAGAATTATCCGTAGGGGTATTCAGGTGACAAAGAACAACAAGGCAATAAGCTCAAAGGATTATCGAAACAATGACGAGTATTTCGGGGTATCTTGTAATAACAAGACTAACTGGGGATGAATGTAAGAATAACAACTGCAAGTAGTTATCCATAAGGGTTGACGGTGGAAGGGGAATTGCAAATGCGATGAAGACAAGTTCTCGGGTTAACCGCGGTGAGTATCTTCAGGGTCTTCATGTGCAGCAGACGATCCTTAGTAATAAGGGGCTCTCCGGGTGAAAGTGATAACAAGATCCTAATGTTAGATTTAGCAAAATTCATTTAACCCGAATAGAAGAGAGATCAGAGTCCCAGAGTAAAGGTCGAGGAGTAAAAGATCCTAATACCACCCAATGGCGACGTGGGCCCGTAAGGCACACAGCCAAGTTAGTAAAAGTTTTTGCAATGTCTAGACTCGACTTCGGCCAAGGAGTGTGGAAGGGGGAGTCCTACAGGCAGTCGGCTCTGATACCAACTTGTGACGCCCCCGATTCAATCATACACTAATCATGCACGCAAACGTGTACGATCAAGATCAGGGACTCACGGGAAGATATCACAACACAACTCTAAAAACATAAATAAGTCATACAAGCATCATAATACAAGCCAGGGGCCTCGAGGGCTCGAATACAAGTGCTCGATCATAGACGAGTCAGCGGAAGCAACAATATCTGAGTACAGACATAAGTTAAACAAGTTTGCCTTAAGAAGGCTAGCACAAACCGATATCAGACGAAGAGGCGCAGCCTCCCGCCAGGATCCTCCTAAACTACTCCTCGTCATCGCCGGCCCGCACGTAGTAGTAGGCACCTCCAGTGTAGTAGTCGCCATCGACGGTGGCGCTCGCTCTTGGATTCCAAAGATCTGGTTGCGACAACCGTAATGAAAGGAAAGGGGAAAAAGGGGAGAAAACAACCGTGAGTACTCATCCAAAGTACTGCAAGCAAGGAGCTACACTACATATGCATGGGTATATGTGTAAAGGGCCATATCGGACCGAATCTGCGTAATGCCGTAATAAGAGGGGGTAGCTAATCACGTCAAGACTACGCTCGCGACCTCCGCCTTGCAAATGTAGAAGAGAGTAGTTTGAAGTCCTCCAAGTAGCATCGCCAAGTAGCATCTTCAAGTAGCATCTCCAAGTAGCATCTCCAAGTAGCATCTCCAAGAGCATCGCATAGCATAATCCTACCCGCGATCCTCTCCTCGTCGCCTCTGTTAGAGAGCGATCACCGGTTGTATCCGCACTTGGAAGGGTGTGTTTTATTAAGTATCCGGTTCTAGTTGTCATAAGGTCAAGGTACAACTCCGGTCGCCCTTTACCGAGGGACACGGCTATTCAATAGATTAACTTCCTGCAGGGTGCACCACATAACCCAACACGCCGATCCCATTTGGCCGGACACACTTTCTGGGTCATGCCCGCCTCGGAAGATCAACACGCCGCAGCCCCACCTAGGCACAACAGAGCGGTCAAGACGCCGGTCTAAACCTAAGCGCCGCAGTCCGGCCCATCGCCTTAGCACACCCGCGTTCTATAACGCGCCGAAGCGTAATTAGCCCCTTAATACAAGTGCGGGCTTACGCCCAATCCGCGCGCGCCACTCGGTCGCCGACGCCAAGAAGGCTTCGGTGATACCACGACGCCGGATACCCATAACTACTCCCACGTAGATGGTTAGTGCGTATAGACCAAATGGCCGACTCGGATCAAATACCAAGATCTCGTTAAGCGTGTTATTATGAAGCAACCATGACGCCGATCAAGGCCAGCCCACCTCTCGCCTAGGTGGTCTCAACCTGCCTGTCGCTCCGACACAAAGATCCACACAGAGGGCCGTCGGGACAAAGGTACTTTCAGCCCCCAACTGTGAATCACTCGCGGGTACTCTTCGAGCGGACCCGACTTTAGTCACCATCTCAGATAGGATGTATGTATGTATAGTATATACCCGTGATCACCTCCCAAGTGATCACGGCCCGATAGTATAGCAAGGCGGTCGACAAGAATGTAGGGCCAATGATGATAAACTAGCATCCTATACTAAGCATTTAGGATTACGGGTAAGGTATCAATGATCAGTAGCAACAATGACAAAGCTATGCATCGTAATAGGATCAACGAAAGCAAGAATATGCTACACTACTCTAATGCAAGCAGATAGAGGAGAATAGGCGATATCCGGTGATCAAGGGGGCTTGCCTGGTTGCTCGCATAAGTAGGGTCGCCGGTGGCGTAGTCGACCACAGGGCATCAAAGATCGCCACGGGGTCTACCGGAGAGAAGAGGGGGGAGAAACAGTAAATACATAGCAAGCAAGTGCATAACAGTACAACAAGCAGAGCTAGACGTGTTCTAACGCGGTATGAGGTGATACCGGTGAAGGGGGGAAACATCCGGGAAAGTACCCCCGGTGTTCCGTGTTTTCGGACAGATGAACCGGAGGTGAAATGTTGCAGGTTCACTATGCTAGGGACGTGTGGTGGACGAACGGGCTGCGTATCCGGATTCGTCTCGTCGTTCTGAGCATCTTTCATGTAGAAAGTATTTTCATCTGAGCTACGGTTTATTTATATGATTTTCTAAAGTTTTAAATCATTTTTAGTATTTATTTAATTAATTTAATTCAACATTATCCAAAACAGTGCACGCTGACGTCATCATGACGTCAGCAGTCAACAGAGGTGTTGACTGGTCAAACTGACGTGTGGGTCCCGCATGTCATACTCTGTTTATTCTAATTGGGGCTTAACAAATCTAATTACTGTCTAATTAATTAACAATAGTTAATTAGGTTACCTAAGCAGGATTAATTTAGTTAATTAATTAATTAATTAAATTTATTACTATTATTATTATTATTTATCCTTTTTTTATAAAACCGTTCTGGGGGTGGGGCCCGTTTGTCAGAGGCCCTAATTAACCTAGATAGGGCCCGCTAGCAGTGGCACAGCCAGGCAAGGCAGAGGCCGTGGTCGGGCATGCGTGCACGACAGGGCCGCCATGCCAACCAAGACGGCAGCGGCGCGGGTTCGAACCGAGCGTCTTGGCGAAGGCGGGACGCAGGGGCGGCGGTAGTGAGCGGAGCCGAGCGGGAACGCGCGCGCGGCACGCCGAGGTCGTCTTGGCGAGAATGGAGGTCGCGCGAAGCGCGACAGGGCGCGGCTTGGCGCGCTCGCATGCGGCACGTGTGCGATGGTGCAGCCATGGGTTCGGCGGGGTCGTGGTGAGCGCGGGATGGGAGGAAAAGAGGAGGCCGGGGGGCCTCACCAGCGGCTGCAGGGGATCGGGGCGGCGAGGCTCGATGCAGCCGTCGAGGGGGAGACGAGGACGACCGGTGAAGGAGAGGCGAGGAAGCGGCGAGCGACGGCGTCGGGGGCGGCTCCAGGGCGACGTGGCAATGACGGCGACGCAGGGGAGGACGACGGCGCTGGCGGGTGGCCTTCGGTGACGGGTTCAGGGCGGCCACTGATGGGGTGAGCGCGGAGCTCGGGGGAGACGACGCGGTGCACGAAGGAGAGGGAGGAGGCCGTGAGGTGCGGCGCCGGTGAGGTGGCGTCGCGGAGGAGGATGGAGGCGCGATGCGGTGGCGACGGGCGCGACGGTCGGGGCGCCGTTGGCGTCGGGGACGCGGTCGTGGCCCGATCCAGATCTGGATCGGGGAGGAGAGGGGATCGTGGGGGTGGGGGCGAGAGGTGGGGTAGTGGGCTAGGGTGGTTAGGGTTTCGGGAGGAGGGGAGTGGATAAGGAGGACTGGGGGAGGCCGGCTGGACCGGCCTGGCGGCCTGCTGGGCCGTGGCCCATTGGGGGGGGTCTGTTGTGTTTTGTTTTGTTTTGTTTTCCTTTCATTTTTTTCTTTTTATTTATTTTCCTTTCTGTTTTATCCAATTTAAAATATTTATGCATTTTTTTAAAAATGTGTTTACTTCACCATAATTATCTATGCAATATTTGACATGGTCCGAACATTTTTGTTTTAAAGTTTGAAAACTTTGTTTGTTTGCCAAAAATCCAAATTTGAATTCGAATCGTTTTGAACTAACGCGAGATTAGCGACAGTAACGGAGGTGACATGGCGTCATTAGCAGAGGTTACTGTAGCTTGATTATCCGGGCGTCACACTAAGCCTCCGAGTGGGAGGCTGGCTCACCACTCGGTAGGATTTTAAACACTTAGGCGAGTACTTGGACTGCAGCTAAGCCCCCGAGTGGGAGGCTGGCTCACCACTCAGTAGGATTTTCAAGTACTTAGGCGAAACGGATTCGGAGCTAAGCCCCCGAGTGGGAGGCTGGGTCACCACTCGGCAGGATTTTTTGTTTTTTACAAACTTAGGCGAAACGGATTCGCAGCTAAGCCACCCACTGGGGGATTTCTCACATAAACAAAAGTAACAACAATCACTAGGAAAGTTATAACACTGTTGTCTTTGATAAATAAACTACAGAAGTACTTTTATTACATCTCATACGAGTGAATACTTAAGTATAAAAGGGGCGGAGCAGCTCCACGTTCCAAGCTCGTGGCTCGTCGATCTGGCGATCGACATTGTAAAGGCGGTATGCTCCATTGTGGAGGACTTTGGTGACGATGAAGGGACCTTCCCAAGTAGGAGCAAGCTTGTGTGGCTTCTGCTGATCCACTCGGAGAACCAAATCTCCTTCTTGGAAGGCTCGACTCTTCGCATTTCTGGCATGGAATCGATGCAAGTCCTGCTGATAGATAGTCGATCAGATCATGGCCATCTCTCTTTCTTCTTCTAGAAGGTCGATTGCATCCTGTCGGGCTTGCTTTGCTTCATCTTCAGTGTAGAGCTCGACTCAGGGTGCATTGTGAAGCAGGTCACTCGGCAAGACCGCTTCAGCTCCATAAACCAGGAAGAATGGAGTTCTCCCAGTCGACCGATTAGGAGTGGTCCTTAATACCCAAAGAACTGACGGAAGCTCGTCGACCCATGCGCCTGCTGCGTGTTTGAGATCGCGCATCAGTCGGGGTTTCAATCCTTTGAGAATTAGACAATTGGCTCGTTCAGGTTGTCCATTCGACTGGGGGTGAGCGATTGAAGCATAGTCGACCCATGTGCCTTGAGAGGCGCAAAAGGCTCTGAATTCATTGGAATCGAAGTTTGACCCATTATCAGTGATGATGTTGTGCGGCACTCCATATCTGAACATTAACTCTCTAATGAAGCTGATAGCGGTGCCGACATCAAGGTTCTTGATAGGTTTAGCTTCAATCCACTTAGTAAACTTGTCGACTGCTACCAGTACATGGGTGAAGCCGCTCCTGCCAGTTCTCAGTGGTCCAACCATATCCAATCCCCAAACAGCGAAGGGCCAGACGAGTGGAATGGTCTTCAAGGCTGAGGCGGGTTTGTGCGATATATTGGAGTAAAACTGACACCCTTCACACTTGTCGACTGTTTCCTTTGCCATTTGATTTGCTCTTGGCCAGTAAAATCCCGCTCGGTATGCTTTAGCCACAATGGTCCAAGAGGATGCATGATGACCATAGGTCCCCGAGTGGATATCGTCAAGGATTATCCGACCTTCTTCTGGTGTTATACATTTCTGACCGACTCTAGTCGCGCTTTCACTGTACAACTGTCCCTTTATCACGGTAAAGGCTTTGGATCGATGGACGATCTGTCCAGCCTCTTCTTCATTCTCTGGGAGCTCTTTCCTTAGGATATACGCGATGTACGGCTCTGTCTAGTCGGGAGTGATGACCAAAACTTCCATGATCAGGTCGACCACAGCTGGAACTTCAACTTCAGTCAGATCCGTGACACTCTTTGGATGTGGAGCTTCTTCTGTGAAAGGATCTTCTTGAACTGATGGTGTATGGATGTGTTCCAAAAATACATTACTAGGAATGGCTTCTCTCTTGGAACCTATTTTTTCCAAATCATCAGCCGCTTGATTTTTCAGTCGGGGTATATGATGAAGCTCTAACCCCTCAAGTTTCTTCTCTAGCTTTCACCTTTGATTGCACTAACCACCATGATCGGACTTCGACGCCCCACTCCTTCATCACCGATTAACCACCAAATCTGAGTCGCCATAGACCATGAGGCGATGGACGCCGAGTGAAATGGCCATACGCAACCCATACAAAAGTGCTTCGTATTCTGCTTCATTGTTGGAGGAATCAAAGTGGATCTGGAGCACATATCCGAGCTTATCTCCTCGGGGAAACCAACACTACCCCACACCGAACCATTCAAAGATCTTAGAACCATCAAAGAACATGGTCCAAAGGTTCGAGTGAACCTGATTCGTAGTTGCTGCTCAATCCACTCGGCGATGAAATCGCCATCGCTGGGACTTGATGGCTTTTTTGCCTCAAACTTGATATCAAGGGGAAGGAGTTCAATCGCCCATTTTGCCACACTTCCAGTTGCATCTCTGTTTGCAGAATCTCTAATAATGGGGCGTCGCTGACGACTGTAATGGAATGATCAGAGAAATAATGAGCAACCTTCTTCGTGGTCATATAAATCCCATATACAAGCTTCTGATAATGAGGGTATCTTTGCTTCGATGGGGTCAACACTTTGGAAAGATAATATACTGGGCGCTGAACTTTGAAGGCTTTTCCTTCTTCTTCCCGCTCGACCGTAAGTACTGTACTGACGACTTGTCCTGTGGCTGCAATGTAAAGCAACAAAGGCTCTTTGCTGACAGGGGCAGCAAGCACCGGCTGGGTGGAGAGCAGAGCTTTTAGCTCTGCAAACGCTGCATCAGCTTCGGGAGTCCACCCAAACTTGTCAGACTTCTTCATCAGTCAGTAAAGAGGCAATGCCTTTTCACCGAGGCGAGAGATGAATTGAGTTAAAGCGGCCAAGCATCCAATAAGCTTCTGGACGTCGTGCACACGCATGTATGCTCATTCGAGATATAGTGCCAACTTTTTCGGGTTGGCGCCGATTCCTCGCTCGAAATGAGGAAACCGAGTAACTTTCCACGAGGAACTCCGAATGTGCACTTTGATGGATTAAGCTTGATATCATACCTCCTGAGATTGGCAAATGTTTCAGCGAGGTCAGTCAACAGGTCGGAACCCTTCCGTGATTTGATCACAATATCATCCATGTACGCTTCCACATTCCGACTGATTTGAGTGAGCAAACACTTCTGAATCATCCTCATGAACGTGGCTCCGGCATTTTTAAGGACGAATGGCATGGTGACATAGCAGAAGCACCCGAATGGAGTGATGAAAGCTGTTTTAATCTCGTCGGGTCCATACAGACGGATCTTATGGTAACCGGAATAGGCATCTAAAAAAGACACGCACTCACATCCCGCAGCCGAGTCGACTATTTGGTCGATGCGGGGGAGAGGAAAATGATCTTTCGGGCAGGCCCGATTGATATGTTTGAAGTCAATGCACATGCGAAGTGACTTGTCCTTCTTGGGGACCATGACAACATTGGCGAGCCACTCGGGTGGTAAATCTCTGGATAAACTCCGCTGCTAAGAGCCGATCCACCTCCTCGCCAATGGCCTTTCTCTTACGGATGGCGGACCGTCAAGATGTTCCTTGATGTGTTTTACTTTTGAGTCGACTCATGGCGATGCTCACCAACCCCTAGGAACACCGGCATGTCGTGAGCTTCCATGCGAAGATGTCCCAGTTCTCACGGAGGAACTGGATGAGCACTTCTTCCTATTTAGAGTCGAGTGTTGTGGAGGTATGAGTCGGAGCAGCACTGGGGTCGGTCGGGTGAATGTGAACGGGCTTCGTCTCACCGCACGACTGGAATGCTGACTGTGTGGCGGGATTCTTGGCCCGCAATAAATCACTCAAATATGCAGTTTTCTGGTATTCCTGCAGCTCTACCACTGTTATCTGAGCATCAGCGATCTTTGAGCCCTTCTGAAAGCACTCTTCTACCTTTTTCCGATTGCCAGTAATGGTGATCACACCCTTGGGACCAGGCTTCTTCAATTCGAGGTACACGTAACATGGTCGAGCCATGAAGCGTGCATAAGTTGGCCGGCCTAAAATAGCGTGATAAGCACTCTGGAAATCCACAACTTCAAATGTCAACTTTTCTTTGTGGTAATGCTTTGAATCGCCGAAAACTACATCAAGAGCAATTTGGCCGAGTGACTCAGCCTTCTTCCCAGGAATGACTCCATGGAAACTCATGTTGTTTGTATCGAGTCCGGACATCGGAATGCCCATCCCTTTTAGCGTCTCCGCATACAATATGTTCAGGCCACTGCCACCATCCATCAAGACTTTGGTCAGTCGAGTGCCTTCGATGACCGGGTCGACCACCAAAGCTTGCCTCCTAGGGTGGCAATTTGTGTCGAATGATCGGACTGGTCAAATGTGATGGCAGTCTGAGACCATTTCAGATAACTGGGAGTTGCCGGAGCAACCATATTCACCTCGCGGTTGATAACTTTCAATCGACTTTTGCTTTCAACATCAGCAAAAATCATCAGGGTGGAATTGACTTGGGGATATCCACCATCACTATCTTCTTTGTCTTCAACTTTGTCCGACTCTTTTTCCTTATCCTTGGACTGTTTTCCCTAGAATTGCTGGATCAAGAGCCGACACTGTCGAGTGGTATGTTTCGCGTAAATGAATTTACCCTCCTCATCTTTCTTCGTGTGGATGTGGCACGGCAAATCCATCACGTCATTTCCTTCCTTGTCTTTCACCTTCTTATGGTTCCAAGACCCTTTGGGCTTCCCTTTAAACTTTCCTTGAGTCACGGCCAAGGCTTCTCCAGGAGCAGCTGGCTCGGCTTTCCGCTTCTGCTTTCGACTGGAGTTCCCTCCCCGGTTTCATGAGCGGTCGGCTTGTACTTGCCACTCCGGAGCCGATCCTCTTCTTCACCATTGGCATATTTGGTGGCAATCTCCATCATTCAACTCAGAGTCATGTCTCCGGTCCGACCGAACTTCAAACTTAACTCCCTATTCTTAACGCCTTCCTTGAAGGCACAGACTGCCTGGTGATCAGATATATTCTCCACCGTGTGATGCAATGTGATACACCTCTGGATGTAATCCCTCAGAGTCTCATTCGACTTTTGCACACAAACTGCAGCTCACAAGCCCGCTGGTCGCTTGCAAGTTCCTTCAAATGTTCGACAAACACTGGGCAAGATCTTCCCAAGTGTAAATGCTGCTAGGTGCCAACCGATTCAGCCATGCTCTGCCGAGCCCTCCAACATAAGAGGTAGGTGTTTCATGGCCACCTCATCATTGCCGCTAAATCTGAACAGCCACTCGTTAGTCCTCGAGCCAAGTATCGTGCTTGGACTCACCGGTGAACTTACTAACTCCAGTCGCCAACCTAAAGTTGGGAGGAATCACCGCGCTTTGATGGCTCGCTAAAACACTCGTCCCGAGACATGAACTCGCTGCTGGTGGGAACATCTCTGTCATGGCCTTCTCGGTGAGCTCTGTTCGGTCGACCAAACCTTGAACGATAATGGATCTCGCATCAAAGCTCGGTTCTCTGGGTCGACCGGATCCTTCGCCAACACTATGTTTGGCGCTTTGTCATCTTGTTGCCGAGGGCGTCTGACCCACCCCTTGGGGAGGAGGGCACTCGACGCCGATCATCGTGATTGAATCGGTCATCATACCGCTCACGCCGCCTCCACGCCCCTCATGTCTCGGGGTGATCTTGGGCTATGGGCGATCGGATCAGATTCGCAGCGACGGATCTGCTGTGAATCCTATTTCATGACTGCGATACAGCTGAATTTTGATCTCCTGCTGCCCGGAGTAAATCTCTGAACTGCATCAAGCCTCTGCCAGCCTCTCACTGAGAGGGTTGAATCGTCTCTGCTATACGAGCTGCAGCTGCTAGATTCTGAATCGGAGTTCGATATACCTGAGTTGGTGGTGAAAAGAGTTGACGTCGACTGGAGTCTGGGACCCGTTGCCGTGCACGCTCGTCGAGTGCTCGCTGGAGGTTCTCCAGTCGAGTGCGCTCAGCCAAGTTGGCCAAACATGCGTCCTCTAAGGCACGGGCCTCGGGGATTTCTCCAACGATAGGAGTATGCAGCGCATCCATATTCCGGCGACGAAGATCTTCCCTTTGTAGCGACATGAGGGGCTCGTGCTGATATTCTTCGTGGGCGTGCGCCGGATCGCCTCCGCCATCAACTCCGTTGGTGTGGGGAAAACCGGGAGGACTGCGTGGTCCATTGACCATCAGAACCTCCGCCGCCGGATCAATGTTGTCGCACTCAGATGCAGTCTCTACGGAGCCAGACGACAGGTCGAACAGGCCGTAGAGAGATTCGTCAGGCTCGATCGCTGCGACTTGGGGAGTGGCCGACTGGCGAGCCACCGCGTGCCTCACCCACCGCTGAAGTCTCGACCGACCGGAGCGCTTGCGCCGGCAGGAGACAGGGAGGGAGGACGAGTGAATACTTAAGTATAAAAGGGGCGGAGCAGCTCCACGTTCCAAGCTCGTGGCTCGTCGATCTGGCGATCGACATTATAAAGGCGGTATGCTCCATTGTGGAGGACTTTGGTGACGATGAAGGACCTTCCCAAGTAGGAGCAAGCTTGTGTAACTTCACGATCCACTCGGAGAACCAAATCTCCTTCTTGGAAGGCTCGACTCTTCACATTTCGGCATGGAATCGATGCAAGTCCTGGCGATAGATAGTCGATCGATCATGGCCATCTCTTTTCTTCTTCTAGAAGGTCGATTGCATCCTGTCGGGCTTGCTTTGCTTCATCTTCAGTGTAGAGCTCGACTCAGGGTGCATTGTGAAGCAGGTCACTCGGCAAGACCGCTTCACTCCATAGACCAGAAGAATGGAGTTCTCCCAATGACCGATTAGGAGTGGTCCTTAATACCCAAAGAACTCGACGGCTTCGTCGACCCATGCGCCTGCTGCGTGTTTGAGATCGCGCATCAGTCGGGGTTTCAATCCTTTGAGAATTAGACAATTGGCTCGTTCAGGTTGTCCATTCAACTGGGGGTGAGCGATTGAAGCATAGTCGACCCGTGTGCCTTGAGAGGCGCAAAAGGCTCTGAATTCATTGGAATCGAAGTTTGACCCATTATCAGTGATGATGTTGTGCGGCACTCCATATCTGAACATTAACTCTCTGATGAAGCTGATAGCGGTGCCGACATCAAGGTTCTTGATAGGTTTAGCTTCAATCCACTTAGTAAACTTGTCGACTGCTACCAGTACATGGGTGAAGCCGCTCCTGCCAGTTCTCAGTGGTCCAACCATATCCAATCCCCAAACAGCGAAGGGCCAGACGAGTGGAATGGTCTTCAAGGCTGAGGCGGGTTTGTGCGATATATTGGAGTAAAACTGACACCCTTCACACTTGTCGACTGTTTCCTTTGCCATTTGATTTGCTCTTGGCCAGTAAAATCCCGCTCGGTATGCTTTAGCCACAATGGTCCAAGAGGATGCATGATGACCATAGGTCCCCGAGTGGATATCGTCAAGGATTATCCGACCTTCTTCTGGTGTTATACATTTCTGACCGACTCTAGTCGCGCTTTCTCTGTATAACCGTCCCTTTATCACGGTAAAGGCTTTGGATCGATGGACGATCTGTCCACCTCTTCTTCATTCTCTGGGAGCTCTTTCCTTAGGATATACGCTGTCGTACGGCTCGTCTAGTCGGGAGTGATGACCAAAACTTCCATGATCAGTCGACCACAATTTGGAACTTCAACTTCACGGATCCGTGACACTCTTTGGATGTGGAGCTTCTTACGTGAAAGGATCTTCTTGAACCGATGGTGTATGGATGTGTTCCAAAAATACATTACTGGGAATGGCTTCTCTCTTGGAACCTATTTTTCCAAATCATCACCGCTTGATTTTTCATCGGGGTATATGATGAAGCTCTAACCCTCAAATTTCTTCTCTAGCTTTCTCGGTGCATTGCACTAACCAAATATGATCGACTTCGACGTCCCACTCCTTCATCACCGATTAACCACCAAATCTGAGTCGCCATAGACCATGAGGCGATTTGACGCCGAAAGTGAAATGGCCATACGCAACCCATACAAAAGTGCTTCAGATTCGCTTCATTGTTGGAGGAATCAAAGTGGATCTGGAGCACATATCTCGAGCTTATCTCCTCGGGGAAACCAACACTACCCCAAAGACCGAACCATTCAGCATCTTAGAACCATCAAAGAACATGGTCCAAAGGTCGAAAGTGAACCCGATTCGGTAGTTGCTGCTCAATCCACTCGGCGATGAAATCGCCATCGCTTGGGACTTGATGGCTTTCTTTGCCTCAAACTTGATATCAAGGGGAAGGAGTTCAATCGCCCATTTTGCCACTCTTCCAGTTGCATCTCTGTTTGCAGAATCTCTAATAATGGGGCGTCGCTGACGACTGTAATGGAATGATCAGAGAAATAATGAGCAACCTTCTTCGTGGTCATATAAATCCCATATACAAGCTTCTGATAATGAGGGTATCTTTGCTTCGATGGGGTCAACACTTTGGAAAGATAATATACTGGGCGCTGAACTTTGAAGGCTTTTCCTTCTTCTTCCCGCCGACCGTAAATATCTTTATCGACGACTTGTCCTGTGGCTGCAATGTAAAGCAACAAAGGCTCTTTCTTGTGAGGCGCAGAAGCACCGGTTGGTGGAGAGCGAGCTTTTAGCTCGCAAACGCTGCATCAGCTTCGAGTCCACCCGAACTTGTCAGACTTCTTCATCAGTCGGTAAAGAGGCAATGCCTTTTCACCGAGGCGAGAGATGAATTGAGTTAAAGCGGCCAAGCATCCAATAAGCTTCTGGACGTCGTGCACACGCACAGGGCGTTCATTCGGAGTATAGTGCCAACTTTTTCTGGGTTGGCGTCGATTCCTCGTTCGGAAATGAGGAAACCGAGTAACTTTCCACGAGGAACTCCGAATGTGCACTTTGATGGATTAAGCTTGATATCATACCTCCTGAGATTGGCAAATGTTTCAGCGAGGTCAGTCAACAGGTCGGAACCCTTCCGTGATTTGATCACAATATCATCCATGTACGCTTCCACATTCCGACTGATTTGAGTGAGCAAACACTTCTGAATCATCCTCATGAACGTGGCTCCGGCATTTTTAAGGACGAATGGCATGGTGACATAGCAGAAGCACCCGAATGGAGTGATGAAAGCTGTTTTAATCTCGTCGGGTCCATACAGACGGATCTTATGGTAACCGGAATAGGCATCTAAAAAAGACACGCGCTCACATCCCGCAGCCGAGTCGACTATTTGGTTGATGCGGGGGAGAGGAAAATGATCTTTCGGGCAGGCCCGATTGATATGTTTGAAGTCAATGCACATGCGAAGTGACTTGTCCTTCTTGGGGACCATGACAACATTGGCGAGCCACTCGGAGTGGTAAATCTCTCGGATAAACTCCGCTGCTAAGAGCCGATCCACCTCCTCGCCAATGGCCTTTCTCTTCTGGATGGCGGACCGTCGAAGATGTTCCTTGACAGGTTTTACTTTTGAGTCGACTCGCAGGCGATGCTCAGCCAGCCCCCTAGGAACACCGGGCATGTCAGCAGGCTTCCATGCAAAGATGTCCCAGTTCTCACGGAGGAACTGGATGAGCACTTCTTCCTATTTAGAGTCGAGTGTTGTGGAGGTATGAGTCGGAGCAGCACTGGGGTTGGTCGGGTGAATGTGGACGGGCTTCGTCTCACCGCACGACTGGAATGCTGACTCTGTGGCGGGATTCTTGGCCCGCAATAAATCACTCGAATATGCAGTTTTCTGGTATTCCTGCAGCTCTACCACTGTTATCTGAGCATCAGCGATCTTTGAGCCCTTCTGAAAGCACTCTTCTACCTTTTTCCGATTGCCAGTAATGGTGATCACACCCTTGGGACCAGGCTTCTTCAATTCAAGGTACATGTAACATGGTCGAGCCATGAAGCGTGCATAAGTTGGCCGGCCTAAAATAGCGTGATAAGCACTCTGGAAATCCACAACTTCAAATGTCAACTTTTCTTTGTGGTAATGCTTTGAATCGCCGAAAACTACATCAAGAGCAATTTGGCCGAGTGACTCAAATTCTTCTTCCCGTGAATGACTCCATGGAAACTCATGTTGTTTGTATCGAGTCCGGACATCGGAATGCCCATCCCTTTTAGCGCCTCCGCATACAATATGTTCAGAGCCATCGCCACCATCCATCAAGACTTTGGTCAGTCGAGTGCCTTCGATGACCGGGTCGACCACCAAAGCTTGCCTCCCAGGGTGGCAATGTGTGTCGAATGATCGGACTGGTCAAATGTGATGGCAGTCTGAGACCATTTCAGATAACTGGGAGTTGCCGGAGCAACCATATTCACCTCGCGGTTGATAACTTTCAATCGACTTTTGCTTTCAACATCAGCAAAAATCATCAGGGTGGAATTGACTTGGGGATATCCACCATCACTATCTTCTTTGTCTTCAACTTTGTCCGACTCTTTTTCCTTATCCTTGGACTGTTTTCCCTAGAATTGCTGGATCAAGAGCCGACACTGTCGAGTGGTATGTTTCGGGTAAATGAATTTACCCTCCTCATCTTTCTTCGTGTGGATGTGGCACGGCAAATCCATCACGTCATTTCCTTCCTTGTCTTTCACCTTCTTATGGTTCCAAGACCCTTTGGGCTTCCTTTAAACTTTCCTTGAGTCACGGCCAAGGCTTCTCCAGAGCAATGGCTCGGCTTTCGCTTCGCTTTCCGAGTTCCCTCCCGGTTTCATGAGTGGTCGGCTTGTACTTGCCACTCCGGAGCCGATCCTCTTCTTCACCATTGGCATATTTGGTGGCAATCTCCATCATTCAACTCAGAGTCATGTCTCCGGTCCGACCGAACTTCAAACTTAACTCCCTATTCTTAACGCCTTCCTTGAAGGCACAGACTGCCTGGTGATCAGATACATTCTCCACCGTGTGATGCAATGTGATACACCTCTGGATGTAATCCCTCAGAGTCTCATTCGACTTTTGCACACAAACCTGCAGCTCTGTCAAGCCTGCTGGTCGCTTGCAAGTTCCTTCAAATGTTCTGACAAACACTCGGGCAAGATCTTCCCAAGTGTAAATGCTGCTAGGTGCCAACTGATTCAGCCATGCTCTGGCCGAGCCCTCCAACATAAGAGGTAGGTGTTTCATGGCCACCTCATCATTGCCGCTGCCAATCTGAACAGCCACTCGTTAGTCCTCGAGCCAAGTATCAGGCTTGGACTCACCGGTGAACTTACTAACTCCAGTCGCCAACCTAAAGTTGGGAGGAATCACCGCGGCTTTGATGGCTCTGCTAAAACACTCTGGTCCTGAGACATGAACTCTGCTGCTGGTGGGAACATCTCTGTCATGGCCTTCTCGGTGAGCTCTGTTCCGGTCGACCAAACCTTGAACGATAATGGATCTCGCATCAAAGCCTGGTTCTCTGGGGTCGACTGGATCCCTTCGCCCAACACTATGCTGGCGCCTGTCATCTTGCTGTCGAGGGGCGTACGACCCACCCCTTGGGGGAGGAGTGGGCACTCGACGCCGATCATCGTGATTGAATCGGTCATCATACTGTTCACGCCGGCCTCCACGTCCCTCATGTCTCGGGGGTGATCTTGGGCTATGGGACGACTGGACTGTATTCGCAGCGACGGATCTGCTGTGAATCCTATTTCATGACTGCGATACAGCTGAATTTTGATCTCCTGCTGCCCGGAGTAAATCTCTGAATTGCATCAAGCCTCTGCCAGCCTCTCACTGAGAGGGTTGAATCGTCTCTGCTATACGAGCTGCAGCTGCTAGATTCTGAATCGGAGTTCGATATACCTGAGTTGGTGGTGAAAAGAGTTGACGTCGACTGGAGTCTGGGACCCGTTGCCGTGCACGCTCGTCGAGTGCTCGCTGGAGGTTCTCCAGTCGAGTGTGCTCAGCCAAGTTGGCCAAACACGCGTCCTCTAAGGCACGGGCCTCGGGGATTTCTCCAACGATAGGAGTATGCAGCGCATCCATATTCCGGCGACGAAGATCTTCCCTTTGTAGCGACATGAGGGGCTCGTGCTGATATTCTTCGTGGGCGTGCGCCGGATCGCCTCCGCCATCAACTCCGTCGGTGTGGGGAAAACCGGGAGGACTGCGTGGTCCATTGACCATCAGAACCTCCGCCGCCGGATCAATGTTGTCGCACTCAGATGCAGTCTCTATGGAGCCAGACGACAGGTCGAACAGGCCGTAGAGAGATTCGTCAGGCTCGATCGCTGCGACTTGGGGAGTGGCCGACTGGCGAGCCACCGCGTGCCTCACCCACCGCTGAAGTCTCGACCGACCGGAGCGCTTGCGCCGGCAGGAGACAGGGAGGGAGGACGACACAGGGGTCGACTGATACTGGGTTGACGGTTGCCGTAGGAGGACGCCACGGACGCACGCGCGGAAGTGCGTCGCCCCGCGGACGGGGAGCACGTTGATGTCGAGTGGAGCCTCCTGAAGCCAAGCGGAGTCGTCGGCGATGAACGTGAGCGCGCCGAGACGGATCTCGCGGCCCTCAACCAAAACTCCGCCTAAAACCATGATGAAGGAGATCAGAACAATCACAACTTCTCCAATAGGTCACTAAGACACCTGCCCCACGGTGGGCGCCAACTGTCGTGGTTCTAAGCCTAATAGTAGAATAGGGGGGTAGGTATGGAGAGGCAAGATCCTAGCTATGGAGTAGTTGTATACGCAAGAGATTTACGAGTTCAGGCCCTTCTCGGAGGAAGTAATAGCCCTACGTCTCAGAGCCTGGAGGCGGTCAACTGGATTATATGCGTATGAGTTACAGGGGTGTGAGCCCTTTATACTAAGGAGGGGGGTGGCTTATATAGAGTCCGCCAGACCCCTCCGGCCCTCAGTTATGCAGGGTTTAAGGTACATTAAGATCTGGCATTACTGGTAACGCCATACATAAAGTGCTATGATGACCATAAAGACTACTTAATGACCGACCGTTTGTGTGCAGAGTGACTCTAGATCTCCTGGTGGTCGAGTGAGTGGCTTCACGGCCGAGTGTCTTCAAGCCCGTCGAGTGGAATCCTTCCAAGTCGACTGAAAGGTAGTTTCTTCTAGAGATGTCCTTGGGGAGGGTATCTTGGACAGGTCCATGACCCTACACTAGGTACATGGCTTCATCACCGTCCACGACAGCCACCGCCGCCTGCTGTTGACCAGATGGTGGTTGACGAGACCGTTGTGGAGCAGGTTCTGTCTGGGCAAGCTATGGAGGTGGTCTCGGCGCTTGCCTCTGCTGAGATTCCCGGAACGGAGTCCGGGTTGACGGCGATAGTTGAGGCGTCTGACAGGACTGAGTTTGAGAGGGTGTCCAAGTGGGCGCGTAACAAAGAAAACATGTTGTGCTATAGATGTGGTGGCAAGGGACATTTTATTGCTGAGTGTGCGGCTGAGCTGTGTGGCACTTGTGGTAAACCAGCACACGAGTCAGGGGACTGTCCGTTTTTGAGAGATCAGGCACCATCACTCATGATGTATGGGGTGTACTGTGCTGAGCTTACTTTCTTTGAATCTCCGGAGATGGAGGTTCCTGATGAGACTTTGAATTTGACGATTGGGTTAGTCAAAATTGCCAGAGGAGAGGTCTCGGAGGCACAGATTGTTTAGAGGCTCAAAGAGTTAGCTCCTGGGGATTTCCAGCGGGAGCTTGTTAGTATCGAGGACAAATTGTTTTGGGTTGAGTTCCCGTCTGTTCATGATCTTCAGAGACTTCTGAGCTTTGGGATGTGCAAGGTGCCAGGTACTGATGGTGTGCTAGAGTTTCACGAGTGGAAGATGATTGAGCCTATGGGCAAGCCTCTGACTCAGGTTTGGTTGCGGTTCTCTGGGGCTCCATCCAAGCCGATGCAGGATGCCCGGGTCGTGGCTAGTTTGGGTATCATGGTGGGTAGACCAGAGCGAGTGGATATGGACTTCACCAGAGCCCACGGGATTGCCCGTCTTCTGGTCAGTGTGCTGAACATCGAGTATGTGCCTGAGGTGGTAAAGTGGGCATATTGAGGCCACGTCTATAACTTAGTCATTGAGTTCGAGGATGAGAGTCTGTTTGCCGAGGTGACCAATGGGACGGATACGGATATGCACGAGGGTGATGATGATTCGGCTCTAAAGGAGGCACCAGCAGCTGA
This sequence comes from Aegilops speltoides, assembly GCA_021437245.1. Lineage (NCBI taxonomy): Eukaryota > Viridiplantae > Streptophyta > Magnoliopsida > Poales > Poaceae > Aegilops > Aegilops speltoides. The sequence goes on from CM038145.1 coordinate 307,991,628, forward strand.
CAGTGGGCGAGAGTTGTCCAATGCGTTGGTTGCTGACTCTCAGGCGTCTGCGGATGGTACGGCACCACCTTCTACGGTGCCTACGACTGCTCTTAGATTCAGGTCTTTCAAACCAGCATCTGCACCTCGGAGACTTTGGAGTGATTGGGTGGAGTCTGATGAGGTGTTCGAGCACATGCTACCGGTATTGGAGTCTGAGCAGTCTATGGATCCTATTTTTGGGGCGTCACCGATCTCGGTCAGGGCTGAGGCGGAGGAGGCCGGTCTCGCTGGCGGGTGTCCGAAGATGGTGATTTCGGATTCCTCCACTGCGGTCGTGGTACCTCAGCTTCAGCAGGCGGTGCTTTCTGTTGATGGGGCGTGGGGCAGGTGACCTCGGTGCTCTCATCGGAGCTTGCGGAGGACGAGTTCCGGACGGTGCAGCTTGATTCTTCGGGAGGGAGGCCGAGGCTGCTAGCCACGGCTCCTTCCTCCCCTTTTGCTGGGTCGGCTACGCTGACGCCGGCGTTGCTTTCCGGAGAGGGTTCGGGGCAGGTGGCCTCGGGGCTCTCTTCTCCGAGGGCGCCTAGGGAGGCTTGCTTGCCTTCGGCGCCGGCGACGATGTCTGGCCGTTGGGCCGGGGTGGATGGGGAGCTCGGGCGGGAGGCCCTGGTTCCACCTTCCCCCGGTTTGGTGTTCTCGAGTGCAGCTACTCAGGAGGAGGTGATTGCGTTCGGTGGTATTCCGGATCCGGTCTCTAAGGGGCGACAGTTGAGTAGCCGTCTCCAGGACCATCCGGAAGTGGACGACATTCAGCAGCGGTGCGCTATGAGGGCGGCCAAGCTTCGTGATGTGGAGGTCACTACTGGTATGTCCGTCAATATCTCTAATTCTAATTTGTATTTTTCCAATGATGAGATTATCAATAATGCGAATCAGCTAGGAATTTCACTAGGTAGTGATGATAGTGAAATCTCAACCTCGGTTAATGATATGCTGGATCTAGAGGCCGAACGGGCGATTGAGATGATTCGTAACTTAGCTGCGGTCAAACCCCTGAATGATTCTGATATCGACGCTTTAGGGGTCAAAGCGCTCGATAATCTTTGTGCGGATCTGGCTCAACCGTCTTCTAAGCCTGAGGAGGAGGATGAGCGAGAGGACAAAGTGGATTTGCGTACCTCTGCGACTGGTTGTGAGGACCAGCTGGAGGGTTTAAATGCTCCTAAATGCAAATGGAAGTGGAAGATCTACCCAGTTTCCGCAGTGCGTCGGAGCGCTCGGATACGAATAGCTAAAAAATTCCATGACGAGATATGAAAGGAATCTTTTGGAATAGCAGAGGTCTGAAAGACTTGGCTAAAAGAAGGTTTCTTGCTGAGGCTTCTATTGAGCATAAGTTGGACTTTATCGCTTTGTCGGAAACGGGTAGAGCCAACTTCTCGCCACAATTTCTCAATACTCTTTCGAGGGGTATTGATTTCGATTGGCATTGTCCACCTCCGCGAGGAAGATCGGGTGGGATTTTACTCGGAGTTAGATGTGATTCGTTAGAAGTCCGAAGCATGGTCATGGGAGATTTCGCTGTTAAGTTTAGGGTGCGGTCGAAGACAGATGGGTTTAACTGGGCTTTGGTGGCGGTATATGGTGCCGCACAGCCCGAGCTCAAACCGGATTTTCTGGCTGATCTGGTTAGGATTTGTGGTTCTGAACAACTACCTATCCTGGTGGGGGCGATTTTAATATCATCAGAAGGAGTGATGAGAAGAATAATGCCAATTTTGACGGCCGATGGTCCTTCATGTTTAACACAATCATTGAAAGCCTAGATTTGCGTGAGATAGAGCTTTCGGGCCGAAAGTTTACCTGGGCTAATGTCATGCCAAATCCGACGTTTAAAAAGCTGGATCGAGTCTTGGCTAGCGTCGAATGGGAGCAGAAATTCCCATATGTTACAGTCCAGGCGCTTACTCATGGTATTTCTGATCACACGCCTTTATTCCTTGACTCTGGGGAGGCCACCCACTTGGGAAATAAAAATGTTTTTTCTTTCGAGCTTGCTTGGTTTGAGAGAGAAGGTTTCTTGGATCTCGTAGCCAGAGAATGGGCTAAGGATGCAGGAGGTCGGTCTGCGCTCGAGCGCTAGCAGAATAAAATTAGGCACTTGAGAAGTTTCCTACATGGGTGGGCTAAGCATCTCAGTGGGATTTATAAGGTGGAAAAGGAACAGCTGCTTACGCTTATTCAGTCCCTTGATGTAAAGGCCGAAACCATGATACTGCCAGCCTCGGAGCTTCATGACAAGCTTGATGCGGAAATGAGGCTGAAAGAGCTCCTTCGTGAGGAAGAACTAAAGTGGGCGCTTCGGGCTAAGGTCAGTAGAGTCGTCCCGGGGGACACGAACACACAATTTTTTCACTTGATCGCCAATGGTAAGCATAGAAAGAAGAGGATCTTTCAGCTTGAGCAGGATGAGGGAACGATTCTTGGTCAGGAAAACTTAAAACACTATATTACTGAGTATTACAAGCAGCTGTTTGGGCCTCCAGAGGACAACTGTGTGTCGCTGGATGAGTCTAGGATTGAGGATGTTCCTCAACTGACGGCTGTTAAGAATGATATTTTAGTCGCTCCTTTTTCTGAGAAAGAGGTGTTTGAGGCCATTTCCCAGATGAAGAATAATAAGGCTCCTGGCCCGGATGGTTTCCCGGCAGAGTTCTATAAGAAGTGTTGGCATATTATTAAAGGAGATCTCTTGCCGTTGTTCAATGATTTATTCTCTGACCAGCTTCATCTTTTTCAGCTGAATTTTGGAACGATAACCTTACTTCCCAAGAAGACAGAGGCAGTGCGGATTGAGAAATTCCGGCCTATATGTCTTCTCAATGTTAGTTTCAAATTTTTTACCAAGGTTGGGACGAATAGGCTCACACAGATTGCGCATACTGTGGTGCAGCCTACTTAGTCTGCTTTCATGCCGGACAGGAACATCCTTGAAGGGGTTGTGGTCCTGCATGAAACGCTCCATGAGATTCACACGAAAAAACTTGATGGCGTTGTTTTCAAGGTGGATTTCGAGAAAGCGTACGACAAAGTCAAATGGCCTTTCCTTCAACAGGCACTACACATGAGGGGTTTTGATGAAGCTTGGAGATGACAAGTTGAATCCTTCACGCAAAAAGGGAGTGTTGGAATTAAAGTGAATGACGATATAGGTCATTATTTCCAGACACACAAGGGCCTGAGACAAGGTGATCCAATGTCTCCTATTCTGTTCAACATTGTCGTTGACATGTTGGCAATCCTGATAGGTAGGGCAAAGGAAGCTGGCCAAGTAGGTGGCCTAGTGCCTCATCTAGTTGATGGTGGTGTGTCCATCCTGCAGTACACTGATGATACAATCATCTTTATGGAGCATGACTTGGCAAAAGCGAGAAATATGAAGCTGGTGTTATGCCTTTTCGAGCAATTGACCGGTCTGAAGATTAACTTCCATAAAAGTGAGTTGTTCTGTTTTGGGAGAGCCAAAGAGGAACAAGATGCATATAAGCAACTGTTTGGTTGCGAATTAGGAGCACTTCCGTGCACTTACCTAGGTATCCCCATTCATCATCGTAAGTTGACAAACAACGAGTGGAAGTGTATCGAGGATCGGTTTGAGAAGAAACTGAGCTGCTGGAAGGGCAAACTCATGTCATATGGAGGCCGATTGATTCTCATTAATTCGCGCTCACGAGTCTGCCTATGTTCCTTTTGTCCTTTTTTGAAGTACCAGTTGGAGTCAGGAAAATGTTGGACTTCTATCGTTCCCGTTTCTTCTGGCAGAGTGATGAACTTAAGAGAAAGTACCGTTTAGCCAAATGGGACGTCATCTGCCGACCGAAAGACCAAGGGGGTCTTGGTGTTGAGAATCTTGAGGTCAAGAACAGATGCCTTCTCGATGAAGTGGCTATATAAGTTAGCGGTGAGATCGAAGCTACTTGGTATGATTCTGCGTAACAAGTATCTGCACTCAAAGACTTTGTCGCAGGTGACAGTCAGGCCGACTAATTCGCCGTTCTAGAAAGGCTAATGAGAGTCAAAGATACTTTCTTTATTAGAACAAAGTTCATTGTGGGTGATGGCAATATCACTCGCTTCTGGGAGGATACTTGGCTGGGGGAAGCGTCGTTGGCGCTTCAGTATCCGTCGCTATATCATATTGTGCAGCGACGCGATGCTCTGGTTGCAATGAGTTTGCAGTCCACTCCCCTTAATATTCAGTTTAGGAGGGTGCTTGTTGGAGACCGGTGGGAAACTTGGCTTCATTTGGTGAGTAGACTGATGGAGGTTCAGCTTACTCATCAGCCCGATCAGTTGTGTTGAAAGCTTACTAGATCTGGGGAATTCACAGTCAAGTCGATGTACATTGATGTCATCAATTCTAGTGTTATTCCTAGTTCCAAATATGTTTGGAAAGTTAAGGTTCCTCTGAAAATCAAAGTGTTTATGTGGTTTGTACATAAACAAGTCATCTTAATGAAAGATAATTTGATTAAGCGCAACTGGACAGGCTCTACTAGGTGTAGTTTCTGTGATCGGGATGAAACTATCAAGCACCTCTTCTTTGATTGCCCGTTGGCGAGGGTATTGTGGCGCTCGGTGCAAATTGCATTTAACATTACTCCTCCGAATTCGGTCAGGTCGTTATTTGGAACGTGGCTTGTTGGGATAGAATCCGAAACAGCGAGACAAATTCGCGTAGGAGCGTGTGCGTTGTTATGGGCAATTTGGAACTGCAGAAATGATTTGGCTTTTAACAGAACAACAACTATTCATTTTTTGTAGGTTTTATTCTGGACTACTGCGCTAATCCGTATGTGGTCCTTACTCACTCCGACGGGGGCCAGGGAGCGTTTGGTTACTGGATTTCTCCGGTGGGAGATGGTAGCGCGGGATATCTTCAACCGGTTTGGATGGCGGTCATGTAATAGGATAGGCGATTAGTGTACCTATCTATCTTATGCCAGCCGGTTGTGGCTTTTGGGCCTTTTTTTGATTTTGTTGCTCTTTGTGAGCCAGCTTTTCATTTTGTTGCAGACTGCAAGACTTTGTTAAACTACTTTATTTATTTATAAAGGTGGCCGGATGCATCGTTCTGATGCAGAGGCCGGGGAGTCCCCCCCTTTTCGAAAAAAAGGGTTCAACGAAGAAGATTGCGACTTTAGGGCGTTAGTCCTTAGGGGCATGTGCATAAAGACTCCCCGTCTGTCATCGACGAGGTCAAGCCGGCTTCGGAAGGGTAGGGTGGACATGAATAAGCAGGCTCGTTTTGACGGAGGTAAAAATTGTTCGATGGTCAAGAGACCTCTTATTTTTGTTATGCTTAGGGTGCTTCATACTTCTCCTGAGCTTTCATGGTAAATCCATGTTTTTTCTCCGCAAACAAAAGATTGTTACGTGCTTATCACTTGGAGATTTTGCTCTTGATCTGTCTCCCTTCCAATCAGCCTGAGAGTAGTTAAACAACCACACTTTTGACAGGAAACCACGGTACCATTGTCGGGTAAACCTAGTTTAAGTTTAATCCTAGTTGCCTACTACACTAAGCCGAGTTACAGGTAATCTATGTCTTGTAATAATATAGCCTAAATTAAAGATCTCAGAACATGAAGTGCCCATCATTTCAGGGAAGCCACCGTTGCCACGCGCGAGCTAAGGTCGACTTTGAGCCAAGACGAAGCAAATCCCAAGGTCATACCTCCATACTTCACGCAAAGACAGAAGGCGTACACCGTCGCCGTTCACGGGGCAGAATGCTTCCGCTGCACCTCTCGCTGCGTCGTACTCTACTCCTCTGCATATCAACTGGTTTTGCACCGTGCAAGCCCTGTTCAGAAATCGCAGAGTGGCGCACACCGTTCGCAATGAAATCGCAGCACAGGAAGCTCCCCACACCGACGCCATCCGTCTCGACGGCGACGCTCCTCCTGCTCCCCCTCGCGCTCCTCGCCGCCGTGCTCATGGTCGTGTACCCCAACGAGTTCGCCCTTCAGTCGTCGCTGGCCGGCGCCGGCTGCCCTGACGGCGCCAGCGTCGCGGCGCACCACGTCGTCGCGCAGGCGGCCCCGGACTTCCGGCTGCTCATGGGCGTGCTGACCCTGCCGAGCCGGTACGAGCGGCGGCACCTGCTCCGCACGGTGTACGCGCTCCAGCAGCCGAACCTGACGGCGCGCGTCGACGTCCGCTTCTTCTTCTGCCGGATCGAGTCGGACGAGCAGCGCCTGCTGGTGGCGCTGGAGGCGATGCGGTACGGCGACGTGGTGGAGCTGGACTGCCCGGAGAACATGGACAACGGCAAGACGCACTCCTACTTCTCCAGCGTCCCGGCGCTCTTCGGCGACGGGGCGTACGACTTCGTGATGAAGGCCGACGACGACACCTTCTTCCGGCTGCCGCAGCTGGCGGAGTCGCTGGGCCGCGCGCCGAGGGAGGACCTCTACTACGGCTGCATGGTGCCGTGCGACTACGTGCGCGGGTGGAACGAGTACATGTCCGGCATGGGGTACGTCATCTCGTGGGACCTCGTGGAGTGGATCGTGGCGGCGGCGGACCAGATCAGGAACCACACGGTCGGGCCGGAGGACAGGACGCTCTACTCCTGGTTCAGCGGCGCCGGGAAGGCCAAGAACCGGGTGGACGTGAAGCCGGCCATGTACGACTTCCCGCAGCGAGGCGCCCCCTGCGCCCACGAGCTCGTGCCGGACACCATCGCCGTGCACCGGCTCAAGAACAACTTGCGGTGGTCCATCACGCTCAAGTACTTCAACTTCACCTCCGAGCTCCAGCCCTCCAAGTTCTATCGCGTCCTTTGATGGAACGAGCGAGAGGCTGATCTTATGTATACGTAGCATTTTGAATTTGATTTTGGTTGCCCGAGTCAACGGTCTGTGAAGTTGATTTTTTATTTCATTTTTCTACTCCTTACGCCATAAAGTTGCATGGCTCGATGCGAAACAATGAGAGTATCTGTTCAAGAAGATCAAGTGGTCTTTATGTAGGGAAACACTTGTTATACGTCTGATAAAAAGCAAACATCAGGTCGAACCATTGCCGTTAATTTGCACACCATCACCCGGTCGAGAGCATGTTGAAAAATCGACGAACGCCCGAGTAAAATGCACAAAACCACCACTTTAACGTCATATCTTTTGAAAACCACCACTTTACAAAACGTGATACTTTGCATTGCACCGAAAATTTGACGGTGACAAAAAACATTGAACCAAAATTTGATCTCGTTTTGACGTGGCCGATCACGCGCGGGCCGATAACGGTGACGGCGCGCCACTAACGGCCGTTAACTGCTCTGTCCGAAGCGACCAGACCGGCCCTCACTCCCCTCCCTCTCTCCCATCTCTCTCTCTCTCTCTCTCTCTCTCTCTCTCTCTCTCTCTCGCGCGCGCGCGCGCGGGCATGGCGGCGATGGCAGCTCCGGATCCATAGGCGGAGGAGTTGTGGGGGACAAGGTGTGGTGAATAGAGCGAGTCACCTTGGCTGGCCGGTGTGGTAGGGGAAAGATTGTGTGGCGACAACATATTTATTGAGCTACAGTCAAATTGGCTAGATTAGGAGCAATTTTTTTTATCTGCAGTCAAATGGTGCTAGTCGAGCTCTAGGTGAGCTGCCTCCCTCTATCTGTTAGCAAATCACTGCGTGTGCTCCATATTTGGAAACTAGGGTTTGGTTTGGTGGAATTGAAGCAATTTTTTTGTTAACTGAACCTTGTTGTAAACTGAATTCAGTTAACTGTATCTTGTTGTTTGTGGCTGAATCTAGTTGTGAACTAAACATAATTAACTTAACCTAGTGGTTAACTGAATCTAGTTAACTGAACCTAGTTGTTATCTGAATTTTGTTAACTGAACCTAGTTGTGAACTGAATCTTGTTAACTGAACCTTGTTAACTGAGCCTAGTTCTTGAATGAACCTAGTTGTTAACTGAATCTTGTTAACCGAACCTAGTTCTTAACTGAACCTAGTTGTTTACAGAACCGAGTTAACTGAATCTTACCGTTTTTCACTGAAATTTCATATCCTAGTTGACTGAATTCTAGGGTTTCAATGGTTAATTACTGTAGGGTTAGTTAATAACTAATTGATAGATATAGTTGAATTATACTTGTGCACTAAATAAAACTGACACTAAATGCAACTGCTAAAATTTGCATGGTGTTGTGCAGTGATACATGAGTTAAAATTGGGTTGAGTGATGTGGTGGACAAGTTGACCACAGAAGGAGTGGAGTGAGTCAGTGTACATGGGTTTAAGTGATTTGACTGATGTGAAATTTCAGTAGGTGTGCTCAATTTAATGTTCAACTTGAGTTGACTAAAGGCAGCAAGTCTACCTAACTAAGAGAGAACTTGAAATATTCAAACTTGCAATGTTCACACTTTATTAAATCAAACTATGCTACAAAATTGAAGAATTTTATGTTTCATAACGTTTTACCTTTGCATTGACACCTAGAGCCACCTATAGATCTATGCATTGAAACCTAGAGACCAAAGTTTCAGATAGTGTGAGCAGGAATATTCACATAGTTTGAGCACCAATATTTAGGTAGTTTGAGCACCAATATTCAAATAATATGAGAAGAGTCATTCTGATAGTGTGAGCACAAACATTCACATAATATGAGCACAAACATTCAGATAATATGAGCACAGACATTCAGATGCAAACATAGATAGATAGATAGATAGATAGATAGATAGATAGATAGATAGGATATCATAGATAGGTTTAGATAGATAGCACACATAATTCAAGTTCTTCGGACGCAAGCACACTACTAAGTTCAGAAACTAACTAAACTCATATATTGGTTCAGATCTTGCTGCATAAATTAACAAGGACAGTGTTGCATCAGACTCACTCTTGCTGCAGCTCTTGTTGTAGCTTCAGAAGACGGAGAGATCGGCAAACTGGTCCCATGATGCGAAGCTACTTCTTCTTCCTCCCGTTGTCTGTGCTTGTCTCCACCTCCATCTGTTGTTTCTCCATCTGGGGCGCCTCCACCTGCACTTGCTGCTCCATCTGCGGCGACTCCATCTCCATCAGAGGAGCAAGGGACAACACTAGAACCACCCTGTCGAACCCGTAGTCCACACGGAGTTGGTCGCGCTTCTGGTACATGTACCCGCGTGCCCTCTGGTATGGATCTAGGGAATCCCTGGTGAGGGAGTCCTGGACTAGGGGGTGTCCGGACAGCCGGACTATCATCGTCCGCCGGACTCCAAGACTACGAAGATACAAGATTGAAGACTCCGTCCCGTGTCCGGATGGGACTTTCCTTGGCGTGGAAGGCAAGCTTGGCAATACGGATATGTAGATCTCCTACCATTGTAACCGACTCTGTGTAACCCTAGCCTCCTCCGGTGTCTATATAACCGGAGGGCTTTAGTCCGTAGGACAACATACATTACAACAATCATACCATAGGCTAGCTTAGGGTTTAGCCTCCTTGATCTCGTGGTAGATCCACTCTTGTAATATCCATATCATCAATATTAATCAAGCAGGACGTAGGGTTTTACCTCCATCGAGAGGGCCCAACACAGGTAAAACATCGTGTCCCTCGTCTCCTGTTACCATCCGCCTAGACGCACGCTCAGGACCCCCTACCCGAGATCCGCGGTTTGGCACCGACATTGGTGCTTTCATTGAGAGTTCCTCTGTGTCGTCACCGATAGGAAGGATGCCTCCACCCGTCTTCAAAGACGGTGTTTTTACCAAAGGGCCTTGGCCGCCGGCCAAACTATCCGGCTAGGTGGTTTTCTTATGACCGCCTGTCCGCCACCGCTTCGACAATGACTTCTCAAGTCGTCAGAAGCAATCTTCGCGTCAGCTCGAAATCTGCCGAACAGTTGGATCCGATAGAGCTCTCGTCCGTTAACGAGCTCTTGGATCGCATCGCCGCCTCGAGAGTCGCTCATGACTATAATCGATTGGGCTTAAAACCGATCGAGAGAGATTAACTCTCCCCAGGCCACCCACCACGTCGCAGTGGTAGAGGAGCAATACATCAACTCTTCGCCTATATTGAAAACTAGTCACGTCCGGATTCCCGAACCCTCCATGCCGGATTTCCGTGGAGGGACGGACTTCGATCGAGCATTGATCTTAAAACCATGCATCGCTCCGGACTCGCTGGATCGTACCCAGCAACCCAAGCTTCCGAATTCGGAAACTTCTCGGCCTTTAAGCCCCAAGATGTGCAGGGATCCGGATTTTAGTCCACCCACCCTCCCAGACATATGCGATCTATCTCTAATACGGCAAGAGCCCGCCAAACAAGACATCACTCTCGGGCCGATTCCTCCCGGTTATGGACAGGATAAAGGACTGCCGAGAGGAAAACGCAATCTCAATTTTTCGCAAAATTGCACGGACAAGGAATATTGAACGCCATCGATCGTCGTACAATTACACGCCACGATCTGGCGTCCATAGTACGAAAATATTGTGCGATGGAGAGTTTCGAAAACCGAAAATCAATTTTGGGATAATCCGCCCCAACCTCTCAAGAATAAAAGGGCGCTGACACTCGGGCCCCGGATGCAAAAACGAAAAACAAAAACCCAATAAGGGAAACGGAACCGTCTTTGGAGGGATGGCTCAATGGACCATGTAAGCTTCATAGTACGAGGAGCCGTCCCAACACATAGCCTTCGAGCATGTTGGATATTACGGCAGTGGCAAAAGTGGCGAGGAGCTTCTAGCCCCAAAAACCACTCCAACAATACCGATGCGGTATCAGCGATCTTCGAGACCTTCGCATCAAACAATATGCGAAAACGAACAATCCGCGGACTCGCCGAAGCCTACCAAGTAGCAACAGCAAATCCATGGAGTGACACAGCTATTACCTTCAACATCAGCGATGAGCCTAAATTCCGAACAGCCAGAGCACCAGCCGCACTGGTGCTTAGTCCCATAGTGGACGGCTTTTGACTGACAAAAGTCCTCATGGATGGCGGCAGCGGATTAAACCTCATTTACGAGGAATCTCTATGAAAAATGGAAATCGATTGGAGCCGTATTGAGCGAAGCAGCACAACCTTCAGAGGAATAATCCCTAGCCGGGAAGCGCGCTGCACCGGAAAAATCACACTCGATGTCTTGTTATTTCACGGACAATTACAGATCCGAAGAAGTCACGCCCAAGTGGCCCGTGCTCAACAGCGGATATCACGCTATATTAGGACGAGAGGCATTCACAATTTTTCAAGCAAGACCTCATTACGGGTTCATGAAGCTCAAAATGCAGGCCGGCGGAATAATCACTCTCGCTAGTGATCCGGACATAGCACTCCGCACCGAGAACAAGACAGCCGCACTAGCCCTGGAGGCACTATCCGAAGCCTTAGCAGCAGAAGAACTCACCGCGTTGCGCTCTACGGTGAACAGGGACGATGTGATACTCGATAAAAGATCCAAGTCCACCTCCTTCAAACCAGCAGATGAAATAATAAAATTCCAGTGTCCACCGCGGACCCAACAAAGACGGCCTCCATCGGGCACAATTGAACCTCAAGTAGACGCCAGATCTGCGCGAATTCCTTCGGGAAAATTGGGACATTTTACCGGCATCCTTCGGATATGCCCGAATCCCACGCAGTTGGCGTAACACAACCTAAACATCCTAAAAGGATTTAAGCCACTCAAACAGGCACTTCGACGATTCTCCGAACCCAAAAGACAGGCAATGGGAGAAGAGCTAGCCAAACTATTGGAAGCCGGATTCATCAGAGATATTAAACATCCGGATTGGCTAGCAAATCTGGTAATGGTACCAAAGAAGGACAAATCCTGGCGCCTCTGTGTCGATTTTAAAGACCTCAACAAGGCTTGCCCAAAGGATCCCTTCCCGCTCCCCCGCATCGACCAAATTATCGATGCTACCGCAGGGCACGATTCATTGTGCTTCCTTGACGCATACTCCGGCTACCATCAAATCAAGATGGCGGAAGCAGACCAAGCCGCCACGGCATTCATCACCCCTTATGGACGCTGCTTCAACACGATGCCCTTCGGACTTAAAAACGCTGGCGCAACATATCAGCGCATGATTCAAACATGTCTGGCTACCCACATCGGCAAAACAGTCGAGGCATACGTAGACGACGTAGTCGTCAAAACAAAACACGTCGAAACTCTAGTAGATGATTTGAGGCTCACGTTCGACAACCTCAGAGCATATGACATCAAGTGAATCCGGAAAAATGTGTTTTCGGCGTACACCGGAAAGTCATTGGGCTTCATCAGATCCGTAGAGGAATCAAGCAAACCCGACTAAAATCCGAGCTCACACAGCTTGGACATTCCAAAAGACCTCAAACAAATACAAAATTAACAGGATGCATGGCAGCTCTAAGCCGCTTTATCTCCCGTCTAGGAGAAAAGGCGTTGCCCTCTATCGCCTCCTCGGCGCACGAACACTTCGAGTGGACGGATGTCGCCACCGCCGACTCAAGAAATAAAGGCCATATTGGCAACAACCGGTCTGGCTGCGCCTAACTGGGCGAACCAATGTTGTTATACATCGCAGCAACGCATCAAGTTGTAAGCGCGGTACTCGTCGTCGAACGAGTTATGTATCCACTGTGTTAACCCCCTGCAAGTCCCGTTACCCGCACTATCAGAAGATAGCATATGCGGTGTTCATGGCGTCTCGGAAGCTCCGACACTACTTTCAAGAGTGTTCGATAACAGTGGCCTCTGAAGTACCACTCAATGACATTATAAATAACCGCGACGCAACGGGCAGGATTGTAAAATGGGCCATTGAGCTCTTACCATTCGATATAACTTACAAACCTCGGCGAGCTATAAAGTCACAAGTTTTGGCTGACTTTGTCGCCGAATGGACCGAAGCCGAACTCCCTAAAGAGTACGGCGCATACTCCAATTGGACTATGCATTTCAACGGCTCTAAAATGTTGGCGGATGAAATGGCGTCGATTGACGTCCCCAACCGGGACACAGATCGAGATGTACTTCAAATAATGTACACGGACGCCAACAACGCAGCCGAATACGAGGCCCTGTTACATGGTCTCCGGATGGCAGTCTCCATGGGCATTCGACGCCTAGGATCCAAAAATGGCAGCATATCGCAACGTTGTCCTAAAAATGTCAGCTCGGTTTGAAGGACTCGAATTCCATCACGTAGCCCGAGATAATAACCAAGCGGCCGACGATCGCACGATCGGTGCGAAACGTGATGTCGTCCTCCAAATATCTTCTGGAACGGCTCTTCAAGCCATCCGTACTATGGGAAGAGGAGCCCGAAGTGACAAACCGGAAAAAACCGCCAATCGGCGATTCAGCGATGACATAACACCTTCAGCCCACGACATAATGGTAGTAATCGCCCGTGGATGAACCGTTCTAGCCTACTTGCTTAGGCAGAACTTCCCAAGACCAAAACGAGGCCCGCCGCATAGTCCGCGATCGAAAGCCTACAAGGTCCATGAGGAGAATCAGATAGGAAAAGTACAACCGAGTCCTTCAAAGGTGTATCTCCGAAGAGGAAGGGCGAAACCTCCTGGCTGAAATTCATGCCGGACTAGGCGGACACCACGCAGCAGCCCGGGCCCTTGTAGGAAAGGCATTCCGCATAGGGTTTTATTGGCCGACGGCCCGGCGGATGCCGGTGACTTAGTCCAAAGATGCGTTGGTTGTCACCTCTTTGCTAATCGAGCCACATGCCGCCCACCGCCTCAAAACTATACCCATTACCCGTTCGTCATGCAGGGGGCTTGATATGGTTGGACCCCTTAAAGGGGAACCCACAAGCAAAGGTACCTATTGGTCATGGTGGATAAATTCACCAAATGGATAGAGGCCAAACCGTCAAAACGGCAGAGTCCGGACCAGTGATAGACTTTATATCCGGGTAGTGCACCGCCACGAGTCCCCACAAAGATCATCACCGACAACGGCACAAACTTCACAGCCGACGAGGTTAAGTCATGGTGCAAAAATATGGGCATCAAGCTCGACTATGCTTCATCTATCACCCTCAAACCAACGGTCAAGTGGAACGAGCAAATGGTCTAATAATGAGCGGCATTAAACCCGCACTAGTGCGGTCACTTACTAAATCGACATGCACTGGTCGAGGAGCTCGACCAGACTGGGGCTGCGGACAACGCCTAACCGCACTACGGATTCACACCATTTTTATGGTTTATGGCGCAGAGGCGGTCTTGCCTGCGACATTATTCATGACTCACCTCGAGTGCGCATGTACGAGGAAAGAGAGGCCGAGCTTGATCGGCGGGACAGCTTGGACACATTGAGGAAGAACGTGACGCCGCCAAGGCTCGCTTTCGCATTCTATCGCCAGCAGGTTCAAGATATCAAAGCAGAAGCACAGGCCAAGACTTACAACGTTGGTGAACTAGTTCTACGCTGCGGACAAGAAAAGGACAAGCTCAAGCCCAAATGGGAGGGGCCCTTCATTATCGATCAAGTCCTGACCGGTAGAGCATACCGTTTACTTAAATGCGCTTGGATAACCGACTCGAGCCAAACCCATGGAACGCAGCCCGCCTCCGAAGATTCTATGCCTAGCGCCGGACTAAGAGTTTGTCCCCTTCCTCTGTCCAAATTTTTACACTTCGGCTGTCTTTTGTTTCTCTTTTCATAACCTTTTTTACTAAAAAGCCCCTAAGGGCCTACTCTCGCATTTTTCGCATACACTTGATGTGCCATCCGCACTCATTATTCCTGGGGGCTTCTTTTACAGAAGCTCAATTATAAGGGTTTCATGCCTAGCACATGTGTCAAGCTTCCACATGTACCTTTTACTCACAATTATATGCATCGATATGACTTAAGTTTTGGCCAAGCTGGATTGCCTGGCTCCTGTGCTTACCCCTACGTTCCCGATTGTTCGGCTAGGAGGTAAAGGGAGCACCTCTGCGATTGTTACTGCCGGGTCAGCCGGATGTGTACCTCAGACTGGGTGAAGCAGAAAGCTAGCGTTCTTAAGGGAATATTCGGTCGGTGACTTAAAAGATGACTTTTTACCTACTCATTTATCCGCCCCCAGATGTTTTCTGCTGTCTTAGCAGTCCGGACATGCACTTTAGGGCATGCCTCCCAGGGAAAGGAACCCTTAATGGAACTATTCTCTCTGGAAGATGTTTCTTACAAACCATGTAATATAACATAACTAGTTGGGCACTTGTATGATAAAGCAATAATGACCCCTACGCCTGGTCTCCATGCATACAGCGGTTGTTTCTTAACCAAAAAGGTATTTGGACACACTCCGGAATCTAGGGTCCCGAGGTCGAAGCGAAAAGGTCGGCAAAGACAAACGATCTACAATCCGGCTAGAAGGCATTTCACATGTCACTTTAAAGGAAAACATACATTGTCAAATTTATCGATTGTATTCCTCCTCAATCCCGCCTAACAGCTGTCTAACTTACAGTCCCGTTGGGAAAATTTGGCAGCCAACTCTACTTGGTCAGATACTAAACTCACAGGATCTCCTCCCCATCGGGCCCCACCGTCCAACTTTGGCCATGTGGTTGGGATCCGCCTTCAGAACGCTGCCTTCACCATGGCCCAAGCCTCCTGGCACCTTGACGGCAAGTCGAAATCTTCCACAAATGGAAGCGTTGCAAGCACTCCTCAAGCTTCTCCATAAGCTCCCCAAGGCCCTCGGGTAGGGAGAGGGCTGGCCATAAAGCCCGGACGACGCCGCCATTGCTCGCCGAACTCGTTCGAGCGATTGCAACAACTTCGGGAAGTTGATCACCCGCTGATATGGGCATCTCCTCCGCAGGCGACACTGTGAGTATACCTACAAGACATATTATGTCAATTTACTTCCTCGCCGAACTCTTCTTTTCAAAAGAGTCCGCTCAAGCACTTACTATAAATGTCGCGACGGCCGCGATTCTCCTTAATGAGCCGGACAGCCCGTCTTGAGCGCCTTTCAGCTCTTCTCCGAGCTTAGCGTTGGCATCTTGGAGCTTGTTCCTTTCTTCTTGCACCCTATTCAAGACCCTCTCGCTTGACCTTTAGTCGGCGCAGTAATCTTGCTGTCCGATCTTGTCCGGCGGCACCTGCAATGTCACTATTAGACTTGCGCGCACGCCGCACAGCGCTTATATTTATTAATAAAATGTGTTACAAGGAGGGTCTCTGCGTCTCCTCCTCAAGGCAGCAAGTGCGGCCTCAAGTTGGGCCTTGCATTCTTGCAGCTCCCGAGACACCGGGCATTCTTCTCAAGAAGAGCTCATTTCAAATGATCCTTAAATCGTTAACATAACTACTTTAAGTCTCGGGGCTAATGGTATATATAACCATTAAAATTCCCTTACCCGTATGTCTTTCACATACCGCTCCGTGGCTCGTAAAACCATCTTGAGCGGCACGGAGATGCGCGCGTCCCTGCGTTAAAGGCGCCCAATGCCTCGGGGAGAAGCACGCTTCACGAAATCTTGTTGGCGCGCCTATGGTTCATGGCGCTCCACCTCGAACTTGGTGGCGGACGATCTGCCGGTGTCCTCCGTTGGAGAAGGATCCGCCCGCGTCTTGCGCTTGCCTCCCCCTCGGGCCGGCGCTGGAGCCTGGCCGGTGTAGGTCGGATCGGCAACTTCCGCGCCCGCAGTCCGGCGAGCGCTTTTTCTCCTATAAAGATCATGAGCACTCAGACGCTTCCTAGGAACGTTGCTCTGAAAATTCAAATGCGAATTATACCTCTGCGGCGACGTTTCGGTCCGAACCGCGCTCCTTTTCCGCCTGCTGGTCCGGACTGACCTCTGTTGGTCAGCCGCCGCGGGCTCGGCTTCCCGCCGTGAAGGCGCTTCCTGTAAAATACCACCGTTAGCGAAGGTTAGAAATGGGCAAGGAAGAGATAATGGTGTCCGGACCTCGGTCACAGTCACCTGGGAAGCCGGATACAGTCCGGGTTAGTCCGCCGTAATGGCGACCAAAGCATTATCCATGTTGAGCTGGTGAAATACCCCGTCGATCAGCTCCACCTTGATGTCCGGATCCTCTTGGAGGCGGATCGAGGATCTTCTCGATCCTCGGGTTGCGGGCGGGACTTACCATGTCCTCCACAGTCCGGCGTAGATCCTGCGCCGAAGACATAATGTAAGAAGCCTAAGCTTCGAAAGCATGGGTTGAGCCCTTAAAAGTGTTCGCTTACCCATCCTCTAGGGTTGTTCATGGAAACCCCATTTAAAGGGTTCGTTCGAAGGGAGTCCTCCTTCTCCCCCTTGTACAGGCAGGACATGATCTTCACTAGGTCCTCGGTCGAATCCGGCCCTTTGCGGCCATGACGGGTAGCATCGTCTTCCCCGTTGAAATCCCACATGGGGTGGCCTCTATACTGCAATTGTTGTACCCCCCGCATGATGCATATCTCCATGACTCCAATCATGGTCAACCCGGAATGGGCCAGCAATCTTATTCGGCCCATCAAGTAATGGACGCTCTTGTCTTCCTCCAAACGGGGGCTCCGTGGGCGCCACGGAGGCGTTTCTTCAGAGGAGCAGCACTAAACTCCGGAGGCCAATCCGGATCGGGTCCGCAATGAGCGCCTCCTATGTAAAACCACTCAAGGCCGGTCTTGGACGCTTTCTTGGGAGTACGGATGGGTATCCGGTCCGGCGATCGCCATATTTCGGTGCCGCCACTTGATATATGGACCCTCGTGAGAACGGGTACGAGGCGTAACATCCTCTTCCACAATGCAAAATGGGGCTCAATGCCCGTGAATAGCCCGCAAAGAGCTACGTAGCCAGCGATATGCGTGATGAGGCGGGCGTGAGGTGGTGGAGCTGGAGTCCGTAGAACTCCGTGAGCCCGCGAGGAACGAATGTATTGGGAATCCGAGTCCCTTATCAAATAAGGGACGAAGCATACTCGCTCCCTTTATTGGGGCTTGGGGTAGCCTCCGCTTGCCTCCCACCTTGATAAGTGACCAACCCGGCTCGAACAGGACCATGAAGGCCGGAGGAGATATCCCCGCTTGAGCTTCACTAGCTCGTTGTGCGGAACAGAGCACCTCCTCCAGTCCTGGCGGTGGGCCGGGCGCGAGAAGAGGAGCCGCGTCGACGGTCCATGATGGAATGGATTTTTAGGTCAAAGGCGCTCCGATGAAGTATTCGCTGGAGGAAGATGGTGTGGTTTGGATCTGGATTTTTGCCTCTTTTGTAGGCGGACGACTCGCACGACTAGGGGGTGAAACGTAAAAGACACCCTGGCTTTTCGCATTCGTGCGACGCGTGGAAAAAGGCCATTATTTGGCATAGAAGCCGAGGAACACAGTATTTATGATGGAGCCGGGCACTGTTCGGCAGGTACATGGAACTTGAAGGGAGAACCCGCCTTGCAACGCCGAAGACTACATACGCACTGGACTTATCGTCATTGAAGCCTGGTTCGGGGGCTACTGAGGGAGTCCTGGACTAGGGGGTGTCCGGACAGCCGGACTATCATCGTCCGCCGGACTCCAAGACTATGAAGATACAAGATTGAAGACTCCGTCCCGTGTCCGGATGGGACTTTTCTTGGCGTGGAAGGCAAGCTCGGCAATACGGATATGTAGATCTCCTACCATTGTAACCGACTCTGTGTAACCCTAGCCTCCTCCGGTGTCTATATAAACCGGAGGGCTTTAGTCCATAGGACAACATACATTACAACAATCATACCATAGGCTAGCTTAGGTTTTAGCCTCCTTGATCTCGTGGTAGATCCACTCTTGTAATACCCATTTCATCAATATTAATCAAGCAGGACGTAGGGTTTTACCTCCATCGAGAGGGCCCAAACCTGGGTAAAACATCGTGTCCTTCGTCTCCTGTTACCATCCGCCTAGACGCACAGTTCGGGACCCCCTACCCGAGATCCGCCAGTTTTGACACCGACACCTGGCCTCTCCCATCGCTGAGACTAGGTTCTCGATCGTGGGTGGTGGAGGTCTGGCAATCAGGCATACTCCTCATGGTTGGTGATACGTCTCCAACGTATCTATAATTTTCGATTGCTCCATGCTACTTTATCTACTGTTTTGGACTATATTGGGCTTTATTTTCCACTTTTATATTATTTTTGGGACTAACCTATTAACCGGAGGCCCAGCCCAGAATTGCTGTTTTTTGCCTTTTTCAGTATTTCGAAGAAACAGAATATCAAACGGAGTCCAAACGGAATGAAACTTTCGGAATGTGATTTACTCATCGATAAGATCCAGAGACTTGGACCTCCGTCAAGAAAGCCACGAGGCGGTCACAAGGGTGGAGGGCGCACCTCCCCCTGGCGCGCCCCTCTCGTGGGCCTCTGAGCTCCACCGACGCATTCCTTCCTCCTATATATACCTCACGCATTCCCATTAGACCAGAGAAGGAGCCAAAAACCTAATTCCACCGCCGCAACCTTCTGTATCCACGAGATCCCATCTTGGGGCCTGTTCCGGAGCTCCGCCGGAGGGGCCATCCACCACGGAGGGCTTCTACATCAACACCATAGCCTCTCCGATGAAGTGTGAGTTGTTTACTTCAGATCTTCGGGTCCATAGCTAGTAGCTAGATGGCTTCTTCTCTCTTTTTGAATCTCAATACAATGTTCTCCCCCTGTCTCGTGGAGATCTATTCGATGTAATCTTCTTTTTGCGGTGTGTTTGTTGAGACCGATGAATTGTGGGTTTATGATCCAACTTATCTATGGAAAATATTTGATTCTTCTCTGAATTCTTTTATGTATGATTGAGTTATCTATGCAAGTCTCTTCGAATTATCCGTTTGGTTTGGCCAACTAGATTGGTAGTTCTTGCAATGGGAGAAGTGCATAGCTTTGGTTTCAATCTTGCGTGTCCTTACTCGATGGATGTAAAGAGTTGCAAGGCACGTATTGTATTGTTGCCATCGAGGATAACAAGATGGGGTATTTATCATATTGCATGAATTTATTCCTCTACATCATGTCATCTTGCTTAAGGCGTTACTCTGCTTTTTAACTTAATACTCTAGATGCATGCCGGATAGCGGTCGATGAGTGGAGTAATAGTAGTAGATGCGAATCGTTTGATCTACTTGTCACGGACGTGATGCCTATATACATGATCATACCTAGATAACCTCATAACTATGCTCAATTCTATCAATTGCTCAATAGTAATTTGTTCACCCACCGTAGAATACTTATGCTCTTGAGAGAAGCCACTAGTGAAACCTATGGCCCCGGGTCTATTCTCATCATATCAATCTCCATTACTTTATTTTACTTGTTTTGCCTTTACCTTTTTACTTTGCATCTTTATATCAAAAATACCAAAAATATTATCTCTATTAGATCTCACTCTCGTAAGTGACCGTGAAGGGATTGACAACCCCTAAGCGTTGGTTGCGAGTTGCTATTATTTTGTGCAGGTACGAGGGACTTGCGCGTGACCTCCTACTGGATTGATACCTTGGTTCTCAAAAACTGAGGGAAATACTTACGCCATCGGTTGCATCACCCTCCTCTTCGGGGAAAACCAACGCAAGCTCGAGACGTAGCAAGAAGGATTTCTGGCGCCGTTGCCGGGGAGGCTTACGCAAAAGTTAACGTACCAAGTACCCATCACAATCCCTATCTCTCGCATTACATTATTTGCCATTTGCCTCTCGTTTTCCTCTCCCCCACTTCACCCTTGTCATTTTATTCGCCCTCTCTTTCCCAATCTCCTCCTCTCTTTCCCGTTTGCCTTTTCCCTTTGCCTTTCTGTTTGCTTGTACCTTCTTTTTGCTTGCATCTTCGCTTGCTAAAAGTTTATGGATCCTCATCCACTTGCTAATCTCTTTAAGAGATCCAATTATGTCGAACCTATTGCTAGTGAGTTGAGTTTGTCTCATACACTTCACCTTTTTAATATCTTTCGTGAGTATGATGGAAAGGATAATTGTGCTCAAGTGCTTGAAGAAGAAATCTATAGAATGTTTGGTACTAAATTTTTGAATGATGAGCATGATTGCAATGTTGTTAGTATGAATTCCTTGATATGCATGAATCTATAGATAATGATGATTCCGATGATTTGATTGAAATATCCCTTGATGAACATGATGCTTGCTATTCTTGTGGCCATGATGCCAATATTTATGAAGATGAATTTGCTATAGTTCCTTATGTTAAACATGAGATCGTTGCTATTGCACCATACTTGGTAGTTCCTTCAATGAAAAGCATGATTGCAATGATTTTACTATAAATTCTCTTGATGTCAATTATGCTAATAATATGCAAAACCCTAAGCTTGGGGATGCTAGTTTTGCTATGTCTACTACTTGTTGCAATGATCATGATTGGGGTGATTCTTCTTATGATCTTGAAAATTTATTTAATCCCCATGATGAATATGAGATTGATAATATTGTTTGCAGTAATATTGAAAGTGGGTTTGGAAGAGTGTCAACTTTAGATCCCACATATTTGGAGAATATTCAATCTTATGAAATTTTTGATAAAAGTGGGTTTGGAGAGGTCATGACTTTAGTTAATGTTAATCCCACTATTTTGGAAGAGTGTCAACTTCGCATGCATGTGGATCGTGTTGAGAATATGTTATGTGATAGCTATATTGTTGAATTTTCTTATGATCCTACATGTAACTATTATGAGAGAGGAAAATATGGTCGTAAAAATTTTCATGATAATAAGTTACCTCTCAATATGTTGAGATTGCTATTGTTTCTTTCCGCTTCCTTGCATATGCTAGTTTTTGCTTGCTATGATAATTTGTTTGAATATAAGATGCCTATGCATAGGAAATATGTTAGACTTAGATGTGTTTATCTCGTGTTTCATGATGCTCTCTTTGTGCTTTAATTCTTGTCTTTGATATGAGCATCGTTAAAATTATCAATGCCTAGCTAGGGGCGTTAAACGATAGCGCTTGTTGGGAGGCAACCCAATTTTATTTTGTGTTTTTGTTTTTGGTTCTGTTTAGCAATAAATATTCCATATACCTTCTGTTTGGATGTGGTTTTATGTTTAATTAGTGTTTGTGCCAAGTAGGACCTATAGGATAACCTACGATGATAGTTGATTTGATTCTGCTGAAAAACAGAAACCTTAGTGCTCACGAGATTAGCTGCCATTTTTTACTGGAGAGTGCATTTGCGTTGATTCTTTTTGATGCTGATCAATAAACAAATTGTCCAGGACTTCCTATTTTGGTAGAATTTTTAGAGTTCCAGAAGTTTGCGTTAGTTACAGATTACTACAGACTGTTCTGTTTTTGACAGATTCTGTTTTGCGTGTGTTGTTTGCTTATGTTGATGAATCTATGGCTAGTAAAATAGTTTATAAACCATAGAGAAGTTGGAATACAGTAGGTTTAACACCAATACAAATAAAGAATGAGTTAATTACAGTACCTTGAAGTAGTCTTTTGTTTTTTCTTTCTCTAACGGAGCTCACGAGATTTCTGTTGAGTTTTGTGTTGTGAAGTTTTCAAGTTTTGGGTGAATTCTTTTGATGGATTATGGAACAAGGAGTGGAAAGAGCCTAAGCTTGGGGATGCCCATGGCACCCCCAAAATAATCCAAGGACACCAAAAAGTCAAAGCCTGGGGATGCCCCAGAAGGCATCCCCTCTTTCGTCCACTTCCATCGGTAATTTACTTGGAGCTATATTTGTATTCACCACATGATATGTGTTTTGCTTGGAGCGTCTTGTATTATTTGAGTCTTTGCTTGTTAGTCTACCACAGTCATCCTTGCTGTACACACCTTTTGAGAGAGCCATACATGAATTGAAAATTGTTAGAATACTCTATGTGCTTCACTTATACCTTTTGAGCTTGATAGTTTTTGCTCATAGTGCTTCACTTATATCCTTTTGAGCATGATAATTTTTGCTCTAGTGCTTCACTTAGATCTTTTAGAGCACGGTGGTGGATTTGTTTTAAAGAAACTTGATCTCTCATGCTTCACTTAGATTATTTTGAGAGTCATTAATAGCATGGTAATTTGCTTAATGTTAATATACTTGGTATTCAAGATATGTGAAACTTTCTTTTGAGTGCGTTGAATACTAAGATAAGTTTGATGCTTGATAATTGTTTTGAGATATGAAGATGGTGATATTAGAGTAATGCTAGTTGAGTAGTTGTTAATTCAAAGAAAACTTGTATTGAAGTTTGTGATTCCCGTAGCATGCACGTATGGTGAACCGTTATGTGATGAGCTCGGAGCATGATTTATTTATTGATTGTCTTCCTTATGAGTGGCAGTCGGGGACGAGCGATGGTCTTTTCCTACCAATCTATCCCCCTAGGAGCATGCGCGTAATACTTTGCTTTGATAACTTCTAGATTTTTGCAATAAGTATATGAGTTCTTTATGACTAATGTTGAGTCCATGGATTATACGCACTTTTTCCCATCCTTCCACCATTGCTAGCCTCTCTAATACCGCGCACCTTTCGCCGGTATCATACACCCACGATAAACCTTCCTCAAAACAGCCACCATACCTACATATTATGGCATTTCCATAGCCATTCCGAGATATATTGCCATGCAACTTTCCACCGTTCCATTTATTATGACACGCTCCATCATTGTCATATTGCTTAGCATGATCATGTAGTTGACATAGTATTTGTGGCAAAGCCACCTTTCATAATTCTTTCATACATGTCACTCATGAATCATTGCATATCCTATACATCACGGAGGCATTCAGATAGAGTCATATCATGTTCTAAGTATCGAGTTGTAATTGTTGAGTTGTAAGAAAAATAAAAGTGTGATGATCATCATTATTAGAGCATTGTCCCAAGTGAGGAAAGGATGATGGAGGCTATGATTCCCCCACAAGTCGGGATGAGACTCCGGACGAAAAAAAATAGAGAAAAAAGAGGCCATAAAAAAAGAGAAAAGGCCCAAATAAAAAAATAAAAAAATGAGAGAAAAAGAAAGAAGGGACAATTCTACTATCCTTTTACCACACTTGTGATTCAAAGTAGCACCATGATCTTCATGATAGAGAGTCTCATATGTTGTCACATTCATATACTAGTGGGAATTTTTCGTTATAGAACTTGGCTTGTATATTCCAATGATGGGCTTCCTCAAAACGCCCTAGGTCTTCGTGAGCAAGCGAGTTGGATGCACACCCACTTAGTTTCTTTTGTTGAGCTTTCATATACTTGTAGCTCTAGTGCATCCGTTGCATGGCAATCCCTACTCACTCACATTGATATCTATTGATGGGCATCTCCATAGCCCGTTGATACGCCTAGTTGATGTGAGACTATCTTCCCTCTTTTTGTCTTCTCCACAACCACCACTCTATTCCACATATAGTGCTATGTCCATGGCTCACGCTCATGTATTGCGTGAAGATTGAAAAAGTTTTGAAAATGTTAAAGTATGAAACAATTGCTTGGCTTGTCATCGGGGTTGTGCATGATTTAAATACTTTGTGTGGGGAAGATGGAGCATAACCGCACTATATGATTTTGTAGGGATAACTTTCTTTGGCCATGTTATTTTGAGAAGACATAATTACTTTGATTAGTATGCTTGGAGTATTATTATTTTTATGTCAATATGAACTTTTGTCTTGAATCTTTCGGATCTGAATATTCATACCATGATTAAGAAGATTTACATTGAAATTATGCCAAAGTATCACTCCGCATCAAAATTCTCTTTTATCATTTACCTACTCGAGGACGAGCAGAATTAAGCTTGGGATGCCCGACACGCTCCAACGTATCTATAATTTTTGATTGCTCCATGCTACTTTATCTACTGTTTTGGACTATATTGGGCTTTATTTTCCACTTTTATATTATTTTTGGGACTAACCTATTAACCGGAGGCCCAGCCTGAATTGCTGCTTTTTGCCTTTTTCGGTATTTCAAGAAATGAATATCAAACGGAGTCCAAACGGAATGAAACTTTCGGGAACGTGATTTACTCATCGATAAGATCCAGAGACTTGGACCTCCGTCAAGAAAGCCACGAGGCGGTCACGAGGTGGAGGGCGCCTCCCCCGGCGCGCCCACGCCTCGTGGGCCCCTGAGCTCCAATGACGCACTCCTTCGTCCTATATATACCTCACGTACTCCCATTAGACCGAGAAGGAGCCAAAACCTAATTCCACCGCCGCAACCTTCAGATCCATGAGATCCCATCTTGGGGCCTGTTAGGAGCTCACGGGGGGCATCCACCACGGAGGGCTTCTACATCAACACCATAGCCTCCGATGAAGTGTGAGTAGTTTACTTCAGACCTTCGGTCCATAGCTAGTAGCTAGATGGCTTATTCTCTCTTTTGGATCTCAATACAATGTTCTCCCTCTCTCGTGGAGATCTATTCGATGTAATCTTCTTTTTGCGGTGTGTTTGTTGAGACTGATGAATTGTGGGTTTATGATCCAACTTATCTATGGAAAATATTTGATTCTTCTCTGAATTCTTTTATGTATGATTGAGTTATCTTTGCAAGTCTCTTCGAATTATCCGTTTGGTTTGGCCAACTAGATTGGTAGTTCTTGCAATGGGAGAAGTGCATAGCTTTGGGTTCAATCTTGCGTGTCCTTACTCGGTGATGTAAAGAGTTGCAAGGCACGTATTGTATTGTTGCCATCGAGGATAACAAGATGGGGTATTTATCATATTGCATGAATTTATTCCTCTACATCATGTCATCTTGCTTAAGGTGTTACTCTGTTTTTAACTTAATACTCTAGATGCATGCTGGATAGCGGTCGATGAGTGGAGTAATAGTAGTAGATGCAGAATCGTTTCGATCTACTTGTCACGGATGTGATGCCTATATACATGATCATACCTAGATAACCTCATAACTATGCTCAATTCTATCGATTGCTCAACAGTAATTTGTTCACCCACCGTAGAATACTTATGCTCTTGAGAGAAGCCACTAGTGAAACCTATGGCCCCGGGTCTATTCTCATCATATCAATCTCCATTACTTTATTTTACTTGTTTTGCCTTTACCTTTTTACTTTGCATCTTTATATAAAAAATACCAAAAATATTATCTCTATCGGATCTCACTCTCGTAAGTGACCGTGAAGGGATTGACAACCCCTAAGCGTTGGTTGCGAGTTGCTATTGTTTTGTGCGGTACGAGGGACTTGCGCGTGACCTCCTCTTGGATTGATACCTTGGTTCTCAAAACCGAGGGAAATACTTACGCCATCTTGTCTTGCATCACCCCCTCTTCGGGGAAAACCAACGCAAGCTCGAGACGTAGCAGTTGGCGGCCGCCCTCAGCGCACGCGCTTAGGAGAGCTTGCTGATGTCCCCGTCGAAGATCTCCTGCAGCACCTGGTCCCATCCGATGCCAAATGCCATGGTGCAATGGTTTTTTTGTGATTGGAAGGAGAGGAGCTGGATGGAGAGGATGTGGAGTGGTGGTTATCTGTGCAAAGGGGTGAATGAATGTATTTTGCGTGTGGAGACTGGGTTTTTCTGGAGAAACCGAACGGGCAGTCAATTGATTAAACTACCCCTCCCCCACAAAACGAGAATAATCGAACAAGCCCAAATGCGCCAGGCCAGATAAACTACCCCTCCCTCACGCGTCGGCCCGACCCAGCAGCCCAAACGCGCCCAGCCCAGTAAACTACCCCTTCCTCACATGTCGGCCCGACCCAGCAGCTTCGTCATGAGCACAAAAGAAAAAGACGGCAGCTAATGACTGTTAGCGGCGCGCCTTCACCGTTGTCAGCCCGCGCGTGATCGGAGATGTCAAAACGAGATCAAATTTTGGTTCAGTGTTTTTCGCCACTATGAAATTTTCGGTGCGGTGCAAAGTGTCACGTTTTATAAAGTGATGGTTTCACAGAGCTATGACGCTAAAGTGGTGGTTTTGTGCATTTTACTCAAAGCACCTAAATACCACACACCCAGCTCCAACTATCCCCATAACTCTCTCATTTTCGTGTTTATCCCAAAAAATCCGCCCCTTTCTCCTTCCTCTCTCGTAAGCACCTCACCATCGAGACGTCACCTTGGTTCTCTCCGCCAGCTCCACTTGCTACTAGTGCATCCGATCTCCACCACCGTCGAGCACACCTTCCGCTGCCTTGCTTAAGACGCACCGAACCACACCTTTATGTGATACATACACTACTAGGAAAAGGCATGCTACACCTTTACGTGACACATACACTACTAGGAAAAGGCATGCTAGTGGCGCACCAGTTTTGCCTTCTAATGGCGCACTACTGGTGCGGCACTAGCATCACGCCATTAGAATTTTTTTCTAATGTCAGAATTTTTTAAAAAAAATTCAATTTTTTTTATTAATCTCAGGTCACTATGGCTTAATCTCGGGTCAAATCACACTCTGTGGTCAAACTTCCCAAAAAGTCACCCATCCTCACACTAATCCAACCCAAGCACGCTTAACTTCAGAGTTCTATCCAACCCCAGCAACAGCTCACTTCACAAGCACTTGTTGATATATCTAGCATATCAATCCTATTATACCTTGTTGGTGTCTAGGACTTTGTTCATGTTCATGACTATGATGAAATTTTGAAAAATATTTCAAACTTCCCGGTCATATTACGTATCATTTTTTGAAAAAAAAATCAAAACCAATTTTTTTTCCTGTTACTAGTGGTGCACCACATCCACGGTGCGTCACTAGTAAGTTTGAAATTTTTTGAATTTTTTTGCCTCTAGATCTTGAAAGCCCGTTAACTTTTTTTTCTGTTAGGTTTTTGGGGATCTTGAAAGCCCCGTAACTTTTCGAGTAGATGATTTTTCATATATAAAACTTTTTAATCCGAGTTCGTATGCAAAAGTTATGCCCATTTTACAAATTTCCAGAGAGATTTTGCAAATAAAGTCGAAATTCATATTTGTAAATTTTCCCAACAACTAGACCACATATCACATGGGAAACTTAATTTTTTTTGACATTTCCATCATTTTCTTTTATTTTTTCTAAAACTGAAAAGGCGGTCCACAGGGGAGGGGGTGCATTCGGTGGAACTTTTGGGGCAAGTTAGTAATGGTGCACCGTGGGGTGGTGCGCCATTACTAGTTAAACTAGTAATGGCGCACCACACCCATGGTGCACCACTACTAGTTTTGAAAAAAAATAAAATAAAATTGAATTTTTTTTGAAAAAAACTTAGTAATGGCGCACCTGTGGACAGTGCGCCATTACTAGTTAAAACTAGTAATGGTGTACTGTCCACGGGTGCGCCATTACTAACAATTTTTTTTCAAAACTACTAATGGCGCATGGTGGGCGTGGTGCGCCATTACTATGTCAACTAGTAATGGCGCACTATCCCACGGTGCGCCATTAGTAACAAATTTAATTATTATTATTATTTTCAAAACTTCTAATGGCGCACCACACACCAGGTGCGCCATTAATAATATCTCTACTCCTAATGGACGACTTGGTGAATAGTCGTCCGGTCAATTTTCGCTGGTCTTTTTTTGTCATACTCCCACCGCCGGTTTTTTTTCGTCATCGTACACCGGTTTATTTTCGTCATCGTATCCAAAACACCTGGGATCGATCCCTCGTTCACACAGATCGGACTCCGCCGGCGCCGGAGCGCACGCCAGATCCACCCGTACGACCGCGTCGGATCCATCCCTTCGCAGACGCACTTGCACGAGGCGGCCGATCCATCCTTTCGCCGTCGCACTTGCAGGAGGCGGCGGCGAGCTGTTGGATCCGGCGAGGACACGGCGGCGGGAGCCGGCGGCCGGGAAGCGGCAGAAGCCGGCCTGCGTGGGGTGGGAGCCGGTCGAGGCACGAGAGCCGCGCGGAGGCCGGCGCGAGGCTGGGGAGCCCGCAGCCGGAGCGGGGGCGCCCAGGCGGCACAGCGAGGCGGGACCGCGGGAGCAGCGCGGCACCGGGCGGAGCAGGCGGTGACGCAGCGCCGCGGGGGCGCGCACGCGGAGGTGCAGGTGCCCGCGCGCGCGGCGGAGCAGCGAGGGGCCAGGCGCTCGCCCCGACCCCGCCTTCCTCCGCTGCCTCGCCGCGCCGGCTGGCCTCACCGGAGATCACCACCACCGCGACCAGGTCACGTCGCCGCACCTGCCTTCTCCTCCTCCCTCTCCTTCATCCTTCCCTTCCACCATTTTCTCTCCCTCTCATTGCAGTGCCGCCATGGCTGCCCCAAGCTTCGCTGGCAGCCGCGCCCGCCTCCCTCCGGCCACAACTCCGGCGGGATCCGGCCGCCCCTGCCCGGATCCCCATCCTCCGCTCCGCTGCGCCCCGGACCCGGCCACCACCAAGCCTCCCGCGCCGATCCGCCCGTCCGCCGGCCTCCCCCTGCTCGATCCGGGTGGACGGGTGAAGTTTCTGACTTGCCATTGGAGTTGACCTGAAGCTCCGTTGGTGAGGAGCATTGCCGCTGCTGCAGATTAGGGAGGAGGGTCGAGGCAGCCACGAATTCCATCCTGCACTACTTCAACACCGGCCTATTCTTGCATGAATCTTCTGCTGTGAGGTATTTTCTTGTCCACTTGGATGCTTGTGTCAATATTTAACGCTTTTCGTTGGTGAAATTGAGCACTAGCTGGTCAAACTATAGGTTTACTTCATGTTTCTTCCCTTGGTAATTTACACATATTTCCTGTATTTGATGATGTGGTCCAAAATTTCGTTTGAAATTCAGGGGATGTGATTCTCAGCCCTCAAGCAAAAAAGTGATTGAGGATTCCAGCTATACGACGAAATTAATTTCAGCAATTTAAGTTTTCACTACACTTTTTGCAAACACTGGTTAAATTTCCTTTTGCTAAGAAGACCTCACATTCTTGAGGTTGAGGTTTATTTCCCGTCTTTGAAATTATGATATAAGTTTTTTATGCTGCTGTTTAAGTCAGCACAGCCTCCTCTTATTTTTTTTTTGTGTTTTTAACTTATATGAGTGCAGCTGCATAATTTGCCACTTGTTTGACAGAAATAGAGTTGTTACCGCAAGAGAGGTACAAATCAAAGACCGAGGAGGAATGAGTGTGGATTTGATCTAAGTTGGGTTACTTTCTATGAATAGATGATGTGATTGCTTTGTTATTTCATTTAATTAATAGAAAAATTGATGAGTCAATTGGAAGAATCAAGCAGCAATTTTACTACAGATATGCGCCATTGATTTGGTCATCTTTGTCACCAGCAAGTTGCATAAGAAAGAGTGTGGCATTGCAGAGGCGTGTACAATTGTGAGTCGCACAATTATAGAGCGGATCCAGGTGAAAGATGTAGGTGGTGTGCGGATTGAACTCTAGATCGGGAACCTGCAGCACTAGATGGACGATAACTATGCCTACAATTGTTGACCGAACACTTTGAGGTATGTGCCTGTCCATCTTCCACCCATATCAACATGTAATTTTGTAAGAAGCTAATTTAGTGTAGCAAGAACATCATATTTTAGACACGGTCTGCAGATCGATGTACTTTGTCCGTCTTTCCTTCACCAAAGCATGCGTTGTGAGATCATGATTGCTACCAGGTACAACATTGCAATTTATTTTCCAGAATGTTCCTTGAACACACTCCCAAGTTCCCAACCATCAGCAATTATAGTCTCCTCAATTCAGATGCATAGGAATGCAACTTTTATCCGAGAATGTGCAACAAAAGCATGTTGTTTGTATCTGTTGACCATTGAAATCCCAAGACCAATGCATGGAGCAGTAGCCTGTGAACCCTAAGTTATTTCTGGAGAAATTAAACCACATATTTGACTACTTATTGATCTCCTAGCTCTATAATAATATTATCCTTAATCTGTTTTTTGTGAAGACAGAGGATGATAAAGAAACAGTATCCAGGACCGTGTACTATACTAACATTTTAATTATGGGTCCGTGCCACTTATTTCTATTTTGAAGCAGTTCTTTTAGGAACAGATGATTACACATGAAGTAATGGTATCCATGACTATGTACGATACTAAAATTAGTAATTATGGGTCCATGCTAGGTATTTATATTCCGAAGTAATTCATTTAGGAACAGATGATCACACAATATCTTTTGATAAATCTTTTTGCCTAGCTCTGATTTCTATTATCAGAAACAGATTGTCTGTACTTACAAGAAACATCTATAAACAGCCGTTATTCGTTATTGTGCTCTTCCATGTCGCGCCGTTGACGAGAGGGTGGAGGGTGTTAGTCGTCGTCGCGGAGAAGAAGAAGGGTAACCACCAAGCAGGAGAGAGGGAGGAAAGTTGTGCCCGCTCACTGGAAGCCAGGCAACCCGGCGCCATCGCCAAGGAGAGCGAGGAGGGGCTGGACTACGCCACCACAGAGGTGAGCTGCGAGGGGCTCCGGCGTCCCTGCATAGGAGGGGGGAGAGAAGCCGCCACCGCACCACGTGATTCTGCTTGAAACTCCTCGGAGCTTGCACCAGGCTCAAACGTGAGTCCACTGCTCTTCATATTTAGGCTGTAACATTTTCTGAATTTTAAGTTTGGCTGAAGATGCTCTTACTCGTACATTAGATCAACCGTACAAATTGCTCTAAATGTACTGCTTGACTGCTTATCTTTATTTTAATCATTTTCTTTGGCAGCTCTAAATTCTTAATTTGGCTCATTGTCTTTCCCTGGTGTACAAATCCTTTCAATTTTTATTTTGGCTCGTTGTCTGAGTCTCTTCAGAAATCTGAAGAAAACTGTACTGTGGAAGGATAGCAATATTATTTGCTGCTTCTCGTCAATTGTTTCTTTGCATAAAACTCTAGCTTTGTTTCTGCTCATGTTTATGCAATGCAAGTATACATGATAGCTTTTCTGCAATGTTGTTTTATTCAGTAAGTGTTCTTTTTCAGTGGCTGTTGTTTGTATTGTTAACTGACTAAAAAACTGATGTTTGTCTTTCTCATGGCTGAAAACGGCCAAGTCTAAAACATGGTTTTTGTTCAGATGTGCTGGCCTTTAGACATCTGTACCCGTGGGTTGTTTTCACTTAGGCGAATGACAATTAATATCCGATCGAACTCATTTGGAGGCCAAAGAGGTTCGGCTTTGGACTGCCATCAATAACGCTCGAAGACACCGACGTGCAGACTGTAAGTTTCCTCCCTTAATTCAATGAACTATGAGAATTCCTTTTTTCGTTTTTTTCTTTTCAGTTCTCATAAGTCCTTGATATACTAGCAGAAACTCAATACTTGACCGACTGTGTCACAGTGCTCAGGCAAAGTGGTAGTGGTTGACGAGCGGAAACGTCAGTGTTTTCTGTGCGTTACCATAGTAGTGGTGAAAGAAAATCCAATTCAAATATCTCAACGTAAAAGGAAAATCGTTTCACTTTGAAAGGAAAGCTAGCAATATGAGATCGAAATCACTCTATCTACGATATTCATTGCACCATGATTGAAGGACAATGAGGGGCAGGTTATATTCCCTTTCTTCTGATCGATTGAGCTCAAAGGCAAAAGGCACTAAAGATGTTTAAGATGTTTCATCAGAATTGCTATTGACATCGACTTGTCCGAGAGATTAGCAAGCACCTCAGGGTTGTGAGAAATCCATCCCCAAAACCCAGAATTGGATCTATTGTAGGTTGTAGGTTGTAGTAGATGTATTAACAAACTGAAATAGATCAAGTCTGCATTTCTGTGCTGGCTGGAGACCTACTGCTTCTGTATCTTGTTCTATACAATTCAAATGATGCAGAAATTATGAACTTGAGACTGAGACACCATGTAGTAGATTGGATATTGTTTGACATCAAACACATATTGAGTATTTACAACAATCTCTTGTGAGAGGGCCACTAACAGCAATGGGAGAGTAATGCAACATAAGTTCTATGCAAGGAGATTAACATAAATTTATAGAATTATAAAAAGCAATGCAACAAACCTCTTTAGAGAAGGCTAATATTTATTTCTTAACTGAGGTGCTAAAACCACACAAAAACTAATAAATACTAATTCTGAAGAGTGAACAATATGAGATCAGTCTCCCTAGAATAAGTACATACTATACAATGCGTCGACAGTATATGGCAAACAAAGACATGTGCATAATCTAGAAGACAACCATGCTAGCATATTCATGAGGCAACGAAGACAACATATGAAACCTGAACCTACATCATTGTACTGTTTAGTCTTTCCTTTCCTTTTTATACCATGTCTTTTGTTCCACATGTTCCTCTGAATTTTCACTTGAACAACTTTCTGTTGAACTAAAAGACAATACCACCAATGTCAATTACCAAGATGACAATAAGAAAAAATTTGTTAGTAACCTGTGAGAGGTTAGCCAACATATTCAGTAGCTGATGGTCCATCTTCGCATGTAAAAACTCAAAATAGAGGTGTGTCTTTGTCAGCGGCTCGTCTAACCTGCAGAATCATGCATCATTCTATCATTCCCTTGCTTATAGAAGCACTACTCACTGGACCACTCAGCAATAACACAATTAAACTGCCCATGTAAGATTTTCCACACAATTTAATTAGCAAGATGAGTGTCCTCAACTGAAAGTGTATATATTGGTTCAAAAGGAAAGTGTCATAACTGAATTAATCAAGTAGATATTGAGGTTAATGTATGTATGTATTCTTACTTGAGCCTCTTGTAGGATTTGGGGCAGCTTCTTGGTGACCACTCGACTAGGAGGTGATGAATCTGCACGCCGGCCTTCTTCCACTCCCATCCCCATCTTCCTGGGTACTTGATTTGGAACGACACCTGTGGAGTGCGAACGTGGCGAAGGGGACCTAGCGAGGTGTGCGTGTAAGAGGACCTGGTGTTCCCGACTTCCCAGGCGGCGCGGTCCATGATAGGGCAAGACCTGGCGGTGGCCTTCTTCCGCGAATTCTTGGGCTCCGTTGGCCCTGACCCCCGCTTCGTCATCGACGACAGGTACGGCCATGACCCCTCCGCTGTTGACATCACATGGCACCTCAAAACGCAAATTAAATTCATGTCATCTATTTGTCACCGTTGTACGCAGGTAAAGCAGCTCTGCAGAAGCCGCCGGCCACCAGGATTGGGTACGTGAGCAGCTGCATCCATCCATCTTGCGAGTTAATTAGCATAAATAAATGCCCAACTGATTCCGTTACTTTGCAGATTCTGTAGTGCAGCCTCATGTGTGAAGCAAGAAAGTTATGATCTGGTGACAGAAGTCCTTTGAACGTTGACAAATCAGTACCAAAATTGATTTGGTTCTTCCAATCTGTGTGTACAATGTTTTTTCTGAGGAGCAAGTAGGTGGAGCACATGAGTGACGTGATACCCCAAACTCTCACTAACTCTTAGCATCTTATAATGTGATGTCTATAGGAGATGGAGCAGCGCCTCGTTGATGCATTGAGCCGATGCGGTCTGAATCAAGCCTGTGCGCATCTTGGTGAGAATAGTTGGTCTGGTTTGACCATATTTTTTGGACTGCATTTTGTGGTTGTGTGGGAAATTGTGTGCGGTGTAGGATCTGTACTGTACGTGGATTGCAATTGCAGGACTGATGGTAAGGCTTGATCAATGAACATCGACATAATTTACAATTTGATCTTGATTAAGCACGTGCGATGGCGTAGTCTCTCTCTGTGTCGCTGAAAGGCACTTGGTGGTGAGGGCGCACGCGGAGATGGGTTTAGTAGGGGCCCGACGGGTGGGTAAGGGCGGGCATGGAGATCACTATTCCTGTGTCAGCGAACATACTGCAAGCATGTGTGACGAGGACGAACTTGGCACATGCAATGGTGGGGAGTGGCGACGATGGTCAGGTGGAGGAGAACACGAGAAACGAAGCCATGCGGCTGCATCAGGCAAGTATAGCTGATCAATGACTATACATATTTTTGCCCGAATGGTTTAGATGGTCTTAACTCGAGGTTTGTATGTGCTTTCTTTAGATGCATGTATTCTCTTTTGATTATTGGAGAGAAGAGACCTAACTAGGTTTGCAATGGCACAAATGAAATATTTGAGTCTCAGTTTCTCATGTTCATGTAGTTAATAACACAACGTATGGATTGAAGTAAAGATCGCCTACATTAATTCGTCACTATGTATTTGCTGTAAGAGGAAATAAGTGAGTACAACGACATTGACTTTCAGAGTACAGTGTTATGTATTGTATTCGTCAGTATATGGTCCTCCGTCATGCATGTGCTGCTTTAAATTATTTATTACACAGAACCCTTCAAAATTATCTTATAATCTGCTTATGCAAAACATGATTTCAGTTTGGTGCATTTTCTTGCTTTGTTAGGCTGCGTGGTGTATCAGATTTGGGTCGTTTCAGAGGAAATCTGCGGGAGATTTGCATGAGATAGCAATAGTGTGGCCCATGAAACAGCAAAAAATTATCAACGTGGTGTATCAGATGTACATTGACTTTCAGAGCACCATCAACTAGCTTGATCCGGTGTCCACTCGAATAGAAAAGAAGATGAAGTGCGTGGCCATTGTAGCTACTGTTTAATTCAGGTATATACATTGATTGTTCATGCAAATTTTTTTCTACCATTTAACCAAATGACGAATGTGTGCATCTGAAGGACTGAGGGTGAGAAGAACAGTTTGTGCGGCTTGGAGTGGGTGAGAATTTTCTAGAGAGTAATTAGGGATTTCCAGCAAACGCCGCAGAGCAAAATCCATGTGATCAAGGTACCTATGTTTCCTCATCCTACCAGGAAAGTTTCCAGACTATACTGGTTCCAAGTTGAGATTGTTTGTAGAGAAATCCAGATAGTTGGATATTTAGTACCATGCTGGGTTTTATATATTTAACTGGATTGTAAGTTCAGAAAGATTCAAGACGGATGGGTCGGCTCTGTATCAATAGTGTGTGCACGGTCTGTATAAAACGCATGTGGTTTAATTTTTCTTAACCGGCTTCCTGCGTGTTCTCTTATCAGTGCATCAAGTTAAAAATATTGGTTCTAGCTGAAATATCTTCCACCCCTGCAGTTTACACCAAGTGCAGCATTATGGTTTTCTTAGTGGACCAACTGCGGCAAGATCGATCTGCCCAACAAGTCTGTTGATCTTTCCGCGTTTCGAACGTGTGCCGGAGTCAATTGGTGAGATTTTTTTTAAACCCTTATGCTAATTTAAGTAATTAGTGGACTTGTGTTGAGAGTTTTATGGTTTGATTAGTGTCTGAGGGAAAATTTAATTGGTTAACTAATTAGCTCCAATGTTCTAATTCTAGCTGACTTCTATGTAACTAAGACCGTTTGTTTTCAGGTTTAATATTACGATGGTAATTCTCCTCGTTATGTGTTTTTTTATTTCATGGAGTGATGATAAAGGAGTTTCTTTTTTCTACGGCTTGTTTCCAGTATATAAAATGTGTACCCCAACAATATGTGGTAACATATGCGCCATAGATTTGATGTGGGAACTGTCTTTGCGCAATATAACATCTTTCTTAACACCACGGACTTTTGGATAAATAATCCATATATATTTATGGTCACAAGCTTGTGAGCATAGCTAGCTGTTTATTGTAGTATTTTGTTCTGTGTATATGTTTCGTTTGCCATACAAATAAATGAACGTTAGTTTTAATTAAGATCACATCTCAATTTGGTTTGTACATCGCAAAGCAAGTCGGAAAATATCTACTAGGGGGAATGTTTTTGGGGAGGATTCTTGTGGTTTCGAATGAGGAGGTAGCATCCTGTTTTGTAATGCTCAAATATATTCTACTTAACCACCTAGATTCTCATTTGTAGAAATTTTACTTCCACACGTGTACAAGGTTACTTTGGTGGTTGTTCAGGTCCAGGCTGTTTATCATGCCATGAGAAGAGATGTGAGGATGAAATAGATCTTATGAATTAAGATTACTTATTCCTATATAGTTCCTTCCATTTTGTAACACCAACTTCCTATTGTACATCACATTGATATGCTTACAATTTGCTAAAATTGTATGCTTTAGAATGAATATTATTGCTTTACTTGCCTACAGGTACAAATGTCAAGATTTGAAAAACAAATGGGTACATATTAAAAAAAACGTGTGAGAAGTGGGGAGGACAACGATTTGGTGGTGCAAGTGTTCGAGGTGGCTAGGAAACACAACATTCATCGCTAAGGATGGGGGAATATATGGGGCTCACATCAGCAATGGTAGGAGGCAATGAGGATAGGCATTAGACGCATGATCAATGTTTATATATATATAAGTGTTCAAAAATATGATTCTATATAAAAATTAATCTGAACATAGAATAAGATCTGAAATAGTGAACTTCTGATTTTATTTGATCCTCTTAATTTGTTGTTGGGATAGTTGTTTCCACTTTTTTGTTTTGGAACTTATATACTAGCAGGAGAATATTAGGACAACTTAGGTGGCACCAGATCAAGCCCGTGGTAGAAAATGATGCCTTTGTTAATTGATTCATTTACCTCCGTTAGGCCCGTAGCAACGCACGGGCGTTTTACTAATATTTTACTGTATACTCACATTTATTATGCTTGTTGTAGTTGCACAGGATAAAATTTCATAATGTTCAAGAAAGCGGTAAGCGTAAGCGGAGCGGAAGGCCACAACTTAGAGCAATGGCCGCTTAAGCGTAGCTTAACCGGGGTTAAGCGTTTTTTTAATTGGCCAGAATTTGGCCGTTTTCAATAATATGCAGAAGAAAACAGGTAACATAGCACATAAGTAACTGAAAATCTAAAATAGCATATAATGTTGAGGTTTAGTGGTTCACACACATAATGTTGAGGTTTAGTGGTTCACACACCATAACAAATAGGCAAATAACGCGTAAGGATGAGGTTCAGTGGTTCAGACAGCAAGCAAAAATGCATAATATTGTCTTAGAATGAGCATATAAGATAAATGGCAGCAACCAAGCAGCAGCTCAGGCAGCTGCAGCCCAAGCAGCAGCTGCAACAGCAGCCAGGAGGAGGAGGAGCTAAACTGGTAGTAGTGCATGTCCAGGAGGAGGAGCTGCCTGCGTCCAGATCCAGTAGCTGCTGAGGAGGAGGAAGAACGCCAGAGAAGCCGCCGTTGGATGCAGAGCAGAAGCAGCCGCCACAATGCTCTCTTCTTTCCCCTCCTGGAAACCCACTAACCCTAGCCGAACAGGCCTCTTTTGGGCCGGGCCTTATATACCAACCCCCCTCCCCCCTTTCCCCCTCCCGCCTGTGGGCTATTTCAGCTCCTGTCTGACCTTTCGGCCCACTTTCTTCGCTTTTTTGCCGCTTAAGTGTGCGCAGCGAACGCTCAGCCAGCGCTTAGCGCTTAATCGATCGCTAAATCGCCCTTTTTTTCCGCTCAACACTAAAAGTTGCGCCTAGGCCAAAAGCGAAGCGTTTAGCTGTCGCTCAGCGCTTAAGCGAGGCTTAAAAACGCTTTCTTGAACACTGCCTCTCAGCTTATAGCTCAGTGCTACACAATACATCAAGAAAAGAATTTGTTAAGAGATTAATAGACTGGCAACGTGGGAGGAGGCCAACAGGAGCATCGTCTGGTGTTGAGCGGCAGCCAATGACATCATATATGTTTTTGTTCAATCATAGTTTCCCTCCCAATCAGTGGCATATAGTCGTTTATTCCTTGTTGTTTCGGCCTCGAGAAAAGATATGTTAAAGCGTAAAAAAACAGTGAAATTTAACAGACCAGTGAATTTTTGTATCTCTTGGTCAGACATGCAATTTCCATATGTTATAAACTGCCCTTGCAAGTGCAAGTGATACTGTAAATGTTACCTTGTTTAGATATTTTTGCCATGTATTTGATTCATGTCCTTCCATTGTATAGTTCTTTAATGTTTGATACTACTTGATAAAAAATGGGGAAATACTTTGAAGTCCGGATAATGCTTATATATATATATTCAGCTATATTTGTTCATGTGCGTGATTTTCTTCACAAGCTGTTGACGGTTAAGATACTTTTTTCTTTCTGACATAGCTGAATTACCTCATGCACTTAGTTTTATGCACTGGATTCAAAGTTGGTTGATTGCAGAAACACAGGGCTCTCAGACATAACTGGGTTACTGCATTTGCACGTGATATTACATCAAAACAACCTATAGTGGTTGTGGAGCCGTCCTCTGTTGGCATTGCGATTATACTCTGTTTACGTATTTTATGCCTATTTTTATAATATTTTACTGTATACTCACATTTATTATGCTTGTTGTAGTTGCACAGGATAAAATTTCATTGGTTTTGCAAAACATTAGAAATATCCTCAAAGTACTCCTTTTACTTTCAACTACAAAGACCTGAATTTTTTCATTTCATGGAATAAGGACTTAGAAAACTGAAATCGTGCAGAAGAGATGTGTTGTAATAATTTCAGAATGGTCATTTGAGGGTATGTGGATGTGAATAATGTACTGGCGCATGCGACCTAAAATCAACGATACTACAATCATGCAGTAAGATTTGAGAAAATGGCTAATTAACAGAGTGGTGGAGCATTTCGATTTCTTGTTTAAAATGGACAATATGAAAACCATACAATGGTGTCATGGCGGTAATTCCTGGGATTATTCAGTGAGTTGTGCAATGACTTTCTGTTGGGTAAGGGTGAAAATGAAACACGGTGTAATCGAAAAAATCAATAAAAAGCCCGTGGCAACGCACGGGCGTTCTAC
Organism: Aegilops speltoides; assembly: GCA_021437245.1. Taxonomy (NCBI): domain Eukaryota; kingdom Viridiplantae; phylum Streptophyta; class Magnoliopsida; order Poales; family Poaceae; genus Aegilops; species Aegilops speltoides. The sequence goes on from CM038145.1 coordinate 308,031,237, forward strand.
TAGTATTACTAATGGCGCACCTGTATGTGGTGCGCCATTGCTATATACCATAGTGTCCATTTCATCTATAGCCGTTTTCCTAATAGTGATAGGTTTTTCTTTTCTTGATCCCCCAACTAATGATAGTCCTCCAAATCATCACATGCATAAAAAACATCACATAGATGTAGCATTACTCTTTGAAGATATATTGCTTAACCGTTCATCTACCAAATGTGTGATTTATTTTACGTGTGAAGCAGAAACTCTACCCTTGCCATTGCATATTTGCATTTTCTTAACGTTTTAAGCCCTACTTTAAATTAATAAAGTTAAAACGGTCTGACGATATATAAAAACTCTTACAAGCAGATCAAATGACAAGCCAAACAAAGGAACACAAAGCACAATTATGCTAAATTAAGCATCTTTTGGATGTCAGCAAACATCACCGACCATGACTCTCCGGGCATCTCTATGCACCCGGATGCGAGCACCGCTAAGATGTCTACCCTTGGGAGCAACCTCTCTCCATGGGCGCTTCACGACTAGCTTAGGATCGGTGGCTCGGAACACAGAGAAAGTACCAAAAATAGGGACACAAGTTTGACATCGCGAGTGATCTTACAAGAAGAAAGAATCGAGCTTGGGGAAGCCGAATAAATTGAACAAAGGCTTGGTTGAAACATCCCAACACAGCAGCCATGCCCACAAGGTTGCCGCCCGAGAGGGCCCTTACCTTCTCGTTTTGGATCAAAGAGTGTCGATCCTACGTCCCTCAAAACCTTTGAGCCCACATCGACTGCCGACACTGCAAAGGAATCAGGTAACCGTCACCTCATCTATGAGATATCTGAAAAGCGTCATTTTTGCCGTCGACCCTATCATGAAGAAGTGATGAGGACAAATTCCCTAGGTTGTTCCTAGGTGATATTCAAACTTGTTGTATTAGTTGCACAAATTTTTGTTTAACATACCCAAAATGAATAGCAAATGCTATTTGGCGCATAACGCACGAAATTCAGCTCTATTCCTATGCGGTTTTGCTATGTCCTAAGCGGGCCGGCCAAGTTTCTAGGGCCAGTTTATTTGGATTTTTCCGAGCTGGGTTTACTTTGTTTTGTTTCTTTTTCCTATTTTTATTTTTATTTCTCTTTGCTTATTTTCTCTTTTGTATTTTTTTTTCTTTTTTCTTCAATTTGCACAAACTTTTTGCAATTTCATGAACTTTTTGAAAATTTCAAACACTTTTCTAATTCACATACCTATTTAAGTTATGTCAACATTTGTCTAAAATCCGAAACATTTTTTGAGAATCCAAAAAAAAGAAAAGGGGACCTTTATGTAAAAGAAAAATAAACTGATAAATGAAAAGAAGAGAAAAGCCAAAGTAACAGTAAATACAAAATGGCAAATATGGTCAGTAACCTTTTAGAAGGTTCCCAAAACATGATATGTTCTCAATCTACACTATCTACGAAAAATGAGCAGACCCATCCCGGTTCGCACGATTGCGAAACACTGGAAAATTGCTGGATAATGGTGTAAATAGGAAATTTTGGCGTCCATTGCAAGCAATAAGTTTCACAAGGGTAATTCCGCATGGTGTATGTAGGTTAGGGCACCCCTATGTCTTGCTTATAGCGAGTCGTAGGAGAGCAACTAATTGAGGGGTATCCCTTTGCGGGAGCCCCTCAAGGGTTAATTTTGGTGGGCCGAGAGCATGCCAAATGGCGCACTCTCAGCCGCCACCACATGTCGCATGATGGGTGCTTCCTCTGAATATTTTTTTAATTTATCTTCACGTGTTTTTCCGGTTTTAGAAGGATTTTTTGGGGGTTTTGCCCGATTCTCCCAAGGTTTTGGGAAAAAAGGGGAAATTGCACGAAAAAAATGCTTTTTTTTTCTTCCGTGAGAGACACATATTTGCTTCTCGTGGAGCCACGGGTTTACTTCCGTGAGAGGCATTGTGCCTCTCGGAAACGAATAAAAACAGTTTCTTCAACCAAGAGGCACAACTCGTAAAGAGAGAGAAAACATTTTTTTCTTTCACAGGAAGCACAAATTTACTTCCATGGAGGCACGGGTTTGTTTTCGCAAGAGGCATTGCTATGCTCCTCGAAAGGAAAAAAACACGTTTTTCTTGTTCCATCAAGAAGCATAGATTTTCTCGTGGATGCACAACTTTGCTATCGCGAGAGGCACAACTATGCCTCTCGGAAAAATAAAAACACTCATTTTTTCGCGAGAGGCACTCTCTAAAAGGGAAAAACACTTTTTCCTTCTTCTTTCGTGAGAGGCATAGATTTGCTTCTCGAGGAGGCATAATTGTGCCTCACGGAAACGGGAAAACGTGTTTTTTATTCCGTAAGAGACACAGATTTGCTTTGCGTTTGTGCCTCTTGGAGATGGATAAAAGTATAGGTGAAAATCATGCTTCTGGCTCATTTTTTCATAACAAAAAGATCGTCAAAACCTATTAACATGAGATCTAGTTTTGAAGATATCAACGCGCAATATCAGACGGTGAAAATGGTTCGCAGTTTGGACGCACAATTTAAGAGATAAAACTTTTTTACAACAAAAAAAGAGAAACTCCCAGGTTGCAACAGTGCGCCACTTGTCACAACCTGAAAGGTTAGAGTGACCTTTGCAGGGGTACTTCTTAATTACTAATTTCGAAGATGTAGGGAACTCTTGCTGAAGGCTAGAGCTACATGGGCCAGCCCAGGGATGCGGAGGCCACAACCTCACTTTTTCCATCTTTTTTTCTTTCTTTATTTTATTTTTGTTCGCAGCTCCAAATATTCTAAAAAGATATATTACAAAAAGCATTTACACACAATATTGAAAAATGTTCACCAGCCATTTGAAAAATGTTAAATGTGAATAGAGAAAATGTTTCTCATGTATACAAAATGTATAAAAAGTGTGTGTGTGTGTGTGTGTGTGTGTGTGTGTGTGTGTGTGTGTGTGTGTGTGTGTGTGTGTGTGTGTGTGTGTGTGTGTGTGTGTGTGTAAAAGAACTTGGTCATGTATTTAAAAAATCTTAGTCCAACATTTGGAAAAAATGTTAAACAACTATTTGAAAATGTTAATCAACCATTTGAAAAATGCTAAAGGTGTATATAAAAAGTATTGATCATGTATCCAAAATATGTAAATCTTGAATTTGAAACATGTTAACCAAGCATTAGAAAAATGTTAAGTGTGTATATAAAAATCTTGACTGTGTATTCAAAACATGTCAATCTTGTACTTGAAAAATGTTAATCATGCATTTTGAAAAAAATGTTAATTGTGTATAAAACAATTTTTACCATGTATTAAAATATATTAAACTTGTATTTGAAAGATGTTAAACATTTATTAGAAAAATGTATTTGATATATAACAAAAATGTACTTTCTCCGTCCCAAAACAAGCGTCTCAAGTATATATTAATTTTACTACAAAGTTTTACTATAGTTGCGACACTTATTTTGAGATGGAGAGAGTACAATATGTATGGGAAAAATGTATACTTCAAAGAAATAAGTTTTATGAAAATGTTAATTATGTATTTGCACAATATCGAACGTCTATATAAAATATGTTTCTGGTGCATAAAAAATGTCAAATGTGTACTGAAAAAGTTAACACGTGTTGGTAAACGTTCAATTAGACAAGAAAAACAAAAAGAACAAAGAAAACCAATTTAAAAAAGCAAAAATAGTAGAATGGAAGACCAAAGAAACGAATGGAAAAGAATGAAACCGAGAAAGAATCAAAGAAAAATAAAGAAAACCAAAGAAGACTAAAAAAAGCAAAAAAAAAGTGAAGGGATTGCTAGGAAGCGGCCGTTGCGTGGCAGCGATCAAAAAATAAAAGACAAACGGGTAGGCTAGCTCCAGCTCAGACCGGTCGTTAGTTTTCGTAAGCACTAGTTTTTTTTTTTGAGGGGAAATCATGCCGCTTTATTTAACCGAAGCTAGGAATGTCATCTGAAATTACATCTAAGATAAAATCCGGTGGTGAACCCACCCAAATCTCCGAACGGTTCTCTCCTACCCCTACTCTCGCTAGTTTGTGAGCGGCTACATTCCCAGACCTACTGATCCAAGTCACCCTGAAATCCTCCATAGCTCGTAGCATCTCTTTGATCTCCTCCACACAAGGGCCGACAGCAGACAGATCCTTCTGTGGGTTGTTTAGCTTTCTCACCAGAGACAAACAATCAAGCTCAATATGAACCCGACTGTGGTGGAGTTCAATCGCCAGTCGTAGCCCATGCCTGCAGGCAAGCACCTCAACCATCTCAGGGTCAATCTTATTTGGGAAGAAGTGGCACAATCCCCCGCGAAACGCCGCTTGATGGTCGCGAAGAACCGCTCCCCCTCCTCCTCTCTCTCCATGCCTGGAGACCGCGCCGTCGGAGTTGATCTTTACCCACCCAGTTTCAGGAGGAATCCATCGCTGGATGGTCTTTGGCTCCGATAGTGACGCCCTCGTCTCTTGAGCTGCTCGCCATTCTGCAACCTGCACCTGTACCGTAGCTGTTATTTCATGTGCTTCTGCAATCTTCCGTCCGTCCCTAGCCTCATTCCGAGCCAACCAGAGAGTGTATGCCGCCTGTAACATTACCTCCTTCTCTTCTTCCTTCGCACGGGCAAACCAGTCAAGAAGCCATGATGCTAGGGCTCGTTGGTTCTGAAGATGTCTTGGTGGTTCTTCCAACAGAAGACCGACTCGCTCCCTTAACAGGTCCCAGACCATGATTGAATGTTGGCAGCCCCAAAATCTGTGCATTATAGATTCTTCTCTGGCGCACACCACACAGAATACTCCCGGCTTGATCCGACGTCGGTGAAGTTCTGCACCAACAGCTAGCCCATTGCGAATCATACGCCACATGTGAATTTTAGTCTTGCCTGGCGCACTCGTGTCCCATAGCTCCAAATATCCCTTATGCATAGAAACCGAACTAGAGGACTCCGGTTGTCCGGATTTCGCTCTGTTCAATGCCATTCGGAGGTGGTAGGCTGACTTAACTGTGAAGACACCATTTCGTGTATAATTCCATGCTAGATAATCTTCGACCCCTGGACCGCCAATCGCAATCTGTTTCACATCCTTTGCATCAGCCTCTGTGAACATCTGATCCACCATCTCCTCGTTCCATGACACGCCGTCAGGATTGATTAGGTGGGCCACCCTGGTAACTCCATGTATGAATACCTGGCCTAGAGGTTTGGTACTACCATGTCTAGATATCCAGGAGTCGTGGTGGATGTTAATGTTGTGTCCCATTCCAACTCTCCATATCAGTCCTTCCCTTAGCAAATCCCTACCGTGTAAGATACTCCTGAACGTGAACGAGCCCGAAGATGGGCATGAAGCAGACAAGATTGTATTGTCCGGAAAATACCTTGCCTTGAGTATTCTAGCACATAAAGAGTTTGGGACTTGGAGAATTCGCCATGCCTGTTTCGCCAACAGAGCTTGGTTGAAGGCCTCAGGGTCTCGAAACCCCATGCCTCCGCTTCTCTTGCTCGCACACATCTTCTCCCACGCGATCCAATGGACCTTCCTCTCACCATTCGTTGCACCCCACCAGAATTTGGACGAGATTGATGTCAGGTTCCGGCACATCTTCTTTGAGAGGTGAAAACAACTCATAGTAAAGGTCGGTGTCGCTTGTAGCCCCGATTTAATAAGAGTTTCCTTAGCTGCTTTGGACAATCCTTGTCCCTTCCAACCACCCACTTTGCCTTTAGCACACTCCGTCACGTATTTGAAAGTTCCATCTTTGGACCTACCAACCAGTGTTGGAAGGCCCAAGTATCGTTCACTAAGAGCCTCAGATTGTATCCCCACAATTTGCTTAATTTGATCCTTCATCCCATCATGGCATCCTTTCCCAAAAAATATAGAGGACTTCTCCAGATTTACTTTCTGTCCAGATGATCTTTCATACTTTTCAAGAATCTGTTTTAACGTTTCCATATTCTCCTTTCTTCCCTCAAGGAAGACTATGCTATCATCTGCAAACATCAAGTGAGTTACTTGGGGGCCAGTGCTCCCAAATTTCACCCCGGACAGCTTCTTGTCAGCTTGAGCCTTCTTGAGGAGAGCTGAAAAACCCTCCACACAGAAAAGAAACAAATATGGTGACAGCGGGTCCCCTTGTCTTAGGCCACGAGACGGAGTAAAACTCCTGGAAAGCCCGCCATTTAGCTTAACAGCAAACCGCGCCGAAGTGACACATCTCATGATCATTGTGATCCACGCCGGATCAAAACCAAAGCGCATCATAACCCTTTCTAGGAAGATCCATTCCACACGATCGTACGCTTTCATCATATCCAGTTTTATCGCGCACAAAACCTTCTTTCTTTTCCTCTTCCGAATAGCGTGAACACATTCATAAGCCACCAAAACATTATCCGTGATCAGGCGCCCAGGAACAAAGGCACTCTGCTCCTCGGAAATCAGAAGAGGGAGAATACTCTTCATTCTGTTCGCCAAAACCTTGGTAGCGATCTTGTACAGCACGTTGCATAGACTGATCGGTCGGAACTGCGAAAGCAACTCCGGTGAGTTAACTTTCGGTATCATGACAATGATCGTGTCATTGAACTCCGCTGGGGTCAAAGCCCCACGTAGGAAATCTCGAACTGCTGTACACACGTCACCCTTCACCATTGACCAGTGTCTTTGGTAAAAGAGAGCGGGTAGCCCGTCCGGGCCCGGAGCCTTCGTCGGTCCCATCTGAAACAATGCGGCTTCAATTTCCTCATCGAAGATCGCGGAGGTTAACTTGGCATTCATCTCATCCGAAACTAGATGATCAATGTTTTCCAGAATGTCAAGTGCCTCCACTGATCCTTGTGAAGTGAACAAACCCTCATAAAACCGGGCCGCCATCTCCCTCATCTCCACATCAACCATGCACCTGGATCCATCTTCTCTACGCAAAGCTCGTATGGTATTCTTCCTCTTCCGGTGTGATGCTCTATTTTGAAAATATTTGGTATTCTGATCTCCCGCCCGTAGCCAGTCCACACGTGATCGTTGACGATACAGCATCTCCTCCCTCGCATAAATCTCGCGGAGCTGCTTCTCTATGTCTCTTACCTCCAGTGAGGTACCCAATAAATCTTCTCTGCTGCGAGCTTCCGCTAACTGCGTCTTAAGCTTTGCTATTTGCCTCCTAATGGACCCAAACACCTCGCGTGCCCATCTTTGCATGCTTCCTGTCATTTTACCCAACCTTTCCCAAACTGCTGCTACGGTATTCACATCGGTGCCCGCGTCTTGCCATGCCTGTGCTACCATAGCTTCATATTGCTCATGCCTCGTCCATGCTTCTTCGAATTGAAAAGGTCTTGGACCACGGTCCTTTGCACTTGGAGCTGTCTCCAGCACTCTGACCAGTATTGCTTGATGGTCCGATTCTTCGGTGACTAGATGTTCCACATGCGTTTCCGGGAAAAGCTCCAGAAACCGATCGGTACAGGTGGCTCTGTCCAACCGTACTTTGACGTTCTCCCTCCCGTCACGTTTATTATCCCATGTGAATGGGTAGCCGGAGAACCCCAAATCTGCTAAACCACAGTCCGCTAAGCAATCCCTAAAATCTTCCATTTGTGCAAACGAACGCGGATTGCCACCGAATTGATCAGTTTGGAAAAGGGCTTCATTGTAGTCCCCCACACAAATCCAGGGCAGGTCATCTTGTGCTCGAAGATATCTAATAGCCTCCCATGACTTATTTCGCAACTCTGTCCTGGGCTCCCCATAGAAACCAGTGAATCTATAGGTTTTGTTATCCCACGTCATTTCAGCATCTATGAAATATTGACACCACGGCCTGATTTTCACTTGCACACTTTCTCGCCACCATAGGGCCAAACCCCCACTCGGTCCTTGACAATCTACCGCAACACCACTTCTAAACCCCAAACTCCACTTCAATTTCTCCATTGCTCTCGCCTTCTTCTTAGTTTCTGATAGAAAAACCACCGCTGGGTTGTGTGACCGTATCAGGTCCCTGAGTTCGCCAACTGTCGAGTCCAACCCCAAGCCTCGACAGTTCCAGGCTAAATAATTCATGGCGTCCGGCGGCCCCCCGAGTTGGGGTCCGCCGATGTATCATCGTTCTCCGATAGCCTGTCAAAAACAGTAGAGGTTTTCCTTCTCGTGTCTCTCGTAAATTCGTCAATTGTCATTTGTCTGTCCGGATCATTCTTGGCCACCCAGTATTGCCTCGGCCCTCTCTTCCTTCCTTCCTTCTCATAACTGGGTTGATAAGAACCATGCTTCACGGGGCGATACTCCTGTCGGGGTCTCCTAACAAAGTGTCCCCTCCTCCTTCCACCATAATCACCTAGTCTCTCCTTGTCAAAGAATTGTTCTTCTCTTCTCATATCCCCTCTAGCAGGCCTAGCACGGCTCCCTCCCACATCGTCCCTCCTTTCCTCCCATCTGTCGCTTGATCTACTCTCCCAGCACTGCTGTTCTTTCAACTTATGCCTCATGTCTCCCTCTCTTTTCCTTTCCAGATCCTGCCTGAGATCATGTTCTTCATTTTGGCCTTTCTTGAGCTTATCCTTCCAAGGGCTAGTGACTTCTCCACCATCGGCTTTGGCAGCCTCGCCAGTGCGGGCTCCATCCGATCTTGCAAATTCTTCATTGAGGTTTCGTTTCGTTGGGGCCTGGGCCTTGTCCTGGTTCGTCTGACGCCTTGGGTCGCTGTCGCCCGTGCGTCTGCTATCCCAGCTATTGCTACTGCCTGTTGGCCCCTGCGAGCCACCTTTTGCACCGCCCGGCCTCCCCGGAGATGCCCTCAGCCACCCTCCCCATTGTTGGGCCGAGTCCATAGGGGGGACGCAAATCCCCTCTGCATGAACCATACGGCCGCAGTCAAAACAGAAGTGCGGCACCTTCTCATAAAAGAAATCAAACCATGTGCCCTGCTTATCTTCTCTTGAGGTTTTGAGATTGAACCCCCGCACTAGAGGTTCAGAAACATTGATCTTTGCCCTTACTCTTAAGTACCGTCCCCTCGCAATGCCATCTTTATCAGTATCTACCCGGACGATCTCTCCCAACCAGTTGCCAAGAGCTCTACCAAAAGATTCAGTCCTCCTCTCCGGTGGTAAATCATCCACACGCACCCATACGTCAGTTTTGTCGAAAACCATCTCTGATGGCCTGGTTTTCCCTTCATACTCTTTCAAGATTAGCACACTAAAATCATACTGCCACGGGCCGTTGTGCATTGCGTGTTTCCAGTCTCCTTCGCTTCCGAAGTGCACTTCAAAGATGTTTGATCCCAAGTCCACAAACTTGGCTACTTTGTGCAAACCCCATGCACGTTGCATGGCTCGTTCGACTGCTTTCATGATCATCGGTCTTGGAGAGCAGACTTTGCCAACAGCTGACCAGCGAAAGCTCCTTGCGTTCACCATCACCGGTTCTTCAAACACAAAGCCAGCCTCCTCTTTGTCCAACAGGACCATGCCCCCAAGTCTCGCCGAAAGACTCGACGACGGATCCGGCGTCTTGCTTTCCATAGGTGATTTAGATTCTGCCCTGTTTGATGTGCCCTCACCCTTGCGTTGCGGCGTCGACATGTTCTTGCCCTCGGGCGTCGTGAAGTTCTTGTTGCACGAGGCCAGTGCCTCTGCATCCCTCCGCATAGCGTTCTTCTCCTTCTGATTAGCCGCCCCCGAGGCCGAACCGCTGTTGGCTAGGCTTGCTGATTTCATCAGATTCGCACCCCCTGCCGTTCTGTCGGTGTTTTTGTTCTTCGGAGTAGCCCCCGCCGCCGCCGCCACTTTTGATGCCGATCCCATCTGTCCCGAAACCCTAGCCTCCTTCTCCCCTGCCTTCTCCGCCATCGACTCCGCCAACGACGAGAGAGGTAGGACGCCGGTCAGTTGTGAGAACAGCGCAGTCGCCGTCCCCGTGAACCACCGTATCCACTCTCACCCCCGCAGCTCAAAACCCTAACCCTAGCGGCGGTAGAAAATCGCCATGCGATCGCCTCCCGTCGCCCTTAGAGTTTCCTGCGTGGTGGACCCCCACATCGACTGCCGACACTGCAAAGGAATCAGGTAACCGTCACCTCATCTATGAGATATCTGAAAAGCGTCATTTTTGCCGTCGACCCTATCATGAAGAAGTGATGAGGACAAATTCCCTAGGTTGTTCCTAGGTGATATTCAAACTTGTTGTATTAGTTGCACAAATTTTTGTTTAACATACCCAAAATGAATAGCAAATGCTATTTGGCGCATAACGCACGAAATTCAGCTCTATTCCTATGCGGTTTTGCTATGTCCTAAGTGGGCCGGCCAAGTTTCTAGGGCCAGTTTCTTTGGATTTTTCCGAGCTGGGTTTACTTTGTTTTGTTTCTTTTTCCTATTTTTATTTTTATTTCTCTTTGCTTATTTTCTCTTTTATATTTTTTTTTCCTTTTTTCTTCAATTTGCACAAACTTTTTGCAATTTCATGAACTTTTTGAAAATTTCAAACACTTTTTTAATTCACATACTTATTTAAGTTATGTCAACATTTGTCTAAAATCCGAAACATTTTTTGAGAATCCAAAAAAAAAGAAAAGGGGACCTTTATGTAAAAGAAAAATAAACTGATAAATGAAAAGAAGAGAAAAGCCAAAGTAACAGTAAATACAAAATGGCAAATATGGTCAGTAACCTTTTAGAAGGTTCCCAAAACATGATATGTTCTCAATCTACACTATCTACGAAAAATGAGCAGACCCATCCCGGTTCGCACGATTGCGAAACACCGGAAAATTGCCGGATAATGGTGTAAATAGGAAATTTTGGCGTCCATTGCAAGCAATAAGTTTCACAAGGGTAATTCCGCATGGTGTATGTAGGTTAGGGCACCCCTATGTCTTGCTTATAGCGAGTCGTAGGAGAGCAACTAATTGAGGGGTATCCCTTTGCGGGAGCCCCTCAAGGGTTAATTTTGGTGGGTCGAGAGCATGCCAAATGGCGCACTCTCAGCCGCCACCACATGTCGCATGATGGGTGCTTCCTCTGAATATTTTTTTAATTTATCTTCACGTGTTTTTCCGGTTTTAGAAGGATTTTTTGGGGGTTTTGCCCGATTCTCCCAAGGTTTTGGGAAAAAAGGGGAAATTGCACGAAAAAAATGCTTTTTTTTCTTCCGTGAGAGACACATATTTGCTTCTCGTGGAGCCACGGGTTTACTTCCGTGAGAGGCATTGTGCCTCTCGGAAACGAATAAAAACAGTTTCTTCAACCGAGAGGCACAACTCGTAAAGAGAGAGAAAACATTTTTTTTCTTTCACAGGAAGCACAAATTTACTTCCATGGAGGCACGGGTTTGTTTTCGCAAGAGGCATTGCTATGCTCCTCGAAAGGAAAAAAACACGTTTTTCTTCTTGCATCAAGAAGCATAGATTTTCTCGTGGATGCACAACTTTGCTATCGTGAGAGGCACAACTATGCCTCTCGGAAAAATAAAAACACTCATTTTTTCGCGAGAGGCACTCTCTAAAAGGGAAAAACACTTTTTCCTTCTTCTTTCGTGAGAGGCATAGATTTGCTTCTCGAGGAGGCATAATTGTGCCTCACAGAAACGGGAAAACGTGTTTTTTATTCCGTAAGAGACACAGATTTGCTTTGCGTTTGTGCCTCTTGGAGATGGATAAAAGTATAGGTGAAAATCATGCTTCTGGCTCATTTTTTCATAACAAAAAGATCGTCAAAACCTATTAACATGAGATCTAGTTTTGAAGATATCAATGCGCAATATCAGACGGTGAAAATGGTTCGCAGTTTGGACGCACAATTTAAGAGATAAAACTTTTTTACAACAAAAAAAGAGAAACTCCCAGGTTGCAACAGTGCGCCACTTGTCACAACCTGAAAGGTTAGAGTGACCTTTGCAGGGGTACTTCTTAATTACTAATTTCGAAGATGTAGGGAACTCTTGCTGAAGGCTAGAGCGACATGGGCCAGCCCAGGGATGCGGAGGCCACAACCTCACTTTTTCCATCTTTTTTTCTTTCTTTATTTTTTTTTGTTCGCAGCTCCAAATATTCTAAAAAGATATATTACAAAAAGCATTTACACAAAATATTGAAAAATGTTCACCAGCCATTTGAAAAATGTTAAATGTGAATAGAGAAAATGTTTCTCATGTATACAAAATGTATAAAAAGTGTGTGTGTGTGTGTGTGTGTGTGTGTGTGTGTGTGTGTGTGTGTGTGTGTGTGTGTGTGTGTGTGTGTAAAAGAACTTGGTCATGTATTTAAAAAATCTTAGTCCAACATTTGGAAAAAATGTTAAACAACTATTTGAAAATGTTAATCAACCATTTGAAAAATGCTAAAGGTGTATATAAAAAGTATTGATCATGTATCCAAAATATGTAAATCTTGAATTTGAAACATGTTAACCAAGCATTAGAAAAATGTTAAGTGTGTATATAAAAAATGTTGACTGTGTATTCAAAACATGTCAATCTTGTACTTGAAAAATGTTAATCATGCATTTTGAAAAAAATGTTAATTGTGTATAAAACAATTTTTACCATGTATTAAAATAGATTAAACTTGTATTTGAAAGATGTTAAACATTTATTAGAAAAATGTATTTGATATATAACAAAAATGTACTTTCTCCGTCCCAAAACAAGCGTCTCAAGTATATATTAATTTTACTACAAAGTTTTACTATAGTTGCGACACTTATTTTGAGATGGAGAGAGTACAATATGTATGGGAAAAATGTATACTTCAAAGAAATAAGTTTTAAGAAAATGTTAATTATGTATTTGCACAATATCGAACGTCTATATAAAATATGTTTCTGGTGCATAAAAAATGTCAAATGTGTACTGAAAAAGTTAACACGTGTTGGTAAACGTTCAATTAGACAAGAAAAACAAAAAGAACAAAGAAAACCAATTTAAAAAAGCAAAAACAGTAGAATGGAAGACCAAAGAAACGAATGGAAAAGAATGAAACCGAGAAAGAAACAAAGAAAAATAAAGAAAACCAAAGAAGACTAAAAAAAAGCAAAAAAAGTGAAGGGATTGCTAGGAAGCGGCCGTTGCGTGGCAGCGATCAAAAAATAAAAGACAAACGGGTAGGCTAGCTCCAGCTCAGACCGGTCGTTAGTAAGCTTCCACGACGAAGCGACAGTAGCCGCCGCCTCCTCCTTCTCCTCCACAAAAAGCTAGGGTTTTTGCCTCCCGCCGCCGCCGCCGCAGGTCCGCCTACTCTCCGATGGCCTTAGGGCCATGGGGGCGCAGTGGATCTCGGCAAGGGTCGGCGGAGGGCTCCGTTTTAATCGCTTTCTTCAGGTTTTGCTAGGGTTTGTGTCCCCTTTCGGAAGACGAGACGGCGGCGGCTCCTCAAGATGGAATAAAGGTCTCCCGCCTAGCCCCGCTCGGCGTCGTCTAGCAGCGTTGGTGGGCGTGTGGAGGTGTGTCTCCGGCGGATCTATCTTTGGTGGATTTGCTCGGATCTCGTCGTTGTTCGCTCACGTTCGTGTGTCTTGGATTGGATTTTTCGATCACGTTATTCTTCATCTGCGGCGGTTGCTTGTTACAGTGCGCTGGTCCCACGGGCCTTAGCACGACGACTTTCCGACTGTCTACTACAACAAGTTGTGCCCGACTCGGCGATGGAGGGCGATGACGGCGCGCCTTGGCTCGCTTTCTTTGTAGTTGTCGCTAGGTGGTCTACGGATCTGGATGTAATTTCTATTATTTCTGGTATTCGTTGTACTGCCATGATTGAAGATGAATAGATCGGAAATTTTCTCGCAAAAAAAAAGTTAAGAAGTACTTGTTGCGAAAATCACTGCAACTTCCGGGTTGCGACAAGTGGCGCGCCGCATGTGCGCCACTTGTCGCAACCTGGGTGTTTTCTCTTTTTTCGTAGATCAATTTATTCAAAATGTTTTATATCTTAAACCGTGCGTTCAAATCTAAACGCTGTCGCCTTTGTATTCTTCGCGTTGAGATCTTCAAAACTAGATCTCGTGTTGATAGGTTTTGGCGAACTTTTTTTTCATAAAAAAACTGGAAAAAAAACCGAACCGGGAGCACAGGTTTTTTTCATTTCCGAAAGAGGCACACCCGTGCCTGTGATGAAATCACAATCGTGCCTCTTGCGGAAGCAAAACCGCGACTCTCGCGAAAGAAAAAAAAACAGAAAACACATTATTTTTTCGTTTCCGAGGAGGCACGATCGTGACTCTCGCGGAAGCACAACCGTGCCTCTCGCGGAAGCAAAATTGTGACTCTCGCGTAAAAAAACAAAAAACGTTTTTTTTCATTTCCGAGAGGCACGGCCGTGACTCTCGCGAAAGCACAACCGTGCCTCTTGTGAAAGCAAAACCGTGACTCTCCCGAAAAAAAACAGAAAACGCATTCTTTTTTCCTTTTACGAGAGGCACGGTCGTGACTCTTGCGAAAGCAAAACCGTGATCTCGCGAAAGAAAAAAAAACGTGTTTTTTTTGCGCAAATTTTTTTCTAGAATTTTTTTTGGTCTATAAGCTATGGAAAACCAAAACGTCGAAAAAACCAGGAAAAAACCATTTACAAAGCCAAAAACGCGTGCGAAAAAAAACCGAAGGGAGCGCCCAGAGCGCGACACGTGGCGAATGGCTGGGAGCGCGCCAAGTGACGCTGATTGTTGCGAGGCTCCCAAGGAGCGCTCAGTAATTAGTTTCTCTCGTTAGTTTTTCTTTTCCGTGCGAGGTCGCCCCCGCCTGGCCCCGTCTAGTGGGCCGCTTTTCCCCTTTGTTTTTGAAGTGGGTTTTCTAGGCTTCTAGATGGATCATTATATCTATTTTTCCTTTTTAATTTTATTTTTTTTCATTTCGCGACAATTTCTTATGTCAGATTTTCTTAAATTGCAAACATTTCACGAATTGGCGAACATCTTGTGAATTTATGAAGAAAACATTGAATGCATGTACATTCTTTGAATTCACCATGAACATATGTGGAATTTTAGAAGAACTTTTGAATTCACAAAGAGTTTTCGATACTTGAACATTTATCCTGCTCTATCTAACTTGCAGTTGGTTAAACTGATGTTTCCTTTCCTGGTTTTCCTTACGTGATTTTTCAAACCAGCCTTGTGAAATTTCTAGAAGGTTCTGACTGTGATTTTTCTTATTATGGGTTTTCCTACTGGCTTGCTGTTCATGTTTTTTTTTGTGCATTCTTTCCTTTTATTTATTTTTGCCTCTTTTTATTTGCTTTGTTTAAAATTTCATGAACTTTTCTAAAATTTGTTTTATCTAAACATGAGTAATTGAAATTTATAAACTTTTTTCAAAACATCAAACTTTCTTTCAAATCAGTGAATTGTTTCGAATCTGCAAACATTTCTTTATTTTCAACAAAAAAACTAATTCGTGAACGTCTTTCAAATCAGCAAACATTTTTTCAAATGAGTGAACATATTGTCTATCCACAGATATTTTTTGAATTCGTGAACACTTTTTCAAATCCGTGAACATTTTTCACTCTGCTAACATTTTTGGAATTCAGGAACATTTTTTAATTTGCAAACAATTTCCAAATCCCTAATAATTTTTCAGATTTGTGAACATTTTTTGAATTCTTGTTTTTAAGGTCATGAACATATTTACAATTTTATCAAACATTTATTTTATTTCGTTCCCTTTTGGGAGTTCACCAACTTTTTGTGAATTCACAAACTTTTTTTGTATTCGTGAACTTTTTTGTATTCACAAAGTTTTTTAAAATTCATGAATCTTTTAGGATTCATGAACTTTTTATAATATGATAAAATATAAAAGTCATACAACAAATGTGGAAAAAAACTGAAAGAGAGAAAAAGGGAAAAGGAAACGTCTGTGTGAGTGCTTCCAAAAATATTAATGCATGTCATCAAAAAAATAAATTTGTATTCGTATTCTAATGTAATTACTAATGATATTAACTGTAATACATATAACTTAAATTTTATTAGTTTTTTTTTGTAAAAATATGACCCAAAATACTAGGGCCCAAGGCTACAAGCTTAGGTTGGTCGTAATGGGAGTATCAAACGTGGTATCATGCATACCAACTAGAGTTTTTGGATGATGTGGCACACAATTAAATGAGGAAAGAGAGGGTGTGGTATCATATCATGATACCGTATCATATTAAATGTTGTGCTACTTTGTGTAATGCATGACAATTAATAAGGCAACCTAAGATACTAACTTATGATATTATGCATTACGGACATAGTATCATACACTAGTATCATATCCATGATAATAATATATGATACTCACCATTACGATCAGCCTTATACGTTCTGGTCCTGCTTGTGTAGCCCATCTTTAGCAGTAGAAGAAAACAACCTATCTGACCAATAGCCAGAATTTGCTCAAAGAAAAAGAGCCAGAATCCCCTAAAATACACATACCGCATGAAACTTCATTTTTCCTTTTTTGCGGGAATCTCCATTGAAGTGTCTTCATTTTTTAAATACCTAGATCTACTATTAAAAAATGCATTGAAGGACAAAACACTCTAAACGTAATAAGAACTATATCAAGGTCGTTCGACCATCACACGACGTCCCATACCGGAGCCGAAAAATCTTCGTGCATGTGACATGAAGAACCAGCCCAATCCTAAAATCGGTCCGAGAGGAGAAGAACTTACCCTAGGTGTCTTTGCTTGTGGGAAAGGATTGATGTTCGTCGTTGTTCCTCTCCGTCGGAGTGTTTGACACGAACAAAGGTTGCACAATGGTACTGCCTAAAGAACAAGTTGCATGATGGTTTAAGAAAGGAAAAGGTACACCTCCGTCTCATGATATAAGACGGTACTTCTCAGTTCGCACAAACATGAACGGAAAAAATCGCTACACCAGAGCATTGGTGTAGCAAGAAGATTCCTGCTCCCTTCGCCGCATCGATAATTCAGGACAGCGCAACCCACGTCACGGGACAGTGTCTGTATTCAAGCTAGCACAGTGGCACTTGCTGCTCCTAGACATAAGCACATCACACATTCAAACACGAGCCTCTTCAGTTAGGAAAAGAAAAGTACGCAGCCAGGGCCAGGGGGGCCCCACGCGACTCACTGATTGTCGCAAGCCCAACTCGCAATAGACGGATGACAAGTCTCAAGTGACCCTACCGATTCGACGTGTTAACCAACATATATGGACAACTTCAAAAAAAAAAAAAAAGCGAATCAACCTGTGGTTGAGTTGGTTAGGTGACAGATGGATCCCGGCCCACTGCGCTCAAATCCCAGTCTTCGCATTATTCCCTGGATTTATTTCGAGATTTTCGGCGATCGCTTTCGATGGGAGGAGACGTTCGTCGACGACGAGGCGCTTCTGGTGACTTCAGAATCTCAAGATGATATGCCGGTCTCCGGAGGAGCTTTCATAGGGGGTAGGGTGTGCGTTCATAGGGATGAGTGTATGCGGCAGATACGAAATATAACTTGTATGACCTTGACGCTCAAAAAGAAAAAACATATATGGACGCACGCCCCCTCAACTAGACGAGACGGGACGCAGAGGACCCCGTCCGTGCACAGGTGCGTTGGTGCTCACCTCACCTCACCCCTCGCCTACCTCGCATGATACATTGATACTGATAGTGATAGGTACCGGTCTTCGTACTTCGAGTCGATCATATCAGTCATTGCCGAGCTCTCTTCGAGATCCGCAGGATGGATGGACCTACGCGTACTGGACTTGCTAAACAGAGGCGGACCCCTCGCGCGACAAGGACCCGCGAGTTGGTGACTTCTCTGAGTTGTCTAGGTAAGTTTGTTCAACGCGTCGAGCTGGGCGGTCTCGATTAGGTACTTGTGGACTCCGTCCTCCTCCTCAAATTACTTACTCAGCGGATGGGAACACGAGTACCCGTACATAGGTGGGCACGGGAGAAATTCACCTGGACGGACGTGGTACGTGCTCCGGCCGTCACCGGTGAGTTTCGGGGAGAACACGTGCCGTGCCCGAGCAAGTAGGCATTTTCTGATCATGGCACAGGAACCCACCGAACAGCGGTGACTTTGGAACGGTCGATCGACTGGAATCAGTCTGGTGGTCCGTGCTTTTCAGGCTCCGGGTTCCGGAGCGCACGCCGAGCACGGCACGTCGGGGTCCAAATTAAGGGAGCAATCTGCGCGCGAAACTGATCCAAATTAAGGGAGACTCCTCGCTCGATTGATTCTGCCGGTGCGGATCCCGCGTCGTGTGCTCGGCCGGCTCACGTCTGTGCCTGCTGTCGTGAGGGGCACTACACGCTGCTCTGGCTTCCGTCGACTGTCGTGTTGAATGGGACGGAAAATTACTCCTAATAGTACTATTTTTAAAAGCATGGCCTGCGAGTGCTTGGAGCCTTGGAGAGACGTGCGCTCACGCGTCTCTCTCTTTGTAAGGAGTACATATACTGTAGTATAGATCCGAATGCCGTGTAGTTCGTTCTTGCAACGGAGGTTGAAATGCTTTTCAGAGGGTGTTTATTTACAGTGATACATACACTAGTAGTGAATTCCCCTCTGTATATGACTGGTCAACATTGCATGTAAAAATGCAGTAGCGTCATGCATAAGGAAAGGGTCAACATACTGTTTGCTTCACATATTTGGACTGGAGCAAATTATAGCTCAGCCTCAGCTAACCGTGAAACTACATTCAGTTTTGTCAGTTGTCACTTGTCGCACGGTTTCTATACTGCCGGGTGCGGTGTCTTAATCGGCGGATCGATTCTTCCTGTCAGTCTTTCGACGATTTCTCTGATCGGTCAGATGGGCCAGCGGATCTGCACTAGGGCGGCCAACTTAAGCTTGGCACTATAACTCGTTGCACACTCCGCAGCACGAAGCGCCTCCATTCCATCGCCCGAGCCATGACCATGATGAAGGCGCCCACGTCCACCTCCTACCTCATCCTGGCTCCCGTCGCGATCCTGCTCCTCCTCTTCCTGCTCTCGTCACTCAGCCGCACCGGCGGCGGCGCCGGCTCCGACGGCCTCGGCGTCCTCTGCGCCCGCCGCGCCGGGACACGCCCCCCCACCGCCGCCGTGTCGGCGCGGGCCGAGGCGGCGGAGCCGGAGCTGAGCCTGCTGGTCGGCGTCCTGACGATGCCGAAGCGGCGGGAGCGGCGCGACATCGTGCGGCTGGCGTACGCGCTGCAGCCGGCGGCGGCGGGCGCGCGGGTGGACGTGCGCTTCGTGTTCTGCAACGTGACGGACCCGGTGGAGGCGGCGCTGGTGGCGCTGGAGATCATGCACCACGGCGACATCATCGTCCTCGACTGCGCCGAGAACATGAACGACGGCAAGACGTACGCCTACTTCTCGTCGGTGCCGCGGCTGTTCGCGGCCGCGCCCTACGACTACGTGATGAAGACCGACGACGACACGTACCTGCGGGTGGCGGCGCTGGTGGGGGAGCTCCGGCCCCGGCCGCGCGACGACGTGTACCTCGGCTACGGCTACAACATGAGCGGGGACCCGAAGCTGTTCATGCACGGCATGGGGTACGTGCTGTCCTGGGACCTGGCGAGCTGGGTGTCGACGGCGGAGGAAATCCTGGCGCGGAACGACACGCTGGGGCCGGAGGACCTGATGCTCGGCAAGTGGCTCAACCTCGCCGGCAAGGGCCGGAACAGGTACGACCTCAAGCCGCGGATGTACGACCTCAGCTGGGACATGGACAACCTGCGGCCGGACAGCGTCGCCGTGCACATGCTCAAGGACAACCGCCGGTGGGCGACCACGCTCCGGTACTTCAACGTCACCGCCGGGATCAAGCCGTCCAATCTGTACCACCTGCCGTGATCCATCGCTTCTTCTCTTCTTTTCGTTCTTGATTCGTGAGCCGTGTATTCGTCAACTCTGTATATCTAGTTTTTTAGTTGAGATTTCGATTGAACATGCATATTGGCTGTGCGGGGGTACTGCAAGGATGGGAATGCACGTGTTGGCCCGCTCGAAGCCGCCGGGCAAGTGCGGGAGCATCTATGGCTCAGGGCTTGCTTTTCGATGTTGCTCTCTGGCTGACGGTCGCATGGACCTTGCCGTTCGTGCATTTATTGATCGCGTCACGACGGTCCGCTTGGAGCGCGATTCTGGGATAAACTTTGTTATACTAACCTGGTGTATATTCTACTCGCTTTGTTAACCTGGTTATCTGATCGCGTCATGGTGGTCCTTTTCCTTTTTCATCAAAAGCTAATAATGTGGGATGCAGAAGGATCCAATGATCAATACAATAGGCACAAAACAAAATAGATAATGGGGGCGACTATTGGTCAGTTGGCTGAGAATTAACAAATCCTCGGACGATTTTACAAATTTGTTCACAAATACCAAAAAAAGTTCTATCGTATTATAGAGTCGCCGGTCGTAATCGTCTTGTGCGATTCCGAAACACTTTGAACAATTGCAAACTGAAGGAAATTCACCTCCAGACCCGGAAGTTCACGGGGAGCAATGAGCGTGCTGATCCTACGCTATGTAAACTTGATGGTTTTTTTCTGCAATGATGATTGGGATCTCAAGTTTGGCACCTATATCCTCCATGCCCTTTCTTCATCACTCCCTGATCATTGCCCGTAATTACTTGCTAATGAGGATGGTCCGAGGAGGCCCAAATCCTTTTGATTTGAGAACCATTGGACCAAGATGTCGGGATTCCAAAAAGTTGTTGCTGATGCTTGGAATGAAGACTCAACCCATGAAAAACCCTACCAGAGGCTCTTTCATAAGCTAAAGACTACCGGCAACCGGCTGCGCTCCTAGAGCAAAACAATTTTCGCCAATGCAAAGGTCCAGCTTCACATGGCCCTTGAGGTCATTCCGCTACTCGACCTTGCCTAGGAGAACAGAGAGCTCTCACATGACGAATGAGATATCCAGAGAAGGCTCAAGAGAAAGATTATTAGATGGGATGTTTTAGAGAAAGCTAGAAGGAGACAAAACTCAAGAATAACTAATGTGAAAGAGGGACATGCTAATAACCGTTACTTCCATCTGCGGGTTAAACATCATAGTCGAAAAAAATTCATCCATCGCCTCAAGCACAATGGTGGTTGGGTCACGGAACACAAGCACAAGGAAAACATTATCCATAGACACTTCAAGAGCATTGCGAAAAATGGCCCTACGCGTCACTCGGACACCAACTGGGACATCTTGCCTACTCCAGATTGTGACTTTCATGAGTTGGATGAGGCCATCTCTGAGGCAGAAGTCAAGGCTGTTGTTTTTGGCATACCATATGATAAAGCTCCCGGGCCGGATGGCTTTACAGGTGCATTCTTCAAATCATGTTGGAACGTTATTAAGATGGACATCATGCTTGCCGCATGCCACTTCTCAAATCTTCATTCCCCCCACTTGCACTGGCTAAACCCTGCGGATGTTTGCCCCATTCCGAAGAAGGATGGTGCTGAGGACATTTCCGACTTTCGACCCATCAGTCTTATTCATGCCATTGCGAAGATATTGCAAAGTCACGTCCAACCGCTTGGCACCCCACATGGTTGACCTAGTTTCCCAAGCACAAAGCGCCTTCATCAAAAGGAGATGTGTTCATGACAACTTCATGTATGTGCGCAACTTGGCCAGGCACTTCCACCGCAATGAAACCCTGGCTCTGCTATTCAAACTTGATATCAAAAAGGCTTTCGACTCGGTTAGTTGGAATTTCCTCCTTGACTTGCTCAACCATTTGGGTTTCCCGCCACGCTTCAGAGGTTGGGTCTCGGCCCTCCTTTCTCCGGCTTCGTCGTGGGTTCTTCTAAATGGAGTTTCTGGTTGTTCCATCTCCTTACGATGTGGATTGAGACAAGGGGATTCGGGCCATCTGCTAGCTATTGATCCTCTTCACCATGTTCTGGAAAAGGCCACTAAACAAGGAAAGCTACACCCACTTGGAGGAAATGCATTGGTGATCGGAGCTTCGCTTTATGCGGATGATGTTGTGCTCTTTCTTTCGCCTGTTAAAACTCAAGTCAAATTCTTCGTGGATACTCTTGCATGCTTTGGCAAGGTCACTGGCTTACTCACAAACTGTACTAAGAGCCCCCATCCATTGTGAGGGCTTGGACCTGGATGATACCTTGCATTCCTTCCCAGCCACCCGCTCCTCCTTCCCTATCAAGTACCTCGGGTTGCCCATGTCAGTTAAAAGACTGAAAATGACTCACTTACAACTACTTGAGGAAAAAATTGCAGCCCAACTTACTCCTTGGATGGGCATGCTGATGGCATCTCGAGGTAGGGCGGTTCTGGTCAAGTCTATCATCACGGCCATCGCCATATATTACATGACAACATTAAACTTTTCAACTGAGGTTATGGCAAAGATTGACTCCCTATGACGCGCCTTCCTTTGGGCTGGTTGTGACAAGGTCACTGCCTCACTGGTGGCAAATGTAAGATCAACTGGGTGCAGGTCTGCAAATCCGAAGTTCATGGTGGCCTAGGCATTTTAAATTTGGAAAATTTTGCATCTGCGTTGCGTATCAAGTGGCTTTGGGCAGAATGGTTGGACCCAATGAAGCCTTGGGTCCGCCTGGGGAACCCTTGTGATGACAAAGATAATGACATTTTCGCGGCTGCCAAAAAGGTGCTTGTTGGCAATGGAGTGCGTGCCTCTTTCTTGGAGTCCGCTTGGCTCGATGGAATAAGACCCAAGGACATCGCCCTGAAGATTTTTGATATATCCAAAAGAAAGAGTTTTTCGATCAAAAAGGCTTTGCGTGATAACTTCTAGGTCACCCAAGTTAATACTGGTGGGATCATCTCCACTAGTCATCTCAATGAGTTCGTCAACCTTTGAGGAAAAATTTACATGGTCCAACTCAACCCTGATGTGGCTGATTCAATCTCTTGGAAGCTCACCAATGATGGCTTTTACTCGAGAGCGTCGGCATAAAATGCTCAGTTCCTTGGTTTAGTTGACACGGACAAGCAATAGTGGGTGTGGAAGATTTGGGCTCCCCCCAAATGCAAATTCTTTGCTTGGCTTGTTATCAACAATAGGATTTGGACAGCTGACAAGCTCCAATGACGTGGATGGCCTAACTGCAATACTTTCCCCTTATACATTCAAGCTCAAGAGTCGGCGGCCCATCTCCTTTTCCAATGTCGCTACACCGTTAGGGTCTGGGGAATGATCAAATTTTGGCTTGGCTTACTTGATGTGCACCTATCGGCCTGGGTGGCTCTGGACTCGGTGAAGGATTGGTGGAACCTAATTGATTCCAACATGTCGCAATTCTGGCGAGGGATGATATCTCTCATATGCTTATCTCGTGGGAAATTTGGAATGAAAGGAATGCTCGAGTCTTCCGCCACACCGCGGTGCCTATAGGGGTTCTTGTTGCTAGAATTAAAGATGAGTCAAAGTTGTGGTGTCTTTCGGGAGCAACATTCTTTGAGTAATGTGTTGTAATTCGGCCTATCGCCAAAAACCTCTAAACCTCCTTCTTATTCAATGAAAGTGGCAAATCTTTTGCCCAGCTAAAAAAATTATTTATTTTTAAAGCACAGAAGAAGACAAATCTTTTGCAGATCACAACATCGGATAGATGAGGCTTGGCGTTGGCTCAAATTTAAGTGTCAAAAAACGCCTTAGGGATGGAGGGACTATTTTTTAAAACACAAAACTTTATTCAATCAAAATAAAAAGTACATTGTCTATGAGGCGGGGTACATTTTCACTCAAAGGCTCCTCAAAACAGTGAAAACTCAAAGAAATCTAGCCAACTTAACAAGTTCATAAGTAACCTTATTAGCTTCTCTATTACAATACTCAAAACTAGTAATGAGAAATCACAAGCCAAAAACTAGCAATCGGTAAAAACAGCCACTCCTCGACTGTCCTTCATTCTTCATGGTTTCAATGACCTCCAAATTAATCGGATTAATAAAGAGGCGGTTGCAATCCGCCTTTTGAGCAATAAATAAACCATATCTAAGTGTCAAAGGTTTAGCCATCATGACATCTTGAAGGAAATATGCCCTAGAGGCAATAATAAAGTTATTATTTATTTCCTTATTTCATGATAAATGTTTATTATTCATGCTAGAATTGTATTAACCGGAAACATAATACATGTGTGAATACATAGACAAACATAGTGTCACTAGTATGCCTCTACTTGACTAGCTTGTTGATCAAAGATGGTTATGTTTCCTAACCATAGACATGTGTTGTCATTTGATTAATGGGATCACATCATTAGGAGAATGATGTGATTGACATGACCCATTCCGTTAGCCTAGCACTTGATCGTTTAGTATGTTGCTATTGCTTTCTTCATGACTTATACATGTTCCTGTAACTATGAGATTATGCAACTCCGTTTACGGAGGAACACTTTGGTGCTACCAAACGTCACAACGTAACTGGGTGATTATAAAGGAGTACTACAGGTGTCTCCAAAGGTACATGTTGGGTTGGCGTATTTCGAGATTAGGTTTTGTCACTCCGATTGTCGGAGAGGTATCTCTGGGCCCTCTCGGTAATGCACATCACTTAAGCCTTGCAAGCATTGTAACTAATGAGTTAGTTGCGGGATGATGTATTAAGGAACGAGTAAAGAGACTTGCCAGTAACGAGATTGAACTAGGTATTGAGATACCGACGATCGAATCTCGGGCAAGTAACATACCGATGACAAAGGGAACAACGTATGTTGTCATGCGGTTTGACCGATAAAGATCTTCGTAGAATATGTAGGAGCCAATATGGGCATCCAGGTTCCGCTATTGGTTATTGACCAAGAATAGTTCTAGGTCATGTCTACATAGTTCTCGAACCCGTAGGGTCCGCGCGCTTAAGGTTTCGATGATAGTTTTATTATGAGTTTATAAGTTTTGATGTACCGAAGTTTGTTCGGAGTCCCGGATGTGATCACGGACATGACGAAGAGTCTCGAAATGGCCGAGACATAAAGATTGATATATTGGAAGCCTATGTTTGGACATCGGAATGGTTCCGGGTGAAATCGGGATTTTACCGGAACACCGGGGGGGGTTACCGGAACCCTCCCGGGGGATAATGGGCCTTAGTGGGCCAAGAGGGAGAAGAGGAGGGCCGGCCAGGGCAGGCCGCGCACCCCCTCCCCCTTAGTCCGAATAGGGCAAGGAACGGGGGCGCCCTCTTCCTCCCCCCCCCCTTCCTTCTCCACCAAGGCAGAGGGGAGTCCTACTCCGGTGGGAGTAGGACTCCTCAAGCGCACCCTAGGGGTCGGCCGCATCTCCCCTCCCTCCTTTATATCTGGGCGGGGGCACCCCATAGACACACAAGTTGATCTACGGATCGTTCCTTAGCCGTGTGCGGTGCCCCCCTCCACCATATTCCACCTCGGTCATATCGTCGCGGAGTTTAGGCGAAGCCTGCGCGATAGAACATCATCATCGTCCCACGCCCGTCGTCTTGTGGAACTCATCTCCGGAGCTCGGCTGGATCGGAGGCCGGAGATCGTCATCGAGCTGAACATGTGCTGAACTCGGAGGCTCCGTACGTTCGGTGCTTGGATCGGTCGGATCGTGAAGAAGGACGACTACATCAACCGCGTTGTGCTAACGCTTCCGCTTACGGTCTACGAGGCTACGTTGACGAACACTCTCCCCTCTCGTTGCTATGCCATCACCATGATCTTGCGTGTGCGTAGGAATTTTTTTGAAATTACTACGTTCCCCAACAGTGGCATCCGAGCCTAGGTTTTATGCGTTG
The DNA here is from genome assembly GCA_021437245.1 of Aegilops speltoides. Lineage (NCBI taxonomy): Eukaryota > Viridiplantae > Streptophyta > Magnoliopsida > Poales > Poaceae > Aegilops > Aegilops speltoides. Next base: position 308,056,963 of record CM038145.1, read on the forward strand.
ATGTTATATGCACGAGTAGAACACAAGTGAGTTGTGGGCGATACAAGTCATACCGCTTACCAAAGATGTCATACTTTGGTTCGGCGGTATTGTGAGATGAAGCGGCCCGGACCGACATTACGCGTACGCTTACGTGAGACTGGTTTCACCGTTACGAGCACTCGTGCTTAAAGGTGGCTGGCGGGTGTCTGTCTCTCTCACTTTAGCTGAATCAAGTGTGGCTACGCCTGGTCCTTGCGAAGGTTAAAACAACACCAACTTGACGAACTATCGTTGTGGTTTTTGATGCGTAGGTAAGAACGGTTCTTGCTAAGCCCGTAGCAGCCACGTAAAATTTGCAACAACAAAGTAGAGGACGTCTTGTTGGGGAACGTAGTAATTTCAAAAAATTTCCTACGCACACGCAAGATCATGGTGATGCATAGCAACGAGAGGGGAGAGTGTTGTCTACATACCCTTGTAGACCGAAGCGGAAGCGATCACAACGTAGAGGAAGTAGTCGACGTTCTCCTCGCGATCCAACCGATCCCAGCCGTTACTCCGGCGCCTCGAGTTCTTGACACACGTACAGCTCGGTGGCGCTCCTCGGCTCCGATCCAAGAAAGCTCCGGGAGAGAGTTCCGTCGGACGAAGGCGTGGTGGCGATCTTGATGTTCTATCGACGCAGGCTTCGCCTAAGCACCGCTACGATATGACCGAGGTGGAATATGGTGGAGGGGGGCACCGCACACGGCTAAGGAACGATCTCAAGGATCAACTTGTGTGTCCTAGGGTGCCCCCCTCCCCCCGTATATAAAGGAGGGAGGGAGGAGGTGGCCGGCCAAGGGGGGCGCGCCATAGGGGAGGGGGAAACCTACTCTAAGTAGGTTTCCCCCATTTTTCCTTATCTTATTTGGAGGGGGAAGGAAAGAGTACTAGTATTAGGAAGTAGTACTAGTAGTAGTATTAGGAAGAGGGGGAAGGAGAAAGGAAAGGGGGGGCCGACCCCCCTCCCCAATTCGGTTTGGGCTTGGGGGGGGCGCCCCCCTCCCTTGTTCCTTCTCCCTTCCACCTACATGGGCCCAATAAGGCCCATATACCTCCCGGGGGGTTCCGGTAACCTCCCGGAGCTCCAAACTTCTCCGGAACCTTTCCGGTGTCCAAATATATCCGTCCAATATATCAATCTTTATGTCTCGACCATTTCGAGACTCCTCGTCATGTCCGTGATCATATCCGGACTCAACTCCTTCGTACATCAAAATACACAAACTCATAATATAACCGTCATCGAAACCTTAAGCGTGCGGACCCTACGGTTCGAGAACAATGTAGACATGACCGAGACACATCTCCGATCAATAACCAATAGCGGGACCTGTATGCTGAAAGCACATTTGCTCCCTGGGTGGTTTTGGTAATTAATGACAACATACTTTGTGGTTGGACTAATGCTTTTATCAAGTATGTTTCAGGAAAGTCAATCACTTTGGCATGGCAAAAGGACTGAAGAGGTGGACCCTCAAAATGCTAAGGAAAACATTGGCAAAAGCTCAAGACTCCATTTTTGGTTTAGTGATCCAAGATCACATTGAGTCTATAGGAAAGCCAATACTATTAAAAGGGGATGAGGTTATGATAATGATCTGGTTGCTCAAAGTGCTTAGTGATCTATCTCCCAAACTATCAGCAATCTTTCATTCCAACATATACTCATAAGTAATCTCGGTCCCACCGATTCCATAAACTCACCACACCGAGATGAACCACCTCACCATATACCAAAACCCTAGAAATTTGGATTTTCGATTCCAAACTCGGTCTCACCGAAACTAGTGTTACCAAGCTTCAGAACATACATCATCATATCGGTGTCACCGAGATGATAAAGTCGGTCCCACCGAGATTGGCAAACCCTAGTCTTTGGAAGAATCGGACTCACCGAGATTGTATTTTCGGTCCCACTGAAAATCCCAACGTTCACAAGATTTGAACTTTCGGTCTCACCGAGTTGTCAACTTCGTCCGACCGAGATTGGTCAAATGTGTGTAACGGTTGGATTTTGTGTGGAGGCTATAAATACCCTCCACCTCCTCTTCATTCGTGGAGAGAGCCATCGAAAGAACTACCACTCCTACCTTACATTTACGAGAAGAAAACTACCTACCCTTGTGTTGAGATCAAGTTGCTCCACTCCCACCATATGAAACTTGATTTCTAGCCTTCTCAAGTTGCTTTCCACTCAATCCTTTCTTCCACCACAGCCAAATCGGTGAGGAGAGTTGAGTGTTGGGGAGATTATCATTTGAAGCACAAGAGCAAGGAGTTCATCATCACCAACACCATCTATTACCTTTTGGAGGTGGTGCCTCCTAGATTGGTTAGGTGTCGCTTGGGAGCCTCCGTCGAGATGTGGAGTTGAACCAAGAAGTTTGTAAGGGCAAGGAGATCGCCTACTTCGTGAAGATCTACCCCGAGTAAGGCTAGTCCTCCGTGGGCGTATGCCATGATGGCATAGACAAGGTTGCTTCTTCGTGGACCCTTCGTGGGTGGAGCCCTCCGTGGACTCTCGCAGCCGTTACCCTCCGTGGGTTGAAGTCTCCATCAACGTGGATTGATGATAGCACCACCTATCGGAACCACGAGAAAAATCTTCGTGTCTCCAAACTGCGTTTGATCTTCTCCACTTCTCTTTACTACTTGTGCAATTTACTTTCCGCTGCCCCATACTCTAGAATTGCATGTGTAGTATGCTACTTGACTTGTATGCATGATGCTTGACTTGATCCCCATTGTGAACTTACCAAAAACTTGTCTTTGTCAAAAGGCATAATTTTTATCTTGTCGAGTAGTCTAATCACCCCCCTCTAGACACTCTCACCTTCAACGATCCTACAATTGGTATCAGAGCTTTGGTCTCCATTGCTTTGGTTTGCACACCATTGGAGGAAGATGGACGTGTCTACGTTTGGGAGTGTTAGTCATAGAGTGCCTATTCTTGATGGAGTATCCTATAACTCGTGGAGGATTGAAATGCTTGCTATCTTTAAGATGTACAACTTGCGCAAATATGTTGAAACCCCATATGTACCTCCATTTGACCCCTTGCACCCTACTATGGATGAAGAGCTTGATTTGCTTCAGTAACCTTAGAACTGTAAATCTCATCATTAGAGGCTTGCCCGATAACTTGCTTGAGCTTGTCACAAACTTTGAGTGCGCCTATGCTATGTGGAAGTTCTTGGAAGAACTTTATCTGGACTACTCTTTGAGAGGTCTTGATGAAATTCTATACAAGACTATTGAATTTGATATGATGCGCCCCAATGATCCCAACTTTGATAAATGCTTCTTTGAGCTTCGTGATCTTATGAAAAGAAGGGTGATCCGGACTTATCAATGTTCTAATTAGAAATGCTCTTGTATTGCATTCCGATGATTATTGTCACATTGACAAAACTAATGCAAGTCATTGTCAAATTGACCTAGGTATTGATGATGAATTATCTATGGGTCAATATGATGATGAGCATGAGCATGATGACGATTACTCGATTCGGACACCGAGCTAGACAAGATCATGAAGAGTCTCAATCTTATGGCAAATCGAGAGACTACATATCCGGTGGAAAAGAGTGGATTCTTGATAGTGGATGCACCGATCACATGACCGGAGATGAAGACATGTTTCGAGAGCTTGCAAAGAACGATGGTCCACGCAAGTATGTGACTTTTGGAGACAACTCCAAGGGTAAGGTACTTGGCCTTGGTAAGGTGGCCATATCTCATGATAGCTCCATTCAAAATGTCATGCTTGTTGAATCACTTGGATACAATTTACTTTCCGTGTCTAGATTAGCTGACTTTGGATTTAATGTGCTATTCACCGAAGTAGATTGCCAAGTCTTTCGTCGTGATAATCATAACATGGTTTTTACCGGTATCCGTAGAGGTGATCTATACATTGTTGATTTCACTAAGAAAGCTCAACCTAGAACTTGCTTCATTGCTAAATCTGCTAAAGGTTGGTTATGGCATAGAAGGCTTGGACATGTTGGTATCGTAATCTAGATAAGCTAATCAAAGGTGATCACATTCTTGGTGTTAAAGATGTTTTCTTTGACAAAGATAGACTCAGTAGTGCCTGTCAAGCGGAAAACAAGTAGGTGGAAGTCATCCGTGAAGAACATCATGACCACAAGGAGACCGCTTGAGCTTCTTCACATGGATCTCTTCGGTCCCAATGCTTACAAAAGCCTTGGTGGTAACTCCTTTGGTCTAGTTATAGTTGATGATTATTCCAGATTTACGTGGGTATTTTTCCTTGATGACAAGTCACAGTTCGAGAATCTTCAAAACCTTTGCCGAAAGGCCCAAAATCAATTTGAGGTGAAGATCAAGAAAGTTCGGAGTGACAATGGAGCGGAATTCAAGAACGCCCATGTGGACTCTTTTCTCGATGAGGAAGGATTCTACATGAGTTCTCGGTTACGATACTCCTCAACAAAATGGAGTTGTTGAGAGGAAGAACCGAACGCTCATTGAGATGGCGAGAACGATGCTTGATGAATACAAGACACGAAGCACTTTTGGGGTGAAGTCGTCGAGACAGCTTGTCATGCTATCAACAGGCTCTATCTTCACAAGCTCCTCGGCAAGACTTCATACGAGCTCCTCACCGTAACAAACCCCAAGTGGGATACTTTCGTGTCTTTGGTTCAAAATGCTATATCCTTGATAAGCATCGTCGGTCTAAATTTGCTCCTAAAACTCATGAAGGCTTTTCCTCGGTTATGGATCAAACTCCCACACCTACCGTGTCTACAATAATTTCACCGAAAGGTTGAAGAGACGGTAGACGTGAAGTTTGATGAATCTAATGGCTCGCAAGTAGAGCAAATGCCTATTGATGTAGGAGACAAGGACCCATCGGAAGCCATTCAAGATTTATCTATTGGAAAGATCCGTCCCATGGAAGTGAAGGAGAGTACCTCATCTACATATGTGGAGCCCCCTACCTCACGGCAAGATGAACCTCAAGGCAACATGGAGGCCTCCACAAGTGGAACTCACCAAGATGAGGAAGTGCGACAAGAAGATCCACCACAACCTCCTTCTCCACCACCTCAAGACAACACCAACAACAATGAAGAAGAAGAGGAAGATGAGGATGATGAGGAAGCTCAGCCACGACCACAACAAAAGCTATCTCGAGTTCGAGCAAGAGTCAAGAAGAATCATCCGTGGAACAAATGATGAACGACATCGACTCCGGGAGAATTACTCGCTCTAAAACTCGTTTAGCTAACTTTTGTGAGCATTACTCATTTATTTCTAGTCTTGAACCTATGAAGGTAGAAGAAGCGCTTGAAGACCCGGATTGGGTGAACGCTATGCACGAAGAGCTACACAACTTCGAGAGGAACAACGTTTGGACTTTGGTAGAGAAGCCCAATGATGACCAAAACGTCATTGGAACCAAATGGGTATTTCGGAACAAGCAAGATGAGGATGGACAAGTCATCCGCAACAAGGCTCGTCTCGTAGCTCAAGGTTACACACAAGTCGAAGGTATGGACTATGGTGAGACTTATGCCCCCGTTGCTAGACTTGAGTCCATTCGCATTCTTCTTGCTTATGCCAACCACCATGATATTACTCTCTATCAAATGGACATTAAAAGTGCTTTCCTAAATGGTGAAATTGAGGAGGAAGTATTTGTGAAACAACCTCCGGATTTGTGAATCCTAAAAGCCTAATCATGTTTACAAGTTGCATAAAGCTCTTTATGGTCTTAAACAAGCTCCTAGAGCTTGGTACAAATCTTGACTAGTTTTCTTCTTGAAAAAGGATTTGAGATTGGAAAAATAGACTCAACGCTATTCACGAAAAGGGTTGATGGTGAACTATTTGTGTGCCAAATATATGTTGATGATATTATCTTTGGTTCAACTAACCCTCATTTTAGTGAGAAGTTTGGAAAGCTTATGTCGGAGAAGTATGAGATGTCCATGATGAGTGAACTCAAATTCTTCCTTGGGTTGCAAATCAAGCAATCTAAGGAAGGTACCTTTGTCTCACAAACAAAGTACACCAAGGATCTCTTCAAGAAGTTCAACATGCAAGAAAGCAAAGGTATGAGAACCCCCATGCCTACTAGTGGACATAATGACTTGACAAAAGATGGAGAACCTGTTGATCAAAAAGTTTATCGATCCATGATTGGTTCTCTATTATATCTCTGTGCTTCTCGTCCTGACATAATGTTGAGTGTATGCATGTGTGCTCAATATCAAGCAGCCCCTAAAGAATGTCATCTTAAAGCTGTTAAAAGAATTGTGAGATATTTGATACACACACCTAACTTTGGCATTTGGTATCCTAAGAGGGCTTCTTTCGATCTTGTTGGCTATTCCGACTCGGACTATGCCGAGACAGATTGATAGAAAGTCAACTTCGGCGTGTCAATTCCTTGGTCGATCCCTTGTATCTTGGTCCTCCAAGAAACAAAATTCGTATCATTGTCTCATGCCAAGCGAGAATATATTGCTGCTGGTTCATGTTGTGCTCGATTACTATGGATGACACAAACGCTTAAGGATTATGGGATACATGCGAGACATGTTCCTTTGCTTTGTGACAATGAGAGTGCGATTAAGATTGGACACAATCCGTGCAACACTCTCGCATACGAAACACATTGAAGTTCGTCACCACTTTATTCGTGATCACATTGCTAAGGGTGACATCGATCTTAAGCATGTTCAGATCGACAAACAGCTTGTCGATATCTTTACAAAACCACTTGATGAGAAAGTGTTTTGTCGCTAAGGAGTGAGTTGAACATCATTGATGCTTCAAACTTGGAGTGAAAACTCCATTGATGCATGCAAGGCATGAGCCTACTTGACTAATCCTTGATATTTCTCTTATGATGATGATCATATGTCTTGGATACATTTGCCCCTTGTATTGCATCTAACTCCTTGCAGGTACTTGGATGATCTACATTCCACAAGATTACCACACACTCAAATCATGAGTAATCTTGTCATCGACCAAGTATCTATCCCTTTGGGATGTTGAGTTCAAGGAACAAAATTCCACATATCCTTTTTGACACCTAATACATCTAGTATTTCACTCTTGTCATCTTGGATATTCTTGAGTATTTCCTTGCTTGCCTAACCCATGTAGGAAGATGAACTACATGATAGGAAAAGGTGTTCCAACTTCACATTCTATGAGCATCTACATCAAGTTCACCTACATGAGTACAAGCAACAACAAGCCCAAGGTATGTTCTTCACATCTTGAAGGAGCTTTGCTCAAAGACATGAGTACAAGCAGCTTCATAAGATGTGATCACATCAAATGCTTAATCGAAAAATGGCAACCCCATTTTTGAGCTTAAACGATGAGTATGACCTATGATCAAATGTTCTCATTTGACTCCTAAGTCAATATACTCAAACATAGGTGACCTAGTCGCCGACCCCTATCTAGATGAAGTACATATGATTTGGAGTTTTTCTATTTTCTCTTATGTTCTCTCATTAAGTCTTCCTTTTAATCAAAAAAAAACTTCATCTAGCATTTTTTTTCTTTTACTCTTCTGTTCTGGTGAATATCCTTTTGGCTTTGATCAATTCCTTGAAAATCCTTTACAAATTCATTGCAAATCTTTTGAAACATTCCTTGCAAAGTGAGCTGAATTACTTCTATATTTCCTTGGAATAAAACTCGGCGTCACCGACATAACAATTTCGGTCTGACCGAAAAAGGATCTTCCCTAAGTCCCAGACTTTCGGATCCACCGATCCATCTCACTTCGGTGTCACCGATTTTCTTTCAGGATATCATCTTCTGCAGCTCTATTCAATGATTCTCTATGCATATTTTCTTTTACCCAGTTGTGATTCTTAAGGATCCCACTTCTTTCTTCCATTCTTTCCTGACCTTCCTAGTTTGCTGTCCTTTTCGGCACTTGATGTCAAAGGGGGAGAAGACTTAGGGGGAGATAAGGGGAGAAGAGACAATTTAGGGGGAGAAGAAGAGCAATCTTACCTTAAGGGGGAGAGAATCACATCAAAGCTTTGCCGTATTTCATAGTGATAATACTTTTGGCATCATTCTTTTGATTTTGCTTTCTTCGCTCTCACAATTGATATCTTATGGAAAGCAAAATCTCTCAGAGTTCATTGACAAATCTTTTAGTCTTGGGAGACATGTTTGCTGATTCAAGCTAGTGCTCATCATGAGACACTCTTTATACGTGTCATCCCTGGCTTGGTACTCTTGATGTTCTTGCTGTTGGTTGAAGAAATACTCTTGTGTTATCTAACCTTGTTTTCCCAAGTCTATTTCTTCAGGTACAATGCTAAGGAACCTCAAGGTAAGTATATGCATCTTGCAGAATGTGCATGATGGTGACTTGCTTGTGAATACTTGTTTGCAAGAAATCACCATGCACATGTGCATCATCACTCACTTATCCTCATCTGCTCTGATGCATATAGCCAAGCTGCATGTAGCACATCTTGTTCTTCTTTCTTGTGTGCTTGTGGTAGTCCAAAACCATAATCTATGAAAATCTTGCACACTTGTAGGGGAGCCTGTACTACATGTTTGTCAAAGCTTTAGTGATAATTCTGTCCTTATTTCAGTAAGCTTTGATGTCTTGTTTTGTGTGTTGCCATCAATTACCAAAAAGGGGGAGATTGAAAGCACATTTGCTCCCTGGGTGGTTTTGGTAATTAATGACAACATACTTTGTGGTTGGCCTAATGCTTTTATCAAGTATGTTTCAGGAAAGTCAATCACTTTGGCATGGCAAAAGGACTGAAGAGGTGGACCCTCAAAATGCTAAGGAAAATATTGGCAAAAGCTCAAGACTCCATTTTTGGTTTAGTGATCCAAGATCACATTGAGTCTATAGGAAAGCAAATACTATTAAAAGGGGATGAGGTTATGATAATGATCTGGTTGCTCAAAGTGCTTAGTGATCTATCTCCCAAACTATCAGCAATCTTTCATTCCAACATATACTCATAAGTAATCTCGGTCCCACCGATTCCATAAACTCACCACACCGAGATGAACCACCTCACCATATACCCAAACCCTCGAAATTTGGATTTTCCGATTCCAAACTCGGTCTCACGAAACTAGTGTTGCCAAGCTTCAGAACCTACATCATCATATCGGTGTCACCGAGATGATAAAGTCGATCCCACCGAGATTGGCAAACCCTAGTCTTTGGAAGAATCGGACTCACCGAGATTGTATTTTCGGTCCCACTGAAAATCCCAACGTTCACAAGATTTGAACTTTCGGTCTCACCGAGTTGTCAACTTCGGTCCGACCGAGATTGGTCAAATGTGTGTAACGGTTGGATTTTGTGTGGAGGCTATAAATACCCTCCACCTCCTCTTCATTCGTGGAGAGAGCCATCGAAAGAACTACCACTCCTACCTTACATTTACGAGAAGAAAACTACCTACCCTTGTGTTGAGATCAAGTTGCTCCACTCCCACCATATGAAACTTGATTTCTAGCCTTCCCAAGTTGCTTTCCACTCAATCCTTTCTTCCACCACAGCCAAATCAGTGAGGAGAGTTGAGTGTTGGGGAGATTATCATTTGAAGCACAAGAGCAAGGAGTTCATCATCACCAACACCATCTATTACCTTTTGGAGGGTGGTGCCTCCTAGATTGGTTAGGTGTCGCTTGGGAGCCTCCGTCGAGATGTGGAGTTGAACCAAGAAGTTTGTAAGGGCAAGGAGATCGCCTACTTCGTGAAGATCTACCCCGAGTAAGGCTAGTCCTCCGTGGGCGTATGCCATGATGGCATAGACAAGGTTGCTTCTTCGTGGACCCTTCGTGGGTGGAGCCCTCCGTGGACTCTCGCAGCCGTTACCCTCCGTGGGTTGAAGTCTCCATCAACGTGGATTGACGATAGCACCACCTATCGGAACCACGAGAAAAATCTCCGTGTCTCCAAACTGCGTTTGATCTTCTCCACTTCTCTTTACTACTTGTGCAATTTACTTTCCGCCGCCCCATACTCTAGAATTGCATGTGTAGTATGCTACTTGACTTGTATGCATGATGCTTGACTTGATCCCCATTGTGAACTTACCAAAAACTTGTCTTTGTCAAAAGGCATAATTTTTATCTTGTCGAGTAGTCTAATCACCCCCCCTCTAGACACTCTCACCTTCAACGATCCTACATATGCCCATATTGGCTCCTACATATTCTACGAAGATCTTTATCGGTCAGACCGCATAACAACATACGTTTGTTCCCTTTGTCATCGGTATGTTACTTGCCCGAGATTCGATCGTCGGTATCCAATACCTAGTTCAATCTCGTTACCGGCAAGTCTCTTTACTCGTTCGGTAATAGATCATCTCGCAACTAACTCATTAGTTGTAATGCTTGCAAGGCTTAAGTGATGTGCATTACCGAGAGGGCCCAGAGATACCTCTCCGACAATTGGAGTGACAAATCCTAATCTCGAAATACGCCAACCCAACATCTGCCTTTGGAGACACCTGTAGTACTCCTTTATAATCACCTAGTTACGTTGTGACGTTTGGTAGTACCCAAAGTGTTCCTCCGGCAAACGGGAGTTGCATAATCTCATAGTTATAGGAACATGTATAAGTCATGGATAAAAGCAGTAGCAACATACTAAACGATCGGGTGCTAAGCTAATGGAATGGGTCATGTCAATCAGATCATTCAACTAATGATGTGACCTTGTTAATCAAATGACAACTCCTTTATCTATGGTTAGGAAACTTAACCATCTTTGATTAACAAGCTAGTCAAGTAGAGGCATACTAGTGACACTCTGTTTGTCTATATATTCACACATGTATTATGTTTCCGGTTAATACAATTCTAGCATGAATAATAAACATTTATCATGATATGAGGAAATAAATAATAACTTTATTATTGCCTCTAGGGCATATTTCCTTCAGTCTCCCACTTGCACTAGAGTCAATAATCTAGATTACACAGTAATGATTCTAACACCCATGGAGTCTTGGTGTTGATCATGTTTTGCTCGTGGAAGAGGCTTAGTCAACGGGTCTGCAACATTCAGATCCGTATGTATCTTGCAAATCTCTATGTCTCCCACCTGGACTAGATCCCGGATGGAATTGAAGCGTCTCTTGATGTGCTTGGTCCTCTTGTGAAATCTGGATTCCTTCGCTAAGGCATCGCTCTAGTATTGTCACAGAAGATTTTCATTGGACCCGATGCACTAGGTATGGCACCTAGATCGGATATGAACTCCTTCATCCAGACTCCTTCATTGGCTGCTTCCGAAACAGCTATGTATTCCGCTTCACATGTAGATCCCGCCACGACGCTTTGTTTTGAACTGTACCAACTGACAGCTCCACCGTTTAATGTAAACACGTATCCGGTTTGCGATTTAGAATCGTCCGGATCAGTGTCAAAGCTTGCATCAACGTAACCATTTACGATGAGCTCTTTGTCACCTCCATATCTGAGAAACATATCCTTAGTCCTTTTCGGTACTTCAGATGTTCTTGACCGCTGTCCAAAGATCCACTCTGGATTACTTTGGTACCTCCTGCTAAGCTAATAGCAAGGCACACATCAGTGTCAGTACACAGATTGCATACATGATAGAGCCTATGGCTGAAGCATAGGAACATCTTTCATTTTCTCTCTATCTTCTGCGGTGGTCGGGCATTGAATCTTACTCAACTTCACACCTTGTAACATAGGCAAGAACCCTTTCTTTGCTTGATCCATTTTGAACTTCTTCAAAACTTTGTGAAGGTATGTGCTTTGTGAAAGTCCAATTAAGCGTCTTGATCTATCTCTATAGATTTTGATGCCCAATATGTAAGTAGCTTCACCGAGGTCCTTCATTGAAAAACTCTTATTCAAATACCCCTTTATGCTATCCAGAAATTCTATATCATTTCCGATTAGTAATATGTCATCTACATATAATATCGAAATGCTCTGAGCTCCCACTCACTTTCTTGTAAATACAAGGCTTCTCCAAAAGTCTCAGATAAACCCAAATGCTTTGATCACACTATCAAAGCGTTTATTCCAACTCGAGATGCTTGCACCAGTCCATAAATGGATCATTGGAGCTTGCACACTTTGTTAGCTCCTTTGGATCGATGAAACCTTCGGTTGCATCATATACAACTCTTCTTCCGTAAATCCATTCAGAATGCAGTTTTTACATCAATTTGCCAAATTTCATAATCATAAAATCGGCAATTGCTAACATGATTCGGACAGACTTAAGCATCGCTACGGGTGAGAAGGTCTCATCGTAGTCAATCCCTTGAACTTGTCGAAAACCCTTTGCGACAAGTCGAGCTTTGTAAACGATAACATTACATGGCGTCGGTCTTCTTCTTGAAGATCCACTTGTTTTCTATTGCTTGCCGACCTTCGGGCAAGTCAACCAAAGTCCACACTTTGTTTTCATACATGGATCCCATCTCGATTTCATGGCCTCAAGCCATTTTGTGGAATCTGGGCTCACCATCGCTTCTTCATAGTTCGTAGGTTCATCATGATCTAGTAGCATGACTTCGAACAGGATTACCGTACCACTCAGTGCGGATCTTACTCTGGTTGATCTACGAGGTTCGTAGTAACTTGATCTGAAGTTTCATGATCAACATCAGCAACTTCCTCACTATTTGGTGTAGATGTCGCGAAACCGGTTTCGTGATAAACTACTTTCAATAAGGAGAAGGTACATGATTACCTCATCAAGTTCTACTTTCCTCCCACTCACTTCTTTCGAGAGAAACTCCTTCTCTAGAAAGGATCCATTTTAGCAACAAATGTCTTGCCTTCGGATCTGTGATAGAAGGTGTACCCAACTGTCTCCTTTGGGTATCCTATGAAGACACATTTCTCGATTTGGGTTCGAGCTTATCAGGTTGAAGCTTTTTCACATAAGCATCGCATCCCCAAACTTTAAGAAACGACAACTTTGGTTTCTTGCTAAACCATAGTTCATAAGGTGTCGTCTCAACGGATTTTGACGGTGTTCTATTCAGCGTGAATGCGGCCGTCTCAAGAGCATATCCCCAAAACAATAGCGGTAAATATGTAAGAGACATCATAGATCGCACCATATCTAGTAAAGTGCGATTACGACGTTCGGACACACCATTGCGCTGTGGTGTTCCGGGTGGCGTGAGTTGCGAAACTATTCCGCATTGTTTCAAATGTAGACCAAACTCGTAACTCAAATATTCTCCTCCACGATCAGATCGTAGAAACTTTATTTTATTATTACGATGATTTTTAACTTCACTCTGAAATTCTTTGAACTTTTCAAATGTTTCAGACTTGTGTTTCATTAAGTAGATATACCCATATCTGCTTAAATCATCTGTGAAGGTGAGAAAATAACGATATCCGCCACGAGCCTCAACATTCATCGGACCACATACATCTGTATGTATGATTTCCAACAAATCTGTTGCTCTCTCCATAGTACCGAGAACGGGTTTTAGTCATCTTGCCCATGAGGCACGGTTACGCAAGTGCCAAGTGATTCATAATCAAGTGACTCCAAAAAGTCCATCAGTATGGAGTTTCTTCATGCGCTTTATACCGATATGACCTAAACGGCAGTGCCACAAATAAGTTGCACTATCATTATCAACTCTGCATCTTTTGGCTTCAACATTATGAATATGTGTATCACTATTATCAAGATTCATTAAAAATAGACCACTCCTCAATGGTGCATGACCATAAAAGATATTACTCATATAAATAGAACAACCATTATTCTCTGATTTAAATGAATAACCGTCTCGCATCAAACAAGATCCAAATATAATGTTCATGCTTAACGCTGGCACCAAATAACAATTATTTAGGTCTAAAACTAATCCCGAAGGTAGATGTAGAGGTAGCGTGCCAACCGCGATCACATCGACTTTGGAACCATTTCCCAGCGCATCGTCACCTCGTCCTTTGCGGTGTTAAGCAATCCGTAGTCCTGTTTGAGTTGCAAATATTTAGCAATGAACCAGATCAAATACCAGTGCTCTGCGAGCTCTAGTAAGGTGCACATCAATAACATGTATATCACATATACCTTTGTTCACCTTGCCATCCTTCTTATCCGCCAAATACTTGGGGCAGTTCCGCTTCGGTGACCATCCGCTTGCGGTAGAAGCACTCAGTTTTAGGTTTAGGTCCAGATTTGGGTTTCTTCTCTGAGCAACAACTTGCTTGCTGTTGTTCTTGAAGTTCCTTCTTCTTCCCTTTGCCTTTCTTCTTGAAACTAGTGGTCTTATTGACCATCAACACTTGATGCTCCTTCTTGATTTCTACCTCCATGCCTTTAGCATTGCGAAGAGCTCGGGCATAGTCTTTACTAACCCTTGCATATTATAGTTCATCACGAAGCCTTTGTAGCTTGGTGGCGTGATTGAAGAATTACATCAATGACACAATCATCCGGAAGATTAACTCCCAGTTGACTCAAGTGATTGTAATACCCGACATTACGAGTATGTGCTCACCGACGGACCCATTCTCTTCCATCTTGCAGCTATAGAACTTATTGGATACTTCATATCTCTCAATCCGGGCATTCATTTGGAATATTAACTTCAACTCTGGAACATCTCATATGCTCCATGACGTTCAAAACATCGTTGAAGACCGGTTCTAAGCCGTAAAGCATGGCACATTGAACTATAGAGTAGTCATCGCTTTGCTCGCCAGACGTTCTTAACGTCGTCGGTTACATCGGAAGCAGTTCGCACCCAGCGGTGCTTCCAGGCGTAACTCTTACAGGCAGAATGAGGATAATCCTCGTGTTATGGACCCGATCCGTGTAATTGCTACCATCATCTTTGAACTTTGCTTTCTCAAGGAACGCATTAAAATTCAACGGAACAACAAAGACGAGCCATCTATCTACAAACAAACATAGATAAGCAAGATACTATCGGTACTAAGTTCATGATAAATTTAAGTTCAATTAATCATATTACTTAAGAACTCCCACTTAGACGTATCTCTCTAGTCATCTAAGTGATCACGTGATCCAAATCAACTAAACCATAACCGATCATCACGTGAGATGGAGTAGTTTTCAATGGTGAACATCACTATGTTGATCATATCTACTATATGATTCACGCCGACCTTTCGGTCTCCGTGTTCCGAGGCCATATCTGCATATGCTAGGCTCGTCAAGTATAACTGAGTATTCTGCGTGTGCAAAACTGGCTTGCACCCGTTGTAGATGGACGAGAGCTTATCACACCCGATCATCACGTGGTGTCTCGGCACGACGAACTTTGGCAACGGTGCATACACAGGGAGAACACTACTTGATAATTTTAGTGAGAGATCATCTTAAAATGCTACCGTCAATCAAAGCAAGATAAGATGCATAAAGGATAAACATCACATGCAATCAATATAAGTGATATGATATGGCCATCTTCGAAGCACCGTCGTGATCACCATCATCACCGGCCCGACACCTTGATCTCCATCGTAGCATCGTTGTCATTTACGCCATCTATTGCTTCTACGACTATCGCTACCGCTTAGTGATAAAGTAAAGCAATTACAGTATGCGTTGCATTTCATACAATAAAGCGACAACCATATGGCTCCTGCCAATTGCCGATAACTTAGGTTATAAAACATGATCATCTCATACAATAAAATATAGCATCACGTCTTGGCCATATCACATCACAACATGCCTGCAAAAACAAGTTAGACGTCCTCTACTTTGTTGTTGCAAATTTTACGTGGCTGCTACGGGTCAAGCAAGAACCAATCTCACCTACGCATCAAAACCACAACGATACTTCGTCAAATAGACTCGTTTAACCTTCTCAAGGACCGGGCGTAGCCATACTCGGTTCAACTAAAGTTGGAGAAACCGACACCGCTAGCCACCTTTGTGCAAAGCACGGCGGTAGAACCAGCCTCACGTAAGCGCACGCGTAATGTCGGTCCGGGCCGCTTCATCCAACAATACCGCTGAACCAAAGTATGACATGCTTGGTAGGCAAGATGACTTGTATCGTCCACAACTCACTTGTGTTCTACTCGTGCAAAACATCAAACCATAAAAACCTGGCTCGATGCCACTTGTTGGGGAACGTAGTAATTTCAAAAATTTCCTACGCACACGCAAGATCATGGTGATGCATAGCAACGAGAGGGAGAGTGTTGTCTACATACCCTTGTAGACCGAAGCGGAAGCGATCACAACGCATGAGAAGTAGTCGACGTTCTCCTCGCGATCCAACCGATCCCAGCGCCAGCATTCGGCGCCTCAGGGTTCTTGACACACGTACAGCTCGGTGGCGCTCCTCGGGCTCCGATCCAGCAAAGCTCGGGAGAGAGTTCAACAAGACGACGGCGTGGTGGCGATCTTGATGTTCTATCGACGCAGGCTTCGCCTAAGCACCGCCACGATATGACCGAGGTGGAATATGGTGGAGGGGGCACCGCACACGGCTAAGGAATGATCTCAAGGATCAACTTGTGTGTCCTAGGGTGCCCCCCCCCGTATATAAAGGAGGGAGGAGAAGGTGGCCGCCAAGGGGGCGCCATAGGGAGGGGAAACCTACTCCAAGTAGGTTTCCCCCTTTCCTTATCTTATTTGGAGGGAAGGAAAGAGTACTAGTATTAGGAAGTAGTACTAGTAGTAGTATTAGGAAGAGGGGAAGGAGAAAGGAAAGGGGCGGCCCCCTCCCCAGTCGGTTTGGGCTTGGGGCGCGCCTCCCTTGTTCCTTCTCCTTCCACCTACATGGGCCCAATAAGGCCCATATACCTCCCGGGGTTCAGAACCTCCGGAGCTCCAAACTTCTCCGGAACCTTTCCGGTGTCCAAATATATCCGTCCAATATATCAATCTTTATGTCTCGACCATTTCGAGACTCCTCGTCATGTCCGTGATCATATCCGGACTCCGAACTCCTTCGTACATCAAAATACACAAACTCATAATATAACCGCCATCGAAACCTTAAGCGTGCACGGACCCTACGGTTCGAGAACAATGTAGACATGACCGAGACACGTCTCCGATCAATAACCAATAAATGTACCGGATGCCCATATTGGCTCCTACATATTCTACTGAAGATCTTTATCGGTCGACCGCATAACAACATACGTTTGTTCCTTTGTCATCGGTATGTTACTTGCCCGAGATTCGATCATCGGTATCCAATACCTAGTTCAATCTCGTTACGGCAAGTCTCTTTACTCGTTCCGTAATACATCATCTCGCAACTAACTCATTAGTTGTAATGCTTGCAAGGCTTAAGTGATGTGCATTACCGAGAGGGCCCGAGATACCTCTCCGACAATTGGAGTGACAAATCCTAATCTCGAAATACACCAACCCAACATCCGCCTTTGGAGACACTGTAGTACTCCTTTATAATCACCCGATTCGTTGTGACTTTGGTAGTACCCAAAGTGTTCCTCCGACAAACAGGAGTTGCATAATCTCATAGTTATAGGAACATGTATAAGTCATGGATAAAAGCAGTAGCAACATACTAAGCGATCGGGTGCTAAGCTAATGGAATGGGTCATGTCAATCGATCATTCAACTAATGATGTGACCTTGTTAATCAAATGACAACTCCTTTGTCTATGGTTAGGAAACTTAACCATCTTTGATTAACAAGCTAGTCAAGTAGAGGCATACTAGTGACACTCTGTTTGTCTATATATTCACACATGTATTATGTTTCCGGTTAATACAATTCTAGCATGAATAATAAACATTTATCATGATATGAGGAAATAAATAATAACTTTATTATTGCCTCTAGGGCATATTTCCTTCACGTCTAACTTGTTTTTGCAGGGCATGTTTTGATGTGATATGGTCAAGACGTGATGCTATATTTTATTGTATGAGATGATCATGTTTTGTAACCGAAGTTATCGGCAATCGCGCAGAGCCATATGGTTGTCGCTTTATTGTATGAAATGCAAGCATACAGTAATTGCTTTACTTTATCACTAAGCGGTAGCGATAGTCGTAGAAGCAATAGATGGCATAATGACAAGGATGCTACGATGGAGATCAAGGTGTCGCGCCGGTGACGATGGTGATCACGACGGTGCTTCGGAGATGGAGATCACAAGCACAAGATGATGATGGCCATATCTTATCACTTATATTGATTGCATGTGATGTTTATCCTTTATGCATCTTATCTTGCTTTGATTGACGGTAGCATTTTAAGATGATCTCTCACTAAAATTATCAAGAAGTGTTCTCCCTGAGTATGCACCGTTGCCAAAGTTCGTCGTGCCCAGACACCACGTGATGATCGGGTGTGATAAGCTCTACGTCCATCTACAACGGGTGCAAGACAGTTTTGCACACGCGGAATACTCAAACTTGACGAGCCTAGCATATGCAGATATGGCCTCGGAACACGGAGACCGAAAGGTCGAGCGTGAATCATATAGTAGATATGATCAACATAGTGATGTTCACCATTGAAAACTACTCCATCTCACGTGATGTTCGGTTATGGTTTAGTTGATTTGGATCACGTGATCACTTAGATGACTAGAGAGATGTCTGTCTAAGTGGGAGTTCTTAAGTAATATGATTAATTGAACTTAAATTTATCATGAACTTAGTACCTGATAGTATTTTGCAAATTATGTAGTAGATCAATAGCTCGCGTTGTTGCTTTCTTATGTTTATTTTGATATGTTCCTAGAGAAAACTGTGTTGAAAGATGTTAGTAGCAATGATGCGGATTGGATCCGTGATCTGAGGTTTATCCTCATTGCTGCGCAGAAGAATTATGTCCTTGATGCACCGCTAGGTGACAAACCTATTGCAGGAGCATATGCAGACGTTATGAACGTTTTCCTAGCTCAATATGATGACTACTTGATAGTTTTGTGCACCATACTTTATGGCTTAGAATCGGGACTTCAAAGATGTTTTGAACGTCATGGACCATATGAGATGCTCTAGGAATTGAAGTTAATATTTCAAGCAAATACCCGAGTTGAGAGATATGAAGTCTCCAACAAGTTCTATAGCTAAAAGATGGAGGAGAATCGCTCAACTAGTGAGCATGTGCTCAGATTGTCTGGGTACTTCAATCGCTTGAATCAAGTGGGAGTTAATCTTCCAGATAAGATAGTGATTGACAGAATTCTCTAGTCACCATCACCAAGTTAGTAGAACTTCGTGATGAACTATAATATGCAAGAGACGACGAAAACAATTCTCGAGCTCTTCGTGATGTTGAAATCGACGAAGGTAGAAATCAAGAAAGAGCATCAAGTGTTGATGATTGACAAGACCACTAGTTTCAAGAAAAGGGCAAAGGGAAAGAAAGGGAAACTTCAATTAGAATGGCAAACAAGTTGTCACTCCCGTGAAGAAGCCCATAGCTAGACCTAAGCCTGAAACTGAGTGCTTCTACTGCAAAGGAAATGGTCACTGGAAGTGGAACTACTCCAAATATTTGGTGGATAAGAAGAATGGCAAAGTGAAGAAGGGTATATTTTGATGTACAGGTTATTGATGTGTGCCTTAGTAGTGTTTATAGTAGCCCCTGAGTATTTGATACTTGTTCGGTTGCTAAGATTAGTAACTCAAAGCAGGAGTTCTGAGAATAAACAGAGACTAGTTGAAAGGGGAAGTGACGATGAGTGTTGGAAGTAGTTCCAAGATTGATATGATCATCATCGCACACTCCCTATACTTTCGGGATTAGTGTTAAACCTAAATAAATGTTATTTGGCGTTTGCGTTGAGCATGAATATGATTTGATCATGTTTATTGCAATACGGTTATTCATTTAAAGTCAGATAATAATTGTTATTCTATTTACATGAATAAAGCCTTCGATGGTTATACACCCAATGAAAATAGTTTGTTGGATCTCGATTGTAGTGATACACATATTCATAATATTGATGCCAAAATATGCAAAGTTAATAATGATAGTGCAACTTATTTGTGGCACTGCCGTTTGGGTCATATCGGTGTAAAGTGCATGAAGAAACTCCATAAAGATGGATTTTCGGAATCACTTGGTTATGAATCATTTGATGCTTGCGAACCGTGCCTTTTGGGTAAGATGACTAAAACTCCGTTCTCCGGAACAATGGAACAAGCTACTGTCTTATTGGAAATAATACATACCGATGTATGCGATCCAATGAGTGTTGATGCTCGTGGCAAGTATCGTTATTTTCTGACCTTTACAAGATGATTTGAGCAGATATGGGTATATCTACTTGATGAAACATAAGTCTGAAACAATTGAAAGGTTCAAAGAATTTCAGAGTGAAGTGGAGAATCATCGTAGCAAGAAAATAAAAGTTTCTGTGATTTGATCGCGGAGACAAATATTTGAGTTACGAGTTTGGTCTTCAATTAAAACAATGTGGAATAGTTTCACAAACTCACGCCACCGAACACCACAATGTAATGGTGTGTCCGAACGTCGTGATCGTACTTTATTAGATATGGTGCGATCTATGATATCTCTTATCGGTTTACCACTATCGTTTTGGGGTTATGCATTAGAGACAACTGCATTCACGTTTAATAGGGCACCATCTAAATCCGTTGAGACGACACCGTATGAACTATGGTTTAGCAGTAAACCTAAGCTGTCATTTCTTAAAGTTTGGAGTTGCGATGCTTATGAAAAAGGTTTTTCAACCTGATAAGCTCGAACCCAAATCGGAGAAGTGCGTCTTCATAGAATACCCAAAGAAAACTGTTGGGTACACCTTCTATCACAAATCCGAAGGCAAGATATTCGTTGCTATATTCGGATCCTTTCTAGAGAAGGAGTTTCTCTCGAAAGAAGTGAGTGGGAGGAAAGTAGAACTTGATGAGGTAAAAGTACCTGCTCCCTTATTGGAAAGTAGTCCATCACAAGAACCGGTTCCTGTGACAACTACACCAATTAGTGAGGAAGCTAATGATATTGATCATAAAACTTCAGATCAAGTTTCTACTGAACCTCGTAGGTCTACCAGAGTAAGATCCGCACCAGAGTGGTACGGTAATCCTGCTCTGGAAATCATGTTACTAGACCATGATAAACCTACGAACTATGAGGAAGCAATGATGAGCCCAGATTCATGAAATGGCTTGAGGCCATGAAATCGAGATTGGATCCATGTATGAGAACAAAGTGTGGACTTTGGTGGAGTTGCTCATGATCGGCAAGCCATATTGTATAAATGGATCTTCAAGAGGAAGATGATCTTGATAGTAGTGTTACTATCTACAAAGCTCGACTTGTCGCAAAAAGGTTTTTGACAAGTTCAAGGTGTTGACTACAATGAGATTTTCTCAATTGTAGCGATGCTTAAGTCTGTCCGAATCATGTTAGCAATTGCCACAATTTATGAAATCTGACAAATGGATGTCAAATCTGCATTTTTTAATGGTTTTCTTAAAGAAGAGTTGTATATGATGCAACCAGAAGGTTTTGTCAATCCTAAAGGTGTTAACAAAATGTGCAAGCTCCAGCGATCCATCTATGGACTGGTGCAAGCATCTCAGAGTTGGAATATACGCTTTGATATGTTGATCAAAGCATATAGTTTTGTACAGACTTACGATGAAGCCTGTATTTACAAGAAATTGAGTGGGAGCACTACATCATTTCTGATAAGTATATGTGAATGACATATTGTTGATCGAAAATAATGTAGAATTATTCTGCAAAGCATGAAAGGATACTTGAATAAGAGTTTTTCAAAGAAAGACCTCGGTGAAGCTGCTTACACATTGAGCATCAAGATCTATATAGATAGATCAAGACGCTTGATAAGATTTTTCAATGAATACATACCTTGATAAATTTTTGAAATAGTTCAAAATGGAGCAGTCAAAGAAGGAGTTCTTGCACTGTGTTGCAAGGTGTGAAATTGAGTAAGACTCAAGACCTGACCATGGCAGAAAATAGAAAGAGAATGAAAAGTCATTCCCTATGGCTCAGTCATAGGTTCTATAAAGTATGCTATGCTGTGAACCATACATATTGTATACCTTGCTCTGAGTTTGGCAAGGGAATACAATTTTGATCTAATAGTAGATCACTAGACAGCGGTCAAGAATATCCTTAGTAAGGACTAAGGAGATGTTTCTCGATTATGGAGGTGATAAAAGAGTTCGTTGTAAAATTTACATCGGTGCAAACTTTTACACCGATCCAGATGACTCTAGGTCTTAATCTGGATACATATTGAAAGTGGGAGCAATTAGCTAGAGTAGCTCCGTACAGAGCATTGTAGACATAGGATATTTGCAAAATACATACGGCTCTGAATGTGACAGACCCGTTGACTAAGCTTCTCTCACGAGCAAAACATGATCACACCTGAGTGCTGGGTGTTAATCACATAGCAAAGTGAACTAGATTATTGACTCTAGTAAACCCTTTGGGTGTTGGTCACATAACGATGTGAACAATGGGTGTAAATCATATACAGATATGAATATTGATGTTAAATCACATGGCGATGTGAACTAGATTATTGACTCTAGTGCAAGTGGGAGACTGAAGGAAATATGCCCTAGAGGCAATAATAAAGTTATTATTTATTTCCTTATTTCATGATAAATGTTTATTATTCATGCTAGAATTGTATTAACCGGAAACATAATACATGTGTGAATACATAGACAAACATAGTGTCACTAGTATGCCTCTACTTGACTAGCTTGTTGATCAAAGATGGTTATGTTTCCTAACCATAGACATGTGTTGTCACTTGATTAATGGGATCACATCATTAGGAGAATGATGTGATTGAAATGACCCATTCCGTTAGCCTAGCACTTGATCGTTTAGTATGTTGCTATTGCTTTCTTCATGACTTATACATGTTCCTGTAACTATGAGATTATGCAACTCCCGTTTACCGGAGGAACACTTTGGGTGCTACCAAATGTCACAACGTAACTGGGTGATTATAAAGGAGTACTACAGGTGTCTCCAAAGGTACATGTTGGGTTGGCGTATTTTGAGATTAGGTTTTGTCACTCCGATTGTCGGAGAGGTATCTCTGGGCCCTCTCGGTAATGCACATCACTTAAGCCTTGCAAGAATTGCAACTAATGAGTTAGTTGCGGGATGATGTATTACGGAACGAGTAAAGAGACTTGCCGGTAACCAGATTGAACTAGGTATTGAGATATCGACGATCGAATCTCGGGCAAGTAACATACCGATGACAAAGGGAATGTCAGGACCCCGACTCAATGTCACATCGATCTAGCCTGTAACACCTCATATCACTTTGCGGCCTCACGCACGGTATCCCCACGGGTGTCGCCTTACCTTTGCCCGAGACCGTTTGCGCCTTTTGGCACACGTATATGATAGTGTCGCTAGCATCCATATGAAAAGGAGCCCGGGCTGACATGGCTAGTCGTAAACCCAAAGTGGCACAGACTTACGAGGACAGCATCCATGACCCAACATCGAGCGTGTCGGTCATCAGCGAGTAAGTTCGGGCTGTAGCACTCGGGCTAGCAGACTCCGAAACCGGGCTGTAGCGGGCTAACGGACTCCGGTACTCAATGCGTGACATTTCCCGAAGGGACGAGACCACGAGAACGAAGAAGGACACATGCCGGCCAGCCTAAGTGTTCCGGAGCGGAGCAAGCTACCATGGCTCGATGGAGACACTAGGAGACATTTCCGAAGAGAGGCTACTAAGAATAAACAACTAGATAGTCGATCCCACACATACCAAGCATTTCAATAACATACACAAAATATGCTCGATATATGCAAATACAACATGGCATCACAACATGACTCTCGACTCAAGTATTTTATTCATTAGGCTCAGGAGCGAGATATTACAAACATAGGTCTCATGACCCAACATTGAGCATACAAATCAAAGCACATGCGGAAGCTTAACATGTCCGAGTACGGACATCTATAAATGAAAAAAGGCTTAGAAGCGACTATCTACCGATCTCTGCCGAGGGCACAAGATCGTGAAATGAGGTAACAAGCTAAACGTCAAGTCCACGTGGAACTACTAGCGAGACCAAGTCTCTCTGCAAAAACATAAAATAGGCAAACGTGAGTACAAATGTACCCAAAGAAGACTTACATCGAACTAACTACATATGCATCATTATCAACAAAGGGATGGTGGAGTTTAACACAGCAAGCCAGCTTTGACTCGGTGGCTATCCTAAACTACATTTGCAATGTAACTCTTTTGAGGTGGCGCTACGAGTCCACATATTCACCAACCAATACACCACTATGGATCCGCTCCGTCTCCCTCACGAGAACGCCATTCATAGCGCCACGCTTATCTTGCGCATTTTAAAGTATCCACTTTCACTTGTCTATGAACTGTTATAGGCAACCCGAAGTCCTTTACATGGACACGGCTATTCAATAGATGATGTTAACCTGCGGGTGTACTTCTTCATACATGTTTCCACCACTTAGCGTCGCACACGACATGTGCTCGGCGGACTTCAGCGAAAAGCCGACGTGGGTGTAGACCACGACCTACCTAGACACTCAAGTCCCTAGTCCAGTTTATCGCCTATTCGGTTCCATCCATGAGGAGTTCCGCCAAGTTTCGCTCACAGCCCCAAACGATGTGAACAGGGTTCCCGAGACACCAAACGGCCGCCCGGTACACCGTGCCACGTGCCTACCGCATCACAGCCCACCCCTACGGTCAGCGCTGCGCACGGCCTCCAGCATACTACAAACACCAGAAACTACTTGCAACTCCTAGACAGAGGACAAGGGTGAATAAGAAGTCGAGCGGGGACATATTTCAGGGCCTAATGCATGGTAGTAGCTGAATCATGGATCACAAACACAGAACTCAGTTCCTGAGGACGGCTTCAATGAGACAACCCACCATGTACTCCTACATGGCCTCTCACCGATACCTTTACCAAATCGTGTTCACACACTTAGCTCACACATATAGGACATGTTCACACACCTCTGATTCATTCCCGATGAATCAGACCTGACTCAACTCTAAGCAATAGCAGGCATGACAAACAAGCATGAATGAGTAGGCACATCAGGGCTCAAACAACTCCTACTCATGCTAGTGGGTTTCATCTATTCTTGTGGAATGACAGTCATGCAAAGGATAAAGGGGTTCAGCTACCGCAGCAAGTAACAGTTGAATCGTTGTTGTCCTAATGCAGTAAAAGAGAGCAGGAGCGAGAGAGTAGGATTATATCGGAATGAACAAGGGGGTTTTGCTTGCCTGGCACTTCTGAAGATAATATAGTTCTTCATTGGTGTCATCGAACTCATCGTCGGAACCACGTCTATCGAGAGGGGACAAACACCGGCAACTGAGAAAGAACACAATCAATGCAATGCTACAATATGATGCATGATCATGACATGGCAATATGCTGTGATTTGAGCTAATGCACCTAGCTATGATTTAAATGAAGTTGGTTTGAATACATGATTCAAATTCCAACTCCATATATGATTATTTAAATGCCCTTTATTCGTTTTGTCCAAAATAGAGGACAAACATTGTTCAAACATGCATGAAAATGGTACAGATGGATTCCTTGAATTTTTCTGATAATTTTTCATATATAATTTGTTTGATTTGGAGCTATGGTTGATTTTATATGAATTTTAGAAGTTTGCGACAATTTCGGAATTTCTGATTATTTACAAAATAAACTAAATTCCGAAAAGGAATATTAACAAGATGGCATCATCTTGACCTCGGCAGAGTCAACAGGGCTGCCCCGGTCAAACTGACCGATGGGGTCCATCGTCGATGACCCGATCTTTGTTTGGCTCAGCGACGATGGGACGGTCAACGGCCACGCGTCGGTAGTAGTCAACACCGACGCGTGGGCCCACCGGGGTTAGTTAAACTAAGCAGAAAATGTAATTTGTGTTAATTAGGGCGTGGGGCCCATTAGTCAGTGAGAGAGGGGGGGTTAGTTAATGCGTCATTAGCCCTAATTAAACTGCCACGTCACCCTCGCCGGAGTTACGCCGGCGGCGACCAAAACGACGGCGGAGCATTTCGAAAAAATGCTACGGGGCTCCATTTCGAGCGCGGTTTGTTGCTACGGCTTGCTGGCGTTCTTGCGCATCTAGTGGTAGCAGCGGCAGCAGCTGGGACGGCCTGAGTCGACGGCAACGAGCATTTCTGCGGCCGCCGGAGTTCGGGCACCTGCGAGTTTGGCGCTGTGGTGCACGGGAGGGGGAGCTGGTGTGTGTGTTAGGCTCCTGGTGAGGTGTGGAGCACGTTGCCGTGCTCGGAAGTTAGCTACGGAGGCTCTGGCCTTGTCTGCGTCATCGCCGGCGGCGAGGAGCTCACGACCTCGGTGGAAACGGAGGTTACACGGCGCAACAGAGCACGGGGAGAGAGGGGAGCGGCAGAGGAGCTCACAGTGAGTCGAACGGGAGGGTCAGCGGGCTCGGGGAGGCAACGAAGGCAGCAAATTGACGGCGACGATCTCCGGTGGCCGACGAGGGAAACGGCGGTGCTTGCGGCGTCCAGGGGCTTCCGGCGTCGGGCGGCTCGGTGAGGAGGAAGAGGAAGTCTAGGCGGAGCTCGTGGCCTCATCGGCAGGGCGAGGGGTGGTCGGTGGCCGTGGTGGCGGCCAACGGCGGTGTCAAAGGCTTCGGGTGTGGCGCGAAGAGAGCAGAGGAGGAGGAGGAAGCCGAGGGAGAGTGAGAGGGGTCGAGGGGCGTTAGGCGATGCACGGCGCTCGGGGCCGATTCCAGGCAGCGGCAAGCAAGCGAGAGGTGGCAGGACGCGTGCTCATGGCAGCCAGCTTCGTCCTCCCGGCAAGGAGGAAGACGACAGGAGAAAAGCGGTGGTGGGCTGGGCCGGAGGAGCTGGGCCAGTCGGGTGGGCTCTTGATAAGTCGTGAGCCTCTGTTCTTTCCTATTTACTATTTTTTTATTTACATTATTTTGTTTTGATTAAGTTTGAGAACTAAATCATTTAAAAACTTTCAGTAAATTTTATGTGAGCTCGGGAACTAGTCCAGGTCACAGAAACTTACAAAAAATACTTGAACTTTATTTCTTTTATAACAGAAATAAATTCAACTCAAATATGTCATTGATTTAAGTCAAAGGCCCAAAATAAATATTTATGTGATTCCAATATTGGTTTGAATTTTACCTCATGCCAATATTTTTACAGAATAATATGAACATTTTCTTGGACTCATTTGATGAGATTTAAATGTTGGTTATTTTTAGAGGTTTTCTGAGGCTTTTGAAAATTCCTCAATTCAAGTTTCATTTGAATTTAAACATGATGCTCACATGGAAGCTAGCATAGGTCAGGCCAGAACTAGGGATGTGACAGCTCACCCCCACTAAACAAGAATCTCGTCCCGAGATTCAAGCGTAGGGTAAGGCGAAGGGGGAACGCAAACGAACACAATCTTCACGATCCAGGGTGCACTTCGAATGAACGTTGATTCGATCACTATCATTGTCTCGATGTCTTGCTCTGAGAACTACATCCCACATGACAACAAGTAGAAAGGGAGAATTTTTGAAGAATCGATTTTCCTGAGATTCGGGCAACTTAGGATCATGTTAATGATCACAAGATCAATTCACGGAGTGAGACATAGAAACATCTCTGGAGCTGAGAGGCAAAATATGCATCAGGAGGGACGGAGGAAGCAATTTGACGAGGGTTTTCAAGTAGCGAGGATAAACTGCCATGATTCCATAACGGGGCACCTCAGGGAAGGTGTCTCAAAGAACTATTCCTTTAGGTGGCAAAAAGAATTACTTTTGATACAAGTTCATTGAAATTCTTTATACCAGCCTAAGGCAATCACAAACGATCATGTGAATGAATTCGAAAGAATGGCATACTCATACCAGATTGGATGATGTGGATTACCTTGTTGAGAACAACACAAGGGATGATTTTGCTTATCATCGGAAATGGATGGGGCCCAAGATAGGATGGCACAATGTCGGTGCAAGCTGGGAACAAAACACAAATGCTGGGAATGATTCTAGTAACTGGGGAGAAACCCAACATTCATGTCAAGGGTGCTGACAACGCAACATACTACCATGACGAATGCCGGTGGAGGATGCAGATATAAAGGAAGACAACACTTTCTCAGATTCTACCTTAGCGAGACCAAGGGGACAGAATCTGGATGATCGACCGAGAGACATTTAGCACTCCGCTTCTAATGTTCTCCTTGATGTACTAGCGTATCCCATTCATAGATATGGTTTGATATCTAGAACATCAAGTAAAGGTCGGACTTCGGGAGCACAAAAATCATAAGGCACACAAGTAGGGAATAATTCCTACGAAGTCCTTATGGAGAGGTGGCCAACTTCTTCAATCAAGATATTACAATAACAGGTCTTCCGGCTGGGTGTGTTGGCCACGACATCCATTTTACCGGGTTACAGAGAGACCAATAATATAATTCTTGAGAAACGTTCCAACCATCATATCTGCCTGAGATTCAGATCTCGTTGGTGTCAGAATAATCTAGAATCATCGAGTCTAGAAAGAAAAATGAAAGTTTGCAACACAAATCGATGAGACGACGTTGCGAGATTCTCGGGAAATGGACTGCGGTAGTAAGCTCCAAAACATGAGCTGGTTCTGCTACAAACATGTGAACACGTTGTCAAGACAAGCATGACCACGTGGTAGTCTTATAATAAAACACTACCGAGTTCAGGTGGGGAACCATCATCGAGGATATCGGAGTACTTACATAAGTCTAGCTCTTAAGAAGGAACTTCTTCTCCTTGAACAAATCAATCAGTGGCTTGGTGTGCTAGGAACACATATAGAATGGAGGTTGCAAGTCTCCGAACCACAGAATACTTCGCACGTATGCATGACCGATTTGGGATGATTCCAGAGGAGGCAACATTGACTTTCTCGAATCCACGATGGCAACTTACATCAAATGCACATGAACTGGAGGAAGTCACTTCTTACATCCGAACATATGCTTCATGAGCTAGCATGAGCAAATGCTTTAAAAAGTTTCCAACACTAGCTTAATGTTCGACGAGATTATGGAGAAGACAAGGATGTTGTTGATGGGCTCAACAACAATTCATCCAGATTCCCATGGAGATGGAATTCCATAACTAGGTGAACAAGGTGATAGTATTGGTCAGACCCAAAAGACATAATGGTGTATGCTCGAGGAAAATCCACGAGTAAGACGACATTACGAACATTGTTGGTTCTGTTTTGATTTGAGAATAGCCCACACTCAAATCAAAGTTTTGGCAAGACAATAGCTCCAAAGAATCGGTCTCAAGGATCAATTGGTGAAGATATCATCTTTCTTCAACACACATAAAAGATATCCCTTAAAATGAACTAAGCCAGCAATCTTTTATCTTCCAACTCTCCAAGTTGTTGTTTGGCTTAACCAACTAGCTCGGGGTATCCAAGCATGGATTCTTGGTGAAAGGGTGGTTTACAGGAATAAACCAACTTGATCACGAACTCAACATAGCGGTCAGGTGACGACCTAGTGATACTTCCGAGAAGATATTCAGAAAATCACGAACCACCGGTATGTCACTAAGCTCGAGAACAATCTTGCTTTTCAGGGCAAGATGATATGATCACAAGAGCGAGGGATTGGCACAATCCTAACTCATTGATCGAAGAGTGCACCGTAAGTAAGGACTAGGTAGCACGATCTATCTTAGGATGATGATTCAAGAATCAACATGCTAAGAATGAAATTATTGTCCTTCAACTACCAAGCAACGGAGTTGCTAGGAGTATAGATTTCACACATTACGATTCACTTGCGGTATTCGGTTGCAAAAACACGGGGACCGAGGAATGAATAATGATAGCGAGAAGTATTACTACATCAGGAATTCATAAGAGGTAGTGCAATTCTCATGACACTCTTGACATAAAGATGGTAACACTCCAAGGTAGAACAGAACAAAAGCTGGATTGGCATTTTGATCTATGGAATACAACTACTTTGACCCAATCCTAGAAATGGATGAGGTACTGGAGTTTGTTTCTCCTAGTCATTCCAGATTAGAATGGCTCGACGGACCACAAGAATAATAAGCATCGATAAACAGATGCACAATTACTCCTGACTAGCAATTGATAGACGAGGGTCGGAATACAATTAAAGGGGGGCAACTCAAAGGAACATATGATTTTCTGAGTTGTGGATGCATAGATTGGTATGTCGAACCAGGTTCAACATTTTTCTTCCGGATAACCCATGCAGAAAGGTAGAACTGGCAGAGTCACAATTGTGAATGGAGAACTCATCGAGGGCACTCCCGTTGTGATCCTTTGATCCAACAAACTTCTGCCATAAGTGGTTCATAGTATTTGGAAGAAAGAAATACCACGGACCTTGAGGATTAATGCAAAGGTTACTATTTACCTAAAGGAACTGGCAAACACTATCAACATGAAGTAAGTAGAGTGAATCTCGGGTTCAAGGACCCAGGAATAGAATACCTACTAACTAAATTGCATCACGGGATGCTTCGGGAATAAAGACCAGAATCATCACACTGGGACACAAATAATGGCTAAATTACTAGATGACTCCCTAAAACACCTAGGGTCATAATAATAATTCCAACATATATGTCGAGGCAATAGAATACCTCAACTCAGCATTTAGTGTGATTAACCTGGCCCAAAGGAACATCAAAACCAGAGGGAAAGGATTTGCAAATGCATCAGACTATTTAGAGACCTGGAATGACTCGGACAGCATAACGGCTGTAAATGCTCAAAAAGGTTGGAGA
This sequence comes from Aegilops speltoides, assembly GCA_021437245.1. Classification (NCBI taxonomy): domain Eukaryota; kingdom Viridiplantae; phylum Streptophyta; class Magnoliopsida; order Poales; family Poaceae; genus Aegilops; species Aegilops speltoides. Next base: position 308,087,802 of record CM038145.1, read on the forward strand.
CATTCAACAAAAATGGTGGCATAACCACTTAATATCACAATATCAACGTTCTGAGACCAGCTATGAACATACGGAAGTGGTAAAAATTGAACTGAGATTGAAACTAACAATTCTATAGGCCTATGGTTTAGTAGCACGTCATCCTGATAGATAGATGAGAAGGCCTAGTTCTTAATCTCCGTAGAAGAGAAGAGGTTGACTCAGATCAGAAGGTCATGAGGTATAAGGAGTAAAAAGAGCCTTACGTTCCATCCCACAATCAATTCCCCTACATATAACTAAAGCATTTCTAGACACAACTTCGACCAGTTTGGCTTGGTAATCCTCTGAGCAATCAAGCTCGATACCAAATCTGTCAGACCCGACTCAATGTCACATCGATCTAGCTCAGAACACCTCATATCACTTTGCGGCCTCACGCGGTATCCCCACGGTGTCGCCTTACCTTTGCGGGACCGTTTAGCCTTTTGGCACACGTATATGATAGTGTCGCTAGCATCCATATGAAAAGGAGCCCGGCCGACATGGCTAGTCGTAAACCCAAAGTGGCACAGACTTATAGGGACAGCATCCATGACCCAAAGATCGAGCGTGTCGGTCATCATGAGTAAGTTCTGGCTGTAGCACTGGCTAGCAGACTCCGATAAACCGGCTGTGGCGGCTAACAGACTCCGGTACTCAATGCGTGACATTTCCCGAAGAACGAGACACAGAACGAAGAAGGACACATGCCGGCCAGCCTAAGTGTTCCAGAGCAGTAGCAAGCTACCATGGCTCAGTGGAGACACTAGGTGACATTTCCCGGTAAGAGAGGCTACTAAGAATAAACAACTAGATAGTCAGATCCCACACATACCAAGCATTTCAATAACATACACACAATATGCTCGATATATGCAAATACAACATGGCATCACAACATGACTCTACGACTCAAGTATTTTATTCATTAGGCTCCGAGGAGCGAGATATTACAAACATAGGTCTCATGACCCAACATTCAGAGCATACAAATCAAAGCACATGCGGAAGCTTAACATGTCTGAGTACGGACATCTATAAATGAAAAAAGGCTTAGAAGCCTGACTATCTACTAGATCCTGCCGAGGGCACAAGATCGTAGCTGAGGTAACAAGCTAAACATCGAAGTCCACGTGGAACTACTAGCGAGACTGAAGTCTCTCTGCAAAAACATAAAATAGGCAAACGTGAGTACAAATGTACCCAAAGAAGACTTACATCGAACTAACTACATATGCATCATTATCAACAAAGGGGATGGTGGAGTTTAACAGCAGCAAGCCAGCTTTGACTCGGTGGCTATCCTAAACTACGACTGCAATGTAACTCTTTTGAGGTGGCGCACACGAGTCCACATATTCACCAACCAATACACCACTATGGATCCGCTCCCGTCTCCCTACGAGAACGCCATTCATAGCGCTCACGCTTATCTTGCGCATTTTAAAGTATCCACTTTCACTTGTCTATGAACTGTTATAGGCAACCCAGAAGTCCTTTACATGGACACGGCTATTCAATAGATGATGTTAACCTGCAGGGTGTACTTCTTCATACATGTTTCCACCACTTAGCGTCCGCACACGACATGTGCTCGGCGGACTTCAGCGAAAGCCGACGTGGGTGTAGACCACGACCTACCTAGAACTCAAGTCCCTAGTCCAGGTTTATCGCCTATTCGGGTTCCATCCATGAGGAGTTCCGCCAAGTTTCGCTCACAGCCCCAAACGATGTGAACAGGGTTCCCGAGACACCAAGCGGGCGCCCGTACACCGTGCCACGTGCCTACCGCATCACAGCCCACCCCTACGATCAGCGCTGCGACGGCCTCCAAAGATACTACAAACACGAAACTACTTGCAACTCCCGGACAGAGGACAAGGGTGAATAAGAAGTCGGCGGGGTCATATTTCAGGGCCCAATGCATGGTAGTAGCTGAATCATGGATCACAAACACAGAACTCAGTTCCTGAGGACGGCTTCAATGAGACAACCCACCATGTACTCCTACATGGCCTCTCACCGATACCTTTACCAAATCGTGTTCACACACTTAGCTCACACATATAGGACATGTTCACACACCTCTGATTCATTCCCGATGAATCAGACCTGACTCAACTCTAAGCAATAGCAGGCATGACAAACAAGCATGAATGAGTAGGCACATCAGGGCTCAAACAACTCCTACTCATGCTAGTGGGTTTCATCTATTTACTGTGGAATGACAGGTCATGCAAAGGATAAAGGGGTTCAGCTACCGCAGCAAGTAACAGTTGAATCGTTGTTGTCCTAATGCAGTAAAAGAGAGCAGGAGCGAGAGAGTAGGATTATATCGGAATGAACAAGGGGTTTTGCTTGCAGCACTTCAAGATAATATAGTTCTTCATTGGTGTCATCGAACTCATCGTCGGAACCACGTCTATCGAGAGGGACAAACACCTAAGAATCGAGAAAGAACACAATCAATGCAATGCTACAATATGATGCATGATCATGACATGGCAATATGCTGTGATTTGAGCTAATGCACCTAGCTATGATTTAAATGAAGTTGGTTTGAATACATGATTCAAATTCCAACTCCATATATGATTATTTAAATGCCCTTTATTCGTTTTGTCCAAAATAGAGGACAAACATTGTTCAAACATGCATGAAAATGGTACAGATGGATTCCTTGAATTTTTCTGATAATTTTTCATATATAATTTGTTTGATTTGGAGCTATGGTTGATTTTATATGAATTTTAGAAGTTTGCAACAATTTCTGGAATTTCCTGATTATTTATAAAATAAACTAAATTCCAGAAAAGGAATATTGCGTCAGCATGGCGTCATGCTGACCTCAGCAGAGTCAACAGGGCTGCCCCGGGTCAAACCTGACCAGTGGGGTCCACTGGTCAGTGACCCAGTGCTGTTTGGCTCACTGACAGATGGGACCAGGTCAACGGCCACGTCAGCGTAGTCAACACTGACGCGTGGGCCCACCGGGGTTAGTTAAACTAAGCAGAAAATGTAATTTGTGTTAATTAGGGCATGGGGCCCATTAGTCAGTGAGAGAGGGGGGGTTAGTTAATGCGTCATTAGCCCTAATTAAACTGCCACGTCACCCTCGCCGGAGTTACGCCGGCGGCGACCAAAACGACGGCGGAGCGTTTCGAAAAAATGCTACGGGGCTCCATTTCGAGCGCGGTTTGTTGCTATGGCTTGCTGGCGTTCTTGCGCATCTAGTGGTAGCAGCGGCAGCAACTGGGACGGCCTGAGTCGACGGCAACGAGCATTTCCGCGGCCGCCAGAGTTCGGGCACCTGCGAGTTTGGCGCTGTGGTGCACGGGAGGGGGAGCTGGTGTGTGTGTTAGGCTCCTGGTGAGGTGTGGAGCACGTTGCCGTGCTCGAAAGTTAGCTGCGGAGGCTCTGGCCTCGTCTACGTCATCGCCGGCGGCGAGGAGCTCACGGCCTCGGTGGAAACGGAGGTTACACGGCGCAACAGAGCACGGGGAGAGAGGGGAGCGGCAGAGGAGCTCACAGTGAGTCGAACGGGAGGGTCAGCGGGCTCGGGGAGGCAACGAAGGCAGCAAATCGACGGCGACGATCTCCGTGGCCGACGAGGGAACGGCGGTGCTTGCGGCGTCCAGGGGCTTCCAAGGCGTCAGGCGGCTCGGAGGAGGAAGAGGAAGTCTAGGCGGAGCTCGTGGCCTCATCGGCAGGCGAGGGTGGTCGGTGGCCGTGGTGGCGGCGAACGGCGGCGTCAAAAGCTTCGGGTGTGGCGCGAAGAGAGCAGAGGAGGAGGAGGAAGCCGAGGAGAGTGAGAGGGTCCAGGGAGCGCGTTAGGCGATGCACGTGGCGCCGGGGCCGATTCCAGAAGCAAGCAAGGAGGTGGCGGACGCGTGCTGGCAAGGCCAGGCCACGCCTGCCCTCCTCTGGCAAGGAGGAAGACGACAGGGGAGAAGGCGGTGGTGGGCTGGGCCGGCTGGAGGAGCTGGGCCAGGTCAGGTGGGCTGCGGTAAGTCAGGTGAGCCTCTGTTCTTTCCTATTTACTATTTTTTTTATTTCTGTTATTTTGTTTTGATTAAGTTTGAGAACTAAATCATTTAAAAACTTTCTGTAAATTTTATGTGAGCTCAGGAACTAGTCCAAGGTCACAGGAAACTTACAAAAAATACTTGAACTTTATTTCTTTTATAACAGAAATAAATTCAACTCAAATATGTCATTGATTTAAGTCAAAGGCCCAAAATAAATATTTATGTGATTCCAAAAATATTGGTTTGAATTTTACCTCATGCCAATATTTTTACAGAATAATATGAACATTTTCTTGGACTCATTTGATGAGATTTAAATGTTGGTTATTTTTAGAGGTTTTCTGAGGCTTTTGAAAATTCCTCAATTCAAGTTTCATTTGAATTTAAACATGATGCACACATGGAAGCTAGCATAGGTCAGGCCAGAACTAGGGATGTGACAGGGAACAACATATGTTGTTATGCGGTTTGACCGATAAAGATCTTCGTAGAATATGTAGGAGCCAATATGGGCATCCAGGTTCCGCTATTGGTTATTGACCAAGAATAGTTCTAGGTCATGTCTACATAGTTCTCGAACCCGTAGGGTCCGCACGCTTAAGGTTTCGATGACGCTTTATTATGAGTTTATAAGTTTTGATGTACGAAGTTTGTTCGAGTCCGGATGTGATCACGGACATGACGAAGAGTCTCGAAATGGTCGAGACATAAAGATTGATATATTGGAAGCCTATGTTTGGACATCAGAATGGTTCCGGGTGAAATTGGGATTTTACCGGAACACCGGGTTACTGAACCCTCCGGGGGATAATGCGCCTTAGTGGGCCAAGAGGGAGAAGAGGAGGGCGGCCAGGCAGGCAGGCGCCGCCTCCCTAGTCCGAATAGGACAAGGAAGGGGTGGGGGCGCCTCTTCCTCTTTCCTCCGTCCTTTCCTTCTCCACCAAGGCAGAGGGGAGTCCTACTCTGGTGGGAGTAGGACTCTCAAGCGCACCCCTAGGGGCCGGCCGCACCTCCCCCTCCTCCTTTATATACTGGGCGGGGGCACCCCATAGAGACACAAGTTGATCTACGGATCGTTCCTTAGCCGTGTCAGGTGCCCCCTCCACCATATTCCACCTCGGTCATATCGTCATGAGTTTAGGCGAAGCCTCGCGCCGTAGAACATCATCATCGCCACCACGCCATCGTCGACGGAACTCATCCCGAGCACGGCCGGATCGGAGGCCGAGATCGCCATCGAGTGAACGTGTCTTGAACTCGGAGGCTCCGTGCGCTCGGTGCTTGGATCGGTCGGATCGTGAAGAAGTACGACTACATCAACCGTTGTGTTAACGCTCGCTTACGGTCTCACGAGGGTACGTGGACGAACACTCTCCCCTCTCGTTGCTATGCCATCACCATGATCTTGCATGTGCGTAGGAAATTTTTTGAAATTACTACGTTCCCCAACACATCTGTGCACCAACCAATTCTTCAATTTCTTCTTTCAATGATTTGCCTTTATCGTCCCTCAGAATTCGTCAGCCGTGACCCTAAGCAGGTCATAATCAAATGAGGCATCCACATTAAGTTTTAAAAATCCTTTCGATGTCGGATCCAACCCCCTCTTTTCATAGTAGCTTTTGGTAATTTAACAATCACATAGTTTAACGTAAGAACGAATCCCTATAGAAATCTTGTTCGCATCTCGAGTTTTCTCCTTATGGACCAATTTCTGCTTTCCCACCACATGTACCAGGTAGTAATTGCGATCATCTCAAGAGCATTTCAAAGTCACAAAATAAACAACTCATGTTCAGGCATAAAGCAAAACCTCATGGACAGCCTCGCCAACATGATCAAGTATGCAAGCTCTTTTAATGACTTCATCCAACCCCAATAGTTTTGAACCTCCTTTGCTTTCTGGCATTGAAACAACAAGTGCTTTGTATCTTCTGATACAGAGGGACAAGATGGACAATTAGGAGAAACTTTTATGTGTCTATTCGCCAGTGCAAGGCGACATGAGAGAGTGCCATGCAAAGTGCGTCATATCATGATTTTTACCTTAGTAGGACAAGATAGCTTCCAAATCTCACAATAAATTCAAGTACTTCTCATTCGATTGGTAATTAGCAAATGATACGCTAAAAATGTGTATTTATTGATCGGTTTGTGAATTTATTTATCGTCTCATGACAGTCTCAATGAAGCATGATTCAGGATAAAGGTTCTAGGACGTATTCTATGTTTGTTTCCAAAGCACAAAGAGTTCTTGACGAGATTCGTTGGCCAAAGAAAATAGTAGTTCTCGAACCAGAGATCGTAGTTCTCGAATGAGCACTCGAAAAGATTCTGAAGGATCCTCATGATTAGGTATTTAGGTATTCCTAGTGTATTTACCTCTTCCTTTTTCCTACTCCCTCCGTTCATAAATATTTGTCTTTTTAGAGATTTTAAATGGAGTACCACATACGGATGTATATAGGCATATTTTAGAGTGTAGATTCACTCATTTTGCTTCATATGTAGTCACTTGTTGAAATCTCTAGAAAGACAAATATTTAGAAACGGAGGGAGTAGACGGTAGCATTAAGTATTTCTTGTGAGCTATTTTTCAGAATAAAAAACACATGAACATATCGCCAAACTCGTCATCTTTTCATCGAAGAAAGGGCGGTCTAGGGAAACAATGCGATTAAAATTGAGATCGTGATGTTATTCTAATCTTCCTGAAACCCCAATAACCACGGGCATACCATTATTAAGGTAATCAACGAGTTGGCAAGATCTCATAGTCGACCACACGCAGGCCTACCGAGGCAAGCCACGTACTACACGTCATGTATCAAAGTGAGTAGCAACCGACAAGCTAGCATGTCCCCGGCGACGACCATTCTTGCCTCTGCCCTGCCTCCATCATGCAAAGCAAACAAGGTAGCAACAAGCCACCGGGTTCGCCGCTCTGCCGTGCCATGCCATACATACTTGATGCCTGGGCATCTGCATCAGACCACGAATGATTGATCGTGGCCCGGCTGCGAGCTGAAATAGACTATTGTTTGCAGGCATTCCATCTGCCACCTAACATGCCCCTCAACGTTGACACCTCTCCTAACTAGTGTTAATGTTAGGGTTAATATGCACAAGAAGATCCGATGGAAGGCGCAGACGGATCCCTTGTCGCCCCTGAAGAGCAGTCTCGACGGCCGCGTGTCCACGCGAACGATTCAACCAACAGTTTACACGGATTGTTAATCCCACGTTGATCAACGGCGTACGTGCTAGTCGCGTCCATGGCTGGCTGGCTTATAATTGCACGTGGACGTGGGTTTCCAAGTTCCATTTTCATCTCGCGGGACGCGCCATGAAGACAAGCTCGTCGTCGCAGGCGCTGTTCCCCGCCGCCTCGTCGCTGTGCACCCCGTACCTCCTCCTCGTGCCCCTCGGCCTCCTCGCCGCGGTGGTCGTCATCCCCAGCCTCGGCTCCTCCCACGTCCGCTCCGACGGGCTCGGCGTGCTCTGCCCCAGCCTCGGCACCGACGGCTACTCCGTCGCGTCGGGAGCCGAGAAGGTCGTCTCCGCGGCGGCGCAGCCGGAGTTCCGCCTCCTCGTCGGGGTGCTGACCACGCCCAAGCGGCGCGAGCGGCGGGACATCGTGCGGCTGGCGTACGCGCTGCAGCCGCCGGTGCCCGCGTACGCGCAGGTGGACGTGCGCTTCGTGTTCTGCGGCGTGGACGACCCGGTGGACCGGGTGCTGGTGGCGCTCGAGGCCGCGCGGCACGGCGACGTCCTCGTGCTCAACTGCACCGAGAACATGAACGACGGCAAGACCCACCAGTACTTCTCCTCCGTGCCGCGGGTGTTCGCGGACGCGCCCTACGACTACGTGATGAAGACCGACGACGACACGTACCTGCGCGTGGCCGCCATGGCCGAGGAGCTCCGGCCCAAACCCCGCGACGACCTGTACCTCGGCTACGGCTTCGCCGTCGGCGACGACCCCATGCAGTTCATGCACGGCATGGGGTACGTCGTCTCGTGGGACGTCGCGAGCTGGGTGTCCACCAACGAGGAGATCCTCCGGCACAACGACACCCACGGCCCCGAGGACCTCCTCTTCGGCAAGTGGCTCAACATCGGGCGCCGGGGCAAGAACCGGTACAGCCTCAGGCCGCGGATGTACGACCTCAACTGGAACATGGACAACTTCCGGCCGGACACCGTCGCCGTGCACATGATCAAGGACAACCGCCGGTGGGCGGCTGCCTTCAGATACTTCAACGTCACCGCCGGGATCAGGCCGTCCAATCTGTACCACTTGCCGTGATCGATCAAGTGGTTTATATTTTCCATTTTCTAAGTAATCTCGCCGTGACGTGGTTGATTGTGCCACGGAAGTGTACGCGATTCACATTCTTTTGCGCTATTTATTTATTATTATTGATTACCTGATTGATCGAGGGCGCACGTAGTCGAACAAATCTTGTGACTCTCTTCAGCAGTCGTTGATTCAGTTCGCGATTATCTCCGTGAGTGGCGGAAGTTGTGGAATGGTAGACTGTCTGGGCTGCCATGGATTGCCCTTGGCGACTTAATTTTTTTTATAACATAACTAGAACAATGCCGGTGCGTCGCAACGGGTTATAAATATCCTAACACGTTAGCTTGTAATTTATCTGTCAATAATAATACGATTGTGTAAATAAATGTTCATCAAATTTTGACCATGGATTACCTCATATTTTGATTAGAATTTTGATAAGTAAATTAAAGTGAAATTGGTTTAGAAGGTAAGTAAATAATTATCATATACATGAAAGGTTGAACGAATGGGTGATAGGAAGAAAAGTAAAATGAAACCTTATGTTTTTTTAAGTAGTATAGAGATTTAAATACTGCTTTCTATCTCAATATATAGGCACGTAGAGCTAGAGCTCATGTGTGTTCTTGAAAAGGGATGGCATACTTCTCCGGGTAGCACCATCGTAGATTGGTGGGACGAGCTGCTGCTGCCGGCACCACGGAAGGAGATGTGTTCCCTAATTATAATCTGCATGCGGTTCATTTATCTCGAACGAAACACTCGTGCTTTCAAGTTTCAATCATGTTTCCACACCTGCTGGAGTAGAGATTTTCGGCTGAATGGACCTATAGTTGTTGATGGCAAGGTGGCGGGGCTGTGACGCCTTTTCGGCGAGTATGTGGTTTTTGCGGGCTTTCCCCTCCAGCTGTCTTCTTCTCCTTCTCCGGTTGACGTCCTTTCTTCCAGATTTCAGGTTGTTTTATAATTTTAAGCATATTCTCCGGATCCCAATACCGAGTGAACGTCATATTTGAAGGCAGTTTGCGAACTGAGCGTAGGTCAGATGGTGAGTTTTGTTTTGTGGAACAAATCCACCATAATTCAAGCCTAGAGTTGGCACTGGTGGTCACATTTTCCTTAATTTATTCCATGTCTTTCGTGGATATTGTTCGCTCGCTCGTGATCGTTCTATGGTTCGCTCGCTCGTGATCGATTAGCTTGTTCCCTACGGTTTTTCTTTTCTTTGTTTCTTTTGTTTTTTAGGTTTTCTTTCTTTTGTTTTTTTTCTCTTCATATATTTCTTTCTTTGTTTCCCTCTCAAGCTTCTCCAGTATTCTTATTTTCTCTTCATAGCTTTTCTTTTTTTGCACTAGATTTTTCTTGTTTTCTTTCTACGGTATTTTTCTTTGTTTGTTTCACTTATTTTCTTCGTTTCTTTCACGGCTTTCACTGGGTTTTTTCTTTGTTTTTCTTAGTGTCTTTGTTAGGTTTCACTGTTTTTTCCTTCTTTAATTTCTTTTTTCTTCATTTTTATTTGTTTATTTCTTGTTTTTATTGGTTTTATTTGTTTTGTTTTTTTCCTTTCTCAGTTTTCTGTGCTTCCATTCTTTTGCATTGATTTTCCTTGATTTTTAACTTTTCCCCCCATTTTTGGTTTCCTTTGTTTTCATTTTCAGTTTTTATTGGATTTCTCTGTTTTATGTTTCTTTGTCTTTTTTTGGTTTATTTTTTGTTCAACACATGTTAACTTTTCCTAGTACACTTTCAATAATTTTTGTATACAACAGAAACAAATTATATATATACATTTAACATTTTTGAATACATGAATAACATTTTAAAAAATGGCGTTCTAATTTTTCATAAAAATCAAATTTTTGGTTGATGTCTTGCAAATAAATGTTTAATGCATGTTTAACATTTTTAAATACAAGATTAACATTATTTGAATACATCGTCAAACAATTTCAATACATGGTGAACTTTTATTTAATGGCAATAAATGTTTTATCACACACAGTATACAATTTTTGTATATGTCAGGAAATTCTTATATACATGTTTAACATTTTTAAATTATAGAATCAGCCTTTAGAAATATTTGATTTTTGATGTGTACATTTATTTTAATGTACATCGTACATTTTACTTTTACACGAGGAACAATTTCTATACATGTTTGATATTTTTTAAATACTTGATCAACATTTTTTCATACACATTGTATTTGCTTTCTATATACTTTTCCTGGATATGACAAACATTTTTTCTATAAACATTTAACATTTTTCAAATGCTTTATTATTATGTTTAGAACGCTTGATTAACAATTTTTTTGAAATGCTTGATTACCATTTTTAAATAGATGATCAACTGTTTTCATATACGTTGTATATTTTTCATATACATGAGAACATTTTTCTATACACATTAACCATTTTTTAAATACTAGATTAACATTTTTCAAATGTTTTATGTAGAGCCCTAACAAGTCTCACACTCTCTCAGGTGAGGCTGCTCTCGTGTCAAGTGAGACATTGGCATGCCCTACCAGAGGGGTGCGGTTATGTGCCGCTTGCTCCGAGAGGGACAACAACCTCGCTTACAGGGCGCTAGTGATGCACCCGCCTAGTTGAACGTGGGTCGTCACGCTGGTGTCATGCTGACTTCACTTGAATTTCTTTTTTTATATATTTTAAATGCATATATGTCAAAACATAGATTTACTTAAGAACTTCAGAAAATATAATTAAATACTGCTGATAACTTCAAAAAGTGTTCGTAACAATGAAAAGATGTTCCCGTCTTAAAAATAAGTCTATGCGAATTTTTGAAAAACATGCATATCCAATGTAAAGAAAATGTTTATGTAATATTTTTGAAAAGGCTTATTTCCATTAAAAAGATACATGCAGAATTTTAATGAAATATTCACATGTTTCGAAAAATACCCCTTTAAACTTTTATAATTTTTTTACACTTTTTCTTGAGTAACCCTAAATTTCTTATACAAGGTAAATGAAATGGCCGCCTAGTTTAAAAGAATATCTATAGGCCTTAAACTAATGTACAACATTTATTTAGAAAGTATTGCTGTGTAGTCGAAAAAATGTTCAAAACATTTTATTTTATAAAAAAGTATAACATTTATTTGAACAATGTCCAACTTGTATATTTTTTTTTCATATGTGCTCTAGAAATGTAGATTGTGTACAGAGAGAAGTTGGACATCCATTGAAAAAAACAAAACCGATAAAAAGACAAAGGAACAAAAAGATAGAGCAAATAAAACCGAGCAAGACAAAAGGAAAAATAAAAGTATAATGAAGGAAGGAAAAGGAAAAAACTCAATGATAAAACAGAAGAAACCAAATTAAAATAAAAAAATGACAAAAAAACAAAAGGAAAAATGAATGAAACAAGAAGGAAAAACAGGGGCAGAGTGAACCTACAACGCGATACTACCAACAGAGAGCAACTACACTTAATGGGTCGGCCCGTTAGTCATCGCCGCTAGTAGATTCCTGTTAGGAATTGGTACGGGTAACATATAGCATTTGCGCATTCCTTGGTGCGACAATAGCTCACTTGATGCGAGTCCTATGGGGCGCACCTATGTCTCGCTTCTAGGGAGACGTAGGGCAGCCTCGCCCAGGCAGGCGAGAGGCCACAAGCCATAGCCTAGTTTTTTCTGTGGGTTTTCACTTTTTTGGTTTTCATTTATTGATTTAATTATTTTGCAATTCCAAATTTCTAAATATTTATGTTAAAAAGGAGACTTTACATAAAAATTTGAAATATGTTAATAAAGTATTTGAGATGTTGAATGTGTATAGAAAAAAGTAGTTTCTCATGTATATGGAAAATGTATACAAAAAATATACAATGTGAATGAAAAAATGATCATACTTTTAAAAGTTATTAACAATAATTTGAAAATATTAATCAAGTATATGAAAATGTTAATCAGACATCATAAAATGTAAAAGATTGTTTATTTTCATATAGATGTTCCTGGTGTATAATATCAATGTGTAAACAAAAATATTGTTGATGTATAAAAAATGTTCCTTCTGTATACAAAAGATGCACAACATACATTTAATAGAAGTATACATAAAAATGTTTATTTATAAAAATTATATTTATATTAAAAATGTTAAACATGAGTATAAAATTGTTTCTAATATATACAAAATGTACATTGTGTGTGAAAAACTGTTTACTACCTTCAGAAAAAACTTCACCATGTATTGAAAAATGTTGATCATGTATTCAAAGAATGTATTAGATATATACCAAAAATGTACCATGTGCATTGGAAAAGTAGACATTAAAAAGGAAATTTTCATGTATATCAAAACGTAAAACGTGTATACAAAATATTTTTCTAGAAGTATACAAAATATGTCGAATGTGTACTGAAAAAGTTCACATGTGTTAAGCAAAAAAACAAAACCAGACAAAAATCAACAAAGAAACCCAATAAAAATGAAAATAAAACTTGAAAATAGAAACCGAACAAAATAAATGCAAAAATTGAAAAGAAACAAAACCGAGAGAGAACAAAGCAAAACAAAGAAAATCAATGCAAACGAAAAGAAACAATGAAAACAAAGAAAAATGAAGAAATAAATGAAAAGCCAATAAAAACCGTGAAACAAACCAAGAAAACAGGTGAAAAAACAAAGCATAACAGAAGAAAAAAACTTGATGAAGAAACGTGAAAAACTGAAGAAAAAAAAGATAACCAAACTTAACGTTAACTACCTACGTCTTGGTGGAAAAGTAAAAGACACAAAGAAGAAAATGGACCGGCTCAGTAGCTACACGACGAGCAAAAGCTTCAGGCGAGACGGATGGGGCACTTGCTATTAGCCAGATGTAGGCTTTACGACTCTACGCGCGCGTCACCTGTAGCGCCAATATAAATGGGCCAGACCTATGTAGGGACGTCTACTAGATAGTCATCTCTTTTATTAGGGGAGGCAGGTAGTTTTTTTTAGAAACCCTACGTAGCTTTTCTTTGACAAACCCTACGTAGCTGCTAAGCTAGTAGCCGCTTTTATTAAGGAAGGTAGGTACTCCCTCCGTCCGAGAAAGCTTGTCCCTCAAATGAATGTATCTAGCAAGCTTTTTTGGACGGAGGGAGTAGCTTTTTTAGAGGGTAGGGAGGCAGGTAGGTAGGGCTCGCATTTGGTGTCATCGCAGTAAGCGATATATAGCCCTGGCAATGAATTTCTTGGAATATTGCACTAGTTCGGCCAGATGCGTGCCAGAATTTTGCAAAAGGTCGAAAGAGAAGAAAAAAACGATAGCAAAAATGAGGGAGCTCTTAATTAGTGGTTACATGTGGCTGAGACATCCGACGACCACTTTTAGGGCATGGGAGTGTGCCACAAAGTGCGCTCTAGCGCCGCCACATGTAGCGTGTTGGACGCTCCTCCATCCCAACCCTATTTTGGTTTATTTGTTTTTCGTCTTTTTTTATTTCTTCTCATTTTCCAGCTTTTTTCTGGCCATGTTTTTCATTTTCAGTTATGTACTTTTGTTTTTTCATAAGATCTTTGGTTGTGGTTTTTGTGTCTGGTGGAATTCTATTCATATCAAACCTAGCTAGATGGGCCGACCCATCACGACATGACCTGGGCTACACTGGCCAGACATGGCATGGCATGGCACCCAGGCACCCCAACTATAGGGGCCTTGCCATGTCGACACGCATGTCTAGCTCTCCAGCCCAGGCATGACCCCTTAGTAAATGGGTTGGCCCTGCGACACATTTTGCCCCTGGCCCTCGTAGGATTCAACCTATTGGGTTGTTTTGGGCATATTGAGTTGCCCCTGGCACTCGTGCCCAACCACTCGGCCAGACACGGTCCGAGGCAGGGCATGTCTCGGCATGACCCGATTATAAACATGCCGGGCACGCGAGCTATCAGGCTAGCACGCTAGGACCGGCCCATTTGGCCACTTTGATTCATATCCTTGACTCCCACTTTAGCCCTCACTTTTTCTAGCGCGATAGTATCCATGTCGATCACTACTACATGGCCAACCAACCAAGTAAGGCAAATGTCTCAGATATACCAAAGAAATGTCTAAAGCATTCATGGACTTTACCAAACATAACCCTCAAAGTACGTAGTTTCCCAACATATTGACTATCAAAAGACCAACTCCGAGATGGATAACAACACGAGTCCCAAGAAACATTGAAGTCTTCAAATTTGAAAAGTTCCACTAGTTTGGGTTTGTTGGAGAATATCATCAAATAACAGTTTTTCTCATGGTTTTGGCTCTCCATTGCTTGCTTTAGCTGAACATGTTATTAAAACCTTGAAGAAACTGAGTCTCACTTATGTTTTGAGCTTAATCCTGACAATAGCCATTGGATTGACATGGTTCATAATCAACACATTTTAAGTGTTTTGCACGAGAAGCACACCCATCTTTTAGTAGCATAACCAACATATTTAGGCACAAGTTTCATCTACTTAAGCCAAGCATAATCATCAGTAATATGTGTGTCCATTCCACAAATCAAACACCGCCCCAACTTGGACTCTTTAGTGTATGTCTAGTGTCCTTTCAGTTGCTGCAAGGCTGGCTACTGAAATTTCCACTTCTACTACTCCTCCGCATCATCCTAGACTGCGTGTAGATCTTCTAGAATCAAAACTCTCCCTGTGGTTGCCTCCATCTGAACCAGAAGCTCCCACAACATTTTCCACACCACCATAATAAAAACAAGCATCAACCCCAACAATTTTCTTGGCTCTATTAGGACCACTTGTAGACACATGTATCTGACCTCCCGAGTTGGAAGACCTAGGGTTAGAAGCATGGGGTGTCACTACAAAAAAATACGCTTCCATGATGATACGTGTTTATCACTGTAGGTCATGTTTTCTGTGATGCATGTACATCCATGACGATTTTATGACAGAATTAAGATAGCCATACCTGTGTTGTCGTAGAAGTGTTCCATGACATTACCAAAATTATCATCACGGAAGTGTCCACTTACATGACGATAAATCGCACGTCATAGAAGTGCTTTCGTCAAGGGTGATCGACACGTGTCATCCACCGTAACGGGACACTGTTAAGCTACCGGGTCCAGTTTTGGATCCGATAACCCGCTAACAGCCACGACCAATGCCGATTTTCCACGTGTAAAATTCTCATTGGCCGACGGAACCACGTGTCAGCTCCGCGTTGGCACAAGTGTCACTCATCCAATGGGCGAGATGCGCCTATGATATGTTGACAAGTGTACCGGCCCAAAATTGGTCCATAAAGATTAAATGGGCCAGCCCAACTAAAGGCCCATAAGATATTGCGGACCATGATGGGCCGACCCAGCTAAAGGCCCATAAGATTTTGCGGACCATAATGGGCCGGCCTAGCTAAAGGCCCACAAGATTCTGCAGACCATAAGGGGTCGGCCCAGCTACGGGCCCACAAGATTTCGCCGACCATAATGGGCTGGCGCAGCTAAAGGCCCACAAGATTTTGAGGACACTAGTGGGCCGACCATTAACAGGCTGCCATGTTTTGGGCCAAATGTCGGCCCATATTTGATGCGGTCCATTAATGGCCTGCCACGTTCCGGGCCTAATAAAGGCCCATATGAGATCCAGCCCGTTAAAAGCCTACCACGTTCTGGGCCAAATTACGGCCCAGATCAGATCCGTCCCTTTAAGAGGCTTTGGACTAAATTATGGCCCATATTAGATTTGGCCCGTCAACTGGACGCTATGCTTTTGGGCCCACTTGCTAAAGGCCCATTTAGTAATTCGGCCTGATATTAATTTTGGCCTGTTAAAGGCCTGTTTAACATTTTGGCCCTATATGTATTTTGGCATGTTAAAAGCCCGTCATATAGTTGGGCCTAACTACGGCCCGGTTTACATCTGGCGTGCTCACAACCGATAATCTGATTGGGCCAAACAAGGACCGAGACAATTTTGGCCTATTAACGACCCGTGATGTGATTGGCACAATCATGGGCCAGGGTCTATTAAGGCATGTTGCCGGCCCGTGAGCTGTTCGGCACGTTTCAGGCCCAACCTACTTTTCAGCTTCCTAAAAGCCCATTGAGTTTCCTTGCGAAAATAGGGCCAGCGGTTTACTCGGCATATTGAAGGCCCGATCTACTAGTGGGCCAGTTTACATTTAGGCTTGTTAATGGACCAAGATGACGGGGCCCATGATGCAGATCATACATAGTGCTTTGCATGACGACCCGATTATGTACTGTAATTTTATGTTTGGCCATTTTACTGCGAAGATAGGATATATATACAGTAAAATAACTGCAGTTCATGAATAAGAAAAAAACCTAGACTATACAATAAAGAAATTACGGCATATTACATCTACTGGGCATCAAAGTTCGCCACTGTGATAATAAAGCACAAGCAGACAACAGATTACATACACTGGGCATCAAAGATCGCCACCAGTGCAAATAAACACGCTGACAAAATACTATACAAAATCGATAACACTTCAATAGAGTTCACGAAAGGTTAGCCTTGCTCGGGATCTGCAGCGCAAGCAGCTGAGCAAGCTGATGAGACTGCGCTTGTTTGACATTTATATCCTCCTCACTCTGAAAGATAAACAAGCAGATAGATAAAAGGTTTTGCACATGTAAGTATCAGTGCTGACAATTCATCACATTTCTTACTGACGAATAAAGTGACACAGTTTAAAATAGCATTAAAACAATATGGTATTATTCAGGTCAAGACATGGAAGAAAATGACATTGTGAAGGAGGTGGCACCTTCACGACACCACTGGATTACAGATCAAGAACTCATAAGTATCAATGGTTAGTGTCCTGTCAATTTATCCCATTTCAGATTGGCAAATAAAGAGACGGTTTAAATAATAGTAGAATGATATGACATTGCAGAATATGACATTGTACTGTAGTGCATAGGTTCACCACAGCACTGGATTACGGATCAAGAACAGAAGCATACATGCAGTGCAAAAGAAGATCACTTGCTCTGTATAGTTTAGTTTACATGGTATGAAGAAGGAACTTGGTTGTACAACTGAAAACTTAAATTGAGAAGGACAAACTTTTGTTTATGAACTACATAATAAACTTTAAACATGTAATTTGATGCAAACACCAAAAATAAACAGCTGTTGTAGTCATGCCTAACCAAATATACACAACAAAGTTTAAAGGCTTGAGAAGGACGAACTTACATTATTGGTGAAGACAGGCTCTATAAAGCCCTTGTCAATGCTGATGGGGGGGGGGAATTCAAGAAGTTTACCACAGAATCTTCTTCATAAGCATTGCCTTTATTTTACATTTTGTTAAGAGTAAATATAGATGTGATAATATAAGAAAAAATGGAGAATATTTAAGATAAGATAAGAGTGATGCTACATAACCAAGTAGCTATAAATGTAAGTACATCGATACAGGCAAAAGGTATAGCCAAGAGCAATGCAGAGCTAAACTGCTTCAGTACCATCGGTGTTATCCAACCTTATGGTAAGAGTAAATATAGATCTGATGTGTAAAAAATGGAGGCAAAAGGAAAATAAGTTGTAGAGTGTTGGTACATGAACAACTACCTGTCAATATAAGTGCACTGATAAAGGACAGCAGGTACTTACAAGAACAATGCAGAGCTAAAAACTTTCATTGGCATTGGATATATTCTACACTAATGTAACCATTCATACAGATTAGATAATTTGGAGCGAACAATTGATAAGCAAGCTATCATGCATACTGCTGTCACATAATGAACCAGGTGTGTATGCATGTACAATGATACTAGATAATAGGTACTAACAAGAGCAAAGCAGCGGGCAGCATATTTGCGATATCCTATCGTTCTTTTCAAACCGGAATTCTTCTTCGAGCAGATTTCCTGCAAAAAAGATCCGTAAGGAACATGCGGAAAAGTAGAAGTTCAAATTGTCATGTGATATCATAGACATTACCTCATCCTGGGAATGAGGCCAGTGCATAACAAGGTTTTTCCATTCAATGTCTTCGAAATTTAGCACAGGAGACTTCACCAGAAATTCATTTATAGACTTGCCATCAAAGTGTGATTTCCTCAGGTAACACCGATACTGCTGCAATGCTTCCTTGAAAAGCGCAAGCAAGCTTTGCTCGTCATGACTATCCAGATTGACCCTCGCCAACTTACAATAATGTAACGTAAATCATTGATGTGTTCAATCAGCAGAAAACAGGAAAATAATCACCATGAATAATAGCACTTACACCTAAGTGGGATAGGTAGATGTGAAAATGGTGTTTGTATTCACTATAATCTTCCCATGATGGGAATATATGCACGTAGTCCCCAACAACGTTGAAAGTATTGTCTTTTAAACTATGAATAACTGGAATGGGGTTCCAATCTGCAGGAATTGGCCGTCTCCGCAGTTGGGATAGGTCTTCGTCCGGTGGACTTTCTGTACTTTTTGCTGGAGTGGGATTTTTCTGTGGTACGGCTGGTGCTATGGCAACTGAAATCGGTATACCTTTTGCTGGAGTACAGGTCCTGTGTGGTGGGGCTAGTGGTGTGGCCAGTGAAGTATGGGTACAGTCTGCTAGAGTCGGTCCTACGTTTTGTGTCACTGGTTGTACAACCAATATAGGTGGGGTGTTGTCTAATTTCTCTGGCACCACCACATTTTTTAAGGACTTTGCTGGTGCTCCTTCAGTTTCAGCAATCACCCTCTTCCTTTTTGATGTCTGATGCACAAGAACAACATTTGAGTGAAAAAACATGGTATGATGACAGATGGAATATGTATTGATAATGGATGGGCATGGCATCTCGACATATATGATGAGTAAATAAGCATATGGCGGTGCAACAAAGTAGAAGAAATGCAAGCTACTGTTATAGTAATATGCTAATGTCTTTCTATCCTTTCTCACTAAGCTAATGAAGGTTTCACCTTGTTCCTACTTGTGCAAACAGGGATCATGTTGTGCCAATCATAAATTTTAGTGGACCTACACAAGACAATACAATGAGCTGTATTCCAGCCAGTGCTTTAACTCTGCTGGAAGTTCTTGATAATATTTCGATATAATCCCAGCACTGGTAAACAAGAGTGATTTCAACCATACATTTGAAGTGCACAAAAATATATACTATTGAGTGATTCCAGTGAGTGCTTTATCATCTCTTATGGGACTACATGAATAAGCTTTTTTCCTCAGGTCGGTACCGGCCTAAGGCATCATCCATATTAGTTTGCTGTCATCTCTATTTGTATCGTGCTACTGTCAAGAGAAACTCCTTTATCTTTGCACGTTAAAGTTTTACAACCTATGATACATGGCAATGCTTTGAGTGTTGAGCTAATTAGCACTGATCAAATAAACTAATACCTCTCTTTAAGAAAGACTACTGTGTTGCTAACTTTACCCATTAAGATAATGAGGGTGCTTCTATTTGTTAGTGTATGTTTCATCAACTAGTCCTACTATTATAGTAATATCACTCTCAATATATGTGCCAACAGGGATGCTCGATTTTGGTGGAACTGCACAAAAACTTTGGGTGCTTCATTGCCTCGATAGCTTCCTTCCTTTCCTGTCAGTCGCTAATCTGGGCTTGCTTCCTTCCTTTGCTGTCAGTCACTTTGCTTATCTCGGCTTCCAGTCAAAGGAAATAGTAATTGATATGCTCCCTCACACAATTTGGTACTGGTCTTTATCCTGATTATTGTGCTTGTCATATGTATTGGTAATTTAGTATTGTGCTACTATTTGCCAATTTTATAAAGGAGTAACTTGGAGCCTGAACTCACAGGCAAATCATTACATTGGGTGATTTCAGTAGAACTGCACAAAAAGGTTAGATGGACAGATACTTATGCTGCTGCTATGTACTCCAAAGTTCACTCAAACAAGCATCGATGTTGACAAGAAGAAGTGCCTATATTCATTCGAGTATCAACCGGCGTCAACCAGTTGAACTCCAAGTATTAGGAGAGTGAACGCAAAAAGTATTGCTTGGCGCATAGCCCAGAAAAACACATTCCAGTCTTTGGTCCCAACTTGTGCCCTTTGGTTATCGGCACATATGATAGCGAACTGTATGGCATGGAGTCTAAAGATTCCAGACAAGTTGGTTGACGTGTATATTCATCTGGCACTTAATCAGTCTGCACGCCAGGGATGCTCCATTTCAGTTGAACTGCACAAAAAATTTGGGTGGTTCATTTTCTCAACCGCCTCCTTTCTTGCCTGGAATGTAGAATTTTGGCGAGCTACAGGACCAAGATTAGCCAGTAAACTAGTTGGATGAAAGTAGTGGCCAAGTTGCACAAACCTCCCTTGGCATGAGGCCACTATTTTAGGATAAACCTACAAGCAAAGTTCAGATTATCTGTGCTGCCTCTTATGTACTCGAAAGTTTACTCGTACAAGCATTAATTTTAGCAAGAAGTACCTCCGACTGAACACCACTTACCAGTCTGTACCCTAGGTAATTAAAGTTCATCCATGGATGATATTGGTTGTGATCTCAATCATTTGGATGCATAAACATACTGAACATGTGTATATCTGAATCTTCTTATGAATCATCTATGAATATTGTCGTGTGATCTATCAATCATTTGGATGCATAGACATGCTGAACTTGTGTATATCTGAATCTTTTGAGTTGTTGATTGTGAATATTGGCTATGAATATGAACGTGTCCTGTGAACCTGAGTTTGATACGAATGTTTACCTTTTCTATTGTACTTGTATGCGAACTTGTTAGTACACCTACTGTGGGATTTGTGACGTGTGGGTGTCAACGGCACACCTTCTTCCCGAGAAGAATTGCACCTGCTTTGTTAGGGTAGCAACGGCGCATCATCTCCTTTTAATCTTTTTGCTCTGTCTTCCCCCCTCCCCCGCTCAACCCCCGCCGTAATGTTTTTGGCCTCAAAACAAACATAGTATTGCGTTGTTTTTGGGGCTTGATGAAAAACCGAGTGCTGGTTTCTGTAGATTGGCCCGCCCAGCAAATGGGCTTCTGGTCCACCACGGACTCAAGGCTAAAAATACAAGTTGTATGGTGTAGAGGCAAGTAAAAAACCCGCCATCGAGAGCCATCCACTGAAGAAAAAAATCGCTCCTGATGTGCTTCTTCAGTCGCGCCGCCGACCCCCTCTTTAATCCAGTTCGCTTGGGGATCTATCTGGTATCATTTTTTTCCAGAGGGTGAACAAGTATCAGCTAGGCCTAGTTTTTGTTTTTGAACATGCATAGCCCATGACATACGGAGATAGTAGTTTCAACTTATTTTTTGAGGTCCATATCTGCCTATGGGCTTTTTCTTAAAGATCGGCAGCCCAATGTACTTTTTTAATAAAACGCAGATCTCTGTTCTATTTATCTTTATATAAGAATAATAATGTTGTGTCCAATTTATGTTTTCCCTTCTAACCACATTATATATATTTATATTATTACTATTATCGTATATTTTATAGAGACTTATATATACATTATGAAAACATCCCACGTGTTATTAACTTATAAAAGTAATGTTTAACAGAAATTGTCAAGGAAAATCCTGGTTGTTTTTGACTCACAGGCAAGGAAAATCCTGGTGATTGCGTACAAAAGCTTGCGAAAATTTAAGGAACAATGTAATAATAACACGCTCATTTTTATTTTGAGTAATAACTCGCTGATTTGTTAATTTTATATATAAAAAATGTGTCGCTCCGGTTTATTTTTTGATATTAATTGCTCCTTTTAACCTAACATTATATATAGAACGAGCCCAGCTAATTCGTGTATTTCAAGAAAGTGCAAATGGGCTAGGATTTCTTAGAAAATATAAATGGGCCGCATTGACGCAAAATTATTTGTTCACCCAGCCCAGCAAATGAACTGTACATTCTAGAAAAAATGGGTTAAATATATGCCACATTTTTGTAGGCTGACATGTGGGCCAATAGGTCGAAGCCTACGCAGGGCATTGTCAACTTGGTCGACAAATGATTATGACATCTACAGCCATTGGATTTATATCCAACGACCGACATGCACCTTCAATCTCCCTTCTTCTTCCTCCAGCATCGTCGGGACCACCTGGTCCGGCCTCCGGCGGCTAGCGGCTCTTCTTAGCACACATCGATGTGAAGCGCCGCCCCACCGCCGGCCAGTCTATCCCTCCACCCCTCCACACCTCCTGTTATTCTCCACTGACTGCAGCCCACGTCGCACCAGAATCAACTATAACCCTTCTCCTCCTCTCAATCTACGACTCCACTGCTGCGTCTTCTCTCTCCGGGTCATTCCCGTCCGGGGCCTCGCCGTCGTCCACAGCCTCGCTGCGCGCGGTGCGGCATGGTCAATAAACAAGAGTCATCGTAAGAGGACTCTACGTGGAGAGCCTGACGGTTGGGACCCACGAGGTCCATGGTCGCACGCAAGGAAAGTTCCTCCTTATTAAGCTGAAAAAATGTTTCCTTCCCCTGACAGTTGGGACCCACCGGTTGTATCTTCGCATGGAAGGAAGTGCCTCCTTGTTATGCGAAAAAATTATTCCTCTCGTTGACAGCTGGGACCCGTCAGATTTGGTGGCTGACTTGTGGGCCTACTAAGCAGACGTGTACGTAGGGCTTTGTCAACTTAATCAACAAATGATTCTAGAGTTGGACCGTTGGATGTTAATCCAACAGCCGTGCTCCTTCTTCAACCTCTATTCTTGCTCATGTCTTCCATGGGCAGCAATGCTGCCGCGCACCCGAACCAGTCAAGTTTCCCACTCCTCTCCGTCTGCGACTCCACTGCCGTGTCTTCCCCATCTCCGGTCGTTCGATCAGGGGCCTCGCCGTCGCCCACCGCCTTGTGCGCCAAAGACGGTGTGGTCAACGTGGTCAACAAGCAAGAGTCATCGGAAGATGACTGTACGTGAGAGACTGACAGTGGTGACGCACCACGCCCATGGACGCATGCATGCAACTGCATCCTTTTTACCCTGAAAATAATGTTTTCTTCCTCTGACTGCTGGGACCCAGCAGCTACATCTTCGCACACAAGGAAAGTGCGTCCATATTACGAGCAAAAAAATGATTCGCCCCCTTACTGCTGGGACCCACCAGCTACATCTTCGCACGCAAGGAAGTGCCTGACAGTCGGGACCCACCTGGTCGAAGCGTACATAGCGTTGTCATTCTGGGCGCGAATGTGTACGTACATACTGGTCGATCGGTCTGTCTGCAGGCTGCAGCAATGAACAGTGACCGTGTAAGGAAGGACATGTGACGTAGTAGAGGCACGCACGTAGCATGTCACACAGTCCCGTTAATATCGTGTACACATACGTACAACGGCCAGGGTGCAAGAAAATAAATACCGCCACGTATGTACATATACGGGTGAAGTCTCGAACGCCCACTCGCGCATACGTACGGCCAGGGCTCGTGTACATGGCTAGGTCGGAACGGAGAAACTGTGTCATCGTCGTGTTCCTGGGGAGGCAACGGAATGCGTCGTGTTCAATGGGAGGCAACGTAATACGTCGTGTTCATCGGGAGCCAAACGGCTTGGACGGAATAGCCGATCGAAACAGGGCCTGGCGTACTGCAGAACGGAGGAAACGGCCTTGTGTTCGACCGGCCACGGTCGAAACAAGATCCTATTCATAGGGAGGGGTCTGGCATACCGCAAAATGGAGGAAACAGACTTTTGTTGGACCTCCTACGGTCGAAACGGGGTCCTGATGATCGGGAGGGGTGTGGCATACCTCAAAACGGAGGAAACAGACTTGTGTTAGAGCGCTACGGTCGAAACGGGGTCCTGTTCATCGGGAGGGGAGTGGCGTACCGCAAAACGGGACTCCACGAGATACTGTTCATCTCCATCGTCGACCTCCTCTAGCCTCCACGGCCATCTGCTCATCCACCGTCGACCTCCTCCACCTCCACCGCGATCGCTCATCCACGGGCTCCTGTTCATCCAGCCTCCACCGCGTGCTCCTCCACCGGCTACTGTTCAACCAACCCTCTCCACGGGGTCCTGTTCCACCACCCCTCCACGGGCTACTGTTTGTCCAACCCTCCACCGGCTACTGTTCATCCAGCCCTCCACGGGGTCCTGTTCATCCACCCCAACCGGCTCGATCGGGGTCCTGTTCATCCAGAGGCAACACCACGGGGTCCTGTTCATCCACCTCCACCGGGAACTGTTCATCCAAACCCCCCAACAACGCTCACTGTTCATCAAGGGAAGGAGGCAGTAGGGTTCGATCGACTTTAGTTAGGAGCAGTAGCGAAGGAATCACTCGGGTTCAGTTAACAGCAAGGGATCAGTCGCTTGGGTTCAGTAACGTAGCTAGTGTAATCTCTCGGGTTCAGTTAGAGCCCAATGCCTCGCTCGGGTTCAGTTAGAATCCAACGCCTGGCACACACGTGCTTACGTGTATGAGAGAAACATGCATCGCTTGGCCCCCGACCACCCACCGTAACCGCGAACTCACTGAAATTTTCCTCGCCCTCGCTTCTACCATGGTTTTTTCCATCATGGACGGCCCAAAGAATGACATGCAGCTGCGTCTTCGGCCCGCCCAGGATGAAAAGCCCATTTTCTGTCATGGTTTTTTTGTCATAGAAGAAGGAGCCCACCATATCTATGATGATACCGGGTTTTGTCACAATTATCGTCATAGAAGTGTCATAAGCATGACATAAAAAAATTCATTCGGCCCAAAATGTCACGAATTTGTCTTTTTTTGTAGTGTGTGCTGATAACTGTGAGAAAACGAATTTTCTGAATTTGATCGAGCAATTTGCTACTGGTAAGCTCAGTCTTGAGGGCATCAATGGTTCACTAATAACTCTTATACCTAAAATGATTGCTCCTCAGGGTCCTGGAGATTTCAGGCCAATCTCTTTGACCAACACATGCCTAAAGTTCTTAACTAAGTTACTTGCTAATAGGCTGCAGTTGGTGATCCTCAAATGTATCCACAATAATCAGTATGGGTTTCTGAAATCAAGGTCCATTCAAGATTGTCTAGCGTGGGCTTTTGAGTACATCCATCAGTGCAAGCAATCTGGGAGACCTATACTGATTCTAAAGCTGGATTTTGCTAAGGCTTTCGATAGGATTGATCATGAGGCCATCTTGTTAATCTTGCAGTAGAAGGGCTTTGATGCTAAATGGTTAGCCTGGGTCAAGGAAATCTTATCTTCTGGGTCTTCTTTGGTTTTGTTAAATGGGGTGCCAGGCAAGCAGTTCCAGTGCAAGTGTGGTGTTAGGCAAGGAGACCCTCTATCTCCTCTGCTTTTTGTAATCACAGCTGATCTTCTGCAGTCCGTGGTCAATGTATCTTCACGATGGAGTCCTCACTTTGCCAATTCCCTCCCATGATCCACATTTTCCAATCATCCAATATGCTGATGATACTATTTTAATTGTACCTGTAGTGGACTCCCAACT
This sequence comes from Aegilops speltoides, assembly GCA_021437245.1. Taxonomy (NCBI): domain Eukaryota; kingdom Viridiplantae; phylum Streptophyta; class Magnoliopsida; order Poales; family Poaceae; genus Aegilops; species Aegilops speltoides. The sequence continues at coordinate 308,113,600 of CM038145.1, forward strand.
CATTGCACTCAAGGAAATGTTGGATGTTTTCTATGCCTCCACTGGTCTCAAGGTGAATTTTCAGAAATCTACAATGGTGCCCCTTAATGTGGACAATGAGGAGGCCACTAGACTTACTGCTGTGTTTGGTTGCTCTTTGGGGACGTTTCCATTTACTTACTTAGGCCTTCCTATGGGAACTACCAAGCCTAGGATTATTGATCTCATGCCACTAGTGGGCAGGTTGGAACGAAGGCTTTCTGCTAGCTCTGCCATGCCGAACCAGGGCTCACGGCTCCAGTTGCTTACCTCTGTTTTGTCCTCTATGCCCATTTATTTCCTATGCACTTTGGACATCCCAATTGGCATCATTAAGCAGCTGGAGAGAATTGAAAGGCAATGCCTCTGGCGTGGTAATTCTGACACTCCTAAGCAGTCACTTGCGGCATGGGACTTAGTTTGCAGGCCCAAGGATAAAGGTGGGCTTGGCATAATCAACCTGCACCTGCAGAATCAAGGATTGCTCATTAAGCATCTTCATAAATTTTACAACAAGGCAGACATCCCTTAGGTCTCTCTTATCTGGAGTACTTATTATGATGGTATTGCACCCCAGGCCACAGTGCTGTGTGGCTCTTTCTGGTGGAAGGATGTGTTCAAGTTGGCTGATTCCTACAGAGCAATCTCTACAGCCACTGTGAATCAGGTTGATTCTATCTTGTTCTGGTCTGATAGTTGGATATTGCACAACTCAAATAGACCACTTCGGGACCGCTTGCCTCACTTGTTCTCCTTTGTCAAGGATGACAAGATCTCTGCCATGGATTTTTTGGATTCTGAGGGTGTGTCTTCAATGTTTCATTTACCTATTTCAAACTCATTAGCTACAAAACTTGAGCACCTCCTTAATTGGGTAACTTTGCTGCAAAGAGATGCTGCTGCTCCTGATGTGTGGTCTTGGCCTTCTAAATCTGGTTATTCTGCTAAGAGCTTCTACACCATCATGTACACACACCTTCCAACAATTGCTCCTTGTGTTTGGCTTTGGAGATGTTCATGCACGATGAAAATCAAGGTTTTTGGTTGGCTTCTCTTCTTTGATCGCCTAAACACTCGGGACCTCCTGCTCCGGAGACATTGGCGGACTGACCAAGATGAAAATTTCTGTGTTCTTTGTCCTACCCATTTGCATGAAGACAGGTTTCATCTTTCCTTCACCTGCAATTTCAGTTAACGAGTATGGTCTTATCTGTAGATTGACTGGTTGGGGTGACAGTTTTGACCTCCTGTTTATTGCAGGCCAAGAAGAATTTTGGGCACCCTTTCTTCTTTGAGGTTATGCTAACTGCGGCCTGGTGCATTTGGACTACAAGGAATGGGAAGATCTTCAAATCAGAGAGGGCTTCGCTTGGCGTCTGGAGATGTAAATTTCTACATGATATCAACTTGTTGTACCATAGAGTTAGGGAGAGTGTTAAACCTGCTTTCTTATCTTGGGTTAATAATCTTCCTTAGCTAGTAGTATATTGTAACATTGGTAAGTAGGTAAGCTTTTCTCCTACTTACCCCCTTTTTCTTATTTAGTTTGTAATTAGGTGGACCTCTATTTTTTTACTGAAATAAAAGACTGTGGAGCTGTTGCTTCACAGTAAATAGTCAAAAAAAACTGGGCATGAAGGGACCAAAGCCATTGTGGTTGGTGAACCAAATCAGGCATCGTCAGGGTCTTGTTCTGGCCTCCAGCAGAGCCCTTGATTCGAGCAAGAAGCTCCTGGGATATCACCCGCTCTCTTCTGAGAGGAGCCAACCTCCAAATTTAACTTTTGCCCCTTATTTCCTATACCCTAGTCTGAACCCCATTAACACTTGAATCTTGTCCACCATAGTCCTAAGAATTGTGACTTTTATTCATCTCAACACCATAGTTCCCCTAATGAAAACCGTTGAAATTATTGTTCCAAGATCTATCACCACCATGAGATTGCAAATCTCTCTTAAATAACTCACCCTGGCTTATTCTCCTATATTGGTAATTGTCTCTTCCACCCCTATTGAATCTACCCTTTCCCCGGCCACCTTCATAGTGTCCGGCCATCTCCACCTTCATAGTGTCCAGCCATCTCCATCTCTTCCTCTTCTGGAAAATGGGTAGGAAACTGTAGACCAGGTTTGAAGGGGTGACAGACATCACCTCTGTGCTGAGGGGCTAGGCCATCTAAACACCAAAAGGCCCCTGGAAAGCATACTTTTATGGATCCCACGTGCCACCTGGATCAAACATAGAACGACCATTTGGCCCAAAGGCACTGTCAACCGCCATGGGTTCAAAGCCGCACCTCTGAAGAGCAAAATTTGTGCTTGCCCAAGATCGTTCAGCTCCAACCTACCAGAATCGATAAAATTAACCTCAGACCAAGCATGTGCTTGGACCAAAACGCAAGGATACTAGATAAATTGTTTCTCGCAAAAAATCTCGAACTGGCACACCATTAAAAACTAATTAGCGACATAGATCATCAATAATAGCTAAATTATTCTCGGCTAAATTCATGTCATCAGAGGATGCAAGAGTACCAATCCCACTCTGCCCCTCATTTGGTAAGACATATTCACTACAATCCTCAACAGCAAGAGAATCAAAATCAACGGCGAGGCTGGGTCCCCTTGACGCAGCCCGCGCTTGTTGCGGAAGAAGTTCCCTACTTCTCCGTTCACCGCAATCGCCGTTTGGCCTCCCGAGACCAACTGCATCATGCGGTGAACCCAAACCGACGAGAATCCTCGATCCAGCAGGACTTGTCGGAGAAACTCCCAGTTCACACGGTCGTACGCCTTCTCAAAATCAAGTTTAAGGAGAATCGCGGGCTGTCGAGCGCGTTTTAGGGAGTGGACTATTTCTTGGAGGACCAACGACCCCTCCAAGATGTTACGGCCACGAATGAAAGCCGACTGGGTCCTACTAATAATGCGGTGAGCTATCGGAGACAAGCGAGTCGAACAAGCCTTAGCACAAATTTTAAACGGAACATTAATCAAAGCGATAGGGCGGAAAAGTCTAATATGATCTGTGCCCGGGACCTTGGGGATCAGAGAGAGAACCCCAAAGTTCAGGTGAGAGATATCTACCGTACCGCGCATAAAACCATTGAAAACATCAAAAATAGGACCTCTAAGAACTTGCCAAAACCGCTTAAACATCGCCACCGGCCACCCATCCGGCCCGGGCGCAGTATCAGATTTCATACCCAGCGTCGCCTTGTCAATCTCCTCAGGGAGGAAGGCCAATCCCAGGCCCTCATTTTCCTCGTCCGTGACCCGCAACGCAGGGTCCCACACATCCGCCCTAAGCCGAGCCCAGGATTCCTCCCTGGAACCCATAAGTTGGATGTAAAACTCGTAAATGTGCCAGACGATATCCTGTTGCGGCAGTAGAAGCCCCTGCTCCGATTGTAGTCTCAGGATGGCGCACTTACGACGTCTGCCATTTGCGTAAGCGTGGAAATACTTAGTATTCGCGTCGCCCTTGAGCGTCCACTTTATTCCACCGCACCTGCGCCAGTACTCCTCCTCGGCCTAAGGAGGGACTCGAATTGGGATTCAAGCGCGTAGCGCTGAGCCCAGTCCTGCTCGGAGAAGACCTGCACGTCTGCCGCTGCGTCCAACTGGGCGAGCTCCTCGGTCAGGCGTGATCGTAACAGCTTATCCTCACGACCCTGGTTAGCTCCCCACCCTTTAAGAGCCGCACGCATACCCGCCCCTGCGGCAATCCATAACTCCATCGGACTGCGCGCACGCCCGACCCGAGCGACGCAATTCTCCCATTTCGAAAGGAAGATTTGCTCAAAGTCCGGAGACTCAAGCCACGCGGTTCCAAAGAAAAAGCGCGGGCTGCGTTTTAGCCTTTCCTCCCCCGAGGAAAGAATGAGGGGGACGTCGTCCGATGCAATCCTGGTTTCGGCGTGCAGGGAGCACAAGGGAAACAACACCTCCCACTCCGAGGACATGAAAACCCTGTCCAAGACCGAACACACCGGCGTTAGCTGTTTGTTGGTCCAGGTGTATCGAGCCCCCACGCGAGCCACTTCCCTAAGGGCCATGGATGCGATTGCATTATTAAACATGGCCACCCTTGTCCAGTTAATAATACCGTTATTTTTATCCGCTCCCGAACGGATCAAGTTGAAATCCCCGCCCACCAGCAGAGGAAGGTTGCGCGCGCTCAAAGACATCACCTTGGTCTGGAGTTCTCCTAAGAACTCGAGCGAAAGCGAGTGATCGGCCGGGCCATACACGGCGATCACCTACCATTCTTGGAGATTGGTGCGGTGGCGCACGTGGGCCGACAGGAAGAAACGGCCGGCATCCCATGCCACCACCTCTAAGCAAACTAGGTTAACGCCTAGCAGCAAGCCCCCCGAGTGTCCTACTGCAGGCACCCAATGCCAAACAAAACGCTCCAACGGGTCAACGGCTAGCAGGTCCCGATGATTGAAATCGGCCTTGATAGTCTCTTGCAAGCCGACCACGTCGATTTCTTCATTCCTAATGAACTCTTTTAACTGGGTCCGCCTCCCAGCGTGGCCGAAGCCTCGAATGTTCCAGCAAATGAAACGCATTATATGATGCGATTGCGGAGACGGATACCGCGAGCGGTAACCGCTTTGGCCACGCGCCGTGTCTTAGCAGGACGACGGTTGGAGGAGGACGGCGCAGCCCCTGCTGCTATGTCCTCCTGATCGGGCCGCGCGACAGCACCGAGAAGCCCCCCTTGCTCGCTGCTTGGCGCTTACGCGGACAATATTTACTGAGCAAGCGCAGCCTGCGCAATTTCCTTAGCACGAATGAGAGACAGCACCTCGTGCGCTTCCCCCGTGTCATTCATCGCCACTCCACTAACCGCTAAGATACCACCCAAGCACTCATCTGAATATTCTTCAAAGATCGCAAAGCGGGGAATGGGGTTACCTTCGATTTCGAGATTCTTCTGCGCCTGCAGGAGCTGGGCCCGCTGGAGGGATGGCATGTTGCCCTTGGCACCCTTCGGACGAGAGCTCGCCCTCTCCTGTGTCGCCGGGGATGCCACCACCGCCTTGGACCGCCTGGCCGTGGGGATGGGCACCACCTTGGACACCTCCGCCCGAAGAGCATCAAAGGCGGGAGGGGAGATGACCAACAAGGTGCCCCCAGCCGGACCCCCAGGGGAGGCCAGCGCCATCACCACCGGCCGCTGCGGGGCAGGCGTGCTCGCACGGACCGATGGGGGGCTCGCCGGCGCCACCGCAGGTGGTTTGCGGCCCGCCGTCTTCTTCTAGAGCTTCGTCCCGCCATCGCCGAGGCCGGACGCCACCTTGGAAGAGCGCGCCGCGACCCGAGGCTCGCCCGCCACCGCAGCCACCAGGGAGACCAGCATCGAGCGTCCCTCCGAGTCAGAGGACGCCGAGACCCCCTTGTCAATGTCGAGGCACATGGTCATGTTGGATCCGTATTGGTTGAACCCCATCTCATTGCTGCCCACCACCACTTGGCACTCCTCCTAGTCCTGTGTCGTGCCCGCTGCCGGAGGCGCGGCCTGCACGTCCTTGTCCTTGAGACCAAGTTTGTCCCAAGTCGCCGTGTCGATGGAGTCGTCCCCCATGCTCATGTCGTGATCCTTATCCTTGTCTTCCGGGCCCTTGTCAAGGTTGGTTGGTGGAGGAGGGGGGGGGGAGCCGCACCCTGCAGAGCGCCCGCCTCGGCCTCCAGGCGGAAGGTGAATCCCTCACTGTTGAACCAAACTTGCACATAGCCCTTGAGCTTGACCGGGGCACGACACACGCGATCCGCACCGCCCCAGGCCGAGCAAAGGACGCCGATCCACCTCCATTGGACGCCCGATCATCACCGTGGCGGCCATGAGGCGGTCCACGCGACGATGCATGGGCGGCACACCCCACAGCTTGAACCAAGTGCCTGGCATGATCTCAGCCTTGGGCTCCTCCGGGCGAGCTTCCTTGATGTCCGCCATGATGTCGTGGAGGGAGAAGTAGAGCTTGCCGCTGTGGGTCGCCATCCGCAGCATGGCCTTGTCGGGGAAGACGACCGAGAACTGATCGACACTGACGGCCGACACCTACCAATCCCACTCCCCTTCGAAGAGATGGGGGAGCTTCGCCTCCAAGATGGGGATTGACAGCTTGCCGGGCTCCGCCGAGATGATCGCCGCGTCCGACACGAGAGGGGCACGGACCTCCTCACCCTCCGTTTCCACGAAGGGGAGGAAGAAGAAACCCTCGCCAGGGATGGCGTTGCCCATGATCTGCAGCGCCAGGGGCCTCCCCCGCGTGGGACAGTAAGCCGACGCGTGGCCCTTCTCGTGGCAGACGACGCATAGGGGCTTGAAGAGGCACATGTTTTGGTAGTGCCCCACCCTGCCGCACTTGAAACACTCCGGCCCATCTGCCTCCTCCACCGGGATCGGGGCGTCAGCCGACCCCTTCGAAGCCTCGGGGCCGGCCGCCAGCAGCAGCGGCACCGAGCCTCCCCCCTTGTGCTTCGGCTTCTTGGCCTGCGGGTCCCCGCCCCGCTCACCGCCTGGAGGGAGCAGGGACTCCTTCCGCTTGAGCTCTTTCTTCTGCTCGAGCCCCCGACGCCGGTACTCCTCCTTCTTCTTCTTCTTGCACTCGCGCTCCTCCTGCCGCTTCCGTTCCTACTCCGCGAGCCACCAAGGAGGCGGCGGCCCCCAGCCCCCGTCCTCCGCGGGGATCGCAGGCACCTTGGTGAGCGCCTTCGCCCGCAGATCTTTCTCGCGCTGGCGATCCGCCACCGGAATCGGAGGCGACAAGGGAGGCTTGTCACCACGGCGGGAACCCATCCTCACCGCAGTGGCGTATGAGCAAGAAAGGGGGGGGAGAGACGGAGCGGTGCACACGACGAGCAAGATGCCCGAGGCGCCGCACCTGAGAAGGGGATGCGGAAAACCCTAGCGACAGATCTAGGGTTCCCTTTGGCACCGACAGCCACCTATAAATAGGAGCTGGTGGCCGCGACTTCTCCTTCGCGTTGGGCCCGGGCCGAGGCGCCTGACAAGCCACCGGCCTGCTTGAGCTGGCCTGACACACGGAGTGCCCTGCACCCCCAGCACGAAGCAGTAGGCGCGTCACATGGGCCCCCACCCTGGCACACGGAACGGGCCCAACACTAGGCCCCCACCCCACCTGGCGGTGGGCGGTCGATCTGCCCAACAATAACCAGCCCATCCGTCGGCTCCCGAAACCCTAGCCAGTTCATGAGTCCCGACCCGACCGGCCCGTCGCCGCCGCCGCCAACCATCGCTGCCCGGCGAGCACACAGAGCTCGAGGAGCTCACAAGACCAGATCCGGCGACCCGCCCGGAATGGCGACGAAGCGGCCCTCAGGGCCCGCATCCACCCCCTTCGGCGGGCGCCAGATCCGAGCCGCCAGGCGGCGTCCGCCCTGCCCACCAGGAGCAAAAGCACGCCGCCGGTCGGCCACGAAGGAGCCCCCGAGCTCCTCCGCACGGGCGATAAAATCACCCACCGAGCACCCTGCACTGGGCCTTGGCGAACCACCAGCACCACCATCACTTACCTGACTACAAACCTCGTCGTCGTCAATGACGGAGTCGATCCCCTCCAGCGCCCAGAACCGGCTGCCGGAGAAGGATGGTGCGAGGGCCGCCCTCAGGCACGCCCACCGCGAGCGCCTCACAGAGGTCGCACCGCCGTCCAGCCGTCCGCCTCCGCCGCGGCGCCCGCAGCATCGCCCTCCGCGTCGCCCGACCCAAACGCCATCCCCGGAACTAGCTAGTTAGGCCTGCGTGATCTAGCGTGTTGATAAAGTGCTACGAATTGTATGCGCATATTAGATTTGGTCAAAGTCAAATTTTATAAAGTTTGGCTAGCTTTATAGAAAAAGATATCAACATTCACACTATGAAATCCATATTATTAGATGCATGCTGTAATTAATTTTCATAACATATGACTTTTGTATCGTAGATGTTGATATTTTTTTCTATAAAGTTAGTCAAACTTTATAATGTTTAACTTTGACCATATCTAATACGCAGACTAAAAAGAAACCGAGCGAGTATTTTCAAACACAACAAATGGGCGACGGATTATAAACCGAACATTGGCCCGGTACAGTGCTACATAGTCAACCCGCAAAAAGAATAACAGTGCTGCGCATGGATCGATCTGCAGATCGCATCTGGAAATTATTAACCTGGACTGGTCCCGGCCGGCCGGACTGTGCACAGACAAGGCAACGAGCAGATAATAGTTTCCCAGGTAATCACAGATAAGCTACGGCTACTTTTCCAGATTATTTAAGTCTTGAGATATAATCACAACACACCCATTGTTTCTCGCCCAACGATCGCTGTGCGACTCCAGAAGGTATTATTGCTCTTCTCACGATGATCATGCTCAGGCAGAGGCTTGATCTGGCTTCTTCTTCTTGCTGATGTCCTCGGCTATGGACTCGGCGTCCTCGCAGCTCCCGTAGAGGCCCCTCCTCACCATCCCCGCGCAGTAGAGGCCGTTCTCCCCCTTCCAGTGCTCCGGGAAGCTCCGCCGCGCCATCCCGTCCTCGCCGATCAGCCCATCGTCACTCTGAAAGAACAAAAGGAAAACACAGAGATGATCAGGCCGGCCGGATCATCAGCGAGTTTGCGTCCCGAATCCCCACGTTGTGCATATAGGTAGTACAGATCGACATGTCTATTTTCAGGCGTGCACTTTTCAGGATGCGTAGCAAGTACGGTGCATGAACGCACGCGTGCATGTTCCGGAAAGACGAGACCAGAAACCGAGCTGAGTTTTGCTTCTTGCCAAAGTCTCGTCTCTCGTCTCCAAAGGGACATGCATGCACGATCGAACCTCTTCTCTTATTTTTTATCAACACAAAGATGGACACATTATGAAGCATGATGTACCGCTGCCTGTGCGACCAAGTTGGTGTGCAGTGATGTTCTATATACATGTGGCAGCACGAGAGCTGGATGCATGGACGGATGCGTCTGCAATGGACGTAATGAACTTACCTTGAGCCACTTCTTGGTTGTGCTCCGGTAGCCGGTGGCGAAGACGATGGCATCGAACGGGTGCCGCTTGCCGTCGGCGAACTCCACGACGTTCCCATGCACAGCCTTCATCGCCGGCAGGACCTGCACGTGTTCACATCCGTTTGAATGCAATTTATAATCCTTTATCCGTTCAGCTTGAAGTTAAGGGAGTGGACTTTCTAAATCCGCAGCAGGTATTCCTCTATCTAGAGTTCTAGAATCCATTTTTTTGCATCATGGTTTATAAACAAAACCATATATAAACTTGAAACTTTTCCAAATCAACAAAAAACCTAGAATTCCTCGCAAAAAGAAAAAACCGCAAAACAACAGAACTTTCGTGTATAGAAAAGATTTCAGTTTTTTCGGTGGAGCTATAGACATAGAATAAGATTTTATGTTCAATAAGCTAGATCATTTTAAGCATTGATATTGCACCAAAACTCAAAAATATTTTTGTACACATTTCGGTTATAATGTCTTGTTGACCAGAAAAGATTTAAGTTTATAAGGTTGAGAAAAAAAAGGGAATCATATATCCTATGTTTTCAATTCCTACTGACTATCTATTTTTCTAGCCATGCAACCATACCACATAAACAAGTTATGCAGCAAGTCATAAATTACAATTTTTTTTCATTACTCTATGCATGCAACATTCCCACATCATAAATTCATGCATGTTAATTATTCAAAGGTTATTTTTGCATCAGATTTTGTATTGACATTCGTGGTATTATGAGAAAAAATGAAAAAAAAACGGAGCTATATTCAAAAACACTGTTTGCGTGAATAGTAAAGTCTCGATTATATTTTCTTCACTAAAAATACCACGGTGTAATTACTTCATGAAATTTCTCACGTGCGTACAGTGGTGACTTGCAGCATAATTGATTTGGTGCCAAAAATTGGCATGCCAATGTTTGGCATATTGTGCCAAATATTGGCTACTACTTGATTGGTTACCGAGTTGTCTTGTCTATCTCACATAAAGTTGCCAATAGTAGGCAAGACTAGGTATTGCCAATATTTGGCAATTTGAACATTTGGCTAGCCAAATATTGGCAGAAAACCAATCATGCTCTAAGTTTGATACCCCAAAATTTAGTAATTTTAGAATTTTTTTTCTTGTATTTTTAAATTTTTACTATTCATGTGTGCGTGCATCTAACTATGTTCACATGTGTATCTTCCCTCTTGTAGCCATCCACATTATGTAATATGTTTGTTGATGACTTTGAATTCATTGCTTCCATTAACTTTAACAAAAATGATTGCATGTATCACAATAAGTGCTTCAACCTGATTTTCCAACAAAAATAAAATAAAATCCAACATCCATTAATTTTCACTCACCTGGATCTCGCCGGTCTTGATCTTGGCGTAGGTGCCGACGTCAACGACAGGGTAGGCTGGGGTGTGGATCTTCATGGAGAAGGGCCCAATGGCGGGCCGGCGGAGGCCGTAGCGGGAGGTGTCCCCGAACACGATGCTGCACATGAGCAGCACGATCCTGTCAATCAGCCACAGCGGCAGGTACCTGTATAGTGTCATCGCCACGTTCCAGATCTCCTTGGTCACAAGGTGGAGCTGCATGCAGCCACAGTAAAAACAGATAATTAATTTAAGGGAGACACGGAGAATTAAGTATGCAACTGCTGCAGTGCGTTTCAGTAAATTATTTAGCTGGCTGCGGACAAAACGAAAATGGTCCCACTGGAAATAAAGAAGGCCATATAAATTATCTGGTTAAACTACTATACTGACCAAGTTGCTGATCACGCACGTGAATGGGTGGTTTGCTAATTCCATGTTGTCTTAAATATTCCATATTGCTGATCTCGGTGCATTTGGCATCTAACAAAAATTAAATAATTCCAGAATGCTAAGACTAGCCAAATGGTGAGTAACATACACTAGTAACATACACATATCCCTAGACTATGTTACTACCTTCATAGTGGGTAGTAACATAAGTGTGGTAATATGAAAAGCTTCATTTATTAGGTTATAGACTCATATTACATTGGGACATGTGATGTTACAGTAACTAGCTAAGTTACTATAACTACCTCTCTCCTCATTAACTCATTGTCACATAAGCAAATTTGCTGAATTGGACTCGATGTTACTGCTGAAGTTACTCCCACTGAAGGCGCAAAACAGCAGTACTAGTTGCATGTATATTAATTAGACCCATCTATTAATTGAAGGACCAATGCATGTAATTTCTGCAGCACGCTATTGGGATTTCAAGAGGTCTTCTAATTAATAGCACGTTTTTAGGCTAGTCATAGTGCGAGCCCTGTTCAAGAATTCGTCCGATTAACCAATTAACTTGCCGATTAACCCCTACTCCTAGGGTCACCGAGTAGCCGATAAACCAATAAATCGTCCGATTAATTGATTAAATGGCTGATTAACTGGCCGATTAGCCTATTAATCCCCTACTCGCTAGCCAACCGAGCAGTTACCAGTTAACGATTTCCTCAACAATGAGTGCGAGTAACATAATATATCCCAAGGAAAAAAATTGCTTATATGGCATGTATTTAATGAGGAAAGAGATGCTTGGAGTAACATAATAGGTTACTGTAACATAGCGCATCCCAAGGCAAAATGAGTCTACATCTTAATAAATGATGCCTTGCATGATACCACACATATGTTACTCACCGCTATGAAGGTGGTAACATAGACTATTAACATATGCATTTTGCTAGTCTAAGTTACTTCTCACTATAACTAGCCTTAGTTGAGAAAGAAATGATGTGATTGGCTTCATCCGTGATTCAATTTTTTTTCTAGTCCAATATCTTCGCGCCTAGGTTGGGGCGCACCTTCTAAGATGCTAATGCACCTAGACGGAGGGAGTACTATATATAGGCGACAGAGACTGCAATCAATCATATGTTAAGACCATCATTAATAGTATTGCCAACTGCTGGCTATATGATATTGCCATATCATATAGATGCACCATTTATAGTCACTCACACAACAAAGTCTGGCTATAAGAATACTACTTTTTTCATCTTCTCCCTATCTCTTTCTTCATATTTTGTTGTATCGGTCTACAAAATCGCATATAGCTAGGCTCTTGCATGAGAGCTCACTCTCCTCATTTTTTTCATTCTCTTTTCTCCACATGATAATACTTGCTCTGAGCGGCCTGCCGACCGCAAGCGAGGAAGCAGGATCCAATCGTGCCATAGGTCAATTTGCCACCGATTGCGGTTGCTAATTACGGAGTGCCGAATATTAGTGTCTACCCCGTGACCCACGTGTGTGTGCATGAGATCTGAGGTTAATTATCCTGCGAATCGCGTTGGCCTGCAGCGATTTGGCATCGATCTGGTCGTTCAGGCTATAAGTGAGAGCAGTACAGGTACATGGATCCAAGGATCAAACGTCAGAAACTACATAGGGTAGTACAATATATTATCTAGCTATATGGGCTCTACGTGCATGAAGTGTCGATCGAGTGGGTACGGTGGCAGGCTGGCAGCAGTCCTACTGTCGCCTTCTTTTTCTTAGAAAAGCCTGAATGTTCTTGGAGGGGAGCGCAAACTGACAAGCTGTTGCAGTGCTCTAGGTCGATTTGAGAACGGCCGAATGGTTCGTTCCCGCAGCTAGGTCGATTTGGTGTGGCGTGGTTGCTGCAGTGGTAGCCACGACGATTCAGAAGTTCATAACGAGCACAGCGCCCGATCTGCTAGGTCGTGACGTAAAAATAGAGCAGAAATAAGAGCATGCATGCACAAACAGGATCGATCATTCGGAGCCGTCCAACAGCTCAACTCCGACTCGTATATGCAAAAGCGAACACCTGGAGCGCCAACTTGCCGTGTAGAGCTCGACACCCTATGACTCGCTTGCGTGAGCCGGCACCAGGCGTGCATGCTCGTGCGCGCTGGCACAACGGCACACGTGAAACGATGGGGCATGGTTTGATGTATAATGGTACTGGCTTGTAGTAGAAGTAGTTGATTTAGCTAGCGACCAAATCGATTTGCTAACCTCCTAAAAAGTTGTTAGTTTTTGGCAAGTTTTGCCATCGCCAAATATTGTTAGCAAAACTTTAAATTTGGTACTTACAACCAAACAAACCTTGAGTAAGAAACGTTAAGAGCAACTGGCCTTACCGTGGACCCTTAATTAAGAAACATTAAACATGCTATACTTGGCAAAGTAACTGACCTCGCTGCGGATGATGATGGAGGTGGCGGCGCCGGCCTCGGCGAGGTCGTAGGCGATCTCCATGCCGGAGTTGCCGGACCCGACGACGAGGACCGCCTTCCCTTCCATCCCCTTGCCCGTCCGGTACTCGCAGGCGTGCATCACCTTCCCGGGGAAGCCGTCCAGCCCCGGCACCTCCGGCAGCACCTTCTCGTCGTTCTCCCCAGCGGCGGCCACCAGGTACCTCGCGGCGTAGCGCTCCACCAGCCCCGTGGCGTGGTCGACGGCCTCGACGACCCACGCGCCCCGCGCCTCGTCGAAGCGGGCCTCGCGGACCTCGCGGCGGAGCCGGACGCGGACGCCGAAGCGGGCCGCGTAGTCGTCGAGGTAGCGCACGAAGTCGTCGCGCGGGAGGTAGGTCGGGGCCGCGGGGCCGTGCGGCGCGTGCGGCAGCGCCGAGTGCTGCTTGGCGAGGTGGAGGCGGATGCGGTCGTAGGTGCGGTTCCGCCACAGCGACCCCACGCAGTCGTCGCGCTCCAGGACGAGGCTCCGGACCCCGCGCAGGGACAGGCACGCGGCGGCCGCCAGCCCCGACGGGCCCGCCCCGACGATGATCACCTCCTCCTCCTCCTCCTCCCGTGGTTTGACCCCCTCCGCCGCCTGCGCCATTGACGTCCCTCGGGGTTCACGCCGGGGTGACAGAGGAGGAGAGAAGGTGAGACGTAGGGCGGCGAGGAGTAGAAGCTAAGCGACGGTTTTTTTTGGGGCTTTATAGGAGGCGGGTGGGTTGGTGGACGCGTGTCACGGCAGCTGCAAGCAAGGGTGGAGTGCCGTGGAAGGGTCCTCGCGGCGGTGCCGGGGCCCGCGTAACATATTTTTAGAACGCTGGGCATCTGCTAAGCAAATACTCGGGTCACGGGTCCTCTACGTGCATGGAGTGTCGTCTATATAATGGATACAGCTCCTCTACAAAAGGAGAAATGGAATGGGTACAATGGCAGCCGTCAGTCGTCAGTGAACATGCAGCAGCCCTGTTGTCCTCTTCTTTCCTAGAGAGACCCGAAGATTCGAAGGCCACTGATGGCTGGATGGAACTATAACTCAAAGTTAGGGCATAGCCAAGGCTGACCCGTAAATTTGTTTCGGCATTCAACGCTACCCTATCCTTATACATTTCAACCACTGTTTGAACTAACCGGATGAAATTCATGCAAAAAGGGTAAATTTCGTATAAATCGGACAGAATTCATTACATTTCAAACATTTTTTTAACTAAGGTAAAACTAGTCTAAGGGCGGCGCCGACAGGTATCCATTCCCAGGACACGGATATCCTTCACAAGTCTACAACCGGCCACGGCGGATCTTCATTGTCTTCCCCATGTCCAGCACCTCGCTCGTCCGACTGCCATGAGCCCGAGTGGTATGTGCTTCAGCGCAAAGGGAGGCTTGATTCCCCATGTTCGATAGCGCCGCTCATCGGAGTGGAACCGCCGAGATGTGCTTCAGTCGGAGGGGAAGGGGACGACGATGGCCTGCGACCGGTCAAGACCCCAGCTGTGTACGCCGGCGTCGCCTCGGCGGTGGCCTTCATCGGACCCAAGCGGTGGCGGCCTCTCATGTTCTACTTTTCCTCGATGATGGTGGCAGGCGTGGACGTGATGGACGCTTCCTCATCGATCTCCACGAAGCCAGCTTCTTTCTTCGTCAGTAGAGCGTAATTACGCAAATGTTGACGACGAATGGCTTGGTCATAGGCATGGGAGGTGCGGTGCGACATGGCGTTGTCCACGACAGCCATGATGCTTGTGTTGCCCTGGTCCACGACGTGTCAGATTGGAGCTTCTGCCTCTAGGAGTTGGCCTGCAGTGGCTTGCGGCGTGGAGAGGGTTGGAGTGGAGAGTTGCCTGGCTCTTATCCGGCGGGCTCGACGGGCCACCCAGCCGACTTTTATGCCGGAGAACTCATCCTCTTGCTCGCCGGATGCCATAGAGATTGTGGAAAAAATGGTGCAAGGAGGAGATGGAAGCGGAGTGTGGTGTGATTTTTGCCTAGCATCTGACATTGTTTAAATAGCGGGGGGGGGGGGGGGGGTCAGAGCCAACCAGCGTTGTGTTTAATGACAGGCGGCTCACCAATAGACGTGTGGCCGGAGTAGATTTCTCGGCACACGCATGCGTTTAACGGAGGAAGGCAAAAATTCACTGTCGTATGAATGCGGCGAGGAGGGGTATTCAATTGGGCATGTAGCGGGCAGAGCTCTCTCTTGGCCGACGCATCGCTTCAATGCCAGCGCCAAAGAGAGGTCGCGTATGTTCTACGTCACCGTCAATGCGGAGCAACCACTCTCCAGCACAATGAACGCGGGTAGCTAGCACCGGGCAGGAAGCGCGCACAAGCGAAGGAGGGTTTTTCTGTCGGCCATGGTGGCCAGACTTGGGAGTGGCAGCAGTCCAGATGCCCGCAAAGGCCCCCTATTTTTCTCCGGTTTAAGGGAAAAAGTACGACCGGACCGTCCAGCCGACCGATACAGGCCCGTGGTGGATGTATGCTGATAGTTTTGGATGGTCGGCTTCCGCATCAGTATCTGCAGACTGGTCCCTCTATCCACGAACGGATGTTTGTGGGTGGTTTAGAGGTAAGGGCATCTCCATCGCAGACCCTGATGTCTACTACGCAACTTATTCTTGTAGACTCGTGATGGGCCTCCAAGCGCAAAGATTTGTAGGACAGTAGAAATTTTCCCTCAAGTGGATGACTTAAGGTTTATCAATCCGTGGGAGGCGTAGGATGAAGATGGTCTCTCTCAAACAATCCTACAACCAAATAACAAAGAGTCTCTTGTGTCCCCAACACACGCAATACAATGGTAAATTGTATAGGCGCACTAGTTCGGCGAAGAGATGGTGATAAAAGTGTAGTATGGATGGTAGAAATATATTTTTATAATCTGAATAAATAAAAACAGCAAGGTAGCAAGTAGTAAAAGTGAGCAAAAACGGTATTGCAATGCTTGAAAACAAGACCTAGGGTTCATACTTTCACCAGTGCATAATTTCTCAACAATGATAACATAATTGAATCATATAACAATCTCTCAACGTGCAACAAAGAATCACTCAAAAGTTTCTAGCGGAGAACATAGGACGAAAATGTGCATCAATCCCTATGCATAGATTACCCCAATGTCACCTCAGGAATCCGTGAGTTGAGTGCCAAAATATACATCAAGTGAATCAATATAATACCCCATTGTCACCATGGGTATCCATATGCAAGACATACATCTAGTGTTCTCAAATCCAATATTCAATCCAGAGTAACAAAACCTCATAGAGCAAGACTCAATTCATCACAAGAAGTAGAGAGGGAAGAACACCACAAGATCCAAATATGTTGACAAAGCTTGCGGTACATCAAGATCGTGCCAAATCAAGAACATGAGAGAGACAGAGAGAGATCAAACACATAACTACTAGTACATACCCTCAGCCCCGAGGGTGAACCACTACGTCCTCATTATGGTGCCGCCGGGATGATGAAGATGGCCTCTAGTGATCATTTCCCCCTCCGACAGGGGTGCCAGAATGGGGTCCCAATTGGTTTTTCGTGGCTACGAAGGCTTGTGATCTAGGGTTCTTTCTAGAAGTTATGGGATATATAGGGGTACTTTGCGTTGGAATCAAGCCGGGGGTGCTCGAAGGGTGCCTGAGGGCCCCACAAGCTCGGGAGGCGCGCCCCCATGCTTGTGGCCTCCTCGATCACCTCCTGGTCCAGCTCCGGTGCTCCGTGGGTCTCTTCTGGTCCATAAACGATCACCGTAAATTTCCAGCCCATTCTGAGAACTTTTATTTCTGCCCAAAAAACGACACCACGGTAGTTCTGCTGAGAACAACGTCAGCCCGGGTTAATTCTAATCAAATCATACCACAACAATATAAAATTGTTGTAAACATGGCATGAATACTTCATAAATTATAGATACGTTGGAGACGTATCAGCATCCCCAAGCTTAATTCCTACTCATCCACGAGTAGGGTAAATGATAAAAGAAATAATTTATGAAGTGTGAATGCTAGCATAGTACATGAATTTGATCAATGATAGTTCCAAACATTTTTTCTAGCATCATTATATACCATAAACAGTAGCTCATCTCATAAAACTTCTCATAATCAAGTAGAAAGCTATTCACATGTTAAAGCATATACCATAAACTTTCTTGAAAACTAACAAACTATGTTCTCAGTCATCAAACAATTGCAATTCATCTTATTTTCAGGAAGGGTCTATGTAAGAGCTTTGATTTAGCAAATTCCACACACTCAACTATCATATAATCTTCCATGATTGCTGACACTCAAAGCACATTTTTAGAACAAATAGCATCCATCGAACACAGAGAAATATAGGGGCTTAATGTTTCGCCTCCCAACTTATTTACCATATAGATAATTGTCAAAAATAATAATTCATGATCAAATATATTTGAATGGCCATTTGTGCTTGGATCTTTCCCCACCACATGATACTTGCCAACTAGAGAGTAATTCAGGTTGAAATGAGAAGGAATACTAATGACTCTTGCATAAAAGTAAAAGACAGACCCTTCACAGAGGGAAGCATGGATTTGCAGAGGTGCCAGAGCTCGAAGCTTTTAAAACAGAGATGAATATAATTTTGAGAGGTATGCTTTCATTGTCAACATAATGACTGAGAGTTCCCAATACCTTCCATGCTAGACACATTATAGGCGGTTCCCAAATAGGAAGGAAGAGTTTTTTACTCCCCCTCCACCAAAAAACACAAGCCATGGCGAGCCGAATCCTCGGGTGCCCTCCATACCAACAATGATCCGAGGGAGTTTTGTTCATTATTATATTTTGATTTTGATTTTGATCATAGGACTAGGCATCCCAATTACCAGCCACTTTCTCGTGAATGACAAGCCAATAAACGCTCATCCTGAGAATAACCCACCTAGCATGGAAGATACTGGCCACCCCCTGTCGCTTCATGAGCGATTTGGGCATACAAAACATATTATTATTTGAAGATTTAGAGTTTGGCACATGCAAATTTACTTGGAACGGCAGGTAAATGCCACATATAGGTAGGTATGGTGGACTTATATGGAATTACTTTTGGGTTCAAGGAAGTGAATGCACAAGCAGTATTCCTGCTTAGTACAGGTAAAGGCTAGCAAAAGATCCTAAGCAAGCACCACATGTTGGAGGATCCATAACAATATAACTTCTATACAAATATACCAAACATAACTCATTACGTTGTCTTCCTTGTCCAACTTCAACTAATTTGCTCAAGTTTGAAAATAATTAATGGGGCTCACAATCATAGAAGATGTCCAAGATAGTATATTTATATGTGAAATCTCTCTTCCTTCAATATTCTTTCATGAATTGTTCAAGTGATCAATGATGTGTTTGCTAACTTTCAATAAATTTTAGCACCTATACTTCTTATATGTGAAGTCATTACTCCCCATGGGATAAGCATATGAAACATATATAATTTCATATTTATGATATTCAATTCATTCAACCATTTACTCATAGGATATAAGTGAAGCACGAGAGTAAATGACAAACTACTCCAAAAAGATATAAGTGAAGATCAATGAGTAGTCAAATAATTAAGTAGCTATGTGAAGACTCTCTCTCATTTAATAATTTCATATCTCAATATTTTATTTAAACAACAAGCAAAACAAAATAAAATGACATTCCAAGGATAGAACATATCATGTGAAGAAGCAAAAACTTAGCCTCAACCGATACTAACTGATACGTCCATTTTGCATCATGATTTTATATCAATATTTATTGCATTATGGGCTGTTATTACACATTATATCTCAATACTTATGGCCATTCTCTCTTATTTTACAAGGTTTACCATGAAGAGGGTGAATGCCGTCAGCTAGAATTCTGGCTGGAAAAGGAGCAAACATTGGAAACCTATTCTGCACTGCTCCAAAAATCCTGAAACTCCACGAAACATCTTTTTGGAATTAATAAGAATTATTGGGCGAAGGAAATACACCAGGGGCCCCACACCTCAGACAGGAGAGTGGGGGGCGCGCCCCCCTGCTGGGCACGCCCCTGTCTCCTGGACCCCCTGGTGGGCCCCCGGTGTCCATCTTCTGGTATATTAGAGCTTTTACCCTGGAAAAAATTGTGGGCAAGCTTACGGGACGAAACTCCGCCGCCACGAGGCGGAACCTTGGCGGAACCAATATAGGGCTCCGGCGGAGCTGTTCTGCCGGAGACACTTCCCTCCGGGAGGGGGAAATCATCACCAACGTCATCACCAATGACCCTCTCATCGGGAGGGGGTCAATCTCCATCAACATCTTCACCAGCACCATCTCCTCTCAAAACCCTAGTTCATCTCTTGTATCCAATCTTGTAGCAAAACCACAAATTGGTACCTATGGGTTGCTAGTAGTGTTGATTACTCCTTGTAGTTGATGCTAATTGGTTTATTTGGTGGAAGATCATATGTTCAGATCCTTTATGCATATTATTACCCCTCTGATTATGAACATGAATATGCTTTGTGAGTAGTTACGTTTGTTCCTAAGGACATGGGTGAAGCCTTGCTATTAGTAGTCATGTGAATTTGGTATTCGTTCGATATTTTGATGAGATGTATGTTGTCTTTTCCTCTAGTGGTGTTACGTGAACGTCGACTACATGACACTTCACCATTATTTGGGCCTAGAGGAAGGCATTGGGAAGTAATAAGTAGATGATGGGTTGCTAGAGTGACAGAATCTTAAACCCTAGTTTATGCGTTGCTTCATTAGGGGCTGATTTGGATCCATATGTTTAATGCTGTGGTTAGGTTTACCTTAATACTTCTTTTGTAGTTGCGGACGCTTGCAATAGGGGTTAATCATAAGTGGGATGCTTGTCCAAGTAAGGGCAGTACCCAAGAACCGGTCCACCCACATATCAAATTATCAAAGTACCGAACGCGAATCATATGAACATGATGAAAACTAGCTTGACGATAATTCCCATGTGTCCTCGGTAGCTCCTTTCTCACTATTAGAAATTGTCCAGGCTTATCCTTTGCTACATAAAGGATTGGGCCACCTTGTTGCACTTTATTTACTTTATTTACTCGTTACTCATTACTATTTGTCTTATCACAAAACTATCTATTACCTACTTTTTCAGTGCTTGCAGAGAAAACCTTACCGAAAACTGCTTATCATTTCCTTCTGCTCCTCGTTGGGCTCGACACTCTTACTTATAGAAAGGACTATGATTGATCCCCTACACTTGTGGGTCATCAAGACTCTTTTCTGGCGCCGTTGCCGGGGAGTGTAGCGCTTTTGGTGATTGGAACTTGGTAAGGAAACATTTATATAGTGTGCTGAAATTTTCTGATACTTGTCACTATGGAAACTAATCTTTTGAGGGGCTTGTTCGGGGTATCTTCACCCCGAACAGAAGAGCAAAGAGTTGCTCCTCAACCTACTGAACTTTATGAAAATATTTACTTTGAGATTCCTTCGGGTATGATAGAGAAACTGCTAGCTAATCCATTTGCAGGAGATGGAACATTACATCCCGATTTACACCTTATCTTTGTGGATGAGGTTTGTGGATAATTTAAGCTTGCAGGTATTCCCGATGATGTTGTCAAAAGGAAGGTCTTACCTTTATCTTTGAAGGGAGATGCATTGACATGGTATAGGCTATGTGATGATACGAGATCTTGGAATTATAAGCGACTAAAGTTGGAATTTCACCAGAAGTTCTATCCTATGCATCTTGTTAATCGTGATCGTAACTACATATATAATTTCTGGCCTCGCGAAGGAGAAAGCATCGCTCAAGCTTGGGGCAGGCTTAAGTCAATGTTATATTCATGCCCCAATCATGAGCTCTCCCGGGAAATGATTATTCAAAACTTTTATGCTCAGCTTTCTCTTGATAATCGTAACCTGCTTGATACTTCCTGTGCTGGCTCTTACTCCCTCCGTTCGGAAATACTTGTCGCAGAAATGGATGTACCTAGACGTATTTTAGTTCTAGATACATCCATTTTCGCGACAAGTAATTCCGAACGGAGGGAGTATATGCTAAAGACTATTGATTTCAAATGGGACTTATTGGAAAGAATTAAACGCAACTCTGAAGATTGGGGTTCCGATGATGGTAAGGAGTCAGGTATGACACCTAAGTTCGATTGTGTTAAATATTTTATGGATATCGATGCTTTTTGTGGATTTAGCGCTAAGTATGGACTTGACTCTGAGATAGTAGCTTCTTTCTGTGAATCTTTTGCTACTCACGTTGATCTCCCTAAAGAGAAGTGGTTTAAATATAATCTTCCTGTTGAAGTGAAAGTAGTTGCACCTATTATAGTCGAAGAAAAGACTGTCACTTATAGTGATCCTGTTATTCCTACTACTTATGTTCAGAAACCTCCTTTTCCTTTTAGGATAAAAGATCATGCTAAAGCTTCGACTGTTGTTTGTAAGAGTAATACTAGGACTTATACACCTCCTGAGCAAATTAATGTTGAACCTACTATTGCTATGGTTAAAGATCTCTTGGATGAGGAGTTAGATGGGCATGTTATTTATTTCTGTGGTGAGACTGCTAATATTGCTAGACCAGATACTAAGATACATAGACCTGTCGTAGGTATGCCTGTTATTTGTGTTAAAATAGGAGATCATTGTTATCATGGCTTATGTGATATGGGTGCTAGTGCTAGTGCAATACCTTATACCTTATATCAAGAAATTATGCATGACATTGCACCCATTGAATTAGAAGACATTGATGTTACTATTAAGCTTGCTAATAGGGATACCATTAAACCCTTTGGGATTGTTAGAGTTTTGTGTGGGAAGGTTAAATACCCTGCTGATTTCCTTGTTCTTGGCTCCCCACAAGATGATTTTTGTCCCATTATTTTTGATAGACCCTTCTTGAATACACCTAGTGCTAAGATTGATTGTGAAAAAGATACTGTCACCGTTGGCATAGATGGTATGTCTCATGAGTTTAATTTTGCTAAGTTTCGTAGACAACCTCGTGATAGGGAACCACCTATTAAGTATGAAATTATTGGTCTTGCTTCCATTGCTGTGCCTCCTACTGATCCGTTAGAACAATATTTGCTAGACCATGAAAACGATATGTTTATGAAGGAAAGAAGGGAAATAGATGAAGTGTTCCTTAAACAGGAACCTGTGCTGAAACATAACCTTCCCGTTGAAATTCTTGGGGATCCCCCTCCACCCAAGGGTGATCCCGTGTTTGAACTCAAACCTTTACCTGATTATCTTAAGTATTCTTATCTTGATGAAAAGAAAATATATCATGTTATTATCAGTGCTAACCTTTCAGAGCAAGAAGAAGAAGGATTATTGAAAACTCTGAAGAAGCACCGAGCAGCTATTGGATATACTCTGGATGATCTTAAGGGCATTAGTCCCACATTATGCCAACACAAAATTACAGTGGAGAAAGATGCCAAACTAGTTAGAGATCCTCAAAGACGACTAAATCCCAAGATGAAAGAAGTGGTAAGAAAGGAGATACTAAAGCTCCTTGAGGCAGGTATTATTTATCCCGTTGCTGATAGTGAATTGGTAAGCCCTGTCCATTGCGTTCCTAAAAAGGGAGGTATTACTGTTGTTCCTAATGATAAAGATGAATTGATCCCGCAAAGAATTATTATAGGTTATAGGATGGTAATTGATTTTCGTAAGTTAAATATAGCTACTAAGAAAGATCATTACCCTTTACCTTTTATTGATCAAATGCTAGAAAGACTATCCAAACACACACATTTCTGCTTTCTAGATGGTTATTCTGGCTTCTCTCAAATACCTGTGTCAGCGAAGGATCAATCTAAAACTACTTTTACTTGCCCTTTTGGTACTTTTGCTTATAGACGTATGCCTTTTGGTTTATGTAATGCACCTGCTACCTTTCAAAGATGCATGATGGCTATATTATCTGATTTTTGTGAAAATATTTGTGAGGTATTCATGGATGATTTCTCCGTTTATGGATCCTCTTTTGATGATTGTTTGAGCAACCTTGATTGAGTTTTGCAGAGATGCGAAGACACTAGTCTCGTACTGAATTGGGAAAAGTGTCACTTTATGGTTAATGAAGGCATTGTTTTGGGGCATAAGATCTTCGAGAGGGGTATTGAAGTTGATAAAGCCAAAGTTGACGCTATTGAAAAGATGCCATGTCCCAAGGACATAAAAGGTATAAGAAGTTTCCTTGGTCATGCCGGGTTTTATAGGAGGTTCATTAAAGACTTTTCTAAAATCTCTAGGCCTCTGACTAATTTATTGCAAAAAGATATTCCTTTTGTCTTTGATACTGATTGTGTAGAAATATTTGAAATACTTAAGAAAGCTTTGATCACTGCACCTATTGTTCCGCCACCTGATTGGAATTTACCTTTTGAAATTATGTGCGATGCTAGTGATTAGGCTGTAGGTGCTGTTCTAGGGCAAAGAGTCGATAAGAAATTGAATGTCATCCAGTATGCTAGTAAGACTCTTGATACTACCCAGAGAAATTATGCTACTACTGAAAAAGAGTTCTTAGCAGTCGTGTTTGCATGTGATAAGTTTAGACCTTATATTGTTGATTCCAAAGTTAATATTCACACTGATCATGTTGCTATTAAATATATTATGGAAAAGAAAGATGCTAAGCCTAGACTCATTAGATGGGTTCTCTTGCTCCAAGAATTTGACTTGCATATTATTGATAGAAAGGGAGCTGAGAACCCCGTTGCAGATAACTTGTCTAGGTTAGAGAATGTTCTTGATGACCCACTGCCTATTGATGATAGTTTTCCTGATAAACAATTAGCGGTCATTAATGCTTCTCGTACTGCTCCTTGGTATGCTGATTATGCTAATTACATTGTTGCTAAATTCATACCTCCTAGTTTCACATACCAGTAAAAGAAAAAGTTCTTTTATGATTTAAGACATTACTTTTGGGATGACCCACACCTTTATAAAGAAGGAGTAGATGGTGTTATTAGACGTTGTGTGCCTGAGCATGAACAGGAACAGATTCTATGTAAGTGTCACTCTGAATCTTATGGAGGAAACCACGCTGGAGATAGAACTGCACACAAGGTACTACAATCTGGTTTTTATTGGCCTACTGTCTTCAAAGATGCTCGTAAGTTTGTCTTATCTTGTGATGAATGCCAAAGAGTAGGTAACATTAGTAGACGTCAAGAAATGCCTATGAATTATTCTCTTGTTATTGAACCGTTTGATGTTTGGGGCTTTGATTATATGGGACCTTTTCCTGCCTCCAATGGTTATACACATATTTTAGTTCCTGTTGATTACGTTACTAAGTGGGTAGAAGCTATTCCAACTAGTAGTGCTGATCATAACACTTTTATTAAAATGCTTAAAAGTTATTTTTCCAAGGTTTGGAGTCCCTAGATATCTTATGACTGATGGTGGTTCACATTTTATTCATGGCGCTTTTCGTAAGATGCTTGCTAAGTATGATGTCAATCATAGAATCGCATCTCCTTATCATCCGCAGTCTAGTGGTCAGGTAGAGTTGAGCAATAGAGAGCTCAAATTAGTTTTGCAAAAGACTGTGAATAGATCTAGAAAGAATTGGTCCAAAAAACTTGATGATGCATTATGGGCCTATAGAACTGCATACAAAAATCCTATGGGTATGTCTCCTTATAAGATGGCTTATGGAAAAGCGTGTCATTTACCTCTTGAACTTGAACATAAGGCATATTGGGCTATTAAAGAGCTCAATTATGACTTCAAAGTTGCTGGTGAGAAGAGGTTGTTTGATATTAGCTCACTTGATGAATGGAGAACCCAAGCATATGAGAATGCCAAGCTATTCAAAGAAAAAGTTAAACGCCGGTATGATAAGAGGATACAAAAGCGTGAGTTTAACGTAGGAGATTATGTATTATTATTCAACTCTCGTTTAAGATTTTTTGCAGGAAAACTTCTCTCAAAATGGGAAGGTCCCTACGTTATCGAGGAGGTCTATCGTTCTGGTGCTATAAAAATCAACAACTTCGAAGGCAGAAGTCCAAGGGTGGTAAACGGTCAAGAATTAAACATTATATTTCAGGTAATCCTATCAATATTGAAACTAATACTATTGAAACCGTTACCCCTGAGTAATACATAAGGGACACTTTCCAGAACGTTCCAGACTCCAAAAAGGAATAGGTGGTACGGTAAGTAAACCGACTCCAAAACAACTCCAATGGCAATTTTTATCAGTTTTAGAATATTTGAGAATTTTAGGAAGAAAGAAGTAGCCAGAAAGGGAAACGAGGCCTCCACGAGAGTGGAGGGCGCGCCCCCTCTTACTGGGCGCGCCCCTGTCTTGTGGGCACCTCGTGTGCCTCCCGGACTCCGTTTTCCTGCACGTTACGTATTTTGGTTGGTAAAATTTCATTACATATACTCCCGAAGGTTTTGACCACCGTATCACGCAAATATCCTCTGTTTTCATTTTGAGCTGTTTCTGTTTCAGATCTAGAGCATCATGTCATCTCCAAGCGCTCCCAAGGACAAGTTTTTCGAGAGGGTTATCAACCCCTATCTCGCGGAAGTGCTGCAACACCCTCAAACCATTGAGATGCGTGAGGGGGTGCTGCACATCCGCGATGTGGAGGGACCAAGGCATACCGGAAGCGTGGAGACAATGCTCGAAGCCGTGGAGCAGCAAGTTTTCAAGTGCCAAGGGATGGTGGAGCGTGGACTCAACGCCAACCAGATGATGATCACGGAGTTCACCAACAATCACAAGCTGGATGCCAAAGTCATTGGGGAGACCATCTTCAAGCTTCAAGAGAAAATCGAGCACCTCCAAGCCCAGATCTATGACTTGCAAAATCAGAACTGTGAGTATGAATATAGATTCAAGAGGATGAGTTTGGCTGCAGATTTAAGGATCCCGGAGACTCGATCATCCTTCTATGATGGTGAGGCTATGCCTTGGAAGATGGATGACAAGCCTACATCATCAACAAATCCTACTTCACCACCTCCGAGGACATAATCACATGGGTATTGGCACTCCCCTTGGCAACTGCCAAGCTTGGGGGAGGTGCCCCGGTATCGTATCACCATCACACTCCTATCTTTACCGTTTTATTTAGTTCGATCCTTTTAGTAGTATCTTTATCTAGTAGATTGAAGTTTTGATATCAAGTAGTTTGAGTTTTGCTTTGTGATCTCTTTATGTAATTGAGTCCGTGAGCATATAATAAAGATTAGTGTTGAGTCAAGGGCTTTGCTATGTTGTCATGATTTTGAGAAAGTAGAAAGAATAAAATAGTTCATATTGATCTTATGGATAGTGATGACTTCACACATAGAAAGTATGAGGCATAAAAATTGTTGAGAGTTGATGAACATAGTTTTGGTCATTGTTGCAATTAATAGGAAGTGATAAGGAAAGAGGGGTTCACATATAAATATATTATCTTGGACACTTTTTATAATTGGGAGCACT
Source organism: Aegilops speltoides (assembly GCA_021437245.1). Classification (NCBI taxonomy): domain Eukaryota; kingdom Viridiplantae; phylum Streptophyta; class Magnoliopsida; order Poales; family Poaceae; genus Aegilops; species Aegilops speltoides. Next base: position 308,140,371 of record CM038145.1, read on the forward strand.
CATTAGGTATGACATGCTAAAAGAGTTGACGTTGGACAAGGAAGACGACGTAATGGTTTATGTTTTCGCACATCTCAGTTAAAGTATATTGTCATTGACCTTCCAAACATGTTGAGCTTGCCTTTCCCCCTCATGCTAGACAAATTCCTTGCACCAAGTAGAGATACTACTTGTGCTTCCAAATATCCTTAAACCCAGTTTTTCCATGAGAGTCCACCATACCTACCTATGGATTGAGTAAGATCCTTCAAGTAAGTTGTCATGTTGCAAGCAATAAAAATTGCTATCTAAATATGTATGACTTATTAGTGCAGAGAAAATAAGCTTTGTACGATCTTGTTGTGGAAGTAATAAAAGCGACGGACTGCATAATAAAGGTCCACACACAAGGGGCAATATAAAGTGACGTTCTTTTGCATTAAGATTTTGTGCATCAACCCTAAACGCACATGACAACCTCTGCTTCCCTCTGCGAAGGGCCTATCTTTTACTTTATGTTTTTACTTTATGCTTGAGTCAAGGTGATCCTCACCTTTCCCTTTTTCATTTTATCCTTTGGCAAGCTCCTCGTGTTTGCAGATCATGATATATATATCCAACTGGTTGTTAGTTAGCATGGGCTATTATTGTTGACATCACCTAAAGGTGAATACGTTGGGAGGCAACACAATAAGCCCCTATCTTTCTCAGTGTCCGGCTGAAATTCCATAACCACAAGTATTGCGCGAGTGTTAGCAATTATAGGAGACTACAAGATAGTTGAGTATGTGAGCTTGCTGAAAAGCTCTATTGTTGACTCTTACTGATGTTATGATAAATTGCAATTGCTTCAATGACTGAGATTATAGTTTGTTAGTTCCCAATGAAGTTTTTGAACCATACTTGACATTGTGAATTGATTGTCACTTGAGCATAGGAAATCATATGATAATATATATATATATATATGTTGCTATTATAAGAATGATCATGATGCCCTCCTGTCCGTATTTTATTTTTATCGACACCTCTATCTCTAAACATGTGGACATATTTTTCGATATCGGCTTCCGCTTGAGGACAAGCGAGGTCTAAGCTTGGGGGAGTTGATACGTCCATTTTGCATCATGCTTTTATATCAATATTATTGCATTATGGGCTGTTATTACACATTATATCTCAATACTTATGGATATTCTCTCTTATTTTACAAGGTTTACCATGAAGAGGGGAATGCCTGCAATGGAATTCTAATGGAAAAGGAGCAAACATTGAAACCTATTCTACACCGCTCCAAAAATCCTCAAACTCCACGAAACATCTTTTGGAATTAATAAGAATTATTAGCGAAGGAAATACACCAGGGGCCCACACCTCAGCCAGAGAGTGGGGCGCCCCTCCTCTGGACCCCTGGTGGGCCCCGGTGTCCATCTTCTGCTATATTAGAGCTTTTACCTGGAAAAATCGTGGGCAAGCTTACGGGACGAAACTCCGCCGCCACGAGGCGGAACCTTGGCGGAACCAATCTAGGGCTCCAGCGGAGCTGTTCTACCGGGGACACTTCCCTCCGGGAGGGGAAAATCATCACCAATGTCATCACCAACGATCCTCTCATTGGGAGGGGGTCAATCTCTAGCAACATCTTCACCAGCACCATCTACTCTCAAAACCCTAGTTCATCTCTTGTATCCAATCTTGTATCAAAACCACAAATTGGTACCTGTGGGTTGCTAGTAGTGTTGATTACTCCTTGTAGTTGATGCTAATTGGTTTATTTGGTGGAAGATCATATGTTCAGATCCTTTATGCATATTATTACCCCTCTGATTATGAACATGAATATGCTTTGTGAGTAGTTACATTTGTTCCTGAGGACATGAGTGAAGTCTTGCTATTAGTAGTCATGTGAATTTGGTATTCGTTCGATATTTTGATGAGATGTATGTTGTCTTTTCCTCTAGTGGTGTTATGTGAACGTCGACTACATGACACTTTACCATTATTTGGGCCTAGAGGAAGGCATTGGGAAGTAATAAGTAGATGATGGGTTGCTAGAGTGATAGAAGCTTAAACCCTAGTTTATGCGTTGCTTTGTTAGGGGCTGATTTGGATCCATATGTTTAATGCTGTGGTTAGGTTTACCTTAATACTTATTTTGTAGTTGCGGACACTAGGGGTTAATCATAAGTGGGAGGCTTGTCGAAGTAAGTGCAGTACCCAAGCACCTGTCCACCCACATATCAAATTATCAAAGTACCGAACGCGAATCATATGAACATGATGAAAACTAGCTTGACGATAATTCCCATGTGTCCTCGGGAGCTCCTTTCTCATTATTAGAAATTGTCCAGGCTTATCCTTTGCTACATAAAGGATTGGGCCACCTTGCTGCACTTTATTTACTTTATTTACTCGTTACTCGTTACTATTTGTCTTATCACAAAACTATCTATTACCTACTATTTCAGTGCTTGCAGAGAAAACGTTACCGAAAACTGCTTATCATTTCTTTCTGCTCCTCGTTGGGTTCGACACTCTTACTTATCGAAAGGACTACGATTGATCCCCTACACTTGTGGGTCATCACTAACCGATAATTGTTGATGAAGAAAGGTGGGATGCCTACCGGGGCATCCCCAAGCTTAGGTGCGTTATACTTCTTGGAATATGAACTAGGGATGCCTTGGGCATCCCCAAGCTTGAGCTCTTGTGTCTCCTTAATTCCTCTCATACCACGGTTTCCCTAATTCTTAAAAACTAGATGCACACAAAACTCAACAAGAACTCGTGAGATAAGTTAGTATAAATCAATGCAATAACCTTATCATTATCTACTGTAACAAATCACTAAAATTAGTATTTAACATTGAATACTAAATGCATGTGCATATTTAATACTCCTATCCTCAAATAGAGTCATTAAACAGGCAAACATACACAAACAATGCAAACATAACAACAATCTGTATAAATAGGACAGTCTATAAAGAATGCAAGATTTGTACTTCTCTAAATCCAAAAGTTCTGAAAAATTACCACATTGTACATTTTTTTTAGCTTATTGTGTAAAAATTTCAGGATTTTATCACGTTCTAACTTTTCAGAAGAATTCAGACAATGATAGAAGACTTTCTGTTTTCAAAATAGCAACCTATAGACTTGCAAAATAAGCATGGTAAAGGCTATACTTGGCATTTTTATTTAAAAAAAAGATGGAAAACATTACTCTAAATAACAGCAAGCAAATCCAACTAAAATAAAATGATGCTCCAAGCAAAACTCATATCATGTGACCAATTAAAATATAGCTCCAAGTGAGGCTACCGATAATGTTGGAGACTAAACAAGGGATGCCTTCCGGGGCATCCCCAAGCTTAGTTTCTTGAATCTCCCTTGAATATTACCTTGGGGTGCCTTGGGAATCCCCAAGCTTAGTGTATTTACACTCCTTATTCTCCTCATATTGATATCTCACCCAAAACTTGAAAACTTCAATCACACAAAACTAAACGGAACTTCGTGAGATGTGTTAGTATAATAAAGCAAATCATTCACTTGGGTAGTGTCAAAGACCAGATTCATAATTGTTCTCACACAAGCACTGTACCTTATCATTACCATAATCTATATCACTTAATATAAGTTATGGAAACACTAAAACAAGCAAACTATGCATTGAAAACAGAATCTATCAAAAACAGGACAGTTTGTAAAGATCTGGAGAATGACCATACTACTGTAACTCTAAAAATTCTGAAAAATTAGGACAACGTAGACAATTTGAATATAAAAAAACTATGACAAAAATTCAAGAATTTATCGCATTTCAGCAGACCAGATCAGTTCTGTTACTGGGCGCAAAAGTTTCGTTTTTTTCACAGAATCAAATAAACAACCTTCTAAATCATCCCAAAGGCTTTCCTTGGCACTTTATTGAAACAAAAGCTATAAAACATGATTAGTACAGTAGCGGTAGCTTAATCATGTTAACACACAAAAACAGTAGGGGTAGATGTTGGGTTGTCTCCCAACAAGCACTTTTCTTTAATGCCTTTTAGCTAGGCATGATGATTTCAGTTATGCTCATAGAGAAGTAAAGAATTGAAACATAAAGGGAGCATCATGAAGCATATGACTAGCACATTTAAGGCTAACCCACTTCCTATGCATAGGTATTTTGTGAGCAGATAATTTATTGGAGCAAGGATCAACTAGCATAGGAAGGCAAAGCAAGCATAACTTCAAAATTTTCAACACATAGAGAGGAAACTTGATATTGTTGCAATATGTAAAAGCATATGTTCCTCTCTCGTAATAATTTTCAGTAGCATCATGAATGAATTCTGTTGGGAAACATAGCAAGCAATTTCAAAAAAATTCCTACCCTCACGCAAGATCTATCTAGGAGATGCATAGAAACAAGAGGGGGAGAGTGTGTCCACGTACCCTCGTAGACCGAAAGCGTAAGCGTTAACTTAATGCGGTTGATGTAGTCGAACGTCTTCTCGAATCAACCGATTAAGTACCGAACGTACGACACCTCCGAGTTTTGCACACGTTCAGCTCGATGACGTCCCTTGAACTCTTGATCCAGTAGAGGCATGAAGGATTCGATGAGTTCCGTCAGCACAACGGCGTGATGACGGTGTTGGTGAAGTGATCCGCGTAGGGCTTCGCCTAAGCACTACGACAATATGATCGGAGAAGTAAACGGTGGAGGGGGAACCGCACACGGCTAAACAATTGATGTGTCTTTGGGGTGCCCCCTGCCCCCGTATATAAAGGAGGGAGAGGGGAGGAAGCCGGCCTAGGGCGAGCCAAGTGGGGAGGAGTCCCACTTGGACTCCTAGTGCGATTCGGCCCCCCCTTTTCCTTCTATCGGAGGGGGAAAGGCGAAAGGAGAGGGAGAGGGAGAAGGAAAGGGGGCGCTGAAGGAAATATGCCCTAAAGGCAATAACAAAGTTATTATTTATTTCCTCATATCATGATAAACGTTTATTATTCATGCTAGAATTGTATTAACCGAAAACATAATACATGTGTGAATACATAGACAAAACTATAGTCACTAGTATGCCTCTACTTGACTAGCTCATTAATCAAAGATCGTTATGTTTCCTAACCATAGACATGTGTTGTCATTTGATTAGTGGGATCACATCATTAGGAGAATGATGTGATTGACATGACCCATTCTGTTAGCCTAGCACTTGATCGTTTAGTATACTGCTATTGCTTTCTTCATGACTTATACAAAGTTCCTACAACTATGAGATTGTGCAACTCCCGTTTATCGGAAGAACACTTTGTGTGCTACCAAACGTCACATCGTAACTAGGTGATTATAAAGGTGCTCTACAGGTGTTTCCGAAGGTACATGTTGGGTTGGCATAATTCGAGATTAGGTTTTGTCACTCCGATTATCGGAGAGGTATCTCTGGGCCCTCTCGGTAATACTCATCACCTAAGCCTTACAAGCATGTAACTAATGAGTTAGTTATGAGATGATGTATTACGGAACGTGTAAAGAGACTTGCCGGTAACGAGATTGAACTAGGTATTGGATACCGCCGATCAAATCTCGGGCAAGTAACATACCGATGACAAAGGGAACAAAGTATGTTGTTATGCGGTTTGACCGATAAAGATCTTCATAGAATATGTAGGAACAAATATGGGCATCCAGGTCCCGCTATTGGTTATTGACCGAGAATGGTTCTAGGTCATGTCTACATAGTTCTCGAACCCGTAGGGTCCGCACGCTTAACGTTTTGATGACAGTTTTATTATGAGTTTATAAGTTTTGATGTACCGAAGTTTGTTCGGAGTCCCGGATGTGATCACGAACATGACAAGGAGTCTCAAAATGGTCGAGACATAAATATTGATATATTGGACGACTATATTCGGACACCGGAAAGGTTCCGGGTGATTTCGGAGAAAAAGCGAGTGCCGGGGTTACTGGACCCCGGGAGAGTATTGGGCCTATGGGCCTTAGGGGAAAGGAGAGAGGCGGCCAGCATGGGCGTCGCCCCCCCCCCTCGGTCCGAATTGGACTAGGAGGCGCCCCTTCCTTCCCCTCTCCCCTTCCTTCCCTCCTAGTAGGAGTAGGAAAGGAGGAGTCCTACTACTAGGAGGAGGATTCCTCCTCCTTGCGCGCCTAAAGGGCCGCCAGCCTCCCCTTGCTCCTTTATATACGGGCGGGGGCACCCCATAGACACACAAGTTGATCTACGGATCGTTCCTTAGCCGAGTGCGGTGCCCCCTTCCACCATATTCCACCTCGGTCATATCGTCCCGGAGTTTAGGCGAAGCCCTGCGCCGGTAGAACATCATCATCGTCACCACACCGTCGTGCTGACGGAACTCATCTCCGGAGCTCGGCTGGATCGGAGGCCGGAGATCGTCATTGAGCTGAACGTGTGCTGAACTCGGAGGCTCCGTACGTTCGGTGCTTGGATTGGTCAGATCGTGAAGACGTACGACTACATCAACCGTGTTGTGCTAACGCTTCCGCTTACGGTCTCACGAGTGCGTGGGCGAACACTCTCCTCTCGTTGCTATGCCATCACCATGATCTTGCGTGTGCGTAGGAAATTTTTGAAATTACTACGTTCCCCAACAAAGGGCATCTGAGCCTAGGTTTTATACGTTGATGTTATATGCACGAGTAGAACACAAGTGAGTTGTGGGCGATACAAGTCATCTTGCTTACCAAAGATGTCATACTTTGGTTTGGTGGTATTGTGAGATGAAGCGGCCGGACCGACATTACGCGTGACGCTTACGCGAGACTGGTTTCACCGCTACGAGCACTCGTGCTTAAAGGTGGCTGGCGGGTGTCTGTCTCTCTCACTTTAGCTGAATCGAGTGTGGCTACGCCGGTCCTTGCGAAGGTTAAAACAACACCAACTTGACGAACTATCGTGCGGACCTAAGCCCAAAGTGAGTGCTTCTCCGCAAGCGCATCGTCACCGAAGCGGAACTGCCCCAAGTATTTGGCGGACAAGAAGGATGGCAAAGTGAACAAAGGTATATGTGATATACATGTTATTGATGTGTACCTAACTAGAGCTCGTAGTAGCACTGGGGATTTGATCTCGGTTACATTGCTAATATTTGCAACTCAAACAGGACTACGGAATAAACGAGCATCGCCAGGGACGAGGTGATGATGCGCGTGGGAAGCGGTTCCAAAGTCGATGTGATCGCGGTCGGCACGCTACCTCTACCTTCGGGATTAGTTTTAGACCTGAATAATTGTTATTTGGTGCCAGCGTTGAGCATGAACATTATATCTGGATCTTGTTTGATGCGAGACGGTTATTCATTTAAATCAGAGAATAATGGTTGTTCTAGTTATATGAGTAATATCTTTTATGGTCATGCACCCTTGAAGAGTGGTCTATTTTTATTGAATATCGATAGTAGTGATACACATATTCATAATGTTGAAGCCAAAAGATGCAGAGTTGATAATGATAGTGCAACTTATTTGTGGCACTGCCGTTTAGGTCATATCGGTGTAAAACGCATGAAGAAACTCCATACTGATGGACTTCGGAATCACTTGATTATGAATCACTTGGTACTTATGAACCGTGCCTCATGGGCAAGATGACTAAAACACCGTTCTCCGGTACTATGGAGAGAGCAACAGATTTGTTGGAAATCATACATACAGATGTATGTGGTCCGATGAATGTTGAGGCTCGTGGCGGATATCGTTATTTTCTCACCTTCACAGATGATTTGAGTAGATATGGGTATATCTACTTGATGAAGCACAAGTCTGAAACATTTGAAAAGTTCAAAGAATTTCAGAGTGAAGTGGAAAATCATCGTAACAAGAAAATAAAGTTTCTACGATCTGATCGTGGAGGAGAATATTTGAGTTACGAGTTTGGTTTACATTTGAAACAATGCGGAATAGTTTCGCAACTCACGCCACCCGGAACACCACAACGAAATGGTGTGTCCGAACGTCGTAATCGTACTTTACTTGATATGGTGCGATCTATGATTTCTCTTACCGATTTACCGCTATCGTTTTGGGGTTATGCTTTAGAGACGGCCGCATTCATGTTAAATAGGGCACCATCAAAATCCGCCTTATGAACTGTGGTTTGGCAAGAAACCAAAGTTGTCGTTTCTTAAAGTTTGGGGCTGCGATGCTTATGTAAAGAAACTTCAACCAGATAAGCTCGAACCCAAATCGGAGAAATGTGTCTTCATAGGATACCCAAAAGAGATTGTTGGGTACACCTTCTATCACAGATCCGAAGGCAAGACATTCGTTGCTAAGAATGGATCCTTTCTAGAGAAGGAGTTTCTCTCGAAAGAAGTGAGTGGGAGGAAAGTAGAACTTGATGAGATAACAGTATCTACTCCCTTATTAGAAAGTAGTTCACAAGGAGAACCGGTTCCTGTGACGACTACACCAATTAGTGAGGAAGCTAATGATATTGATCATGAAACTTCAGATCAAGTTTCTACCGAACCTCGTAGGTCTACCAGAGTAAGATCCGCACTGAGTGGTACGGTAATCCTATTCTGGAAGTCATGTTACTTGACCATGATGAACCTACGAACTATGAGGAAGCGATGATGAGCCCAGATTCCGCAAAATGGCTAGAGGCCATGAAATCTGAGATGGGATCCATGAAGGAAATATGCCCTAGAGGCAATAATAAAGTTATTATTTATTTCCTTATATCATGATAAATGTTTATTATTCATGCTAGAATTGTATTAACCGGAAACATAATACATGTGTGAATACATAGACAAGCATAACGTCACTAGTATGCCTCTACTTGACTAGCTCGTTTATCAAAGATGGTTATGTTTCCTAGCCATGGACAAAAGAGTTGTCATTTGATTAACGAGATCACATCATTAGGAGAATGATGTGATTGACATGACCCATTCAGTTAGCTTAGCACCCGATCGTTTAGTATGTTGCTATTGCTTTCTTCATGACTTATACATGTTCCTATGACTATGAGATTATGCAACTCCCGTTTACCGGAGGAACACTTTGTGTGCTACCAAACGTCACAACGTAACTGGGTGATTATAAAGGTGCTCTACAGGTGTCTCCAAAGGTACTTGTTGGGTTGGCTTATTTCGAGATTAGGATTTGTCACTCCAAATGTCGGAGAGGTATCTCTGGGCCCTCTCGGTAATGCACATCACTTAAGCCTTGCAAGCATTGTGACTAATGAGTTAGTTGCGGGATGATGTATTACGGAACGAGTAAAGAGACTTGCCGGTAACGAGATTGAACTAGGTATTGGATACCGACGATCGAATCTCGGGCAAGTAACATACCGATGACAAAGGGAACAACGTATGTTGTTATGCGGTCTGACCGATAAAGATCTTCGTAGAATATGTAGGAACCAATATGGGCATCCAGGTCCCGCTATTGGTTATTGACCGGAGACGTGTCTCGGTCATGTCTACATTGTTCTCGAACCGTAGGGTCCACACGCTTAAGGTTTCGATGACAGTTATATTATGAGTTTATGAGTTTTGATGTACCGAAGGAGTTCGGAGTCCCGGATGAGATCGGGGACATGATGAGGAGTCTCGAAATGGTCGAGACGTAAAGATCGATATATTGGACGACTATATTCGGAGTTCGGAAAGGTTCCGAGTGATTCGGGTATTTTTCGGAGTACCGGAGAGTTACGGGAATTCGTATTGGGCCTCATTGGGCCATACGGGAAAAGAGAGAAAGGGCCAAAAGGGTGGCCGCACCCCTCCCCTTTGGCTAGTCCGAATTGGACTGGGAGGGGGGGCGCCCCCTTCCTTCCTTCTCCTTCTCTCTTCCCTTTCCTTCTCTCCTACTCCTACTATATGGAAGGGTTCCTAGTTGGACTAGGAAAGGGGGAATCCTACTCCCGGTGGGAGTAGGACTCCCCTAGGGCGCGCCATAGAGGGCCGGCCCTCCCCCTCCTCCACTCCTTTATATACGGGGGTAGGGGCACCCCATAGACACACAAGTTGATCATTGATCGTTCCTTAGCCGTGTGCGGTGCCCCCCTCCACGATATTACACCTCGATCATATTGTAGCGGTGCTTAGGCGAAGCCTGCGACAGAGAACATCAAGATCGTCACCACGCCGTCGTCTTGTGGAACTCTCTCCCCGAGCTTTGCTGGATCGGAGCCCGAGGCGTCACCGAGCTGTACGTGTGTCAAGAACTTCGGGCGCCGAGTAACGGCGCTGGGATCGGTTGGATCGCGAGGAGAACGTCGACTACTTCCTCTACGTTGCGTCAACGCTTCCGCTTCGGTCTACGAGGGTACATAGACAACACTCTCCCCTCTCGTTGCTATGCATCACCATGATCTTGCGTATGCGCAGGAAAATTTTGAAATTACTACGTTCCCCAACAATCCATGTATGAAAACAAAGTATGGACTTTGGTTGACTTGCCCGATGATCGGCAAGCCATTGAGAATAAATGGATCTTTAAGAAGAAGACTGACGCTAATGGTAATGTAACTGTCTATAAAGCTCGACTTGTTGCGAAAGGTTTTCGATAAGTTCAAGGGGTTGACTGCGATGAGACTTTCTCACCCGTAGCGATGCTTAAGTCTGTCCGAATCATGTTAGCTATTGCTGCATTTCATGATTATGAAATTTGGCAAATGGATGTCAAGACTGCATTCTTGAATGGATTTCTAGAAGAATAGTTGTATATGATGCAACCGGAAGGTTTTGTTGATCCAAAAGGTGCTAACAAAGTATGCAAGCTCCAGCGTTCCATTTATGGACTAGTGCAAGCATCTCGGAGTTGGAATAAACGCTTTGATAGTGTGATCAAAGCATATGGTTTTATACAGACTTTTGGAGAAGCCTGTATTTACAAGAAAGTGAGTGGGAGCTCTGTAGCATTTCTAGTTTTATATGTCGATGATATATTATTAATTGGAAATGATATAGAATTTCTGGATAGCATAAAGGGATACTTGAATAAAAGTTTTTCAATGAAAGACCTCGGTGAAGCTGCTTACATATTGGGCATCAAGATCTATAGAGATAGATCAAGACGCTTAATAGGAATTTCACAAAGCACATACCTTGACAAAATTTTGAAAAAGTTCAAAATGGATGAGGCAAAGAAAGGATTCTTGCCTGTGCTACAAGGTGTGAAGTTGAGTCAAACTCAATGCCCGACCACAATGAAGATAGAGAGAAATGAAAAATGTTTCCTATGCTTCAGCCATAGGCTCTATTATGTATGCAATGTCAGGTACCGGACTGACGTATGCTTGGCAATAAGCTTGGCAGAAGGTACCAAAGTAATCCAGAGTGGATCATCGGACAGCGGTCAAGAACATCTGAAATACGAAAAGGACTAAGGATATGTTTCACGATATGGAGGTGACAAAGAGCTAGTCGTAAATGGTTACGTCGATGCAAGCTTTGACACTGATCCGGATGATTCTAAATCGCAGACCGGATACATGTTTTTATTAAACGGTGGAGCTGTAAGTTGGTGCAGTTCTAAACAAAGCATCGTGGCGGGATCTACATGTGAAGCGGAGTACATAGCTGCTTCTGAAGCAGCGAATGAAGGAGTCTGGATGAAGGAGTTCATTTCCGATCTAGGTGTCATACCTAGTGCATCGAGACCAATGAAGATCTTCTGTGACAATACTGGTGCAATTGCCTTGGCAAAGGAATCCAGATTTCACAAGAGGACCAAGCACATCAAGAGACGCTTCAATTCCATTCGGGACCAAGTCCAAGTGGGAGACATAGAGATTTGCAAGATACATATGGATCTGAATGTTGCAGACCCGTTGACTAAGCCTCTCTCACGAGCGACACATGATCAGCACCAAGACTCCATGGGTGTTAGAATCATTTCTATGTAATCTAGATTATTGACTCTTGTGCAAGTGGGAGACTGAAGGAAATATGCCCTAGAGGCAATAATAAAGTTATTATTTATTTCCTCATATCACGATAAATGTTTATTATTCATGCTAGAATTGTATTAACCGGAAACATAATACATGTGTGAATACATAGACAAAACTATAGTCACTAGTATGCCTCTACTTGACTAGCTCATTAATCAAAGATGGTTATGTTTCCTAACCATAGACATGTGTTGTCATTTGATTAGTGGGATCACATCATTAGGAGAATGATGTGATTGACATGACCCATTCTATTAGCCTAGCACTTTTTCGTTTAGTATACTGCTATTGCTTTCTTCATGACTTATACAAAGTTCCTACAACTATGAGATTGTGCAACTCCCGTTTACCGGAAGAACACTTTGTGTGCTACCAAACGTCACAACGAATCGGGTGATTATAAAGGTGCTCTACAGGTGTTTCGAAGGTACATGTTGGGTTGGCATAATTGAGATTAGGTTTTGTCACTCCGATTATCGGAGAGGTATCTCTGGCCCTCTCGTTAATACTCATCACCTAAGCCTTGCAAGCATGTAACTAATGAGTTAGTTATGAGATGATGTATTACGGAACGAGTAAAGAGACTTCTTTGTAAACGAGATTGAACTAGGTATTGGATACCGACGATCAAATCTCGGGCAAGTAACATACCGATGACAAAGGGAACAAAGTATGTTGTTATGCGGTTTGACCGATAAAGATCTTCGTAGAATATGTAGGAACCAATATGGGCATCCAAGTCCCGCTATTGGTTATTGACCGATAATGGTTCTAGGTCATGTCTACATAGTTCTCGAACCCGTAGGGTCCGCACGCTTAACGTTTCGATGATAGTTTTATTATGAGTTTATAAGTTTTGATGTACCGAAGTTTGTTCGGAGTCCTGGATGTGATCACGGACATGACGAGGAGTCTTGAAATGCTCGAGACATAAAGATTAATATATTGGACGACTATATTCGGACACCGGAAAGGTTCCGGGTGATTTCGGAGAAAAACCGGAGTGCCGGGGGTTACGGAACCCCGGGAGAGTATTGGGCCTATGGGCCTTAGGGGAAAGGAGAGAGGGGCGGCCAGCATGGGCCACGCACCCCCTCCCCTCTCTGGTCCGAATTGGACTAGGAGGGGGGCGGCACCCCCCCTTTCCTTCCCCCTCTCCCCCTTCCTTCCCCCTCCTAGTAGGAGTAGGAAAGGAGGAGTCCTACTCCTACTAGGAGGAGGATTCCTCCTCCCTTGGCGCGCCCAAAGGGGCCGGCCGGCCTCCCCCCTTGCTCCTTTATATACGGGGGCGGGGGGCACCCCATAGACACACAAGTTGATCTACGGATCGTTCCTTAGCCGTGTGCGGTGCCCCCTTCCACCATATTCCACCTCGGTCATATCGTCGCGGAGTTTAGGCAAAGCCCTGCACCGGTAGAACATCATCATCGTCACCACGCCGTCGTGCTTACGGAACTCATCTCGGAGCTCGGCTGGATCGGAGGCCAGAGAACGTCATCGAGCTGAACGTGTGCTGAACTCGGAGGCTCCGTACGTTCGGTGCTTGGATCGGTCGGATCATGAAGACGTACGACTACATCAACCGCGTTGTGCTAACGCTTCGCTTCACGGTCTCACGAGTGCGTGGACGAACACTCTCCGCTCTCGTTGCTATGCCATCACCATGATCTTGCGTGTGCGTAGGAATTTTTTTGAAATTACTACGTTCCCCAACAGGCGCCACCCCCTTCCCTAGTCTAATTCGGCCTCCTCCCTTGTGGGGGATGCACCAGCCCCTTGTGGGCTGGTTAGCCTCCCTCCTTTGGGCCATATGGCCCATATCTTCCACCGGGGGGTTCCGGTAACCCCTCCGGTACCCCGGTATGTACCTGATACACTCCGGAACCTTTCCGGTGTCCGAATACTACCTTCCAATATATCAATATTTACCTCTTGACCATTTCGAGACTCCTCGTAATGTCCGTGATCTCATCCGGGACTCCGAACAACCTTCGGTCACCAAAACACATAAGTCATATAATACATATCGTCATCGAACGTTAAACGTGTGGACCCTACGGGTTCGAGAACTATGTAGACATGACCGAGACACCTCTCCGGTAAATAACCAATAGCGGAACCTGGATGCTCATATTGGTTCCCACATATTCTACGAAGATCTTTATCGGTCAAACTGCAATGACAACATACACAATTCCCTTTGTCATCGGTATGTTACTTGCCCGAGATTCGATCATCGACACCTTCATACCTAGTTCAATATCGTTACCAGCAAGTCTCTTTACTCGTTCCGTAATGCATCATCCCACAACTAACTCATTAATCACATTGCTTGCAAAGGTTCATATGATGTGCATTATCGAGAGGGCCCAAAGATACCTCTCTGATACTCGGAGTGACAAATCCTAATCTTGATCTATGCCAACCCAACAAACACCTTCGGAGATACCTGTAGAGCATCTTTATAATCACCCAGTTAGTTGTGACGTTTGATAGCACAAAAGGCATTCCTCCGGTGTCCGGGAGTTGCATAATCTCATAGTAGGAGGAATATATATATATGACATGAAGAAAATAGTTGCAATAAAACTGAACGATCATTATGCTAAGCTAACGGATGGGTCTTGTCCATCACATCATTCTCCTAATGATGTGATCCCGTTCATCAAATGACAACACATGTCCATGGCTAGGAAACTTAACCATCTTTGATTACCGAGGTAGTCTAGTAGAGGCATACTAGGGACACGGTGTTTTTTCTATGTATTCACACATGTATCAAGTTTCCGGTTAATACAATTCTAGCATGAATAATAGACATTTATCATGATATAAGGAAATATAAAATAACAACTTTATTATTGCCTCTATGGCATATTCCCTTCAAATTCAATAATATAGCTATCACATAAAGCATTCTTTTCATGATTCATAAGCATAGAAATTTTGTTACTCTCCACATAAGCAAATTTATTCTCCTTCATAGTAATGGGAGCAAACTCAACAAAATAACTATCATCAGATACTTGATTGACATAACCAAATTGAACATCAAAATCATGATGACAAGTTTCATGGATATCATTATTCTTCATAGCATACATGTGATCACAATTATCATCATAGATAGCAACTTTGTTGTCATGATCAATAGAAACCTCTTCCAAAATAGTGGATTCATCATTAAATAAAGTCATGACCTCTCCAAATCCACTTTCATAATTGTTACTATAAGATTCAACACCCTCCAAAATAGTGGGACCATTATTACCTAGAGTTGACACTCTTCCAAACCCACTTTCATCAACATAATCATCGAAATAGGAGGCATGCTATCATCATAATAAATTTGCTCATCAAAACTTGGGGGACAAAAAATATCATCTTCATCAAACATAGTATCCACAAGCTTATGGCTTTGCATATCATTAGCATCATGGATATTCAAAGAATTCATACCAACAACATTGCAATCATGCACATCATTCAAAGATTTTATGCCAAACATTTTATTGAATTCTTCTTCTATCAGTTGAGCACAATTTTCCTTTCCATCATTTTCACGAAAGACATTATAAAGATGAAGCATATGAGGCAACCTCAATTCCATTTTTTGTAGTTTTCTTTTATAAACCAAACTAGTGATAAAATAGAAACTAAAAATTCAATTGCAAGATCTAAAGATATACCTTCAAGCACTCACCTCCCTGGCAATGGCGCTAGACAATAGCTTGATGTCTACTATGCAACTTAATTCTTGTAGACTCGTGTTGGGCCTCCAAGCGTAGGATAGTAGCAATTTGCCCTCAAGTGGATGACCTAAGATTTATCAATCTGTGGGAGGCATAGGATGAAGATGGTCTCTCTCAAACAAACCTGCAACCAAATAACAAAGAGTCTCTTGTGTCCCTAACATACCCAATACAATGGTAGACTATATAGGTGCACTAGTTTGGCGAGGAGATGGTGATAAAAGTGTAGTATGGATGGTAGAAATATATTTTTATAATCTGCAAAAATAAAAACAGCAAAGTAGCAAGTAGTAAAAGTGAGCAAAAATGGTATTAAAATGCTTGAAAACAAGGCCTAGGGTTCATACTTTCACTAGTGCAAAATTTCTGAACAATGATAACATAATTGGATCATATAACAATCCCTCAAGGTGCAACAAAGAATCACTCCAAAGTTTCCAGCGGAGAATGTAGGATGAAAACATACATCAACCCCTATGCATAGATTACCCCAATGTCACCTTGGGAATCCGCGAGTTGAGTGCCAAAACATACATCAAGTGAATCAATATAATACCCCATTGTCACCACGGGTATCCATATGCAAGACATACATCAAGTGTTCTCAAATCCAATATTCAATCCAACATAATGAAACCTCAAAGAGCAAGACTTAATTCATCACATGAAGGTAGAGAGGGAAGAACACCATAAGATCCAAATATATTGACAAAGCTCGCGGTACATCAAGATCATGCCAAATCAAGAACACGAGAGAGAGAGAGAGAGAGAGAGATCAAATACATAGCTACTAGTACATACCCTCAGCCCCGAGGGTGAAGTACTCCATCCTCATCATGGTGGCCGCCGGAATGATAAAGATGGCCTCCGGCGATGATTTACCCCTCCGGTAGGGTGCCGGAACGGGGACCCGATTTATTTTTCGTGGCTATATAGGCTTGCGGAGGCAGAACCTCCGATCTAGGGTTCTTTCTGGAGGTTATGGGATATATATAGGGGTACTTTGCGTTGGAATTAAGCTAGGGGGTTCCCGAGGGCCCCACAAGCTCAGGAGGCGCACCCTGAGAGGTGGGCGCCCCCCAGGCTTGTGGCCTCCTTGGTCACCTCCTGGTCCAGCTTCAGTGCTCCATGGGTCTGTTCTGGTCCATAAACGATCACCGTAAATTTTCAGCCTATTCTGGAAACTTCTATTTCTGCACAAAAAATGATATCACGGTAGTTCTGCTGAGATCAGCGTCAGTCCGGGTTAGTTCTAATCAAATCATACCAAAATCATATAAAATTGTTGTAAATATGGCATGAATACTTCAATAGATAGATACGTTGGAGACGTATCAGACCCTCAAAACCACCTGCAAACATCACTTCGCGGACAGAGGGACCAGTCCGCGGATATAGATGCGGAAGCCAGCCATCCAAAACTATCTGCATACATTTAAAAACAATTTCAAACAAATCATACAAATTACATGCAAACCAGATGATTTCCATACTAACTAGATGAAAATATTCCCATTTCAGACATATTTTAACTAAACTATACTAGGCTAGGGTAACCCTAGTCTCCACTCCCACGACATGTCTTCCCGATGTTCGGTAGCCCGCTCATCTGACTGTCGTTAGCCCAGAGGGATATGCTTCAGCAGGAGCGGAAGAGTAGCCTCCGTCTCCGCGAAGCATGGATTAGGGTTGGTTCTGGGCGGGGAAGACGGTCGTCGTGATCTATGCCCCCGCTCACCGGGCAAGTCAACGGTTGTGTCACCCAGCGTTGAGGCTGTGGTGGCCTTCGTGGGACCCAAGCACCGGCGGGCTCCCATGATCTACTTTTCCTCGCTGTCTGCGCATGGATTCTTTTCCGACCTACCTGGCGTGTTGCCGCCATTGCTCATGGTAGAGTTGTCGGGAGACGTCGTTGGCTAGCCTGGATGGGCATGGAGGGCTGGCAATGACGGTGGCGCCGGACACGAAGGGTTTTTCGGTAAGCCAACCGGCCGTATCGGGCTGGCTCGCCGAGCAACCAAGGCCGCAGCAATGCCGGATAACTCCTTCTTCTGCTCGTCGGAGGCCATGGCGGATGTTGTACAAGGCGAAGATGGAGAGTGGAGGTGAGGTGTGGTTATAGCCCGGCATCTGGCCACGTTTATATAGCAGGCAGATGCGAGGAGCCAACCGGAGAGGTGTTTAATTCCGGCCAGCACAGAAAACAAACATGTGGCTCTCGTGGCGCCGGAGTAGGTTCCTCGGCACACGTGCATGTTTAATGGAGATAGCGAGCACCCGGATGATGCTTCAATGCGGAGTGAAGGCGTGCGCAGCAGGCGGCACTCTTTGCCGGCGATCCGCTTCAATGTCGGCTTCAGTGAGCGGTCGCGTCCGCTCTGGACCTGCATGAATGCGGGCAGGTGACTTCGGGCGGGAATGTGCACAGGCGCGGGAGAGGGGTTTTTGGTCGGCCAAGGCAGTCAAAATGGACGTGGTAGCGGTCTGAATGCCCACAAAGCCCCTACGCCCCCCCGCCGCACACACTTTGTTTTCGGTTTACGGGGAAAAAACACCTCATGGTTTGAGAATCCACGTTGGAGATGCCCTGATCAACTTTTCATTTTTGTAAGGCCAACTGATTAGGCAATTCTCTCCATCACATGCGGACATTCTATTAGTTGAGAGAGGAGCAAATGTGAGACATAGTAGCACACGTTTTTTAGTTCATTTTCACAGGTTTGCACATATATATCAAGGGTTGGCCTTTCTCTATCAATAAAGGTGAGACAGAGCACACGTTTATTTTAGTGCATTTTCACAGGTTTGCTATGTCTATCAATATAGGTGAGACAGAGCACACGTTTATTTTAGTGCATTTTCACAGGTTTGCACATATCAAAGGGGTGGCCTTTTTCTATTAGTAAAGGTGAGACTTTTTTTAGTGCATTTCTGCAGGTTTGCCCATAGAGAGATATACGAAAATTCAGAGGGACACGAAGGTGCGGCAGCACGCACCTGCACATTTGTGTATAGCCATTGATTTGTATCATGATCTGAAAATTTGCCTGACCGAAATTTATTAAAAAACAGATGGAAATTTCTAACCCTGTGAATACGACACAATATATTTGTTTATCTTATACTAATACTTCGTCTGATCTTTCTTCTACATCTTCTCGTCCCGTTCAATCCACTCTTATTGTTCAGCTTCTTTCATCTTAGTGCACATGTCCGGGTGTCAGAGCATCTACTGCCGGGCTCCTCAAACCCGACTCATACACCCCGGCGGGTCGCCCGGTCACTGTCCGGTTACGTTTTTTTTACCCAGACGACCCTTAAACGTCCGGGCTGACCGGCACCCCTCATATCCAGTCAAATTATGTGCGGATATGGGGGCACGGGCGCACCCAGGCAACGCCCGTCACGTCGAATCCGGCCCAAGCTAGCCCACCCGGCTCCACATCACTCGCCGCTCGCCGGACCAAACCTAGCCACTTCACTCCCCTCCCCTTCACTCCCCTCGGCCACCCAAGCCCGCCTCCGGCTCCTTCCGGATGTCTCTGACATGGCGGGTAGCGGATCCGAGTCCTTCATCTCCAGATCCGTCGACCCTGAGTTCATCCCACGCGGTCCCGAGGAGGAGATGGTCGTCCGGCTTGCGCTCTGTCGCGCCTAGGAAGAGGCCCGTGCACGACTGCACCGAGACTCCATCCGTCAGGATTCATTGCGTCCGCCCAAATGGCGCATGGATCCGGCGCTAGGCCAACCATAGCTGCCTCGCTGAAGGCCGTGCGGTCCATCTGGCGTCTGAACGCGCTGGCGGACGCGCAACCCCTCCGTTGGCGCACCGAGCATAGGGACGCACCATGGGCCTCGTCCGACAAGGCCATGGCACGGCGTGCCCGCCGTGCAAGGCACCGAGCTCTGGCGGCGGGGGCAGCCCTCGCGACGGTGGACGTCGGCGAGGTGGAGTCGCATTCTCCGACGCCCGTATGGCGCATCAGTCCGAGCGCCGCAACCGCATCGTGGTGGACGTCGGTGGCTCATCCCCTGACGGATCCTCATCAATCTGACGTTCACCGGCACCGGACTCCGGGAGGAAGAGTAGGGCATGGGAGACGGCGACGCCTTGAGTCCCGTGAGCCGGCTCGTGTCACATGCCCTACTCTACCTTGCCATCGACCGGGCCAACACTCTGGGGAATATAGCCGGCCGCCGGACATGGCCACGATGATCGGACGAGCCCCGGCTAAAGATCGCTTCGTTGCACGTAATAATATGGATTTAATATTTCTAGTTTCAGGTATCCGGATGTGGAACACATTTTTTAAGCCGTGACCGGTCACTTTCCGCAAACGGCCCCGGGCGTATCCGCAGGCGTTTGAGGGATCGGGTTTGCCAAGTCCGGATGTAGATGCTCTACGAGATGCATTTATTTTGGTAGGTCACATTATGTCATCTTCGACATATTCCTCCTTCCATTCAATTTTATATGTTATACTCCCTCCGTTCCTAAATACTTGTCTTTCTAGAGGTTTCAAATGGTGACTACATACGGAGCAAAATGAGTGAATCTACACTCTAAAATATGTCTATATACATCCGTATGTGGTGACCATTTGAGATGGCTAGAAAGACAAGTATTTAGGAACGGAGGGAGTAGATAACATTACGATTTCATTCTTCCAAGGGCAATAATTCTTCCGCCATTTGATTGTATTGTTACTCCTTGTAGATCTTGTTAACTTTTAAGTAAAACTTACATTTTGTTTCTTTTCTAACGTTTGTCTCTTAAATTCTACCTCTAGAATCTTGCCTTAGACAAACATACGTACTTACCAAGTTTCGTTGTCCGAAACTTAACACTAAATTTTGTCTCGGTAAGTTTTGTTGTTTGGTACTTAAATTTCTGATTTCCCTTTTTTCATCCGCATCCCGCACGTCATTGTTGTTTCTTTTGTGGGGGTACACCTCATATATGTAACCACGAAAAAAGAAACAGCCTCCGGGTCGCCTCCCAGGCGACTTCGAGGCGTCCCCGTCACCAACTTCTCAAGTGCCGCCTCGCCAGATCCCCTCGCCGTTGTCGTCGCTCGCCACCCCGGCTGGCCGGCCGACAGCGGCTGCTGGCCGCACTTCCTCGCACTCCCAAATCCACATTCCTCCTCCTCCTCCTCCTTACATATGCGGATCGACGCAGCGATGCGGATCTGGCAGGTCGGAATGATGTTTTTTTGGCCCTAGCATTTTCTGCCGCCGCTGCCTTGTGCATCCTCTACCACGGCGCCGGAATGGTTTGGGAGGCAAGATCCCGGCGTGACCACCTCCACAACAATTTCCTGGCGCCAATCAGGTGACATCAAGATCTCCTGCGGACTGCTACGACAGGGCACGCGCATGATAACTCGCCCAGGAGGGGTGCGTGCGTGCTTGATCCAACGAGCGTTGGACCGACGCTTCTGGTGGGCAGAGCGATGGGCTCATTGCCTGTTCTACCGTCGCCACAGGAGTGTGACCCAGTGTCCTACCGCCGCCATTAGCAACGTGAAGATCCATTTCCGATGGCTAGTGGCGACAACGATCCACCTTGGGTCCACCGTGGCACCTTCATTGCCATGTTAACCTAGGTGTTTATAGAGGGATCAAGGCGGTCGTGTTTGAAGAAGACCAGATAGGCTCTAGAGGTTCCATCTCGCATGCTCGTATCGAGTCAAGAGCCGGAGAAGATTCCAGAGAGCATGCATGGCGGATCGGAAGAAGTATGTGTGTCAAATGATTGGCGTTCTGTAGTAGTATTCTCGGTGAGTGGGGCAACAACACTAGCAGACTTTGTTCTTGGCGGTGCTCTTTGAGTTCCGCGTCTCAGTTTCCGGGGTGAAAACCTTAGATCTGGCCTTGAGTGCTTGTACCTAGCAATGACGGCTTCTCGGTCATTTTTCTTGTTGAAGACATTGTTTGAAGATGAGACCTCCAGTGTGAAAATTCGGGATCTGACCATGCTAGTTAGGCCAGATGGCGACGGTGTTTGTACACTGCTACCTTCTTGAAGGCATTGTTTTGCAGAACCTTCTTCGAAGTCTACGTGTCATCACCACTCTTCGTGCTCTTACTGTTGTGAATTGATATTTGCTTCGGCGGAATCTTTGTTTTCTATATTCTTCTTCTTTTGTTTTCTTGTGGGTATGTGCATCCTTGATGTTTAGATTTGACCTAAACATTTGTTGTCGCAGAGGCTGGGTGTATTTTGGTATCATCCTGATATTAATATATTCCCTTTATCGAAAAAGTATTTTTGTGGTGCTAAGTCCTCTTGCTTCATAGACACATCAACCTCTTCGTCACTCCTCTTTTCCACTCGCGCTCTTTTTGTCCACTGCCATCCTCTAGATCTACTCTGTTTGTTCTCACTCCTACCGGACATTGTTGCTTCGGTTGCCGGACCTTCAACACCCACGGTAGCTACTACCATTGTTTATATATTGTTGCCATTGCCACTCGCCCTGGTCAAGAAAAACCCCAATGAACTGATGGAAATATGCCATAGAGGCAATAATAAAGTTGTTATTATTATATTTCCTTATAAATGATAAAGGTTTATTATTCATGTCAGAATTGTATTGATCGGAAACTTAAATATATGTGTGAATACATAAACAAATACCGTGTCCCTAGTGAGCCTCTACTAGACTAGCTCGTTGATCAAAGATGGTTAAGGTTTCCTAACCATGGACATGAGTAGTCATTTGATAACGGGATCCTGGAAACCGGAGGAATACCTTGTGTGCTATCAAACGTCACAACGTAACTGGGTGATCATAAAGATGCTCTATAGGTATCTCCGAAGGTGTCTATTGAGTTGGCATGGATCGAGATTGGGATTTGTCACTCCGTGTATCGAAGAGGTATATCTGGGCCTCTCGGTAATACACATCACAAGAAGCTTGCAAGCAAAGTGACTAAAGAGTTAGTTACAAGATGATGTATTACAGAACGAGTAAAGATACTTGCCGGTAACGAGATTGAACTAGGTACGAAGATACCAACGATCGAATCTCAGGCAAGTAACATACCAACAGACAAAGGGAACTACGTACGTAGTCATAAAAGGTTCGACCGATAAAGATCTTCGTAGAATATGTAGGAACCAATATGGGCATCCAAGTCCCACTATTGGTTATTGACCGAAGAAGCCTCAGCCATGTCTACATCATTCTCGAACCTGTAGGGTCTGCACGCTTAACGTTCATTGACGATATAGTATTATATGAGTTATGCATGTTGGTGACCGAATGTTGTTCGGAGTCCCGGATGAGATCAAGGACATGACGAAGAGCTCCGGAATAGTCCGTAGGTAAAGATTGATATATGGGATAATAGTGTTTGTCTTCCGGAATTGTTTCGGAATTCACCGGAAGGGGTTTCGGATGTTTCCTGAAATGTTCGGGGTACAAGAACACTTTATTTAGGCCAAGGGGTAAAGCCCACGGGGCTTTTGATAAGTGCAAAAGGCAGTTTTGCGGAGGCCAGGGGCCAGACGCCAAAACATCGGGAACCCTGGCGTCTGGTCTTGGAGTCCGAGAAGGACTCTTGCCTTTCGAGCAAAACTGACTTTGAGGAGACTTTTACTCCAAGTTTCGACCCCAGGGCTCAACATATAAATAGAGGGGCAGGGCTAGAACACAAGACACATCAAGATTCACCAAGCCGTGTGCTGGCAACCCCGTCCCCTCTACTTTATCCTTCGTCTAGTTTCTGTAGTGCTTGGCGAAGCCCTGAGGAGATTGTTCTTCATCACCAACCGTTACCACATTGCCGTGCTACCAGAACTCATCTACTACTTCGCCCCTCTTGTTAGATCGATAAGGCGAGGACGTCATCGAGCTGAACGTGTGCTGAACGCAGAGGTGTCGTACGTTGGTACTTGATCGGGAGGGATCGTTAAGGTGTACGACTACATCAACCATGTAGATAAACGCTTCTGCTTAGCAATCTTCAAGGGTATGAAGATGCTCTCCCCCTCTCATAGCTATGCATCTCCATGGATAGATCTTGCATGTGCGTAGATTTATTTTTGTTTTCCATGCAACGTTCCCAATAGTGGCATCTGAGCCAGGTCTATGCGTAGATGATATGCACGAGTAGAACACAAAGGAGTTTTGGGCGGTGATAGTCATACTGCTTACCACCAACGTATTATTTTGATTCGACGATATTGTGGGATGAAGCGGCCCGAACCAACCTTACATGTCCACGTACATGAGACCAGTTCCATCGACAGACATGCAACTTGTTTTGCATAAAGGTGGTTGGCGGGTGTCTGTTTCTCCTACTTTAGTTGAATCAAATTTGACTTAGGCCGGTCCTTGAAGAGGGTTAAAACAACAAACTTGATAATCACCATTGTGGTTTTGCGTAGGTAAGAACGGTTCTTGCTAGTTGCCCGTAGCAGCCACGTAAAACTTGCAACAACAGAGTAAAGGATGTCGAACTTGTTTTTGCAGGGCATGTTGTGATGTGATATAGTCAAGACACGATGTGATATACGTTGTTGTATGAGATGATCATGTTTTGTAATATCAACAATCGGCAGGAGCCTTAGGGTTGTCTCTTAACTATTGTATGAAATGCAAGCACCATGTAATTGCTTTACTTTATCGCTATGCGTCAGCAATAGTTGGCGAGACGACCCCAATTCGACGATGGAGATCAAGGTGTCGAGCCGCTGAGGATGGAAATCATGACGATGCTTTGGAGATGAAGATCAAAAGCAGATGACGATGGCCATATCATGTCACATATTTTGATTGCATGTGATGCTTATCCTTTATGCATCTTATTTTACTTAGAATGGCGGTAGCATTATAAGATGATCCCTTCACTAAATTTCAAGATAAAAGTGTTCTCCCCGAGTATGCACCGCTGCCAAAGTTCGTCATTTCGAAGCACCTCGTGATGATCGGGTGTAATAGACTCTACGTTCACATACGACGGGTGTAAGACAATTTTGCACATGCAGAATACTTGGGTTAAACTTCACAAGCCTAGCATGTACAAACATGGGCTCGGAACACTGGAGACCGAAAGGTCAAACGTGAGTCATATAGTAGATATGATCAACATAGAGATGTTCACCATTGATGACTACCCCATCTCACGTGATGATCAGACATGGGTTAGTCGATTTGGATCATGTATCACTTAAATAATAATTTGTGGGATGTTTATTTAAGTGAGAGTTCATTAGTAATTTGATTAATTGAACTTAATTTATCATGAACTTACTCTTAATAGTTTTGCATATCTATGCTGTAGATCAATGGCCCGTGCTACCGTTGTCCTGAATTTTAATGCGTTCCTAGAGAAAGATAAGTTGAAAGATGATGGTAGCAACTTGAGGGTAGGTAACTTGAGGATTATCCTCTTTGCTGCACAGAAGAATTATGTCCTTGATGCATCGCTAGGTGACAGACCTGCTGCAGGAGCTACTGCAGATGTTATGAACATCTGGCAGACTCAATCTGATGACTAATCAATAGTTCAACATATCATGCTTTATGTCTTATAACCGGGACTTCAAAGATGTTTTGAATGCCATGGAGCATATGAGATGTTCCAAGACCTGAAGTTGATATTTCAAGCTAATGCCCGGGTTGAGAGATATGAAGTCTCGAACAAGTTCTATAGCTACAAGATGGAGGAGAATAGCTATGTCAGTGAACACATACTCAAAATGTCTGGGGTATCATAACCACTTGACTCAGCTGGGGATTGATCTTACAATTGAGAGTGTTATTGACAGAGTTGTTTAGTCAC
This sequence comes from Aegilops speltoides, assembly GCA_021437245.1. Taxonomy (NCBI): domain Eukaryota; kingdom Viridiplantae; phylum Streptophyta; class Magnoliopsida; order Poales; family Poaceae; genus Aegilops; species Aegilops speltoides. The sequence goes on from CM038145.1 coordinate 308,165,839, forward strand.
TGCCACCAAGCTACAAAGGCTTTGTGATGAACTATAATATGCAAGGGTTGACGAAAACTATTCCTGAGCTCTTCGCAATGCTTATGGCCACGGAGGTAGAAATCAAGAAGGAGCATCAAGTGTTGATGGTTAACAAGACCACTAGTTTCAAGAAAAAGGGCAAGGGAAAGAAAGGGAACTTCAAAAAGAATGGCAAGCAAGTTGCCACTCCCGTGAAGAAGCCCAAAGCTGGACCCAAGCCTAAAACTGAGTGCTTCTACTGCAAAGTGAATGGTCACTGGAAGTGGAACTGCCCCGAATACTTGGCGGATAAGAGGGATGGCAAAATGAACAAAGGTATATTCGATATACATGTTATTGATGTGTACCTTACTAATGCTCGTAGTAGCGCCTGGGTATTTGATACTGGTTCCGTTGCTCATATTTGTAACTCGAAACAGGAGTTACGGAACAAAGGAAGATTGGCTAAGGATGAGGTGACGATGCGCGTCGGGGACGGTTCCAAGGTCGATGTGATCGCTGTCGGCACCTTACCTCTACATCTTGTGACAGTCTGATTTTTGGCCCTTTCTTTTTCTTTTGTTTCTTCGAGGTTTTTGCCTGAGTTTTCTTTTTCCGTGGCTTTGTGGTCTCGAAACTGAAGAAGATGACCTCTTCTTTGCTTCCAGAGTGGCCTGTCATCACCCAAATCCATCCCTAGACCCTGTCATTTTCATCCTAGCCCAAATCCCAATATTCTTTTTATTGGGAATATTCCTTTTCTATTAAAGGAATAACTCAAATTGCCCTAGATTGTGAAGCAACTTATATTTTCATCACTCCTAAAATTCCCAAATAATTCTCATAAATTGTTGGGTCATATCTTGATCAAATATGGCAAAACTTTTCATTGCCATGTTCAAAAATAATCCTCCAATAATTCATTTCCTATTCTTCCCTAAATGGCATATTGTGAAGCAAGTGCCATTTTTCTTTGCCCAATTGACCTCAAACTCCTTGGACGTCTTTTCATGTCCATATCATTGCCACATGCCAAAATGCAACCTCATTTTCCTAGTAACTATTTAATTATGATTTTCCAAAGTTTTTGTCCAGAAAGAAACTTTGTGAAGGAGGTATAAGCTAGACGTATCCAAATGAGTTGCCATTTTGCATGATCCTTAATATCATCATATCATAGCCCTCCACCAAAGTAGAGCTCGTTTCATTCCTCCATGTGAGCTCATCTTCAATTCTTGGATTCTGCCCAAAATTTCAGTTTGTGAAGCAAGTATATTTTATCTTACTCCATTATGGCTGTAAATTTTTCTAGGCCTTCTATTAGCCATATAACCTATCTCCACCCATTTTGGGCACATTTCATCAAGCCATTATACCTATAGAATTTTTGCAAGTTTCTGGTCAGCAGAGATGTTTGTGAAGCACGTACCATTTTGGCTTGGCCAATTGGTATGAGACTTTTTGAGAATATTCATATGACCAAATGACCTTGCCTTGCCCAATTTGAGACCAAGTTGATACTCCATGTGAGAGCATCATCATGATCTTCATTTCTGGACCAAAAATGCAGTTGTGAAGCAACTATATTCAATCTTGATCAAACTCTCCTCAAACTCTCCAGGACTGTAGTCCTTCCTAGCCTAAACGTCCCAGACATCACATTTGGACCATAGCATATTTCTGTTAATTACCAGTGCACGTTCAAGTTTACTGCAGTAAACTTCAGACGATTACTACCATTTAACCATAGAGCTTTTCACCAAGTTACCACCGCAGTTGAGACCTAGCCAGGAAGGACTAAACCCCAGACATCGTTTGGCATCGATTGTGGCACTGTGTGCGCCAGTGCGCGCGGTGACCGCCTCTCTGGCATGCCATGGCCGCGCCCAGAATGGCTTCTTGCTCGGGCCCTTCCCCCTCTCGTCGTCTTCGCGCTCGTGAGTATGTCCAATAGCTTCACCGTGTCTTCGCCGCCCTCCTGGAGCCATCTCCCCCTCCGTAAGCCCCTCTGTCAGCGCTCGTCGCCGTGCGCCCACGGGAAATCTGTAGCCGACCGGCTCTGTTCGCGCCACGGCCTCTTCCTCCTCTTGTCCCCGAGCTCTGCTCGTCCCTGTGCCCCTCTGTAGCTCGTCCGCACCTCCCTCGTCGCCTTCTCGGGCCACCCCATGCTCGCTGAGCCTCGCCAGAGCGTCGGCCGGATGTGCACGACAGCACCCAAGCCCGTGCCCCTCACCCCGGCTATATATAGCCCTCCCCGAGCCGTTCAACCTTACCACCAGCTTCACCTCTCTCCTAGCAACCTCCCCAGCCTCTCGTTTGAGCTCGAGCTGCTCCCCTGCTCTTCCATCGCCGCCTCGGCCGCTACCTCGGGTTCCTCCGATTCCGGCGACCCTGGCCATCTCCCTCCGCCCACCACCTCTAGCCATCTCCTACACCATGAGTACGCCGCCCCAGCACCTCTTCCCCTCCTCTGGTGGCCTCCTGCCGTGGGTTCGCCGGCGCCCGAAGCTCTCCTCTGCCGTGTCCCCTGACCCGCCCCTCTCGGTGATCCTCGGCGCCTTCCACGACCAGGAACGGGTGCGTCTCATTCTCCTAAGATCGCCCGTGGGTCACACGGCCCGAGTGGTGGTGGGAGTCAGCCAGGCTCGTCGCCGGAGCGCTCGGCCCTGCCTCTGCCTCAGTTTGCCGTCGGGAGAAGGAGAGAGGAAGAAGAGAAGGGAGGAGAGAGAGAAGTGGATAAGGTGGGACCCACCTGTCAGCCACACAAGGACCGGCCCCGCCACTACTACGCTGTATAAGTGGAAGCGTAGTTCCTGGAATACGCTTTTAGTTTTTCTGTTTTGGCCTAGTATGTAAAAATTTCTATTACAGATAGGTCCCTGGCATAAAAACTATCACAACGTTTTGCTCATAACACCAAATGAGGTGATTCCAAAGCCTACTTCTTCGTTTCGTCGAGCCTGTTCTGTTGGTCCCACTTTCACCATGTGTTAATATTCTGGAAATGACCTTTTTCCCTTGCATGTAAACAGCCCCTCCGAGAGAGAACTATTTCCGGCAAATCTTTCCGCGACTTCACCGCACTTCTCCCTGGTGCCTTCTTCATCCCCAGGCAAGCCACAATACCCACTTGCATGATAGTCATGTAGTAGCCATGGTTTTCAACTTGAATCTTTATTAAATGTTTGCTTGTTGAAAAGATGGTTATCGTTGTTCCGGTGATGCTTAAAGTTGCATGTTCACTTTTGTGCTATGTGGTCTTGTACTCTGTTATCATGTTCTACCTACTAGTATTTCCTTTCATATGTTTACGCATGCTAGTAGTACATGTTGATGTTAGTGATGGCCTTCGGTGCATGACTGTCGTCTGTCCTGAGTGCCGTTGTTATGCATGTTCCATTGCATTCAGTTGGTTAAATGCTTGCATGGTAGCATTGTTGATACGTTCTTGCATGATATTTATTGTTGATGCTAGCATGATAGGTTTCTAAAGTAGTGTTGTACTTGTGATATTCATGCACGTCATTATGCCATGCTTAGTTGGATATGATTCATTATTGATATGGTTGATAGTTATGTTGTACCCTCATGCTGATGTTGATATCATGCTCGTGCATTGTAATTGCATCAAGTTATTTTATCATGGCTCAGCATATTTGCATTCAAGTTTAACCAGATTAAATTGAACTTTAACAACTGTTGGCTGAGTCATGGTGCCATCATATCGAGCTGACCAGTGCAACCAGGCTTACCTTTATGGGAAGGTCCTAACTGGGTCTATTGATGTGCCTCTCGTCGGTGCCTCCAACGAGGGAAGTTTATGGGCGCGCGCTACCCTGATCAGGTAGGTGGACATAAGCCTTGTGTGCCTGTTGTTGTTGTTATGTGCACATGTCCCCGTTTGGGACCGTTTATTGTTTTGGCCACGACGGTGGTCGTTGGTGTCTTTGGTAGACACGGGGCCACCCAGGACTAGCCTCATGGAGAGTGAGTCGGAGTGGCCGGGAGAGTGTCATGGAAGTAGGACGGTTTTGTCGGAACGCTGTTGGTCCACCCGAATGGAAGCAAGAGGCCATGGGTTCCGTGGAGTGGGTACAGTGTGCTAACCTCTGCAGAGTGTGTGTGTTAAATCTATCGATAGCTGTGCCCGCGGATAAGGGCCCAGTTCGTTGCCGGTCACACTATGGGTCAACAGTAATAATGATAATAATGTGCTTAATAACAACCCCGGTTCGATGATGAGATAAGTTGGTTATGTGATCCGTGAATGATCACCGTTTGGTTACGAGGTAACCCGTTGAACCAAGAGTGGTTCCGTTCGTGATCCGTGAGTGATCACCATGGTATCGAGGATACCGAGTTGTTGGATATACGTGATGTTGTGCGAGAATCATGGGTAAAGATCAAGCTCCTTGTGGTCATTTAATGATTACTGCGGTATTGTTTATACCAAGCTTGATTTGATCCTGAGATGATCGTGTGATGTCCGAGGTTGGTAAGTGATGCATGTGATGGTTATGAGGTAAACCGAGCAGAATAAGTGGTGCAGGTAGTGTCATCATGTTGCATGCTAGTATTGTCAGATTCATATGTTCATGCCATGCTCATATTGTTCTAGCTGTACCAGGTTCATGTTGTTCATGCCATGTTGTTATGATGATATCATGTTAATCCATGCTTAACCTGTAATTGTCGTGCAGTTGTTTGTCTTGAATGCTCCTGGATTATTGTGAGCTTGCAAGTACATTCAATGTACTGACCTGGCGTGTCATGCCAGTTTGCAGGTCATGCCGGATTTGAATGCTTGTTTGTCGTGGATTCTTCGTTTGCAAGCTAGGATAAGCGTTCCAGCCAGAGTCCCTGCGGAGTGGAGTTCACCCCCGTCGTTGTTGTTCCACTGCTAGAGTTATTCCGCTGCTTCGAGTTGTATGTTGCTTGCATAAGCAACAGTGGCAGGCGTAGTGTCGCCGTGCCGATGTAACCCTTGTACCCAAATAGATTATAATAAAGAGCTGGTTTGTTCTATGCTGAGTAGTGCTGTATTCCAGAAGACTTCATCTCGATCTCTGGACTAGAATACGGGGCGTTCCGGTTTTCTCCGAGCCGGGGTGCCACACATCTACCTCCGGGATTAGTTTTAGACCTTAATAATTGTTATTTGGTGCCAGCGTTGAGCATGAACATTATATCTAGATCTTATTTATTGCGATATGGTTATTCATTTAAATCAGAGAATAATAGTTGTTCTATTTATATGAGTAATATCTTTTATGGTCACTGATACGTCCATTTTGCATCATGCTTTTATATCAATATTTATTGCATTATGGGCTGTTATTACACATTATATATCAATACTTATGGCTATTCTCTCTTATTTTACAAGGTTTACCATGAAGAGGGGGATGCCGGCAGCTGGAATTCTGGCTGGAAAAGGAGCAAACATTGGAAACCAATTCTGCACTTCTCCAAAAATCCTGAAACTCCACGGAACTTATTTTTGGAATTAATAAGAATTATTGAGCGAAGAAACTACCGGAGGGGGCCCACACCCAGGCCAGGAGGGTGGGGGCGCGCCCACCCCTACTAGGCGCGCCCCCTGTCTCCTGGGCCCATGGTGGCCCTCCCGTGCCCATCTTCTGCTATATGAAGGCTTTTACCCTGAAAAAATTAGAGGCAAGCTTACGGGATGAAACTCTGCCGCCACGAGGCGGAACCTAAGCGAAACCAATCTAGAGCTCCGGCAGAGCTGTTCTGCCGGGGAAACTTCCCTCCGGGAGGGGGAAATCATCATCATCGTCATCACCAACGATCCTCTCATTGGGAGGGGGTCAATCTCCATCAACATCTTCACCAACACCATCTCCTCTCAAAACCCTAGTTCATATCTTGTATCCAATCTTGTATCAAAACCACAAATTGGTTGCTAGTAGTGTTGATTACTCCTTGTAGTTGATGCTAATTGGTTTACTTGGTGGAAGATCATATGTTCAGATCCTTAATTCATATTATTACTCCTCTAATTATGAACATGAATATGCTTTGTGAGTAGTTACATTTGTTCCTGAGGACATGGGTGAAGTCTTGCTATTAGTAGTCATGGGAATTTGGTATTGGTTCAATATTTTGATGAGATGTATGTTGTCTTTCCTCTAGTGGTGTTATGTGAACGTCGACTACATGACACTTCACCATTATTTGGGCCTAGAGGAAGGCATTCGGAAGTAATAATTAGATGATGGGTTGCTAGAGTGACAGAAGCTTAAACCCTAGTTTATGCGTTGCTTCATAAGGGGCTGATTTGGATCCATATGTTTAATGCTGTGGTTTGGTTTACCTTAATACTTCTTTTGTAGTTGCGGATGCTTGCAATAGGGGTTAATCATAAGTGGGATGCTTGTCCAAGTAAGGGCAGTACCCAAGCACCGGTCCACCCACATATCAAATTATCAAAGTACCGAATGCGAATCATATGAGCGTGACGAAAACTAGCTTGACGATAATTCCCATTGTCCTAGGGAGCTCTTTTCTCAGTATAAGAAATTGCCCAAGCTTGTCCTTAGCTACAAAAAGTATTGGGCCACCTTGCTGCACTTTATTTACTTTCATTGCTTGTTACTCGTTACAATTTATCTTATCACAAAACTATCTGTTACCTACAATTTCAGTGCTTATAGAAAGGACTATGATAGATCCCCTATACTTGTGGGTCATCAAGACTCTTTTCTGGCGCCGTTGTCGGGGAGTGTAGCGCTTTTGGTGAGTGGAACTTGGTAAGGAAACATTTGTATAGTGTGCTAAAATTTTCTGTCACTTGTTACTATGGAAACTAATCCTTTGAGGGGCTTGTTCGGGGTATCTTCACCCAGACCAGAAGAGCAAAGAGTTACTACTCAACCTACTGAACCTACTGAAAATATTTACTTTGAGATTCCTTCGGGTATGATAGAGCTAATCCCTTTGCAGGAGATGGAACATTGCATCCCGATTTACACCTTATCTTTGTGGATGAAGTTTGTGGATTATTTAAGCTTGCAGGTATTCCCGATGATGTTGTCAAAAGGAAGGTCTTTCCTTTATCTTTGAAGGGAGATGCATTGACATGGTATAGGCTATGTGATGATACAGGATCTTGGAATTATAAACGGTTGAAGTTGGAATTTCACCAGAAGTTCTATCCTATGCATCTTATTCATCGTGATCGTAATTACATATATAATTTCTGGCCTCACGAAGGAGAAAGCATTGCTCAAGCTTGGGGGAGGCTTAAGTCAATGTTATATTCATGCCCCAATCATGAGCTCTCCAGAGAAATGATTATTCAAAAAATTTATGCTCGGCTTTCTCTCAATGATCGCAACATGCTCGATACTTCTGTCTTTGGTTCTTATATCTTTGAAGACTATTGAATTCAAATGGGACTTATTGGAAAGAATTAAATGCAACTCTGAAGATTGGGGTTCCGACGATGGTAAGGAGTCAGGTATGACACCTACGTTTGATTGTGTTAAATCTTTTATGGATACTGATGCTTTTCGTGGATTTAGCGCTAAATATGGACTTGACTCTGAGATAGTAGCTTCTTTCTGTGAAACTTTCGCTACTCACGTTGATCTCCCTAAGGAGAAGTGGTTTAAATATAATCCTCCCATTGAAGTAAAAGCAGTTGCACCTATTACAGTTGAAGAAAAAACTGTCACTTATAGTGATCCTATCGTTCCTACTGAAGGAAATATGCCCTAGAGGCAATAATAAAGTTATTATTTATTTCCTTATATCATGATAAATGTTTATTATTCATGCTAGAATTGTATTAACCGGAAACATAATACATGTGTGAATATATAGACAAACAGAGTGTCACTAGTATGACTCTACTTGACTAGCTTGTTAATCAAAGATGGTTATGTTTCCTAACCATGAACAAGGAGTTGTTATTTGATTAACAAGATCACATCATTAGTTGAATGATCTGATTGACATGACCCATTTCGTTAGCTTAGCACTCGATCGTTTAGTATGTTGCTATTGCTTTCTCCATGACTTATACATGTTCCTATGACTATGAGATTATGCAACTCCCGTTTACCGGAGGAACACTTTGTGTGCTACCAAACGTCTAACGTGAATCGGGTGATTATAAAGGTGCTCTACTGTGTGTCTCGAAGGTACTTGTTGAGTTGGCGTATTTCAAGATTAGGATTTGTCACTCCGAATGTCGGAGAGGTATCTCTAGGCCCTCTCGGTAATACACATCACTTAAGCCTTGCAAGCATTTCAACTAATGAGTTAGTTGTGAGATGATTTATTACGGAACGAGTAAAGAGACTTGTCGGTAACGAGATTGAACTAGGTATTGGATACTGACAATCGAATCTCGAGCAAGTAACATACCGATGACAAAGGGAACAACGTATGTTGTTATGCGGTCTGACCGATAAAGATCTTCGTAGAATATGTAGGAACCAATATGGGCATCCAGGTCCCGCTATTGGTTATTGACTGGAGACGTGTCTCGATCATGTCTACATTGTTCTCGAACCGTAGGGTCCGCACGCTTAATGTTTCGATAACGGTTATATTATGAGTTTATGTATTTTGATGTACCGAAGGTTGTTCGGAGTCCCGGATATGATCACGGACATGACGAGGAGTCTCGAAATGGTCGAGACATAAAGATTGATATATTGGACGGATATATTTGGACACCGGAAAGGTTCCGGAGAAGTTTGGAGCTCCGGGAGGTTACCGGAACCCCCCGGGAGGTATATGGGCCTTATTGGGCCCATGTATGAAGGAAATATGCCCTAGAGGCAATAATAAAGTTATTATTTATTTCCTTATTTCATGATAAATGTTTATCATTCATGCTAGAATTGTATTAACCGGAAACATGATACATGTGTGAATGCATAGACAAACAACATGTCACTAGTATGCCTCTACTAGACTAGCTTGTTAATCAAAGATGGTTATGTTTCCTAACCATGAACAAGGAGTTGTTATTTGATTAATGAGGTCACATCATTAGCGAATGATCTGATTGACATGACCCATTCCCTTAGCTTAGCACACGATCGTTTAGTATGTTGCTACTGCTTTTATCCATGACTTATACATGTTCCTGTAACTATGAGATTATGCAACTCCCGTTTACCGGAGGAACACTTTGGGTGCTACCAAACGTCACAACGAATCGGGTGATTATAAAGGAGTACTACAGGTGTCTCCAAAGGCAGATGTTGGGTTGGCGTATTTGAGATTAGGTTTTGTCACTCGATTGTCTGAGAGGTATCTCTGGCCCTCTCGGTAATGCACATCACTTAAGCCTTGCAAGCACTACAACTAATGAGTTAGTTGTGAGATGATGTATTACGAGCGAGTAAAGAGACTTGCGGTAACGAGATTGAACTAGGTATTGGATACCGACGATCGAATCTCGGGCAAGTAACATACCGATGACAAAGGAACAACGTATGTTGTTATGCGGTCTGACCGACAAAGATCTTCGTAGAATATGTAGGAACCAATATGGGCATCCAGGTCCCGCTGTTGGTTATTGACCGTGAATAGTTCTAGGTCATGTCTACATTGTTCTCGAACCGTAGGGTCCGCACGCTTAAGGTTTCGATGGCGGTTATTATGAGTTTATGTATTTTGATGTACCAAGAAGTTGAGTCCCGGATGAGATCACGGACATGACGAGGAGTCTCGGAATGGTCGAGACATAAAGATTGATATATTGGAAGCCTATGTTTGGAGTTGAATGGTTCGGACGAAAACGGAATTCTGGGAAAACCGGAGGTTACGGAACCCCGGGAGGTAAATGGGCCTCGGTGGGCCTTGAGGGAGAAGAGGAGGGCCGGCCAGGAGGTGGCGCGCCTCTCCCCCAGTCCGAATAGGACAAGGAGGCGGCGCCCCTTTCCTCTTCCCCCCCCAAACCTAGTCCAACTAGGAAAGGGGGAGTCCTACTCCCGGTAGGAGTAGGACTCCTCCCGGCGCGCCTCCTCTAGGGCCGGCCGGCCTCCCCCCTCCCTCCTTTATATACGGGGGCAGGGGGGCACCTTGAGACACAAGTTTGATCGAGAGATCGTTCCTTAGCCGTGTGCGGTGCCCCCCTCCACCATATTCCACCTCGGTTATACCGTCGCGAAGCTTAGGCGAAGCCCTGCGCCGGTGAAACATCAAGATCGTCACCACGCCGTCATCTTGACGGAACTCTCCCTCGACACTCGGCTGGATCGAGTACGAGGGCGTCATCGAGCTGTACGTGTGTCAAGAACTCGGGGCGCCGAGTAACGGCGCCGGATCGGTCGGATCGCGAGGAGAACGTACGACTACTTCCTCTACGTTGTGATCGCTTCCGCTTCGGGTCTACGAGGGTACGTAGACAACACTCTCCCCTCTCGTTGCTATACATCACCATGATCTTGCGTGTGCGTAGGAAAATTTTTGAAATTACTACGTTCCCCAACAGTGGCATCCGAGCCTAGGTTTTTCTATGGTTTGATGTTTTGCACGAGTAGAACACAAGTGAGTTGTGGGCGATACAAGTCATACTACCTACCAGCATGTCATACTTTGGTTCAGCGGTATTGTGAGATGAAGCGGCCCGGACCGACATTACGCGTACGCTTACGCGAGACTGGTTTCACCGCCACGAGCACTCGTTGCTTAAAGGTGACCGGTGGGTGCTGTCTCTCTCACTTTAGTTGAACTGAGTGTGGCTACGCCGGTCCTTGAGAAGGTTAAAACGGAGTCTATTTGACGAAGTATCGTTGTGGTTTTGATGCGTGGGTGAGACTGGTTCTTGCTTAAGCCCGTAGCAGCCACGTAAAATTTGCAACAACAAAGTAGAGGACGTCTAACTTGTTTTTGCAGGGCATGTTGTGATGTGATATGGTCAAGACGTGATGCTATATTTTATTGTATGAGATGATCATGTTTTGTAACCGAAGTTATCGGCAACTGGCAGGAGCCATATGGTTGTCGCTTTATTGTATGCAATGCAATCGCCTGTAATGCTTTACTTTATCACTAAGCGGTAGCGATAGTCGTAGTAGCATAAGTTTGGCGAGGCGACAACGATGCTGCGATGGAGATCAAGGTGTCGCGCCGGTGGCGATGGTGATCATGGTGGTGCTGCAAGATGGAGATCGTGAAGCACAAGATGATGATGACCATATCATATCACTTATATTGATTTGCATGTGATGTTTATCCTTTATGCATCTTATCTTGCTTTGATTGACGGTAGCATTATAAGATGATCTCTCACTAAATTATCAAGAAGTGTTCTCCCGGTATGCACCGTTGCCAAAGTTCGTCGTGCCCGCACACCACGTGATGATCGGGTGTGATAAGCTCTCGTCCATCTACAACGGGTGCAAGCCAGTTTTGCACACGCAGAATACTCGGGTTATACTTGACGAGCCTAGCATATGCAGATATGGCCTTGGAACACGGAGACCGAAAGGTCGGCGTGAATCATATAGTAGATATGATCAACATAAGATGTTCACCATTGAAAACTACTCCATATCACGTGATGATCGGTTATGGTTTAGTTGATTTGGATCACGTGATCACTTAGATGACTAGAGGATGTCTTTCTAAGTGGGAGTTCTTTAGTAATATGATTAATTGAACTTAAATTTATCATGAACTTAGTACCGATAGTATCTTGCTTGTTTATGTTTGATTGTAGATAGATGGCTCGTCTTTGTTGTTCCGTTGAATTTTAATGCGTTCCTTGAGAAAGCAAAGTTGAAAGATGATGGTAGCAATTACACGGATGGGTCCGTAACGAGGATCATCCTCATTGCTGCACGTAAGAGCTACGTCCCGATGCACCGCTAGGTGACGAACTCTTCTTTGGAGCAACGCCGGATGTTATGAGCGTCTGGCGAGCAAAGCGATGACTACTCTATAGTTCGATGTGCCATGCTTTACGGCTTAGAACCGGGACTTCAACGACGTTTTGAGCGTCATGGAGCATATGAGATGTTCCAGAGTTGAAGTTAATATTCCAACAGAATGCCCGGATTGAGAGATATGAAGTCTCCAATAAGTTCTATAGCTGCAAGATGGAGGAGAACAGTTACATTAGTGAGCATATACTCGTAATGTCCGGGTACTACAATCACTTGACACAATTGGGAGTTAATCTTCCGGATGATTGTGTCATTGATGTAATTCTCAATCACGCCACCAAGCTACAAAGGCTTCGTGATGAACTATAATATGCAAGGGTTAGTAAAGACTATGCTCGAGCTCTTCGCAATGCTAAAGGCTGGAGGTAGAAATCAAGAAGGAGCATCAAGTGTTGATGGTCAATAAGACCACTAGTTTCAAGAAGAAAGGCAAAGGGAAGAAGAAGGGAATCTCAAGAAGAACAAGAAGCAAGTTGCTGCTCAGAGAAGAAACCCAAGTCTGGCCCTAAACCTGAAATCCGAGTGCTTCTACTTGCAAGCGGATCGTCATTTGAAGCGGAACTGCCCCAAGTATTTGGCGGATAAGAAGGATGGCAAGGTGAACAAAGGTATATGTGATATACATGTTATTGATGTGTACCTTACTAGAGCTCGTAGTAGCACTGGGTATTTGATATCTGGTTACATTGCTAATATTTGCAACTCAAACAGGACTACTGATTGCTTAACTCGGCAAAGGGCGAGGTGACAATGCGCGTGGGAAATGGTTCCAAAGTCGATGTGATCGCGGTCGGCACGCTACCTCTACATCTACCTTCGGGATTAGTTTTAGACCTAAATAATTGTTATTTGGTGCTGCGTTGAGCATGAACATTATATCTGGATCTTGTTTGATGCGAGACGGTTATTCATTTAAATCGAGAATAATGGTTGTTCTATTTATATGAGTAATATCTTTTATGGTCATGCACCCTTGAAGAATGGTCTATTCCTTATGAATCTCGATAGTAGTGATACACATATTCATAATGTTGAAACCAAAAGATGCAGAGTTGATAATGAAAGTGCAACTTATTTGTGGCACTTGCCGTTTAGGTCATATCGGTGTAAAGCGCATGAAGAAACTCCATCTTGATGGACTTTTGGAGTCACTTGATTATGAATCACTTGGCACTTATGAACCGTGCCTCATGGGCAAGATGACTAGAACACCGTTCTCCGGTACTATGGAGAGAGCAACAGATTTGTTGGAAATCATACATACGAGATGTATGTGGTCCGATGAATGTTGAGGCTCGTGGCGGATATTGTTATTTTCTCACCTTCACAGATGACTTAAGCGGATATGGGTATATCTACTTAATGAAACATAAGTCTGAAACGTTTGAAAAGTTCAAAGAATTTCAGAGTGAAGTTGAAAATCATCGTAACAAGAAAATTAAGTTTCTACGATCCGATCGTGGAGGTGAATATTTGAGTTCTGAGTTTGGTCTACATTTGAAACAATGCGGAATAGTTTCGCAACTCACGCCACCCGAACACCACAACGTAATGGTGTGTCGAACGTCAGAATCGTACTTTACTAGATATGGTGCGATCTATGATGTCTCTTACTGATTTACCGCTATCGTTTTGGGGTTATGCTCTAGAGACGGCCGCATTCACACTGAATAGAACACCGTCAAAATCCGTTGAGACGACACCTTATGAACTGTGGTTTGGCAAGAAACCAAAGTTGTCGTTTCTTAAAGTTTGGGGATGCGATGCTTATGTGAAAAAGCTTCAACCTGATAAGCTCGAACCCAAATCAGAGAAATGTGTCTTCATAGGATACCCAAAGGAGACAGTTGGGTACACCTTCTATCACAGATCCGAAGGCAAGACATTCGTTGCTAAGAATGGATCCTTTCTAGAGAAGGAGTTTCTCTCGAAAGAAGTGAGTGGGAGGAAAGTGGAACTTGATGAGGTAATAGTACCTTCTCCTTACTTGAAAGTAGTTCGTCGCAGAAACCAGTTTACGAGACACCTACACCAAGTAGTGAGGAAGTTGATGATGTTGATCATGAAACTTCGATCAAGTTACTTCGCAGAACCTCGTAGATCAACCAGAGTAAGATCCGCACCAGAGTGGTACGGTAATCCTGTTCGGAAGTCATGCTACTAGATCATGATGAACCTACGAACTATGAAGAAGCGATGGTGAGCCCAGATTCATAAAATGGCTTGAGGCCATGAAATCGAGATGGGATCCATGTATGAAAACAAAGTGTGGACTTTGGTTGACTTGCCCGAGGGTAGGCAAGCAATAGAAAACAAGTGGATCTTCAAGAAGAAGACCGACGCCGACGGTAATGTTATCGTTTATAAAGCTCGACTTGTGCAAAAGGTTTTCGACAAGTTCAAGGGATTGACTACGATGAGACCTTCTCACCCGTAGCGATGCTTAAGTCCGTCCGAATCATGTTAGCAATTGCCGCATTTTATGATTATGAAATTTGGCAAATGGATGTAAAGACTGCATTCTGAATGGATTTACGGAAGAAGAGTTGTATATGATGCAACGAAGGTTTTATCGATCCAAAGGAGCTAACAAAGTGTGCAAGCTCCAGCGATCCATATATGGACTGGTGCAAGCATCTCGGAGTTGGAATAAGCGCTTTGATAGTGTGATCAAAGCATTTGGGTTTATCTGAGACTTTTGGAGAAGCTCAGATTTACAAGAAAGTGAGTGGGAGCTCAGAGCATTTCTCGATATTATATGTGGATGACATATTGCTGATCGGAAATGATATAGAATTCTGGATAGCATAAAGGGATACTTGAATAAGAGTTTTTCAATGAAAGACCTCGGTGAAGCTGCTTACATATTGGGCATTAAGATCTATAGAGATAGATCAAGACGCTTAATTGGACTTTCACAAAGTACATACCTTGACAAAGTTTTGAAGAAGTTCAAAATGGATCAAGCAAAGAAAGGGTTCTTGCACGTGTTGCAAGGTGTGAAGTTGAGTCGACTCAATGCCCGACCACCGCAGAAGATAGAGAGAAATGAAAGATGTTCCTATGCTTCAGCCATAGGCTCTATCATGTATGCAATGCTGTGTACCGACTGATGTGTGCCTTGCTATAAGCCTAGCAGGAGGTACCAAAGTAATCCAGAGTGGATCATCGACAGCGGTCAAGAACATCTGAAATACGAAAAGGACTAAGGATATGTTTCTCGATATGGAGGTGACAAAGAGCTCATCGTGAACGGTTACGTTGATGCAAGCTTTGACACGATCCGGACGATTCTAAATCGCAGACCGGATACGTATTTACACTAAACGGAGGAGCTGTCGGTTGGTGCGAGTTCTAAACAAAGCGTCGTGGCGGGATCTACATGTGAAGCGGAATACATAGCAGCTTCGAAGCAGCTAATGAAGGAGTCGGATGAAGGAGTTCATATCCGATCTAGGTGTCATACCTAGTGCATCCGGTCCAATGAAAATCTTCGTGACAATCTTGGAGCTATTGCCTTAGCGAAGGAATCCAGATTTCACAAGAGGACCAAGCACATCAAGAGACGCTTCAATTCCATCCGGGACTTAGTCCAGACGGGAGACATAGAGATTTGCAAGATACATACGGATCTGAATGTTGCGCACCCATTGACTAAGCCTCTTCCACGAGCAAAACATGATCAGCACCAAGACTCCATGGGTGTTAGAATCATTACTATGTAATCTAGATTATTGACTCTAGTGCAAGTGGGAGATGAAGGAAATATGCCCTAGAGGCAATAATAAAGTTATTATTTATTTCCTTATTTCATGATAAATGTTTATCATTCATGCTAGAATTGTATTAACCGGAAACATGATACATGTGTGAATGCATAGACAAACAACATGTCACTAGTATGCCTCTACTAGACTAGCTTGTTAATCAAAGATGGTTATGTTTCCTAACCATGAACAAGGAGTTGTTATTTGATTAATGAGGTCACATCATTAGCGAATGATCTGATTGACATGACCCATTCCCTTAGCTTAGCACACGATCGTTTAGTATGTTGCTACTGCTTTTATCCATGACTTATACATGTTCCTGTAACTATGAGATTATGCAACTCCCGTTTACCGGAGGAACACTTTGGGTGCTACCAAACGTCACAACGTAATCGGGTGATTATAAAGGAGTACTACAGTGTCTCCAAAGGCGATGTTGGGTTGGCGTATTTGAGATTAGGTTTTGTCACTCGATTGTCGGAGAGGTATCTCTGGCCCTCTCGGTAATGCACATCACTTAAGCCTTGCAAGCACTACAACTAATGAGTTAGTTGTGAGATGATGTATTACGAGCGAGTAAAGAGACTTGCCGTAACGAGATTGAACTAGGTATTGGATACCGACGATCGAATCTCGGGCAAGTAACATACCGATGACAAAGGGAACAACGTATGTTGTTATGCGGTCTCGACCGACAAAGATCTTCGTAGAATATGTAGGAACCAATATGGGCATCCAGGTCCCGCTGTTGGTTATTGACCGTGAATAGTTCTAGGTCATGTCTACATTGTTCTCGAACCGTAGGGTCCGCACGCTTAAGGTTTCGATGATGCTTATTATGAGTTTATGTATTTTGATGTACCGAAGAAGTTCGAGTCCCGGATGAGATCACGGACATGACGAGGAGTCTCGGAATGGTCGAGACATAAAGATTGATATATTGGAAGCCTATGTTTGGAGTTCGAATGGTTCCGACGAAAACGAAATTTACTGGGAAACCGGAGGTTACTGGAACCCCGGAGGTAAATGGGCCTCGGTGGGCCTTGAGGGAGAAGAGGAGGGCCGGCCAGGAGGTGGCACGCGCTCTCCCCCAGTCCGAATAGGACAAGGAGGGGGCGGCCCCTCTCCTCTTCCCCTCCCCCAAACCTAGTCCAACTAGGAAGGGGGAGTCCTACTCCGGTAGGAGTAGGACTCCTCCCGCCGCCTCCTCTAGGGCCGCCCGGCCTCCCCTCCCTCCTTTATATCACGGGGCAGGGGGCACCTTGAGACACAAGTTTGATCGAGATCGTTCCTTAGCCGTGTCGGTGCCCCCTCCACCATATTCCACCTCGGTTATACTGTCATGAAGCTTAGGCGAAGCCTGCGCCGTGAAACATCAAGATCGTCTGCCACGCCGTCATCTTGACGGAACTCTCCTCGACACTCGGCTGGATCGAGTACGAGGGACGTCATCGAGCTGTCGTGTGTCAAGAACTCGGGCGCCGGAGTAACGGCGCCGGATCGGTCGGATCGCGAGGAGAACGTCGACTACTTCCTCTACGTTGTGATCGCTTCGCTTGGTCTACAAGGGTATGTAGACAACACTCTCCCCTCTCGTTGCTATACATCACCATGATCTTGCGTGTGCGTAGGAAATTTTTTGAAATTACTACGTTCCCCAACAATGTAGGAGGAAGGGAGAAGGAACAAGGGAGGGGCGCGCGCCCCCCAATCCCAAACCGAATTGGGGAGGGGGGCCGGCCCCCCCTTTCCTTTCTCCTTCCCCCTCTTCCTAATACTACTACTAGTACTACTTCCTAATACTAGTACTCTTTCCTTCCCCCTCCAAATAAGATAAGGAAAAGGGAGGGAAACCTACTTGGAGTAGGTTTCCCCCTCCTCTATGGTGCGCCCCCCTTGGGCCGGCCTCCTCCTCCCTCCCTCCTTTATATACGGGGGTAGGGGGGCACCCTAGAACACACAAGTTGATCATTGATCGTTCCTCAGCCGTGTGCGGTGCCCCCCTCCACGATATTACACCTCGATCATATTGTAGCGGTGCTTAGGCGAAGCCCTGCGACAGGAGAACATCAAGATCGTCCCACGCCGTCGTCTTGTCGACAGAACTCCCCTCGGGCCTCTACTAGATTGGAGATCGAGGGTGCGTCATCGAGCTGTCTGCGTGTCAAGAACTCGGAGGTGCGAGAGTAACGGTGCTTGGATCGGTTGGACCGGAGGACGTCGACTACTTCCTCTACGTTGCGTTAACGCTTCCGCTTCGGTCTACGAGGGTACGTAGACAACACTCTCCCCTCTCGTTGCTATGCATCACCATGATCATGCGTGTGCGTAGGAAATTTTTTGAAATTACTACGTTCCCCAACACCTACTGCTTATGTTGAGAAACCTCCTTTTCCTAGGATAAAGGATCATGCTAAAACTTCGACTATTGTTCGTAAGAGTAATACTAGGACTTATACAACCTCCTGAGCAAATTAAAGTTGAACCTAGTATTGCTATGGTTAAAGATATCTTGGATGATGATTTAGATGGGCATGTTATTTATTTCTGTGGTGAGACTGCTAATATTGTTAGACTAGATGCTAAGATACGTAGACCTGTTGTAGGCATGCCTGTTATTTCTGTTAAGATAGGAGATCATTGTTATCATAGATTATGTGATATGGGTGCTAGTGCTAGTGCAATACCGTGTGACTTATATAAAGAAATTATGCATGATATTGCACCCGCTGAAATAGAAGATATTGATGTTACTATTAAGCTTGCTAACGGGATACCATTAAACTAGTTGGAATTGTTAGAGATGTTGAAGTCTTGTGTGGGAAGGTTAAATACCCTGCTGATTTTCTTGTTCTTGGTTCCCCACAAGATGAATTTTGTCCCATTTTTTTGGTAGCCCTTCTTGAATACAGTTAATGCTAAGATTGATTGTGAAAAGGATACTGTTACAATTGGATTAAAGGGTATGTCTCATGAGTTTAATTTTGCTAAGTTTCATAGAAAACCTCGTGATAGAGAATCACCTAGTAAGGATGAGATTATTGGTCTTGCTTATATTGTCGTTCCTCCTACTGATCTGTTAGAACAATATTTGCTAGACCATGAAAATGATATGTTTATGAAGGAAAGAAGGGAAATAGATGAAGTGTTCCTTCAATAGGAACCTATGCTAAAACACAACCTACACGTTGAAAATCTAGGGGATCCCCCTCCACCCAAGGGTGATCCCGTGTTTGAACTCAAACCATTACTTGATAATCTTAAGTATGCTTATCTTGGTGAAAAGAAAATATATCCTATTATTATTAGTGCTAACCTTTCAGAGCAAGGAGAAGAAAGATTATTGAAAACTCTGAAGAAGAACCATGGTGCTATTGGATATACTCTGGATGATCTCAAGGGCATTAGTCCCATGTTATGCCAACACAAAATTAATTTGGAGGACGATGCTAAACCAGTTAGAGATCCTCAACAACGATTGAATCCTAAGATGAAAGAAGTGGTAAGAAAGGAGATACTAAAGCTCCTTGAGGCAGGTATAATTTATCCCGTTGCTAATAGTGATTGGGTAAGCCCTGTCCATTGTGTTCCTAAAAAGGGAGGTATTACTGTCGTTCCTAATGATAAAGATGAATTGATCCCGCAAAGAATTATTACAGGTTATAGGATGGTAATTGATTTCCATAAATTAAATAAAGCTACTAAGAAAGACCATTACCCTTTACCTTTTATCGATCAAATGCTAGAAAGACTATCCAAACACACACACATTTCTGCTTTCTAGATGGTTATTCCGGTTTCTCTCATATACATGTGTCAGCGAAGGATCAATCAAGAACTACTTTTACTTGCCCTTTCGGTACTTTTGCTTATAGACGTATGCCTTTTGGTTTATGTAATGCACCTGCTACCTTTCAAAGATGCATGATGGCTATATTATCTGACTTTTGTGAAAAGATTTGTGAGGTATTCATGGATGATTTCTCCGTTTATGGATCCTCTTTTGATGATTGCTTGAGCAACCTTGATCGAGTTTTGCAGAGATGCGAAGACACTAGTCTCGTCTTGAATTGGGAAAAGTGACACTTTATGGTTAATGAAGGCATTGTCTTGGGGCATAAGATTTTCGAGAGAGGTATTGAAGTTGATAAAGCTAAAGTTGATGCTATTGAAAAGATGCCATGTCCCAAGGACATAAAAGGTATAAGAAGTTTCCTTGGTCATGCCAGTTTTTATAGGAGGTTCATTAAGGACTTTTCTAAAATCTCTAGGGCTCTGACTAATTTATTGCAAAAAGATATTCCTTTTGTCTTTGATGATGATTGTGTAGAAACATTTGAAATACTTAAGAAAGCTCTGATCACTGCACCTATTGTTCAGCCACCTGATTGGAATTTTCCCTTTGAAATTATGTGTGATGCTTGTGATTATGCTGTAGGTGATGTTCTAGGGCAAAGAGTTGATAATAAATTGAATGTTATCCAATATGCTAGTAAGACTCTTGATACTGCCAAGAGAAATTATGCTACTACTGAAAAAGAGTTCTTAGCAATTGTGTTTGCTTGTGATAAGTTTAGACCTTATATTGTTGATTCTAAAGTTCCTATTCACACTGATCATGCTGCTATTAAATATTTTATGGAAAAGAAAGATGCTAAGCCTAGACTTATTAGATGGGTTCTCTTGCTCCAATAATTTGATTAGCATATTATTGATAGAAAGGGAGCTGAGAACCCCGTTGCAGACAACTTATCTAGGTTAGAGAATGTTCTTGATGACCCACTGCCTATTGATGATAGCTTTCCTGACGAACAATTAGCGGTCGTTAATGCTTCTCATACTGCTCCTTGGTATGCTGATTATGCTAATTACATTGTTGCTAAATTTATACCACCAAGTTTCACATACCAGCAAAAGAAAAAGTTTTTTTATGATTTAAGACATTACTTCTGGGATGACCCACACCTTTATAAAGAAGGAGTAGATGGTGTTATTAGACGTTGTGTACCTGAGCATGAACATGAACAGATCCTACGCAAGTGTCACTCTGAATCATATGGAGGACACCATGCTAGAGATAGAACTGTACATAAGGTATTGCAATCTGGTTTTTATTGGCCTACTCTCTTCAAAGATGCTTGTAGGTTTGTCTTATCTTTTGATGAATGTCAAAGGATTGGTAATATTAGTAGACGTCAAGAAATGCCTATGAATTATTCTCTTGTTATTGAACCGTTTGATGTTTGGGGCTTTGATTATATAGGACCTTTTCTTGCCTCTAATGGTTACACACATATTTTAGTTGCTATTGATTACGTTACTAAGTGGGTAGAAGCTATTCCAACTAGTAGTGCTGATCATAACACTTCTATTAAAATGCTTAAAGAAGTTATTTTTCCGAGGTTTGGAGTCCCTAGATATCTTATGACTGATGGTGGTTCACATTTTATTCATGGTGCTTTCCGTAAGATGCTTGCTAAGTATGATGTTAACCATAAAATTGCATCTCCTTATCACCCACAGTCTAGTGGTCAAGTAGAGTTGAGCAATAGGGAGCTCAAATTAATTTTGCAAAAGACTATGAATAGATCTAGAAAGAATTGGTCCAAAAAACTTGATGATGCATTATGGGCCTATAGAACTGCATGCAAAAATCCTATGGGTATGTCTCCGTATAAGATGGTTTATGGAAAAGCATGTCAGTTACCTCTTGAACTTGAACATAAAGCATATTGGGCTATTAAAGAGCTCAACTATGACTTCAAACTTGCCGGTGAGAAGAGGTTATTTGATATTAGCTCACTTGATGAATGGAGAACCCAAGCCTATGAGAATGCCAAGCTATTCAAAGAAAAGTCAAATGCTGGCATGATAAAAGGATACAAAAGTGTGAGTTTAACATAGGTGATTATGTGTTATTATTCAACTCTTGTTTAAGATTTTTTGCAGGAAAACTTCTCTCTAAATGGGAATGTCCTTACGTTATCGAGGAGGTCTATCATTCTGGTGCCATAAAAATCAACAACTTCGAAGGCACAAGTCCGAGGGTGGTGAACGGTCAAAGAATTAAACATTATATCTCAGGTAATCCTATCAATGTTGAAACTAATATTTTTGAGACCGTAACCCCGGAGGAATGCATAAGGGACACTTTCCAGAACATTCCAGACTCCTAAAAGGAATAGGTATGTGGTACGGTAAGTAAACCGACTCGAAAACAATTCTAATGGCAACCGTTTTGGAATATTTAAGAATTTTAGGAAGAAAGAAATAGTCCGGGAAGGACACGAGGCCTCCACGAGGGTGGAGGGCGCGCCCACCCTTCCTAGGTGCGCCCCCTATCTCGTGGCCACCTCGTGTGCCTCCCGGACTCTGTTTTCTTGCACGTTACGTATTTTGGTCGGTAAAAATTCATTATATAATCTCCTGAAGGCTTTGACCACCGTATCACGCAAATATCCTCTGTTTTTGTTTCGAGCTATTTTTCTGACAGTAGAGCATCATGACGTCTCCAAGCGCTCCCAAGGACAAGTTTTTCGAGAGGGTTATCAACCCCTATCTCGCGGAGGTGCTGCAACACACTCAAACCATTGAGATGCCTGAGGGGGTGCTGCACATCCACGACGTGGAGGGACCAAGGTGTACCGGAAGCATGGAGACAAAGCTCGAAGCCATGGAGCAACAAGTCTTCAAGTGCCAAGGGATGGTGGAGCGTGGACTCAATGCCAACCAGATGATGATCACGGAGTTCACCAACAACCACAAGTTAGATGCCAAGGTCATTGGAGAGACCATCTTCAAGCTTCAAGAGAAAATCGAGCACCTCCAAGCCCAGATCTATGACCTGCAAAACCAAAACTGTGAGTATGAATATAGATTCAAGAGGATGAGTTTGGCTGCAGATTTAAGGATCCCGGAGACTCGATCACCCTTCTACGATGGTGAGCCTATGCCTTGGAAGATGGACAACAACCTACATCATCAACAACTCCTACTTCACCACCTCCGAGGACATAATTACATGGGTATGGGCACTCCCCTTGGCAACTGCCGAGCTTGGGGGAAGTGCCCCGGCATCGTATCACCATCACACTCCTATCTTTACCATTTTATTTAGTCTGATCATTTTAGAAGTATCTTGATCTAGCAGATTGAAGTTTTAGTATCAATTAGTTTTGAGTTTTGCTTTGCGATCTCTTTATGTAATCGGGTCTGTGAACTATCTATAATAAAGATTAGTGTTGAGTCAATGGCTTTGCTATCTTGCTATGATCTTGAGGAAGTCGAAAGAACAAAAAGAATAAAAGAGCTCATGTTGATCTTATGGATAGTAATGACTTCACACATAGAAAGTATGAGGCATAAAAGTTGTTGAGAGTTGACAAACGTAGTTTTGGTCATCGTTGCAATTAATAGGAAGTAATAAGGAAAGAGAGCTTCACATGCAAATATATTATCTTGGACATCTTTTATGATTGTGAAGCACTCATTAAGTATGACATGCTAAAAGAGTTGATGTTGGACAAGGAAGACAACGTAATGGTTTATGTTTTCTCACATCTCAGTTAAAGTATATTGTCATTAACCTTCCAAACATGTTGAGTTTTCCTTTCCCCCTCATGCTAGCCAAATTCCTTGCACCAAGTAGAGATACTACTTGTGCTTCCAAATATCCTTAAACCCAGTTTTGCCATGAGAGTCCACCATACCTACCTATGGATTGAGTAAGATCCTTCAGGTAAGTTGCCATGTTGCAGGCAATAAAAATTGCTCTCCAAATATGTATGACTTATTAGTGCAGAGAAAATAAGCTTTATATGATCTTGTTGTGGAAGCAATAAAAGCGACGGACTGCATAATAAAGGTCCATATACAAGTGGCAATATAAAGTGACGTTCTTTTGCATTAAGATTTTATGCATCCAACCCTAAAAGCACATGACAACCTCTGCTTCCCTCTGCGAAGGGCCTATCTTTTACTTTATGTTTTTTACTTTATGCCTGAGTCAAGGTGATCTTCACCTTTACCTTTTTCATTTTATCCTTTGGCAAGCTCCTCGTGTTTGAAAGATCTTGATATATATATATATATATCCAATTGGATGTAAGTTAGCATGAACTATTATTGTTGACATCACCTAAAGGTGAATACGTTGGGAGGCAACACAATAAGCCCCTACCTTTCTCAGTGTCCGGTTGAAACTTCATAACCACAAGTACTGCATGAGTGTTAGCAATTGTAGAAGACTACATTATTGTTGAGTATGTGGGCTTGCTGAAAAGCTCTATTCTTGACTCTTTTTGATGTTATGATAAATTGCAATTGCTTCAATGACTGAGATTATAGTTTGTTAGTTCCCAATGAAGTTTCTGAACCATACTTGACATTGTGAATTGATCGTTACTTGAGCATAAGAAATCATGTGACAAAATCTATATATGTTGCTGTTATAAGAATGATCATGATGCCCTCATGTCCGTATTTTATTTTTATCGACACCTCTATCTCTAAACAGGTGGACATATTTTTCGATATCGGCTTCCACTTGAGGACAAGCAAGGTCTAAGCTTGGGGGAGTTGATACGTACATTTTGCATCATGCTTTTATATCAATATTTATTGCATTATGGGCTGTTATTACACATTATATCTCAATACTTATGGCTATTCTCTTATTTTACAAGGTTTACCATGAAGAGGGGGATGCTTGCAAATGGAATTCAGGCCGAAAAGCAGCAAACATTGAAACCAATTCAGCACTGCTCCAAAAATCCTGAAACTCCATGGAACTTATTTTTGGAATTAATAAGAATTATCGAGCGAAGAAACTACCGGAGGGGGCCCACACCCAGGCCGGGGAGGGTGGGGCGCCCACCCATATGATCGTTGACTGAAATTTGTATTTTGGACCTTGGGTATTTTAATTGGAAAATCCCACTTATGAAACCCCAATTGAAACATTTGAAAAGTAAGAATTTTAAGGTAAACCAACAAGAAAAAAATGTTTATCCAAATCGCCCAGGCTAAAGGAATAGGGTTTGCTTCTTTACTTGAAATCACAACTTATTCCCCAAACCCTTAGGCCCAAAGGTAAAGGTCATGTAGTCCCTAATAAAAAGAGGGAACAACAAACTATAAAATACAAACTTTTCCAAAATGATTCTTAAGCAAGATTACCATGTCCGTAAAATGTATATAAAATCTAATTTAACATAACAAAGTAAATAAGAAAAGGTTCCCAATTTTACCAAAAACCAACTGGACAAATTTAAAGAGAAAACCCCCAGGAACCCAGGAAAATCGGTTTTACAAAGTTGATCAAGGATAATTTGGGTTTGGAGGAGTGGTGGGTTGGGAAATGTTTATTGGGAAACCCTCCCATGAAACCCATTGAAGATTTCCCTCGAGGAAGTTTGGAAAACCACTAGCCCAAAATTGGTTCCCCAAATCGCCTCATTTAGCCCCAAACTTGTTTAATTCCATTAGACTTCATTATAAAATTCCCAAGGGCCTGCTAAGGCCCAATATGGGAAACATGGTAGGCCCACCCCAACGGGGGCCTAATTTCCTCCATCAAATTATTAATTCCAAAATTACTTCTATCCAAGACTTATGTCTGCAAAGGTCCTAATAAATTTCCTTTTCATTCTAATCCCAGGGTAAAATTCTTTAACAAACTTAAAATAAAAAATAGGCATAATATTTACAAAAGTAATAAAACCATAGCAATCAATGAATATTTGGGAAAAGAGGATAAAGAAACTAGGTTGGGGATGTCGGAATTTATGGAATTGCCCTCCATGAGTCTTAGATTTCCCTCTTTGGGTTTTCTTGAAAAAGTTCACGCTAAGATTTGAAGTCCATGTTATGGTTTTCCAAGCCTTGTTATATTTTTAGGTATGATCATTAGGGAAAGAGGTAACCAGAAGGGCCAAGGGCCCAACGAAGTGTGGTAGGCCCCCGGGAAATTTGGCCCTCAAATTTCTCAGATTTTTTTCCAAAAGCTGGATCTCAACTTTGATCCTAAAGTAATTTTGTCCTTTCCATAATCCCAACCAAATCCTTCACAAATTTTAAAAGGGATAGGAAAGTTTTAATAACGAATAAAACCTAATCAAAAATATATGTAAAAGTCAAATGGACGAAATTAACCGTAATGTAGAATTAATGATATGGTTATTTAATGTTTCAGATAAATACTGGGTTTCTAATTTGGGATCATTTTAGGACTAATAGAGTGATAGTTTAAAGAAACATGTGGGCTAATGGAATGAAAACATTAATAAACCATACTAAAATATTTTTACAAGATTACCAAAGGGCCCTATGGTTAAATAAAGAATTAGAAAGTCTTTTGCCAACAATGGTTTCGACCAAGGTCTACATGTCCAGAAGTGTATAGAACTATGATTTTGCCTTTAGATGTTGCAAATATTCAGAATTCCATACAGTATACAGAAGTCAGAATATCATGACTGAATAGACAGTATTTTCGATAGTGGAATGAAAATTCAAACTTGGATAAGGGTTAAATCAATCTAATTGACATGAACTATGAACTTCAAAAGAGATTTATTTTAAATTTAAAGGCTAGACTTTCAGTTCCAAGTTGAAGCAAAGATATGATTGGAAGAAACATGAATACTACTCAATGCAACATGAGGGTTCTAGATTCATAGTGTGTCCCTTCGCAGTCCAAGAAAAATTGAACACAAAAAAGGTTAAGCAATTCCTTTATGTGACATGAAAGTTTCTAAAATTTAAAATAATAATAACTAAAAAGGGTAATTTAAAATTGAAAAAAGGGTTCTGTTTTCCCCAAGAAAAATTTTTTCAAAAAAATGAAGGTGGAAGGGTTAAAAGGGTAAAAACCCTATCATTGACAATATAGTATTATATGAGTTATGCATGTTGGTGACCAAATGTTGTTCGGAGTCCCGGATGAGATCAAGGACATGATGAGGAGATCCGGAATAGTCCCGGATGAGATGAAGTACATGATGAGGAGCTCCTCGTCACATCCGTGATCTCATCCGAAACTCCGAACAACATTCAGTCACTATTTCACATAACTCATATAATACTATATCATCAATGAACTTAAGCGTGCGGGCCCTATGGGTTCAAGAATGATGTAGACATCACCGAGACGCTTCTCCGGTCAATAATCAATAGCAGGACCTGGATGCCCATATTGGTTCCTACATGTTCTTCGAAGATCTTTAGTGTTCATACCTTTATGACAACATACGTAATTCCCTTTGTCTGTCGGTATGTTGCTTGCCCAAGATTCATTCGTCGGCATCTCCATACCTAGTTATATCTCATTACCAGCAAGTCTCTTTACTCATACCGTAATACATCATCTCGTAACTAACTCCTTAGTCATTTTTCGTACAAGATTCTTGTGATGATGTATTACAGAGAGGGCCCAGAGATACCTCTCCGATACACGGAGTGACAAATACCAATCCCAATCCATGCCAACTCAATAGACACCTTCAGACATACTTGTAGAGCATCTTTATGATCATCCAGTTATGTTGTGACGTTTGATAGCACACAAGGTATTCCTACGGTATCCGGGAGTTGCATGATCTCATAGTCAAAGGAATATGTATTTGACATGAAGAAAGCAATAGCAATAAAACTGGACGATCATTATGCTAAGCTAATGGATGGGTCTTGTCCATCACATCATTCTCATAATGATGTGATCCCATTATCAAATGACAACTCATGTCCATGGTTAGGAAACCTTAACCATCTTTGATCAACGAGCTAGTCTAGTAGAGGCTCACTAGGGACACATTGTTTGTTTATGTGTTCACACATGTATTAAGGTTTCCGATCAATACAATTCTAGCATGAATAATAAACCTTTATCATGAATAAGGAAATATAAAATAACAACTTTATTATTGCCTCTAGGTCATATTTCCAACAGTCCCCCACTTGTACTAGAGTCAATAATCTAGATTACATAGTAATGAATCTAACACCCATGGAGTCTTGGTGTTGATTATGTTTTGCCTGCGGAAGAGGTTTAGTCAACGGGTCTGCCACATTCAGATCCGTGTGTACTTTGGAAATTTATATGTCTCAATCCTTGACCTTTTCAAGAATGGAGTTGAAGCGTCTCTTGATGTGTCTGGTTATCTTGTGAAACCTGGATTCCTTCGCTAAGGCTATTGCTCTAGTGTTGTCACAAAAGATTGTCGTTGGACCCAATGCTCTGTGTATTACACCCAGATCGGATATGAGCTCCTTCATCCAGAATCCTTCATGTGCTACTTTCAAAGCAATTATGTACTCCACTTCACACGTAGATCCCGCCACGATGCTCGGCTTGGAACTGCACCAACTGACAGCTCCACCATTCAATATAGATATGTATCCAGTTTGAGACTTAGAGTCATCCGGATCTGTGTCGAAGCTAGCATCGATGTAAACCTTTACGAATAGCTCTCCGTCACCTCCATAAACGAGAAATGTATCCTTGGTTCTTTTGAGGTACTTCAGGATATTCTTGACCGCTCTCCAGTGATCCACTCCTGGATTACTTTGGTACCTCCCTGCCAAACTTATGGCAAGGCACACATTAGGTCTGGAACACAGCATGGCATACGCAATAGAACCTATGGCTGAGGCATAGGGAATGACTTTCATTTTCTCTCTATCTTCTGCCATGGTCGGACTTTGAGTCTGACTCAATTTCACACCTTGCAACACATGCAAGAACCATTTCTTTGACTGGTCCATTTTGAACTTCTTCAGAACTTTGTCAAGGTATGTGCTTTGTGAAAGTCCTATTAAGCGCCTCAATCTATCCCTATAGATCTTGATGCCCAATATATAAGAAGCTTCGCCGAGGTCTTTCATTGAAAATTCTTATTCAAGTATCCTTTTATGCTATACAGAAATTCTATATCATTTCCAGTTAGAAACATGTCATCCACATATAATATCAGAAATGTTACAGAGCTCCCACTCACTTTCTTGTAAATACATGCTTCACCATAAGTCTGTATAAAACCATATGCTTTGATCGCATCATCAAAGCGTTTATTCCAACTCCGAGATGCTTGCACCAGTCCATAAATGGATCGCTGGAGCTTGCACACTTTGTTAGCACCATTAGGATCGACAAAACCTTCTGGTTGCATCATATACAACTCTTCTTTAAAAATCCATTAAGGAATGCAGTTTTGATGTCCATTTGCCAGATTTCATAATCATAAAATGCGGAAATTGCTAACATGATTCGGACAGACTTAAGCATCGCTATGGGTGAGAAAGTCTCATCATAGTCAACCCCTTGAACTTGTCGAAAACCTTTTGCGACAAGTCGAGCTTTATAGACAGTGATATTACCATCAACATATGTCTTCTTCTTGAAGATCCATTTATTCTCAATGGCTGGCCGATCATCGGGCAAGTCCAGCAAAGTCCATACTTTGTTACAAACATGGATCCTATCTCAGATTTCATGGCCTTAAGCCATTTGTCAGAATCTAGGCTCATCATAGCTTCTTCATAGTTTGTAGGTTCACCGTTGTCTAACAACATGACTTCGAGGACAGGATTACCGTACCAATCTGGCGTGGTACGTGTTCTAGTCGACCTACGAAGTTTAGTAGTAACTTGATCTGAAGTTTCATGATCATCATCATTAGCTTCCTCTCTAGTTGGTGTAGGCATCATAGGAACGGTTTTCTCGGATGTGCTACTTTCCAATTCGAGAGAATGTACAACTACCTCATCAAGTTCTACTTTCCTCCCACTCACTTCATTCGAGAGAAACTCCTTCTCTAGAAATGACCCATTCTTAGCAACAAAGATCTTGCCTTCGGATTTGTGGTAGAAGGTATACCCAATAGTTTCTCTAGGGTATCCTATGAAGATGCACTTCTCCGCTTTGGGTTCGAGCTTATCAGGCTGAAACCTTTTGACATAAGTGTCGCAACCCCAAACTTTAAGAAACGACAGCTTAGGTTTCTTTCCAAACCATAGTTCATACGGTGTCGTCTCAACGGATTTAGACGGTGCCCTATTTAACATGAATGTGTCTGTCTCTAATGCATAACCCCAAAACAATAAAGGCAAATGGGTAAGAGACATCATAGAATGCACCATATCTAATAAAGTACTATTACGACATTCAGACACACCATTACGCTATGGTGTTCCAGGTGGCATGAGTTGTGAAACAATTCCACATTGTCTTAAATGAAGGCCAAACCGTAACTCAAATATTCGCCTCCGCGATTAGATCGTAGAAACTTTATTTTCTTGTTGCGATGATTCTCCACTTCACTCTAATATTCTTTGAACTTTTCAAATGTTTTAGACTTGTGTTTCATCAAGTATATATACCCATACCTACTTAAATCATCTGTGAAGGTTAGAAAAATAACGATACCCGCCGTGTGCCTCAAACTCATTGGACCGCATACATCGGTATGTATTATTTCCAATAAGTCATTAGCTCGCTCCATTGTTCCGGAGAACAGAGTTTTAGTCATTTTACCCATGAGGCATGGTTCGCAAGTATCAAATCATACATAATCAAGTGATTCCAAAAGTCCATCCGCATGGAGTTTCTTCATGCGCTTTACACCAATATGACCTAAACAGCAGTGCCACAAGTATGTTGCACTATCATTATCAATATGTGTATCACTACGATCGAGATTCAACAAGAATAGACCATTCATCAAAGGTGCATGACCATAAAAGATATTACTCATATAAATAGAACAACCATTATTCTCTGACTTAAATGAATAACCATCTCGCATTAAACAAGATCAAGATATGATGTTCATGCTCAACGCTGGCACCAAATAACAATTATTAAGGTCTAAAACTCATCCTGAAGGTAGATGTAGTGGTAGCATGCCGACAACGATCACATTGACCTTGGAACCATTCCCGACGCGCATCGTCACCTCGTCCTTAGCCAATCTTTGTTTGTTCCGAAGCTCCTGTTTTGAGTTATAAATATGAGCAACCGAACTAGTATCAAATACCCAGGCGCTACTACGAGCATTAGTAAGGTCCACATCAATAACATCTATACCAAATAGACTTTTGTTCACTTTGACATCCTTCTTATCCACCAAGTATTTGGGGCAGTTCCGCTTCTAGTGGCCATTTCCTTTGCAGTAGAAGCACTCTGTCTCAGGCTTGGGTCCAGCTTTGGGCTTCTTCACGGGAGCAGAAACTTGCTTGACATTCTTCTTGAAGTTCCCTTTCTTTACCTTACCCTTTTTCTTGAAACTAGTGGTCTTGTTAACCATCAACACTTGATGCTCCTTCTTGATTTCTACCTTCGCTGATTTCAGCATCACGAATAGCTCGGGAATCATTTTTGTCATCCCTTTCATATTATAGTTCATCATGAAGCCTTTGTAGCTTGGTGGCAGTGACTGAAGAACCCTGTCAATAACACTCTCAACTGGAAGATCAATTCCCAGCTGAGTCAAGTGGTTATGATACCCAAACATTTTGAGTATGTGTTCACTGACAGAAATGTTGTCCTCCATCTTACGACTATAGAACTTGTTGGAGACTTCATACCTCTCAACTCGGGCATTAGCTTGAAATATCAACTTCAGCTCTTGGAACATCTCATATGCTTCGTGGCATTCAAAACATCTTTGAAGTCCCGGTTCTAAGCCATAAAGCATGGCATACTGAACTATTTAGTAGTCATCAGATCGAGCCTGCCAGACATTCATAACATTTACAGTAGTTCCTGCAGCAGGTCTGTCACCTAGTGGTCCATTAAGGACATAGTTATTTTGTGCAGCAATGAGGATAATCCTCAAGTTACGGACCCAGTCCATGTAGTTGCTACCATCATCTTTCAACTTAGCTTTCTCTAGGAACGCATTAAAATTCGAGGGAACAGCAGCACGGGCCATGATAAATTTTAGTTCAAATAATCAAATTACTAATAAACTCCCACTTAAATCAAAATCCCTCAAGTTGTCTAAGTGATACATAATCCAAATCAATTAATCCATGTCCAATCATCATGTGAGATGGGGTAGTCTTCAATGGTGAACATGTCTATGTTGATCATATCTACTATATGACTCACATTCGACCTTTCGGTCTCCAGTGTTCTGACACCTTGTCTGTACATGCTAGGCTCATCAAGTTTAACCCTAGTATTCTGCATGTGTAGAACTTTCTTACACCCATTGTATGTGAACGTAGAGTCTATCACACTCGACATCACGAGGTGCTTCAAAACGACGAACTTTGGCAACAGTGCATACTCAGGGAGAACACTTTTATCTTGAAATTAAGTGAAGGGGTCATCTTATAATGCTACCGTTGTTCTAAGCAAAATAAGATGCATAAAGGATAAACATCACACGCAATCAAAAAATATGTGACATGATATGGCCATCATCATCTTGTGCTTTTGATGTCCATCTTCAAAGCATTGGCATGATCTTCATCGTCACCGGCACGACACCTTGATCTCCATCGTAGCATCGGGGTCGTCTCGCCAACTATTGCTTCTACAACTATTGCTAACGCATAGCGATGAAGTAAAGCAATTACATGGCGCTTAGTGATTGACACTCAAGTCATACAAATAATTAAAAACAACTCTAAGGCCCCTGTTGGTTATCGTACTCATCGACATGCAAGTCATGAACTTATTACAAAACATGATCATCTGATACATCAACATATATCACATCACATCGTGACCATATCTCATCACAACATGCCTTGCAAAAACAAGTTAGATGTCCTCTACTTTGTTGTTACAAGTTTTACGTGGCTGCTACGGGATACTAGCAAGAAGCGTTCTTACCTACACAAAACCACAAAGGTGATTATCAACTTTGCTATTTTAACCTTCTTCAAGGATTGGCCATAGTCAAAATCGATTCAACTAAAGTAGGAGAAACAGACACCGCCAGCCACCTTTATGTAAAACAAGTTGCATGTCAGTCGGTGGAACCGGTCTCATGTACGTGGACATGTAAGGTTGGTCCGGTCCGCTTCATCCCACAACACCGCCAAATCAAAATAAGACGTTGGTGGTAAGAAGTATGAACATCACCGCCTACAACTCTTTTGTGTTCTACTCATGTATATCATCTACGCATAGTCCTCGCTCATGATGCCACTGTTGGGGAACGTTGCATGGAAAACAAAAAAATCTATGCACACGGAAGGCCTATCCATGCAGCTGCAAAGCTACGAGAGTGGGAGAGCAACTACATACCCTTGTAGATTGCTAAGTGGAAGCATTGATCTACGCGGCTGATGTAGTTGTACACCTTCACGATCTGTCCTGATCAAGTACCGAACGTACGGCACCTCCGCGTTCAACACACATTCAACTCGATGACGTCCTCTCCTTCTTGATCCAGCAAGAGAGGGGAAGTAGTAGATGAGTTCCGGCAGCAGGACGGCATGGTGACGGAGGTAGCGAAACTATCCGTAGGGCTTCACCAAGCACAACGGACGTGGACGGAGGAGGAACTAGAACTATAGGGCGACGGGGCACCGCACACATCTTGGGGATCGTGGTGTGTGTTGCCCTCTCCCTCCTCTCATATATATAGGTGGGAGAGGGGAGACAGCCTAGGGCGCCCCAAGGGGGCCGGCAGCCAGCACTAGGGCCTACCCTGGCCACACCCTCCCTTCCTTCTTTGGCGCCTTGGGAGAAGACAGGAGGGGAACCCCCCCTTTCCTTTCTCTCATGTGGAGGGGAAGGCAGGAGGGGCTAGCCCTCCTCCCTATCCCTCCCTAGGGCCGACGGCCTAGAGGTGGGACGCAACAGCCCCTTGCGGGCTGGTGTGCTTTCCTCGTTGGCCCAATAAGCCCAACAACTCCCCGTGGCCTTCCCAGAACCCCCTTATGATGATCTGATAAATACTCGGTGTATTCTAAAACCTTTCCGGAGACCAAATAGTATTGTCGCTTCTTGTCGTGTTTGTGATCTCGTCCTGGACTTCAAACAACATTCGCTCACTATTTCGCATAACTCGTATAATACTATATCGTCAACGAACGCTAAGCGTGCGGACCCTATGGGTTCGAGAATGATGTAGACATGACCGAGACACTTCTCCGATCAATAACAAATAGTGGGACCTGGATGGATGCCCATATTGGTTCCTACATATTCTACGAAGATCTTTATCGGTCGAATCTTTATGACAACATACATAATTCCCTTTTTTGTCGGTATGTTACTTGCCCGAGATTTGATCGTCGGCATCTCCATACCTAGTTCAATCCCGTTACTAGCAAGTCTCTTTACTCGTTCCATAATACATCATCTCATAACTAACTCCTATTTTGCTTGCAAGCTTCTTGTGATTCTATATTACCGAGTGGGCCCAGAGACCCCTGTCTGATACACGGAGTGACAAATGGTAATCTCGATCCATGCTAACTCAACAGACACCTTCGAAGATACCTGTAGAGCATATTTATGATCACCCAGTTATGTTGTGATGTTTGAAGCACACAAGGTATTCCTCCGGTATCCGGGAGTTGCATGATCTCATGGTCGAAGGAATATGTATTTGATATTAAGAAAGCGGTAGCAATAAATGGAATGATCATGTGCTAAGCTAACGGATGGGTCTTGTCCATCACATCATTCTCCTAATGATGTGATCCCATTATCAAGTGACAACACATGTCTATGGTTAGGAAACCTTAACCATCTCTGGATCAATGAGCTAGTCTAGTAGAGGCTTACTAGGGACATAATATTTGTTT
The DNA here is from genome assembly GCA_021437245.1 of Aegilops speltoides. Classification (NCBI taxonomy): domain Eukaryota; kingdom Viridiplantae; phylum Streptophyta; class Magnoliopsida; order Poales; family Poaceae; genus Aegilops; species Aegilops speltoides. Next base: position 308,200,310 of record CM038145.1, read on the forward strand.
ATGTATTCACACATGTATTTAAGTTTGAGGTCAAAACAATTCTAGCATGAATAATAAACCTTTATCATGATTAAGGAAATATAATAACAATCGCTTTATTATTGCCTCTAGGGCATATTTCCAACAGCCATTAAGGATAAAAAGATGTGGTTTATTTCATATTGATTGGATCTATCCCTCTACATCATGTCATCTTGCTTAAGGCGTTACTCCATTCTTGTTAACTTGATACGCTAGATGCATGTTGGATAGCGATCAATGTGTGGAGTAGTAGTAATAGTACATGCAGACAGGAGTTGGTCTACTATTCACAGACGTGATGCCTATATTCATGATCATTGTCTTGGATATCATCATAACTTTTCACTTTTTTATCAATTGCTCAACAGTAATTTGTTTACCCACCGTATGCTTTCTTTCAAGAGAGAAGCCTCTTGTGATAGCCTGGCTTATTAGGGATGATAGACTACTCATATCAATAAGGAATTCCTTCTTTTCCGGGATCCCATTCGGACAGAACTCCAAAGTTAAGCGTGCCCAGCTTGGAGTAGTTTCAGATGGGTGACCGACCGAAGTTGCTCCCGGTGCGCACGAGTGAGGACAAAGTGCGCGAAAAGACTAGTATTGATCTATGGGGCCGCCTAGATCCCGCCAGAGTAACGACCACCGCGGGTGTGTCCGGGCGTTACAAGTTGGTATCGAGCCGACCCTCGCGGTTACACGGATGGTTGCGACAGGTCTTGGGTCATGTTGTTCATGATGTTTGTGACCCGTCAGGCACACGGCATGACACATATACCGGACTGGATGCACGACGGTTGTGCCAAGAGGAACGTTTCGTGGCCCGACGAGGACGTCGGTTCCTTTGAGTGGGGGTGTATGTGATAGCCTGGCTTATTAGGGATGATAGACTACTCATATCAATAAGGAATTCTTCTTTCCGGATCCCATTCGACGTAACTCCAAAGTTAAGCATGCTCAGCTTGGAGTAGTTTCAGATGGGTGACCGAATCGAAGTTGCTCCCGGGTGCGCACGAGTGAGGACAAAGTGCGCAGAAAAGACTAGTATTGATCTGTGGGGCCAGTCTAGATCCCGCCAGGAGTAACGACCACCGGCGGGTGTGTCTGGGGCGTTACACCTCTAGTGAAGACTATGGCCCCAGGTCTATTTTTATCATATTATTTTCAGATCTATAAAACCAAAAACCAAAAATACCTTACTGCAATTTATTTACCTTTATTTTAATTTGCACTTTTATTTATCTTTTATACCTATCTCTACCAGATCTCATCCTTGCAAGTGACCATGAAGTGATTGACAACCCCTTTATCGTGTTGGTGCAAGTATTTGTTTGTTTGTGTAGGTGCTATCATTGCAGACTTGTGTGTTCCTCCTACTGGATTGATACCTCGGTTCTTAACTGAGGGAAATACTTATCTATACTTTGTGGCATCACCCTTTCCTCTTTAAGTGAAAAACCAACGCGAGCTCAAGAAGTAGCAGGGGGTTTGAATAGGTGACTAACAATTTTTAATATATTCTTCAATTTTAAAGGGCACAACAAGAATATAACTTGTCTAGATATGCAACTAGATTGACAACCTATATGGCAAGCTCAAAAAGAACAACGATATAGAAAATATACACAATAAAGGTAGCTTGGAACAAATAAGTGAAGGAAAAAGTAACCACAATTGGAGACGATGATGTAGTTCCCGGAATTCCCTCCTTTGGGTAAGGTACTTCTTTGTTCAAGAAGTGTGATTACTTCCTTTGGTAATCCGGAAATGAGGTTGAAAGGATTCTCGCCTTTTTCCCTAGAGGTGACTCTGAGTTATCGAACCCATGGGAGAACGGTGCCCTCTAAGCTAGGGTCTCAAATAAGCTTTTGCTAAAGAATTAATTACATTTGTTGACTGGATCGTAAATCAAACTCACACATGGAAACACTTATAATAAAAATAGGCATGGGTATGAGTTCTTATGCTTACAACCATATATTTATGATGGGGCCAAATATTATCTTATTTTATGGTCTGGAAGTCACCCATCAATATGTGATAGCTATGTATTGAAGTGGGGGATGTGTCCAAATTACGTCATGACCGGCGCATGTCCTGCATCTCTGACCGAAGGCCGTGTCCATCATGTGGGGTTGCCTTGATAATTAAGATTGCAATAATGATATAAAAGCATTGGGCATTTAACGACTACACCTCTTGAATCCCCAGGGGTAGGATCCGTGTTACCGTGTTAAAACTTTCTGTCATAGGTGTTCAGAATAACACTTCATGGTCTCCCTGTCCTTAGCCTCTCTGTGGCTCGTTCTCCATGATCCTAGGTACCTACAGGAATGAAGAACACGAACGAGACAAGAGAATACGAAACAATTTTATGTACACATACGAGGCGTTAATTCAAAGCCCTTCCGTTGATCCCTCAAACAAATACATCAGGTTGCAAGGCTCTTGCCTCAACCCATACGTTACCGAACTACTCACAAGTGGATATTAGATCACACAAAGAACACATCAAGAAGGTAGATCAACTGATAATATGTTTGACAATGGATGTCGTGTGTGATACATGATTACAATTATGACTAGATCGTGGAGAACTTTGGTGGAAATGAAGATGGTGAATATTTAGATGGAAATGGCGGTGGCTAGGGTTGATGGACATGAGGATGATGATGACTAGTTGTTTTGCGCTTCCCACAACTTGTTATGCTACCCATTCGACCTCGATGCCTTTATAAAGTTTGTTCATGTGGACGAGGAGCCTCGGTTTCCATGTCATATGAGCGCTCATATGAGGAGGCGCAGACGCATCAAACATTATCTTTTGCTCTGTTTCTTCTCGTGCACCTCCCACTTGATGCACTCTATCTCCACTTTACTCCTTTCCAAGTATTGGCTTGATTTCATCCATAAATAGCCCATTTCCCGTGGAAACAAAATAAAGAACGATTTATTGAAATCTGGTACGTCTTCATCGTATCTACTTTTCCAAACAATTTTGCTCTTGGTTTGGACCCTAATTTGCATGATTTGAATGAAACTCACCCGAACTGACGTTGTTTCAGCAGAACTACCATGGTGTTGTTTTTATGCAAAAATAAAACTTCTCGGAATCAGAGAATTATTTTGGAATAATAGAAAAATACTGGAGAAAATACCCACTAGAGGGGGGCTGCTGTCCACTAGGCACTGGGGTGCCCCACCCCCCTCTGGCGTGCCCTGGTGGGTAGTGGGCCCCTCGACGCTCCGCCGACCCTAACTCCAACTCTATAAATCCCTATTTTCTGAGGAAAAAAAGGAGAGGAAGTTTCATCATGTTTTATGATACGGAGCCGCCGCCACCTCCCGTTCTTCATAAGGAGGCCAGATCTTGAGTCCGTTCGGAGCTTCAGAGAGGGGGATATTCCATATTCATCATCATCAACCATCCTCCATCACCAATTTCATGATGCTCACCGTCGGGAGTGAGTAATCTCTTCGTAGGCTTGCTGGACGGTGATGGGTTGAGATTCATCTTGTAATCAAGTTAGTTTGGTTAGGGCTTGATCCCTAGTATCCACTATGTTCTGAAATTGATGTTGCTATGACTTTGCTATGCTTAATGCTTGTCACTAGTGCCCGAGTGCCACGATTTTAGATTTGGACCGTTTACGTTTTCACCAATATATTAGTGTTCTTGATCCGATCTTGCAAGTTATATGCACCTGCTATGTGTTATGATCTGCATCCCCCAAGGTGACAATAATTGTGATTCTTTCCGGTGATTACCGAGTTTGAGGAGTTCATGTATTCACTATGTGTTAATGCTTTGTTCGGGTTCTATATTAAAAGGAGTCCTTAATATCCTATAGTTTCCTTATGGACCCCGCTGCCACGGGAGGGTAGGCAAAAAGATGTCATGCAAGTTCTTTTCCATAAGCATGTATGACTATTTATGGAATGCATGCCTACATTACATTGATGAATTGGAGCTTGTTCTGTGTCGCCCTAGGTTATGACTGTTATATGATGAATATTAGCCATCGTTGTCACCGATCCAATGCCTATGAGTTTTTCCTATATTGTTTGACACGTCTCCGTTGTACCTAACGCTTTTGCTCTTGTTTTGGACTCTAATTTGCATGATTTGAATGAAACAAACCTGGACTGACGCTGTTATCAGCAGAACTACCATGGTGTCGTTTTTGTACAGAAATAAAAGTTCTCGCATTTGAACGAAACTTTTTGAAGAATTATTTCAGAATAAATAAAAAGTACTAGAACCAAGAACCACCGGAGGGGGCCCCTGGCTGACCACAAGACACTAGGATGCGCCACCCCCTCCAGGCGCGCCCTGGTGGGTTGTGGGGCTCTCGGCGCTTGATACGTCTCCAACGTATCTACAATTTTTGATTGTTCCATGCTATTAATTACCCCTTTTGGATGTTTATGGGCTTTATTTTACACATTTATATCATTTTTGGGACTAACCTACTAACCGGAGGCCCAGCCCGTATTGCTATTTTTTTTGCCTATTTCAGTATTTCGAAGAAAAGGAATATCAAACGGAGTCCAAACGGAATGAAACCTTTGGGAGCGTGATTTTTGGAACGAACATGATCCAGAGGACTTGGAGTGCAAGTCAAGAAGCAGCCAAGGCTCCCACGAGATAGGAGGGCGCCCCCGCTATAGGGCACGCCCCCTGTCTCGTGGCCCCCAAGCGCCCACCGACGCATTTCTTCCTCCTATATAAGCCTCACGCACTCTAAAACATCCAGGAGTAGACGAAACACAATTTCCACCACCGTAACCTTCTGTATCCGCGAGATCCCATCTTGGAGCCTTCGTCGGCATTCTGCCGGAGGGAGAATCAACCACGGAGGGCTTCTACATCAACATCCTTGCCCCTCCGATGAGTTGTGAGTAGTTTACCACAGACCTACGGGTCCATAATTATTAGCTAGATGGCTTCTTCTCTTTTTGGATCTCAATACAGTGTTCTCCCCTCTCTTGTGGAGATCTATTCGATGTAAACTCTTTTTGCGGTGTGTTTGTCGAGATCTGATGAATTGTGGGTTTATGATAAAGTTTATCTATGAATAATATTTGAATCTTCTCTGAATTCTTTTATGTGTGATTGAGTTATCTTTGCAAGTCTCTTCGAATTATCAGTTTGGTTTGGCCTACTAGATTGATCTTTCTTGCCATGGGAGAAGTTCTTAGATTTGGGTTCAATCTTACGGTGTCCTTACCCAGTGACAGAAAGGGTTGCAAGGCACGTACTGTATTGTTGCCGTCGAGGATAACAAGATGGGGTTTATATCATATTGCTTGAGTTTATCCCTCTACATCATGTCATCTTGCTTAATGCGTTACTCTGTTCTTATGAACTTAATACTCTAGATGCATGCTGGATAGCGGTCGATGTGTGGAGTAATAGTAGTAGATGCAGGCAGGAGTCGCTCTACTTGTTACGGACGCGATGCCTATATGCATGATCATGCCTAGATAATCTCATAATTATTCGCTTTTCTATCAATTGCTCGACAGTAATTTGTTCACCCACCGTAATACCTATGCTATCTTGAGAGAAGCCACTAGTGAAACCTATGGCCCCCGGGTCTATCTCTTATCATATTTGCTTCCAGTCTACTTTTATTTGCATCTTTACTTTTTGCATCTATATTATAAAATACCAAAAATATATTTATCTTATCATACTATCTTTATTAGATCTCACTTTACATGAAGTGGCCGTGAAGGGATTGACAACCCCTTTATTGCGTTGGTTGCGAGTTCTCGGTTTGTTTGTGTAGGTGCGTGGGACTTTTGAGGAGCCTCCTACTGGATTGATATCTTGGTTCTCAAAAACTGAGGGAAATACTTACGCTACTCTGCTACATCACCCTCTCCTCTTCGAGGAAAACCAACGCAAGCTCAAGACGTAGCAGCGCTCCGCAGACCCTAATTCTAGCACCATAAATACCTATTTTTGGAGAAAAAATAGAAGAGGAAGTTTCATCACGTTTCACGATATGGAGCCGCCGCCACCTCCGCTTCTTAATTGGGAGGCCAGATCTGGAACCCGTTTGGGGCTCCGGAGAGGGGAATCTTTGGTCTTCGTCATCACTAACCCTCCATCACCAATTCCATGATGCTCCCTACCAGGGGTGACTAATTCCTTCGTAGGCTCGCTGGTCCAATGAGTAGTTGGATGATATTCATCATGTAATCGACATAGTTTTGTTAGGGCTTAATCCCTGGTATCCACTATGTTCTGAGATTGATGTTGTTATGACTTTGCTATGCTTAATGCTTGTCACTAGGGCCCGAGTGCCATGATTTCAGATCTGAACCATTTCTGTTTTCACCATTATATCTATGTTCTAGATCCGATCTTGCAAGTCATATACACCTGCTACGTGTTATGATTCATAAACCCCAGGGTGACAGTAATTGGGATACTTTCTAGTGAGGATCATAGTTTGAGGAGTTCATGTATTCACTATATGTTAATGCATTTTTTTGATTCTATATTGAAGCGACCACGATCCCTATGGACCGAAGTCTTTGTGCTTAAGTGTCATCCTTGGATCGGTAATGCTGACACACACAGTACTCGAGGAATTACAACAGAGTTCATTCACACACTTATTACATCAAGTCCGCATAAAGAGTATGATTACACAAAAATAATATGGCTGAACGCCATTGTCGGTGTCAAAACCGGCGGATCTCGGATAGGGGGTCCCGAACTGTGCGTCTAGGCGGATGGTAACAGGAGACAAGGGACACGATGTTTTTACCCAGGTTCGGGCCCTCTCGGTGGAGGTAAAACCCTACTCCTGCTTGATTAATATTGATGATATGGGTAGTACAAGAGTAGATCTACCACGAGATCGAGGAGGCTAAACCCTAGAAGCTAGCCTATGGTATGATTGTTGTTCGTCCTACGGACTAAAACCCTCTGCTTTATATAGACACCGGAGAGGGCTAGGGTTACACAGAGTCGGTTACAATGGTAGGAGATCTACATATCCATATCGCCAAGCTTGCCTTCCACGCCAAGGAAAGTCCCATCCGGACATGGGACGAAGTCTTCAATCTTGTAACTTCATAGTCTTGGAGTCCGGCCAGTGATGATATTTCGCTATCTGGACACCCCTAGTCCAGACTCCTCAAGAGCCCCTAACCAGCTTCAATGACAACGAGTCCGGCGCGCATATTGTCTTCGGCATTGCAAGGCGGGTTCCTCCTCCGAATAATTCATAGAAGATTTTGAACACCATGATAGTGTCCGGCTCTGCAAAATAAATTTTACATTCCACCGTAGAGAGAATAATATTTACACAAGTTCCATCTGCTGACGTATTTCATGGCATGACGTCACACCGCGGCCAAGCTTTTACTCGAATCGTTTTTATTGTTCCACCTCAGCGCGTTTAGTGAAGCGGTTTCCTTGGCACGTCTTGTCAAAGCAGAGATCGTGTCCCCTTATTCCGGTATTCTCATCAATACGGACGTGGGTAACCCAACCGCGCCATTGATTGCGGCGCTTGGGAGATAAGCGAGTTTTACCAGGCTGGTGGGGACGCATAGTTTCGTCCGCCCATATATAAGGGGATAAGGATCCACCTTTTCACCTACGCCTTCTTCCTCCTTTGCTTATCCATCTCCGCGCACTCGAGCTCCAGCGCCCAAGCCCGCACATCTCACCTCAACCTTCTCCAACCATGTCCAAAGCGGGAGGCAAGTGGATGGCCTCCTCCGTCACGGAGGGGCACATCAAAAAGCTGCGCAAGGCCGGATATTTGTCCAGCGATATCGTGCACCGGCTCCCCGACGAGGGGTAGCTCATCCCCACCCCCAGGCCCCATGAGAGGGTGGTATTCCTTCCCCATTTCCTCCGTGGACTGGGCTTCCCACTCCACCCCTTTGTCCGGGGGCTCATGTTCTACTATGGCCTGGATTTCCATGATCTGGCCCCGAATTTTATCCTCAACATCTCGGCGTTCATCGTTGTGTGTGAGGCTTTCCTATGCATCTAGCCCCACTTCAGCTTATGGCTAAAGAATTTTAATGTCAAGCCAAAGGTAGTGGGTGGCAGCCAAGTGGAGTGCGGAGGCGCCATGGTGGGCAAGATGCCCAACGTCACCTGGCTCGAGGGCGCCTTCGTGGAAACCATCAAAGGGTGGCAATCGGGGTGGTTCTACGTCACCGAGCCAGCGTGACCACAATGGGCAGCGCCCCGATTCAGATCTGGCATCCCCACACGGCTCACCTCCTGGAAAGAGAAGGGCCTGTTGTGGGGCGATTTGGAGGAGCTGACTGGACTCCAATCCTGTCTCCAAACCCTGGTGAACAAGAAGCTTAAGCTTCTCAACATAGTCCAGGTCATGCTCATCCGCTGGATTCTCCCGTGCCAACAACGAGATTTCAACTTATGGGAGTTCGATTCGGCAATGCACTAGATCTTGAGCAGGCTCTTCAACACTACATACGAAGAGGCCTGGAGGGTGCTGTTCAAGGGCGCTGAGGCTCCCGCATCCGCTACCGAAGATCGCGGATTCAGCTCACAGCGTCAAGCTGGCGAGGTAAGCTATATTATCCTTTACGGGACACTTGCTTTCCATGGTTTGACTCTATGTGGGATCTAAACTCCCAATACCTTTAACAGGCCTGTCAGAAGACGTCCAGATAGGTTAACTGTCCGGCTCCCCTCCCAGAAGACCCAGCGGATGCCCGTTTGACAGGGCTGCTGGTCCCTGCGCCTTACGTGGTGTCGGAGAAGAAGGCCAAGAAGAAGGCCATGGGAACCCGAAGGAGTACCCGACGCCAGGTTTTATCGGACTCATCGTCCGATGACTCCGAGGCGGACTCCTCCCATGAAGACGAGGAGGAGAAGAAATAGGACTCTCCCCCAGCGGGGGGAGAGAAGAAGAGGAAGGCTTCCCCAACGGGGGAGGCCGAAGGGTACAAGAAGGGAAGGACCCTTCCTCCGGACTGTTCCACCAACGCCGCCGACGACGAGGAGGAGTGGCCCTCAAGGGCCAAGCCCCTGGCGAGATCGTAAGTGTCCGGATCCCAGAATAACTTATGATTTTCCTTTCGTCGCATAGTGTCTTCTAATGCCGAACACCACCATATAGCCCGCCCAAGAATGATCTCCCAGCTTCGTCGAGAAGGTCCCTGGGTTCATCGGATGTGAATAGCGCTTCACTTCCTACCGCCTCCTCCCCTCGTGACGCAGACGATGCTGAGGTGGGGTCCCAGAAGGGGACCGGCCAGGAGGAGGAGGCCCCGGAGGTGCCGCAGGGCAACCTCCCGGACTTTGGACCGGACTCCGCACCGGAACCTTCAGTGGTTTCAGAGTCCGTGGGCGGCCCTTCAGAAGAAGGGCGGGACTGCGATGCTGGTGACCTCCGTCCAACCGGAGGTGCCGGATAATTTGCTGGAGGCGCTCAATGGCGCTTCCATCAACGAGGAACACCGCACCGTTATGAGTGCGGTGATTCAGAAAGTTTAGTCTGCCAAGAGCGGGCTGACCGAAGCCTGTACCAGCCTTCTAACAGGCTTTGAGGTATGGGTTTCAAGATATGTAAAAATAGTACCGCATAGACAGTAGCTCTTGATGCTCAGTTCGGTGTTCGGAAAGAAAAGCCGAACTGAGGATCTAAAAAGATATACGCAGGAGTCTAACACAAATATGTCAATATGGGAATGCAGGCTGCGCTGCTGACCTCAGCCGCACTAACTGCGGAGGTCAATGCCTTGAAAAAGAGCCTCGAGCGGTCCGAGAGCGAGCTCGGCCGTGCCAAGAAGCAGCTCAAGGACCAGGAAGGTAAGTAACACCTTATTAAAGGTGTACCTTATAGAAAAGGATTTGGTTGCCAAAGAATGACAGGAATAACATGAGTATTCCAGGGGCGACGAACGAGGTGGCGACCTTAAAGGAGGCGGTGTCCACGGCCGAACGCAATGCGGCCGCGGAACGCGTCGAGCGAGAGAAGCAGGAGGCGCGGGTGGTGGAGGTGCGGCAAGAGCTCCAGGCTCTCGTGGAAAAACACGAGAGTTTGGAGCATGACTCGAAGACTCGAGAGTCCGAGCTCGCGTTGGCTCTTGAGAGTGCCAAAGCCACTAAGGCTGAAGCCCAAAAGGCCCTCCAGGAGATCGAGGCAGTAAAGAAGATAGCAGCGGGTAAGGCATTCTTCATGCAAAGCAAGCATGCAAAAGTGAATTACCTGTTACTTACCCGAATTCGGAGGTCTCCAGGAGCGTTCGCAGATCTGCCCCGTAGCGTGTCCGATGCTGCTGCATTCTACAGAGCCGAGGAGGGGAGCTCGACGGAAAAGGTGTTCTGGTCTCAGTATGCTGAGGCCGGACATCCGGTGCCCCTGAGTGACCAGCTGAAGCAGCTGGTCGAGCTCCACAAGGTGGCCGAACAGGCCATGAAGGGCCTCATAGTTTGGCTGTGGCCCAAAGAAGCCATGCCTGGGAGCTACTTACATGCAGTGCGGCTGGTGGACGCCTGTCCATGGGTTGACGTCATCAAGAACTCCGCCTGCATTGAAGGTGCCCGTCGGGCCCTTGCCCGCGCTAAGGTGCACTGGTGCAAGATGGACGCCGAGAAGCTTGTGACGGACGCACCACCGCCGGGCAAGAAGTATCGCATGCCCGAGATGTATTATAAGGGTGTCCTAAAGGGTGCCCGCATTATTGCGGGTGAATGCTCCAAAGATGTAATTTTTGAGTAGACTCGCATTTTGTTATCCCGTATACCAAAACTTTGTTCAGATCGCTAAGCAACGCTTGTTAATTTAAAATATTACCTTCAGGCGGCCGCTTATCAAACCCGAGATGGCAAGTCGTTATTTCAGCCCCCACGCCACGAAAGTGTTTGGGGTGTTCGGATAAACTTGAGCGCTCTTGTTCCCATTTTGGGTCCTTCTAGGGAGGTGCTCAACACAACGTACGAGGCAACCGGACTTATAATGCTTGAACACTCTCACTTAGCCATAGAATTCTATAATTTTAAATTTCGGCGAAGCCCCTAGTGTTCGGAAGGCTGAATTCGGGGCGCTATCCACGCCTGGGGCCGGACAAAGCCGGCTCCTCGCTCTAAGCGGCATAACTCTTTAGGGACTCGAAAAGACCTCTCGAACAGCGACCAGCTCTCGCCTTATCATGACGGTTAGTTTTAGCTTTCTCCACTGAGGTGCTCGACCCAGCTCAACTGGGGCACAATCGCAGTGGTTCTCCCAGCGCTAACTTAGCCGATATAACGGAACGTAAGGTACCAAAACATGGGAGCCGGGCAAACCCAACTATTGACCCCAAGACATGATTCGGAGCCGATGCATATAATGCTATAAGTTCGGGGTGCCGCACTTGTGAAAGTGTTCGGACTTATCACACCATACTTTGGGGAACTTAAGCCCTTGGTGTATTTGGCTGTACCAAGGTGTACGGGTGCAACATGTCATAAGTGAACATATATAGATAAGAATGCAATGATAGGCAAAAAGCAATGCATTGTTTATTCAAAAAATACTGCAATGAAGACAGAATGATACAAATAGTGCGATAAGTGAGGGGTGGGACTATTTAACATGTCCCCCTCCAGGGGTATGCTGCGGAATGGTATCTAAAACTGGTATAATGCTCGTGATGGAGACCACCTGGATACTCGTCGTAGCTTTTCTGCTTCCCTCGTTGTTGCATCGTGAGTTCGGCAGATCTACTGCCGGACAGGGCTTCTGGAAAACGGAGTCCTGAGAATGAGAAAAAAAAGAGTGACAAATTTGGGAGCCCCTGGTGTGGTTGATCCGCACTCTGGGCATGCCGTGGTCGTGCCCCTCCCCCTATGCCCATGGTACCTCCAGAGCGTAGTGATGTATGCGTGGTACTGGTCTCGCAATTTTGCGAGGGCTGGGGTTGGGGCCGCATTGCTACGCATGCTCGGAACATGCCAGGTGGTCTTGTTGTAGGTTACTCGGTAGCAGCGGTGTCCGGCCGCTAACAACCCGGACTTGAGAATTTCCTTAAGAGGCTACTCTGCACTTCCGCCGCGAGAGCCGCTGTATGCTCCTCCGTTTGGAGAGAGCGTTCGGTGTTTCCGTTGACCGTGATGACTCCTTGAGGGCCTAGCATCTTGAGCTTGTGTATCGTAGTGTGGCACCGCATTGAACTTTACCGTCACGGTTCGTCCGAGCAGTGCGTGATAGCCGCTGCAGAACGGGACTATGTTGAAGATTAACTCCTCGCGTCGGAAGTTATCCGGGATCCAAGACCACTTCAAGTGTAACGAGCTGCATAATTGACCTCTACACCTGGTATGACGCTTTGAAGGTCGTCTTTGTGGGTTTAATCCTTGAGGGTCTATGCCCATCTTGCGCACTGTATCCTGATAAAGCAGGTTCAGGCTGCTGCCGCCGTCCATCAGGACTCTAGTGAGGTGAAATCCATCGACGATTGGGTCTAAAACAAATGTCGTGAATCCGCCATGGCGGATACTGGTGGGGTGGTCCCTTCGATCAAAATTGATCGGGCAGGAGGACCACGGATTGAACTTTGGGGCGACTGGCTCCATCGCGTATATGTCCCTGAGCGCATGCTTCCGTTCCCTTTTGGGTATGTGGGTTGCATATATCATGTTTACCGTCCGCACTTGTGGGGGAAAACCCTTCCGTCCTTTATTGTTCGGCGGGCGTGTCTCCTCCTCGTCGTCGCTATGCAGCCCCTTGTCGTTGCCTTTGGCGATTAACTTGCCTGCCTGCTTGAACACCCAACAATCTCTGTTGGTGTGATTAGCTGGCTTTTCGGGGGTGCCGTGTATCTGGCACGAGCGGTCGAGCATCCGGTCCAAGTTGGAAGGGCCTGGAGTGGTTCTTTTGAATAGCTTTTTCCGCTGACCGGTTTAGAGCCTCTGAATCCGCGTTGATCGTCAGATCTTCATGATATCGCCATTAAGCGATGCTTGTGCTTATTATGATCGACCTACCATTGTTGTCTTTGGTATTCAACTACAAGAGTTTTTGGTTAGGTTGTTACTGCGGGCTAGCTACTGTCTTCTCCCGCATCAAGCGGGTCATGAGTGATGTGAGGTTTCCATTGATTTCGCTTTTCTGTCCTAGGTGCCGGCAAGCCATTAAATCACGGATGTTATGTTTGAAGGCTGCAAGGGCCTCTGCATCCCGGACGGTCGACGATTTGATTTTTCTTGGTTAAGAACCGTGTCGTAATTGTCCGCCGATTCATCCGGCTGCTGAATTATGTGGCTTAGGTCATCGGCGTCTGGTGGTCGCACATATGTGCCCCGGAAGTTATCAAGGAATGTTGCTTCGTGTCCTCCCAACACCAATTGATTTTGGCAGGCTATTGAGCCAATGCCGCGCTGGTCCTTTAAGCTTGAGTGGGAGGTATTTGATGGCGTGGAGATCATCACCGCGGGCCATGTGGATATTAAGGAGATAATCCTCGATCCAAACCGCGGGATCTGTTGTGTCGTCATAGGATTCAATGTTTACGGGTTTGAAACCTTCGGGGATTTGATTATCCATTACTTCGTCTGTGAAGCATAGTGGGTGTGCGGCGCCTCTGTACTGGGCTATATCACGACGCAGCTCAAGCGAGCATTGTCTACTGTGTTCGGCCTGGCCGGAGTTGTTGTATCCGGCGTGATGGTTGTCGTCGCGTATCGTGGGGCGCCCACGCGACCCGTAGATCGATCTGGCTTGTCTTGCCTTATCCTCCAATATGTCTCTCAAGTCTGGCGCGTTCCCCCTGTGACTTTATACTTTTCGAGCGACGCCGGGGTATGGCTTGAGTGGAGGGCCTAGAGGCCTCTCTGTCGCGGCCACGAGGTGGCCGGTCGGCCGTATTGTGCGCTGGTGATGTAGGTTTATGTGCTTCCTCCTCTAATCAGGGCACCAGCTTGCGTTTGGGGTAGCTTTTGGAGGGGCGTTCGAGTTCATACTCTTCGGCCGCAAGGATTTCAGTCCATCTATCGGCTAGCAAATCTTGGTCAGCTCTAAGCTATTGCTGCTTTTTCTTGAGGCTGCTTGCCATGGCCATAAGCCTGCGTTTAAAACGCTCTTGTTCGACGGGATCCTCAGGCACGACGAATTCGTCCTCGTCGAGGCTTGCCTCGTCTCCGGAGGGAGGCATGTAATTATCATCCTCTACCTCTTTGTCTGCCGCTCTCTCACGAGGGCTCGCTTCTCCATCCTCCTGTGCTGAATTTTGCTGGAGGGGCTTGTCTTCGGCACTGTCTGGGGTTTTATTGTCTCCGGAGCCGGAATCTCCATTTTTGCTGTGGCGGGATTTAGAGCGGCGCCGCTGACGCCGGCGCTTAGGCTGTTTCTTGGAGGGGTTGTCCTCCGCTGTTCCATTGCCATTCCCATCCTTTGGGATGTCCACCATGTATATGTCGTATGACGAGGTGGCTTTCCAGTGCCCCGTGGGCGATGGTTCTTGGTTGTCTCCAGCATCGTCGTCCATACCGTCGATGTCTTTGGAGTCGAAGTCTAGCATGTTGGTTAAGTCGTCGACAGTGGCTAAAAAGTGAGTGGTGGGTGGGCTTTGAATTTCTTCGTCGTCCGCATCGCAACCGTCCTGACTGTAATCCGGCCAGGACTCTCCTGATAAAGAGAGATACTTTAGCGAATTTAGGATGTCGCCAAAAGGCGAGTGCTGAAAGATGTCCGCAGCGGTGAACTCCATGATCGGCGCCCAATCAGATTCGATTGGCAGGAGCACGGATGGTTCGGGGTCCGGAGAGGAGTCCGGCACCTTGGAGTCATGAGTGTAACACCCCGGATGTAACTTTCCATCTTTGTAACTCCAACTCTTTCCATTTTCGGCTATGTGTTATGATATTCCCTCCGTGGTTGGGTTTTGTCTTTTGTTTTGCATTTTGTTCATGACATGCATCTCATATCATGTCATCATGTGCATCTCATTTGCATACGTGTTCGTCTCATGCATCCAAGCATTTTCCCCGTTGTCCGTTTTGCAATCCGGCACTCCCACATGCACCGGCGCACCCCTCTTGTCTATTTTCGTGTGCGGGTGTTAAACGTTCTCGGAATGGACCGAGCCTTGCCAAGTGGCCCTGGTACACCACCGGTAGACCGCCTGTCAAGTTTCGTGTCATTTGGAGGTCGTTTGATACTCCAACGGTTAACCGCATAACCGCAAAGGCCTCTTGTGTGTTGCAGCCCAACAACCCTTCAAAACAGCCCCAAAACCCATCTAAGTCACTTCCATGCTCCCCATCGTCGGATCACGATCGTGTGGGCGAAAACTACACCTCATTTGGAGCTTCCTAGCTCCTTCTACCTATAAATATAGCCTGCCCCCAAAAATTCCGGATCAAATCCACCCCTAACCCTAGCCCCGCTCCTCTCCTTGCCACCGGACGTGTTAGATTTGGGCCGGACACGTCCGCCCGCCGCCCCGGACCAACCGGAGCCGCCACGTGGCAGCCGGCGCCCGCCATGCCAGAGAGAGCTCAAGACGGGGCCCCCATGCCCATACGCCGATGCCGCGCCGTCCGCACCTCCACCTCGTCGTCCCGCCGCCCGACCAGCCCCGCCCGCCGCCGCCGCCCGCCGCCGCGGATCCTGCCAGATCGCCCCGGTCGCCGCGTCCTTCCTCCGGCGCCTCGCCCGCCCGCCAGATCACGCCGACCTCCGCCGTATCCGGCCGGCCTCGACCCCAGCAGCCTCCCCGACCTCAACTCCGGCGAACTCCAACTCCGGCGAGCTCGAACCGGATCCAGATCGGGTCAAGTCTTAGGGTTGACCTCGAAATCCTCCAAGTCTACATATTTTTATCCCTATTCATCGCATCATAACTCCGTCATCGTAGCTCCGTTTCATGCACATAATATATCAAAATGTTCATCAGGATGTGCTCTTCATTTTGTTCCATTGGGCCATGTTCATTTGAGCTCATCTTGATGCCCGAAATGTTGTTGGAAGAGGGCTATGTGATGTTGGTTTCAGATTCTTATCAGAACATGCACTTTTGTCATTTTTGCCATGATTGATGTGTGCATCTTAGGAACTTGAGCCCTACAGGCGTTTTGTTCTATACCATGCCATCTTTACAGAGGTGCTTACCATGTATTTTTGTGATCAGTGTGGTCACTAGCACAAGCATGCAAACTAGGCTTAGTGATGTTGCTGATTTCAGTCCATGTTCTGCTGTTATTTTTATGCCATGTAAACATGATGCTACAGAGAGATCCATGCATATTTTGAGATACTTCAGTAAGGATGTTTTGTACATATGGTTATACGATATCCATTCATGCCCCTGTTTGCAATTATGGAGTAGTCTAGCATGTCATTTTGTTGCTTTACTTTTGCTATAAAATGTTTCCTGGCAGATTGTTTACATGATATTCAATTTTGCCAAGGTTGTAGTTGATCCTTGCATGCTATGAACTTGTTCTTGCCATGTTTAGTTTCATAAACATGTATTCTTGCTGGTGCTATGCTTATCTTGTCATGCAATGACTTGTGGTGAGTGTATTAAGCTCGCAAAGATGCCTTCATAATGCTGTTAATGCCATGCTCTGTTTCCTGAATCTGTTAATGAAACTTGCTATGTTTACATGGGTGCAATCATACCTTCTGGTCCTTTTTGGCTCATGGTCAGTAAGGGACTTTTGTTCTATGCATTTAGTAGTATCATGCCATGCCTTAAGTTTCTATGATATGTTCCTGTAGCATGTTGATTGCTTGCTCTGAACATTGCTACCTGATGCTGTTTATGCCATGTCCAAGCTGATATCTTTTGTACTTTTGCCATGCTTGTTTGAACCTGTTATGGTGTGATTTAGCCGTAGCTCAGTGTTCCTCTTTTGTCAAGCATCTCCTGTAGATCACTGCCATATGCCTTGTTATTGTGTTGGGGTGCTGTAGCATAGTTTCTTGTTGCATGCTAAGTAGCATCGTGCTGTTAATCGTAGATTTGTGTCATTCTTGTTTTGCTTGCCATTTGCAAACCGTGCATCCGATTCCGGTGACCTTTATATCGATTTCAACCGAAATCATCTCATCTTTCCAGTGGAATACTTGGTTTGCCAAGTTTATGCCTTGTTCATCATTTTCCTTCCGGAGCACGCATAAGCATTGCATATCACATCTCGCATATCATGCCATGTATTGCATCATGTTTCTTGTGCATTGCACCGTGATTTATCGTGGTTCCATTGCTTGCGTTCTTGCTTTGGGTAGAGCCGGGAGACGAGTACGTGCACGAGGAACCTGTTGAGTACGCCAACGAGGATCAAGCTTTCGACAACTCTAAGAACTTTGCAGGCAAGATGACCATACCCTTGATATCACTTCTATCTTTGCTTTACTAGTTGCTCACTCTATCGCTATGTTAGCTCTACCTACTACTTGTTTATCATGCCTTCCATATTGCCATGTCAAGCCTCTAACCATCCCTTTCCTAGCAAACCGTTGTTTGGCTATGTCACCGCTTTTGCTCAGCCCCTCTTATAGCGTTGCTAGTTGCAGGTGAAGATGAAGTTTGTTCCTTGTTGGAACATGGATATTTTGGGATATCACAATATCTCTTATTTAATTAATGCATCTATATACTTGGTAAAGGGTGGAAGGCTCGGCCTTATGCCTGGTGTTTTGTTCCACTCTTGCCACCCTAGTTTCCGTCATACCGGTGTTATGTTCCTTGATTTTGCGTTCCTTACGCGGTTGGGTGATTTATGGGACCCCCTTGACAGTTCGCTTTGAATAAAACTCCTCCAGCAAGGCCCAACCTTGGTTTTACCATTTGCCACCTACACCTTTTCCCTTGGGTTTTCGCGAGCCCGAGGGTCATCTTTATTTTAGTCCCCCCGGGCCAGTGCTCCTTCAAGTGTTGGTCCGAACCGAGCAACCTGCGGGGCCACCACGGGGAAACTCGAGGCCTGGTTTTACTCGTAGCTTGACTTATCCGGTGTGCACTGAGAACGAGATACGTGCGACTCCTATCGGGATTTGTCGGCACATCGGGCGGCTTTGCTGGTCTAGTTTCACCATTGTCGAAATGTCTTCCGAACCGGGATTCCGAGACTGATCGGGTCTTCACGGGAGAAGGTATATCCTTCATTGATCGTGAGAGCTTATGATGGGCTAAGTTGGGACACCCCTGCAGGGTATTATCTTTCAAAAGCCCTGCCCGTGGTTATGAGACAGATGGGAATTTGTTAATGTCCGGTTGTAGAGAACTTGACACTTGACTTCATTAAAATGCATCAACCGTGTGTGTAGCCGTGATGGTCTCTTCTCGGCGGAGTCCAGGAAGTGAGCACGGTTTGGGTTATGTATGTACATAAGTAGCTTCAGGGTCACTTCTTGATCACTTCTAGCTTCTCGATCGTTGCGTTGCTTCTCTTCTCGCTCTCACTTGCGTATGTTAGCCTCCATATATGCTTAGTGCTTGCTGCAGCTCCACCATATTACCCCTTTCCTACCTACAAGCTTAAATAGTCTTGATCTCGCGAGTGTGAGATTGCTGAGTCCCCGTGGCTCACAGATTCTACCAAAACAGATGCAGGTACCGAGGATACTAGCGCAAGTGGCGCAATCGAGCTCAAGTGGTAGTTTGACGAGGACCTTGGTCGTTACTATGTTTTGTTTCCAGATGATCATTAGTGGGCCCAGTTGGGGCGATCGGGGATCTAGCATTTGGGGTTGTCTTCTTTTCATTTGGATTTGACCATAGCCGGTCTATGAGTGTATTTTGAATGATGTATGACTTATTTACGTATTGTGTGAAGTGGCGATTGTAAGCCAACTCTCTTTATCCCATTCTTGTTCATTACATGGGATTGTGTGAAGATGACCCTTCTTGCGACAAAATCACCATGCGGTTATGCCTATAAGTCTTGCTTCGACACGTGGGAGATATAGCCGCATCGTGGGCGTTACAAGTTGTAATCAGAGCCATCCCCGACTTAGGAGCCCCCTGCTTGATTGATTGTTGGCGTTGTTGAGTCTAGAACAAAAAAAATGTTTTGAGTCTTAGGATTATATATATCGGAGAGTAGGATTCTTTTTACTCCTCAGTCCCTTTGTCGCTCTGGTGAGGTCTCCTGACATAGAAGTTTTGACTCTCCTCTCCTCAGTTTTCACTAAAAAAAATTAGGATCACGCGGGTATCTTGGAATCGTTCCGATGGTTTTGTGACGAGAACATTGTTCTTGGTGCCTCCTGACATTTAGGGGTTGTGGCAGTATCCCGGGGAGTTGAGCTCCGAGGTGTTGTCGTCACAATTTTATCGTTGCAGTTCTGGAATACCTGAGTTTTGCCGACATCGAAAATCTCTTTTATGCAGTTGTTGGTGAGATAACCTCGACGTCACCCAGTACTGGGGAGTTCGGGAGTATTGCCATAACTCGTATAACGGATGCTTTTCGAAGGTTGAGGTACACAATTTCTGAAGGTTTCTTGGTTATGTGTTGACGGATGGATACGGCTGGATGTAGGGATTGTAAGTTTGGGTGAGATATATTGCTTCCCCTGTATCCCCCACACCTGATTGCATAACCAGAAAGTTTCGTGAGTTTATAGGTGGGATTCAAGTAGCTCTATAATTTCTTCCCGCAGATATTTGGTTTGTGATTGGGTAATCCTTACCACTTATTTGTTCCAGTTGTACCTTGTTTATTTCATTCATCAATCTCTTATCAAGTGGCTTCTCACCTTAATGGTCGTGTAATGTTAGCTTTGGGAATTCATTCGTTCATCCTTGTTCAAATGCTTATTGTGAAGACTATATGTTGCAATTTCTATCCGTTGATTCAACTTGCCTATCTGTCTATCAAGATGCTAACGGATGTCACCCTCTTCAAGATGGCTCCGCCAATGCGTCAGAATCCAGAACGCAATGATGGGAGTCAGGCGAACCCTCTACCTCCACCTCCGCCTCCGGAGGCATGGCGAGCTTTGATGGCAACCACAAACGCCAACGCTCAGTTGTTGATTCAGCTGATGCAAGAGCGCAACCAAGTCCAAGGCAACCAAGGGAATCAAGGTCAAGGGCGGTTCAACCATCAGCCTCAGTTTTCTACCCTCAACCAGTTCCTTGCAAATCAGCCGAAGTCTTTCAGCTACTATGCCGAGGCCACAGACGCCAACGATTGGCTCGTGGATATCAACAAGCATTTTGAATGCAGCAGTGTCAGGCCCGAGGACTACGTTAAGTTTGCTTATTTTTAGCTCAAGGACCAAGCAGCTAATTGGTTCCAGCAATACAAGGATTCCAGAGGAGGTCGAGTGATTACTTGGACTGATTTCTATCAGGACTTTAAAGCTCACCACATTCCTACCAGTGTTGTTGAGAGCAAGCGTGAGGAGTTACGCAATCTCAAGCAAGGCAACATGTCAGTGTACGAATACAACAAGCAGTTTCAGAAACTTGCTCGCTTCGCTAAACAAGACGTTCCCGATGAAAAGAGTATGATCTATCAATTCAGAGTTGGCCTTAGAGAGGATCTGTAGTTAGCTCTCGTTCTTGTTGAGCATACTCAGTTTGATCAATTCTACAATATGGCCCTCAAGCAAGAAGGTGCTCAGCTCAAGTGTGAGGCTTCTAAGAAGAGAATCAGGGATGCAGTTTAGTCTTCTTCTTCCTCTCAAGTGGCAGCTAAGCAGCAGAAGTTCTACCTTCCTCCTCCTCCGTTTCGTCAGCCTTACCAGCAGAAGAACTCAGGTGGTCGTGGATCTTCCCACCCACCCAACCCAGGCTATCAGAACAAGTCAAATTCTCAAGCTCCAAGGTCAAATGTTCCTTATCACCGTCCGCTCTCAGAGGTGACTTGCAACAAGTGCCAGCAGAAAGGTCACTACGCGAACAAGTGCTTCAACCAAAGGCGCCTTCCGCCTCCTCCTCCTGTGAGGTCTTCAAGCAATGCAGTGGTCAAGAATAATCCAAAGCATGCAAAGGTGAACATGATGAATGCAACTCAGGCAGAGGATTCTTCAGATGTGATCATGGGTAACCTTCCAGTTAACTCTATTCCTGCAAAAGTCTTATTTGATACTGGTGCATCACATTGTTTCATGTCAAGACCGTTTTTTGCCAAGCATGATTTCACTTCTTCTCATTTGGATAAACCCATGGCTGCCATTTCCCCGGGTAAACGGTTGAGCTCTAGTTTGGTGGTTCCGGATACCACAATCAAGATGGGCGACTATAGATTTCTGGCTAAACCAATTGTCCTTGGTGACTCGGATATTGATCTAATTCTCGGGATGGACTGGCTTTCTGAGCACAAAGCACAACTTGATTGTGTTGCCAGGGAAATTCAATTGACACACTCTTCTGAGGATGTTATCATCTATGCCGCTCGTGATGAAACCATTCGGTTATTCTCTCTCAATGAGAAGGGCGAGTTGGATGCTATCTCTCAGATTCCAGTCGTTTGTGAGTACCAAGATGTATTTCCAGAAGAGCTTCCGGGTATGCCTCCTCATCGGCCAGTCGAGTTTGTTATCGATCTTGAGCCTGGCACTGAACCCATTTGCAAGCGTCCATACAAGCTTGGACCTAAAGAACTGAAGGAATTGAAGAAACAGCTCGATGAACTAGAGCATCTGGGTTTGATCAGACCGAGTTCATCTCCATGGGGTTGTGGAGTTCTTTTTGTCCAGAAGAAGGATGGCACGGACCGACTGTGCGTCGATTACCGTCCATTGAACAAGAAGACAATCAAGAACAAGTATCCACTTCCCAACATCAATGAGCTTTTCGAGCAACTCAAAGGTGCTAAAGTTTTCTCCAAGCTCGACCTTCGTATGGGTTATCATCAGATTCGCATTCGTGAACAAGATATTCCCAAGACAGCATTCAGAACAAGCTATGGTCTTATGAATATACTGTCATGTCTTTCGGCCTTGTCAATGCCCCTCCAACATTCTCTCGAATGATGAACTTCATCTTCAACCCCTACACCAATGAATTCGTCCTGGTGTATCTCGATGATATCTTGGTCTTCTCCAAGAATAAGAAGGATCATGTCAAACATTTGCGATTGGTGCTCGACAAGCTCAGAGATCATCAATTCTATGCGAAGTTTTCCAAATGTGAGTTCTGGCTTGATGAAGTTCTTTATCTTGGTTACATCATCTCCGCCAAGGGCATCGCTGTTAATCCCGAGAAGGTGTCTGCAATTGTGAATTGGGAACCTCCTCAGAATGTCAAGCAGCTCCGCAGTTTTCTTGGTCTTGCAAGCTATTGCCGAAGATTCGTTGAGAACTTCTCTAAGATTGCAAAGCCTCTTTCCAACCTCCTCCAGAAACATGTCAAGTATGTCTGGACGCCTGAGTGTGACGTTGCTTTCAACACCCTCAAAGAGAAGCTAGTCACAGCTCATGTCTTAACTCCTCCTGATGAATCCAAGCCATTCGAAGTTTTCTGTGATGCTTCTCTTCAAGGTCTCGGTGCTGTGTTAATGCAAGAGAAGAAAGTTGTGGCCTATACCTCTCGTCAGTTGAAGCCCAACGAAAAGAACTACCCCACTCACGATCTCGAGTTGGCGGCAGTTGTCCATGCATTGATAACATGGAGACATCTCTTGTTGGGAAGGAAAGTGGACATTTTCACCGATCACAAGAGTCTCAAGTATATCTTCACTCAACCCAACCTCAACCTCAGACAAACTCGATGGGTCGAAATGATTCAAGAGTACAATCCAAGTATTGAATATACTCCTGGCAAGGCTAATGTGATTGAAGATGCTCTGAGCAGAAAGGCTTGTTGCAATAACTTAATTCTCAAGCCCTTCCAACCGGATCTTTGTGAAGCTTTCTGCAAACTGAATCTTCAAGTTGTTCCTCAAGGCTTCCTTTCCAACCTCATAGTCTCTCCTACATTGGAAGATCAAATTCGTGAGGCACAACTTCTGGATACCATGGTGAAAAAGGTGAAACGTGGTATCGACAAGGGCATTTCCAAGTACAAGTGCTTCCACATTGATGACAAAGATACTCTTTTCTTTGAGGATCGAATTGTGGTTCCTAAAGGTGATCTGAGAAAAGTCATTATGAACAAGGCACACAATTCCCTTCTATCCATTCATCTTGGAAGTACGAAGATGTACCATGACCTCAAGCATTCGTATTGGTGGACTCGAATGAAGCGAGAAATTGCTCTATTCGTGAATGAATGTGATGTCTGCAAAAGGGTGAAAGCAGAACACCAACGACCAGCTGGCCTCCTCCAACCTCTTGCTATTCCAGAATGGAAGTTTGATCATATCGAGATGGACTTCGTGACTGGATTTCCTAAGTCCAAGCATGGGAATGATGCTATTTTCGTTGTCATTGACAAGCTTACAAAAGTGGCTCATTTCCTTCCTATCAAAGAGTCTATCACAACAGCTCAGCTGGCAGAGCTATACACCTCCAGGATTGTCTCCTTGCACGGCATTCCACAATTGATTTCTTCAGACCGTGGAAGCATTTTCACTTCTAAGTTCTGGGACTCCTTTCAGAAGGCCATGGGCACCAACATTCATTTTAGCACAGCTTTCCATCCTCAAACAAGTGGCCAAGTCGAGCGAGTCAATCAAATCCTCGAAGACATGCTCAGGGCTTGTGTCATCTCTTTCGGTATGAAGTGGGAAGATTATCTTCCATATGCCGAGTTCTCCTACAACAACAGCTTCCAAGCGAGTTCGGGCAAGGCCCCATTCGAAATTCTCTATGGCAGAAAGTGTCGTACTCCTCTCAATTGGTCTGAGACAGGTGAAGGCCAACTTCTTGGCAATGACTTGATCATAGAAGCCGAAGAAATGTGCAAAGTCATTCGTGAGAATCTCAAAGCCGCGCAATCGCGCCAGAAGAGCTATTATGATGACAAGCACCGTGACTTGGCTTTTGAAATCGGAGACCATGTCTACCTCCGCGTCTCTCCAATGAAAGGCACTCGTCGCTTCGGTATCAAAGGGAAGCTTGCCCCTAGATACGTGGGTCCTTTCAAGATCATTGGAAAAAGAGGCGATCTCACCTATCAACTTGAGCTTCCGTCCAATTTTGCAAACGTGCACGATGTGTTTCACGTGTCACAGCTGCACAAGTGCTTCAAGACTCCTGAGCGCACTATCAACTTCGAAGAAATTGACCTCCCAGAAGATCTCTCTTATCATGAGCACCCCGTTGCTATTCTTGAAGAAACCAAGCGCAAGACTCGCAACAAGTCAATCAAATTCCTGAAAGTGCAGTGGTCACACCATTCCGACCGAGAAGCCACCTGGGAGCGCGAGGATCACCTCCATTCCAAATATCCGGAGTTCTTTTAGTCCTAGATCTCGGGACGAGATCCTCTTGTAGTGGTGGAGTGTTGTAACACCCCGGATGTAACTTTTCATCTTTGTAACTCCAACTCTTGCCATTTTCGGCTATGTGTTATGATATTCCCTCTGTGGTTGGGTTTTATATTTTGTTTTGCATTTTGTTCATGTCATGCATCTGATATCATGTCATCATGTGTATCTCATTTGCATACATGTTCGTCTCATGCATCCGAGCATTTTCCCCGTTGTCCGTTTTGCAATCCGGCACTCCCACATGCACCGGCGCACCCCTCTTGTCTCTTTTCGTGTGCGGGTGTTAAACATTCTCGGAATAGACCGAGCCTTGCCAAGTGGCCTTGGTACACCACCGGTAGACCACCTGTCAAGTTTCGTGTCATTTGGAGGTCGTTTGATACTCCAACGGTTAACCGCATAACCGCAAAGGCCTCTTGTGTGTTGCAGCCCAACACCCCTTCAAAACAGCCCCAAAACCCATCTAAGTCACTTCCATGCTCCCCGTCGTCGGATCACGATCGTGTGGGCAAAAACTACACCTCATTTGGAGCTTCCTAGCTCCTTCTACCTATAAATATAGCCCTCACGAGGAACCTATTGAGTACGCCAACGAGGATCAAGCTTTCGACAACTCTGAGAACTTTGCAGGCAAGATGACCATACCCTCGATATCACTTCTATCTTTGCTTTGCTAGTTGCTCGCTCTATCGCTATGTTAGCTCTACCTACCACTTGTTTATCATGCCTCCCATATTGCCATGTCAAGCCTCTAACCATCCCTTTCCTAGCAAACCGTTGTTTGGCTATGTCACCGCTTTTGCTCAGCCCCTCTTATAGCGTTGCTAGTTGCAGGTGAAGATGAAGTTTGTTCCTTGTTGGAACATGGATATTTTGGGATATCACAATATCTCTTATTTAATTAATGCATCTATATACTTGGTAAAGGGTGTAAGGCTCGGCCTTATGCCTGGTGTTTTGTTCCCCTCTTGCCACCCTAGTTTCCGTCATACCAGTGTTATGTTCCTTGATTTTGCGTTCCTTACGCGGTTGGGTGATTTATGGGACCCCCTTGACAGTTCGCTTTGAATAAAACTCCTCCAGCAAGGCCCAACCTTGGTTTTACCATTTGCCACCTATACCTTTTTCCCTTGGGTTTTCGCGAGCCCGAGGGTCATCTTTATTTTAGCCACCCCCCCCCCAGGCCAGTGCTCCTTCGAGTGTTGGTCCAAACCGAGCAACCTGCGGGGCCACCACGGGGAAACTCGAGGCTTGGTTTTACTCGTAGCTTGACTTATCCGGTGTGCCCTGAGAACGAGATACGTGCGACTCCTATCGGGATTTGTCGGCACATCGGGCGGCTTTGCTGGTCTAGTTTTACCATTGTCGAAATTTCTTGCGAACCGGGATTCCGAGACTGATCGGGTCTTCCCGGGAGAAGGTATATCCCTCTTACCGTGAGAGCTTATGATGGGCTAAGTTGGGACTCCCCTGCAGGGTATTATCTTTCGAAAGCCGTGCCCGCGGTTATGAGGCAGATGGGAATTTGTTAATGTCCAGTTGTAGAGAACTTGACACTTGACTTCATTAAAATGCATCAACTGTGTGTGTGGCCGTGATGGTCTCTTCTCGGCGGAGTCCGGGAAGTGAACACGGTTTGGGTTATGTATGTACGTAAGTAGTTTCAGGGTCACTTCTTGATCACTTCTAGCTTCTCGACCGTTGCGTTGCTTCTCTTCTCGCTCTCTCTTGCGTATGTTAGCCTCCATATATGCTTAGTGCTTGCTGCAGCTCCACCATATTACCCCTTTCCTACCTACAAGCTTAAATAGTCTTGATCTCGCGGGTGTGAGATTGCTGAGTCCCCGTGGCTCACAGATTCTACGAAAACAGATGCAGGTACCGAGGATACTAGCACAAGTGGCGCAATCGAGCTCAAGTGGGAGTTTGACGAGGACCTTGGTCGTTACTATGTTTCGTTTCCAGATGATCAGTAGTGGGCCCGGTTGGGGCGATCGGGGATCGAGCATTTGGGGTTGTCTTCTTTTCATTTGGATTTGACCGTAGTCGGTCTATGAGTGTATTTCGAATGATGTATGAGTTATTTATGTATTGTGTGAAGTAGCGATTGTAAGCCAACTCTCATTATCCCATTCTTGTTCATTACATAGGATTGTGTGAAGATGACCCTTCTTGCGACAAAACCACCATGCGGTTATGCCTCTAAGTCGTGCTTCGACACGTGGGAGATATAGCCGCATCGTGGGCGTTACAACGAGCTTCACAAGGGACAGGGTCGGTATTCGGCTCTATCGCCGTAGAGGTAGCAGCCCCCGAGGCGGTGTCTAGCCACACATCCTTGATTGGCGTAGTCGGCTCCGAGCTGAGGGTCGAAGAGGACTCTGGTGCGGCCTCGAGGGCACTGTCCGGCAGCAGAGCTAAATCATGCCCATCATGATAGTGCGGCGCGCTCGGCTGTGGCTCGAATCCGTCGAAGATCAAGTCTCCGCGGATGTTGGCCATATAGTTCAAACTTCCAAATCTGACCTGATGGCCAGGGGCGTAGCTTTCAATCTGCTCCAGATGGCCAAGTGAATTGGCCCGCAGTGCAAAGCCGCCAAATACGAAGATCTATCCGGGGAGAAAAGTCTCACCCTGGACCACGTCGTTGTTGACGATCGAAGGAGCCATCGGGCCTATAGGTGACGACACAGAGGAACTCTCAATGAAAGCACAAATGTCGGTGTCAAAACCGGCGGATCTCGGTTAGGGGATCCCGAACTGTGCGTCTAGGCGGATGGTAACAGGAGCCAAGGGACACGATGTTTTTACCCAGGTTCGGGCCCTCTCGGTGGAGGTAAAACCCTACTCCTGCTTGATTAATATTGATGATATGGGTAGTACAAGAGTAGATCTACCACGAGATCAAGGAGGCTAAACCCTAGAAGCTAGCCTATGGTATGATCGTTGTTCGTCCTACGGACTAAAACCCTCTGGTTTATATAGACACCGGAGAGGGCTAGGGTTACACAGAGTCGGTTACAATGGTAGGAGATCTACATATCCGTATCGCCAAGCTTGCCTTCCACGCCAAGGAAAGTCCCATCCGGACACGGGATGAAGTCTTCAATCTCGTATCTTCATAGTCTTGGAGTCCGGCCAATGATGATAGTTCGGCTATCCGGACACCCCCTAGTCCAGGACTCCCTCAGCCATCTAAACTAAATAACTACGGAAGCTTCGAAGGTAAATGAGTCCATCAACTCCAACGGCATAGCTAAGTACAAATCCTTCGTCGTCTGAGTAGTCTGCAACATGAGACGTTGCAGCCGTGTAGGTCAGCACATTGAATATGCTGGCAGAGTTACACTTTAAAGTAATGAATGCAAGAACTATATCTACATGCAATATTTGGCTGGTGGAGGCTCTAAGTTTATAATTTTGCATAAAGCTAGTTTTTACCTACAACAAAACAATAAATTTATTTACTACCAAATGTTTGAGAAGGTTCCTCCAACTCAAATCCCAATTAAACAAGTATATCATTAAACCTAATTCAATTAATTAAAGAGTGATGAGATCAACAATAATATCCAATTCCAGAAACTCAAGATGTCCATAACCGGGGACACGGCTAACCATGATTAGTTTATACACTCTGCGAGCTTGCGCACTTTTCCCCACAAGACTCGACCGCATCCATGATCGGAAGATCGAGACATAGTCTTTCTGAAGCATTAACTCTCTACTCCGGGCAGACCAGTACACCTACTTTCCCCTACATCTGCTAGTCCACCTCTTCGAGAGCTCAGACAACTTACTCAACTAAGCCAGAGCCCATAATGGCTTGTGGGTGCACATAGAAGTTTCTAGGCATGAAATATCATATGATCCCTTTGAGCCTGGGTGGCAAACTGAGGAAAAATCACATTGGTACTCCGGGATTTCCCAAATGGAAAAACATTGGATTCTCTAGGTGCCTCAACCAATCCACCCAGATGTGTATTAAAGTTGCCACCTTAATGTTATCCAAGATTAGTAACTCTCATAACTTCCATGTGTATCACGATCTAGTCACTGTCTATGAGCATGGCCAAGCAATAATAGAGCATAACGTATATTACCGGGGTGATCAAAAGGTATTAGGTTCCTACCTCAAGTATTGCAACCAAACCACATGTTCCCAATCCTACTCATGCAAATATTTGAGGGGCATAACTAATGCAAAGTAAAAATTGGGTATAGAAGAGTATGATCAAAGTGTAACTTGCCTTGCTAACGATCTGCAAACTCTAAGGATTTGTAGTAACAAGCTTCGCACTCCGGGTAATCTAGCGTAGACAAACAGTAGCATACATAAGCAATCACTCAAACGAAACAGCGAGAAATCAAGAAAAGATCCAAATAAAACTCGAAACAAGCAAACGACTAAACTAAATAGAAAACAAAACCTAACAGCATTATTTTCATGTGGATTAGATCTTAACAGTAGGTACATGTGATTAGCTATGATTTGCAAAAAGAATCAACTCAAACGGAGTTACAAAACTCAGGATACAAACGAAACAAGATCGATTACTTAACTGAACTAAACTCAACTTTTAAATTGTCAAAATCATGTTCAAGTTGGTTTATGGGAAACAAGATATCCTTACGAAGATTTAGGCGTTGGTTTCATCTAATTTGGATAAACGAGCTAAAAGTTACGCTAGTTTTAAGATCAGGGGCTAAACTGCGATAAAACTATTCGCAGATAGGTCCCTGGTCGAAAATAAAACTAAAAAGAAAATCTACAGAATGAACGTTCACTAACAGAACTAAACGAATGAATTCGTTCGTTAAAACGATCTAACGGGCGAACGTTCACTAACTAACTAAAAATAAAAATGAAAAACCGGTCTAACCTAACTAACCAAAAAAGCCGGAGAAAACTGAATGGTTATACCGGTTCGGCGGCGGCGAGGTCAACGGCGAGGTTCGGCGAGGCGGAGGAGAAATCCGGCAGGGCGGGCGAGGCTCCGATGGCGGTGGGGCAACGGCGACGCGGGGCGGCGGCGGTGCTGCGTGGGCGACGACGGCGGAGGGCGGCAGCAGCGGCTAGCGGCAGCGGCGGCGGCTTCTAGGTGGCGGTGCTGGCGGCACTTGTGAGGAGGAAAGGGACCAGAGGGTGCCCTTTTAAAGGCCCGAGGGAGGGCGGCGGCGCGTCTGACTTGGAGGACGGGTCGGGCGGCGCGGCGGGGTGTACCTACATTCCCTCGGAATCCGATGGCGGCACGGTGTCTTGGTGAGGGAAGCGGTGGTGACTGGCTTTGGGCCAAGGCCCGGCTCGGTGAAGCGGCCTGTAGTTAAAAAACGATTTCCGCAAAGAAAAATCCTAATAAAATATAAATAAAATCCTAAAAAATTCCAGAAACAATTTTCACCGTCCCTACCTAATATTTGGGACAATATGAACATTTTTCTGGACTAAATGCAATTTTTAAAAATGCATGTTTTTCTCTAATTCAAATAAAATAATAATTTGATTTCAAAATTTCTTTTCCAATATTTCACCTCTATTGAAGAAGTAATTTTATCTTCTCTCATTTATTTTATTGTTTGAAATAATTGGAAATAAATGATTGAAAATCAAATTGATCCTCTTTTCAAATTTGAAAAAAAATCCAAATATGAAAATTTTGTGAAATCTCTAACTCTCTCCTTGGATCCTTGAGTTGCTTAAGATTTCTAGGATCACAACCAAAATGCAAATAAAATATGATATGCATATGATTATCTATGTATAACATCCAAATTGAAAATTGGGATGTTACAATATTAAAAGGAGGCCTTAATATCCCTTAGTTTCCTTATGTACCCCGTTGCCACAGGAGGGTAGGACAAAATATGCCATGCAAGTTCTTTTCCATAAGCATGTATGACTATTTACGAAATACATGCCTACATTATATTTATGAGCAAGAGCTAGTTCTATGTCGCCCTAGGTTATGACTGTTATATGATGAATATCATTCAATGAATGCACCGACCCAATGCCTACGAGTTTTCCACATATTGTTCTTGCTAAGTTACTATCGCTAATGCTACTATTACCACTGCTATCATACTATTGTGCTACTGATCACTTTGCTGCGGATATTTAATCTCCAGGTGGGGTTGAATTTACAACTGAACTGCTAATACTTACAAATGTTCTTTGGGCCCCCTCATGTAGAATCTATAAATTTGGGTTGAGTACTCCACCCTCGAAAATTGTTGTGATCCCCTATACTTGTGGGTTATCATTGTTTTTGCTGTGTTACTATTACTATTGCTACTGTCACAACTGCTACAAAATTACTGTTACCATTGTTACCATTACTATTGCTATCATTGGTACTGCTATCAAATTACCATACTACTTTGCTACTGATCACCTTGCTGCAGATATTTAGTCTCCAGGTGTGGTTGAATTGACAACTCAACTGCTAATACTTACAAATATTATTTGGCTCCCCATGTGTCGACTCCATAAATTATGTTTGAATACTCTACCCTTGAAATCTATTGCATTCCCCTATACTTGTGGGTTATTAAGACCTTTTTCTGGCGTCGTTGCCGGGGAGCATAGCTATATTTGCGAAGTCACTTGGGATATATATATATATATATATATATATATATATATATATATATATATTGATCAGTATGAAGAAACTTAAGGATGATAGAACCAAGATCGTTCCCTCTACGATGAGGGGAGGTAAGGAACTGTTATCTAGCTCCGCACTTGATTTCCCTTCCATTTTGAGTAAGCTTGCAACAACACCACATGCTATTAATCCTGATATGTCACAAGTAATTGATGATTCTACTTCTGCTATGAATGATGCTATTGATGATGCTAGTACTCAGCTTGATAAGACTGTGCCACTAGGTGAATTTCTTGATGAACAGCTTGCTAGAGCTAAAGAAGTTGATAATGTTTAAACTAATGAAATTACTGAAACTGAAAATTATGAAACACCTATTAGACCTAGCTCTCCTAGATATGGATTGCCTGAGATACCTGAGGGTTATATTATGGATGGAGAGGTAACTAGGGACTTTCTTGGTTGTAAGGATAGATATGATCTTAAGAATTACTATGCAAGTTGAAAGAAAAATCTTTGAATGCTAGAATGAAATATGATCCTAAGTTTGCTACTTCACCTATTTTTATTACTGACAAGGATTATGAATTCTTTGTCGACCCAGAGTTAATTACTTTGGTTGAATGTGATCACTTCCATGGCTATGAAATTCAAACTATCATGGCACATCTTACTAAATTAAATGATATAGCCACCCTATTTTCTCATGATGAAAAAATTGCTATTACTGTATTCTCAAGTTATTTCCTTTCTCGTTAAAGGGTGATGCTAAGATATGGTATAATACTCTTGCTCCTGGTTGTGTGTGTAGTCCTTAGGATATGATTTATTACTTCTCTGAAAAATATTTTCCTTCTCATAAGAAACAAGCTGCCTTACAGGAAATATTTAACTTTGTGCAAATTGAATAAGAGAGTCTCCCACAAGCTTGGGGGAGGCTTCTTGATGTCTACTACACAACTTGTTTTTGTAGACTCGTGTGGGGCATCCAAGTGCAGAGTTTTGTAGGACATTAGCAAATTTCCCTCAAGTGGATGACCTAAGGTTTATCAATCCGTGGGAGGCGTAGCATGAAGATGGCCTCTCTCTAACAACCCTGCAACCAAATAACAAAGATTCTCTTGTGTCCCCAACACACCCAATACAATGGCAAATTGTATAGGTTCACTAGTTCGGCGAAGAGATGGTGACAAATGTGTAATATGGATGGTAGAAATATATTTTTATAATCTGAATGAATAAAAATAGCAAGGTAGCAAACGATAAAAGTGAGCACAATCCGTATTGCAATGCTTGACAATGAGGCCTAGGGTTCATAGTTTCACTAGTGCAATCTCTCAACAATGCTAATATAATTGGATCATATAACCATCCCTCAACGTGCAATGAATCACTCCAAAGTTACTATCTAGCGGAGAACAT
The DNA here is from genome assembly GCA_021437245.1 of Aegilops speltoides. Lineage (NCBI taxonomy): Eukaryota > Viridiplantae > Streptophyta > Magnoliopsida > Poales > Poaceae > Aegilops > Aegilops speltoides. The sequence goes on from CM038145.1 coordinate 308,232,689, forward strand.
AAGAAGAAATTGTTTGTACCTATTCTTTCCAATCGATCTATCCAAGAGTTCATACTAAAATAACACCAAGTTATTCTTTCCGATCGATATATCAAGAGTTCATACTAAAATGACACCAAGTTATTCTTTCCAATTGATCTATCAAGAGTTCATACTAAAATAACACCAAAATAAATTTAGATTCATAATACTCAATCCAACAAAAAGAACATGAAAGAGTGCCCCGAGATTTCTACCGGAGAAACAAAGACGAGAACGTGCATCAACCCCTATGCATAGATTACCCCAATGTCACCTTGGGAATCCACGAGTTGAGTGCCAAAACACATATCAAGTGAATCAATATAATACCCCATTATCACCACGGGTATTTATAGCAAGACATACATCAAGTGTTCTTAAAGCCATAAAGTATTCAATCTGATAAAAATGAAATCTCAAAGGGAAAACTCAATTCATCACAACAAGATAGAGGGGGCAACCACCATATGATCCAACTATATTAACAAAGCACGCGATACATCAAGATCGTGCCATCTCAAGAACACAAGAGAGAGAGAGAAAGAGAGATTAAACACATAGCTACTGGTACAAACCCTCAGCCCCGAGGATGGACTACTCCCTCCTCGTCATGGTGGCCGCCGGGATGATGAAGATGGCCTCCGGTGATGATTTCCCCCTCCGGCAGGGTGCCAGAACAGGGTTTAGATTGGGTTTTCATGGATACAGAGGATTGTGTCGGCGGAACTTCCGATCTAGGGTTATTTCTGATCGTTTCTCTATTTATACAATTTTTTAGCGTTGGAATCACGCGGAGATGGGCCACGAGTGGGCCACAAGACACCAGGGCGCGCCTGGGGGGCTGGCGTGTCCTGGTGGGTTGTGCCCACCTCGTGGCTCTCCTGGCCCTCCCACGATGCTTCGTGCCTCTTTTGTTCCAAAAAAATCGTTAAAAAGTTCACTGCATTTGGAGAACTTTGATTTCTGCCCAAAAACAACACCATGGTAGTTGTGCTGAAAACAACGTTAGTCCGTTAGTTCCATTCAAATCATACCAAAACCATATAAAATTTTTGTAAACATGGCATGAGTACTTCATAAATTATAGATACGTTGGAGATGTATCACTTCTTCAATTACTTATTGCTTTTCCTGATCATCCTCTTAAGAAAAATTGTACTTGATATCTTCTATAATGGACTAACCGATGCTTCTAGGGACCACCTAGATAGTTCTGTTGGTTGTGTTTTTAGGGAACAAACTATTGAACAAGATGAGGAACTATTGAAGAATTATGATGATTGGACACTTCCTGAACCACCGCCTAAACCCACTCCGAAGAAGAGGCGTATTTTATTTCGCAGTCTTGAAGATATGCAAGAAGCGAAGAAATGCATGAAGGAAAAGGGTATAAAAGCTGAAGATGTTAAAAATTTACCGCCTATTGAGGAACTACATGGTATTGACACACCACCACATGTGGTAGAGGTAAATTCTTTTATAAAGTTTGATGAAGGTGATATCCCTTAGAACAAACATCCTAGTCAATGCTTGTATTAGTTTGATAATTACATTATAAAGCAAGATCACTTCAATGCCTATGTTATGAAACAATTGAAGCATAATGCCGATATGATTGCTCACTTGAGTGACTTGTTATTTAGAATTACTAATGATGTTAAAGGTGTAGGAAACATGCTTCTATGGTTCAGACTCAGTTGGAACTAGTTGCTAAATCTCAAAGTGAGTTACTCAATGAAATGAATCATAATATGAATGGTAATGTTGTTAGTGTAATGACTAGAGGAGGTACAAGGACTCAGGAGACACTTGTTCCTGAGGGAGACCTAAAAGAATTGAACAAGACTCTCAAATAATTAATAATGATGCATCTAGTCCATCTAAAAAGAGAAACAAAAACAAAAGTGATAGGACTTTGCATACTTCTAGTGAACCTGAGGTAGAAAAACGTTCTGATGATAATGATGTTTCTATTTCTGATGCTGAAACTCAATCTAGTAATGAACATTCACCTAGTGATAATGATAATGATAATGACAATGATGATGTTCATGCAGATGCTCAACCAGACAATGATAAAGAACCAGATAATAATGTTCAAATAGAATCTGATGTTGATCTTGATAACCCACCTTCTAACAATAAACATTATGATAAGAGAGATTTTGTTGCTAGAAAACATGGTAAAGAAAGAGAACCATGGGTTCATAAACACATGCCCTTTCCACCTAAACCATCTAAGAAAAAAGATGAGGAAGAATTTGAACGCTTTGTGAAATGCTTAGGCCATTCTTTTTGCGTACTTGTTTGGCTGATATTTTAAAGATGGCCCCTTATGGTAAATATATGAAAAAAAATTTGGCACTAATAAAAGAAAAATACGTGAAATTGAAATCTCCACCATGCTTGCTAATTATTCTTGTAAGGATGGAGTACGTAAGAAACTAGGAGATCCAGGAATACCAACTATACAATGTTCCATCAAAAGAAATTATGTCAAAACTGCTTTATGTGATTTAGGAGCTGGTGTTACTGTTATGCCTTTCTCTTTATACAAAACACTTTATTTGAATAAACTCATACCCACTAAAATATCATTGCAAATGGCTAACAAATCAACTGCCATACCTATTGGTGTCTGTGAGGATGTGCCTGTTGTAGTTGCAAATGTTACTATCTTAACAGACTTTGTTATACTTGATATGCCCGAGGATGACAACATGTCTATTATCCTTGGTAGACCCTTTTTAAATACTGCAGGGGCTATGACTGCAACAAAAGCAAATTCACTTTTCATATCAATGGTAATGATCATACGGTGCACTTTTTGAAGAAACAATTTCAAGTGAATGGTGTTAATGTTATTGAGAAGACTCCAACAATCACTATTGGAAGTTTTCAAAATCCTCTTCCTACTGTCAAAAATAAATATGAAGCTCTTATTGTTGGGGAGATGCATATCCCCGTTGAGGTAGCTTAGTGTTTTATGAAAATTCTTCGGGTTCATGCTAATCGAAAGTGGTTGTTAATAAGACTTGATCAACCTTATTAATGGATTCTTTTTGACAGGCATGTGGTCAATAAATTTTGTAAGCACAACCTTCTGTACCCACTATACATTTTCTATTATTTTTTGTTAAATGCAATAAAATGACATGAATATCCTGTTTTCTGAATTATCTGTGCAATAGAAAGTGCCCAAAAATGAAAGTGCTCAAAATCACCTGAAACTTTAACACAATTTCGTTTAGAATATTTGAGAAATTTTGGTACTGAAAACACCACGGGAGGACCCCAGGTGCCCACTAGGCACCAGGGCATGCCACACCCACCTGGCACGCCCTGGTGGGTAGTGGGCCCGACAAGTACCCCCTCACTCTCTCCCTTACCTCACATCGTCACTTACCTCAAGGAAAAAATCACTCTATCTCTCTCTTTTGTGTTCCTGCTCCCAAAGCTGAGATTTTTGATATCTTTGCTTGGAGCTCGATTTCTGAAACTGTTTGGGGCAGTTGCTACTTTGTATGTGACTCCAGCATTGCTCCAATTAGTTTTTGCTCTAGTGGTTTATATTTTGATTAATTAGCTACTCTTGTGCTACTGAAAATGAGCTTGCATGTTGAATTCTTTGAGTTCCAAGTAGTTTGAATACTTGATTGAAGGAAATATGCCCTAGAGGCAATAATAAAGTTATTATTTATTTCCTTATTTCATGATAAATGTTTATTATTCATGCTAGAATTGTATTAACTGGAAACATAATACATGTGTGAATACATAGACAAACATAGTGTCACTAGTATGCCTCTACTTGACTAGCTCGTCAATCAAAAATGGTTAAAGTTTCCTAACCATAGACATGAGTTGTCATTTGATTAACGGAATCACATCATTAGGAGAATGATGTGATTGACTTGACCCATTCCGTTAGCTTAGCACTTGATCGTTTAGTATGTTGCTATTGCTTTCTTCATGACTTATACATGTTCCTATGACTATGAGATTATGTAACTCCCGCTTACCGGAGGAACACTTTGTGTGCTACCAAACGTCACAACGTAACTGGGTGATTATAAAGGTGCTCTACAGGTGTCTCCAAAGGTACTTGTTGAGTTGAGGTATTTCGAGATTAGGATTTGTCACTCCGATTGTCGAAGAGGTATCTCTGGGCCCTCTCGGTAATGCACATCACTATAAGCCTTGCAAGCAATGTAGCTAATGAGTTAGTTATGGGATGATGCATTGCGTAACGAGTAAAGAGACTTGCTGGTAATGAGATTGAACTAGGTATTGAGATATCGATGATCGAATCTCGGGCAAGTAACATAACGATGACAAAGGGAACAACGTATGTTGTTATGCGGTTTGACCGATAAAGATCTTCGTAGAATATGTAGGAGCCAATATGAGCATCCAGGTTCCGCTATTGGTTATTGACCGAAGACGTGTCTCGGTCATGTCTACATAGTTCTCGAACCCGTAGGGTCCGCACGCTTAAAGTTAGATGACAGTTATATTATGAGTTTATGTGTTTTGATGTACTGAAGGTTGTTTGGAGTCCCGGATGTGATCGCGGACACGACAAGGAGTCTCGAAATGGTCGAGACATGAAGATCAATATATTGGACGACTATATTTGGACACCGAAAAGGTTCCGGGGGAGATTGGGACAATACCAGAGCTCTGGGAGTTTATCGGAACCCCCCGGGAGGTATATGGGCCTTAATGGGATTTAGTGGAAAGGAGGGGAAAGGAGCAAGGGAGGAGCGCCCCCCCCCCCCCCAAGCCCAATCCGAATTGGGAAGGGGGACGCCCCCCTTTCCTTCCCTCCTCCTTCCTCTTCCTTCCCTCTCCCTCTCCAAATAGGAAAGGGAGGAGTCCTACTCCCGGTGGGAGTTGGACTCCCCTGCTTGGGCGCGCCTCCTCCCCTTGGCCGGCCTTCTTCTCCACTCCTTTATATATGGAGGAGAGGGGCACCCCATAGACACAACAATTGATCATTGATCTCTCAGCCGTGTGCGGTGCCCCCCTCCACCATAGTCCTCCTCGATAATATCGTAGCAGTGCTTAGGCGAAGCCCTGCGTCGGTAGAACATTATCATCGTCACCATGCCGTCGTGCTGACGGAACTCTCCCTCGACACTCGGCTGGATCAGAGTTCGAGGGACGTCATCGAGCTGAACGTGTGCAAGAACTCGGAGGTGCCATGCTTTCGGTGCTTGCTCGGTCGGGCCGTGAAGACGTACGACTACATGCTTTCGGTCTACGAGGGTACGTGGACAACACTCTCCCCTCTTGTTGCTATGCATCACCATGATCTTGTGTGTGCGTAGGATTTTTTTTGAAATTACTACGTTCTCCAACAGTGGCATCCGAGACAGGTTTATGCGTAGATGTTATATGCACGAGTAGAACACAAGTGAGTTGTGGGGGATCCAAGTCATACTGCTTACCAGCATGACATACTTTGATTCGGCGGTATTGTTGGATGAAGCGGCCCGGACCGACATTACGCGTACGCTTACGCGAGACTAGTTCTACCGACGTGCTTCGCACACAGGTGGCTGGCGGGTGACAGTTTCTCCAACTTTAGTTGAATCGAGTGTGGCTACGCCCGGTCCTTGTGAAGGTTAAAACAACACTAACCTGACGAACTATCGTTGTGATTTTGATGTGTAGGTAAGAACGGTTCTTGTTTAAGCCCGTAGCAGCCACGTAAAACTTGCAACAACAAAGTAGAGGACGTCTAACTTGTTTTTGCAGGGATGTTGTGATGTGATATGGTCAAGACATGATGAGATATAAGTTGTTGTATGAGATGATCATGTTTTGTTGAAATTATCGGCAACTTGCAGAAGCCTTATGGTTGTCTCTTTATTTCATAAGATGCAAGTGCCAAATAATTGCTTTACTTTATCGCTATGCGATAGCAATAGTTGCAAGAGCAATAGTTGGCGAGACGACCATGTGATGACACGTTGATAGAGATCAAGATGATGGAGATCATGGTGTCATGCCGGTGACGATAGAGATCATGACGGTACTTTGGAGATGGAGATCAAAGGCGCAAGATGATCATGGCCACATCATGTCACATATTTTGATTGCATGTGATGTTTATTTTTTATACATCTTATTTTGCTTAGTTCGGCGGTAGCATTATAAGATGATCTCTCACTAAATTTCAAGATAAAAGTGTTCTCCCTAAGTATGCACCGTTGCCAAAGTTCGTCGTGCCGAGACACCACGTGATGATCGGGTGTGATAAGCTCTATGTTCATCTACAACAGGTGCAAGCCAGTTTTGCACACGCAGAATACTCGGGTTAAACTTGACGAGCCTAGCATATGCAGATATGGCCTCGGAACACTGAGACTGAATGGTCGAGCGTGAATCATATAGTAGATATGATCAACATAGTGATGTTCACCATTGAAAACTACTCCATCTCACATGATGATCGGACATGGTTTAGTTGATTTGGATCACGTGATCACTTATATGATTAGAGGGATGTCTATCTAAGTGGGAGTTCTTAAGTAATATGATTAATTGAACTTTAATTTATCATGACTTAGTCCTGATAGTATTTTGCAAATAATGTTGTAGATCAATATCTAGCTTGTTGCTTCCCTATGTTTTATATGTGTTCCTAGTGAAACTAAGTTGAAATATGATAGTAGCAATGATGCGGACTGGGTCCGTGATCTGAGGTTTATCCTCATTGCTACACAGAAGTATCATGTCCTTGATGCACCGCTAGGTGACAGACCTATTGCAGGAGCAGATGCAGACGCTATGAACGTTTGGCTAGCTCAATATGATGACTACTTGATAGTTTAGTGCACCATGCTTAACGTCTTAGAATCGGGACTTCAAAGACGTTTTGAACGTCATGGACCATATGAGATGTTCCAGGAGTTGAAGTTAATATTTTAAGCAAATACCCGGGTTGAGAGATATGAAGTCTCCAACAAGTTCTATAGCTAAAAGATGGAGGAGAATTGCTCAACTAGTGAGCATGTGCTCAGATTGTCTGGGTACTACAATCGCTTGAATCAAGTGGGAGTTAATCTTCCAGATAAGATAGTGATTGACAAAGTTCTCTAGTCACCATCACCAAGTTACTGGAACTTCATGATGAACTATAGTATGCAAGGGATGACAAAAACGATTCCCGAGCTCTTCGGGATGCTGAAATCGATGAAGGTAGAAATCAAGAAAGAGCATCAAGTGTTGATGATTGACAAGACCACTAGTTTCAAGAAAAGGGCAAAGGGAAAGAAAGGGAACTTCAAGTAGAATGACAAGAAAGTTGTCACTCCCGTGAAGAAGCCCAAAGCTAGACCCAAGCTTGGAACTGAGTGCTTCTACTGCAAAGGAATGGTCACTGGAAGCAGAACTACCCCAAACATTTGGCGGGTAAGAAGGATGGCAAAGTAAACAAAGGTATATTTGATATACAAATTATTGATGTGTACTTTACTAGTGTTCACAGTAATCCCTCGGTATTTGATACTAGTTCAGTTACTAAGAGTAGTAACTCGAAACGGGAGTTGCAGAATGAACATAGACTAGTTAAGGTTGGAAGTGGTTCCAAGATTAATATGATCATCATCGCACACTCCCTATACTTTTGGGATTAGTGTTGAACCAAAATAAGTGTTATTTGGTGTTTGCATTGACCATGAATATGATTTGATCATGTTTATTGCAATACGGTTATTCATTTAAGTTAAGAGAATAACTGTTGTTCTGTTTACATCAATAAAACCTTCTATGGTCATATACCCAATGAAAATGGTTTGTTGGATCTCAATCGTAGTGATACACATATTCATAATATTGATGCCAAAAGATGCAAAGTTGATAATGATAGTGCAACTTATTTGTGGCACTACCGTTTGGGTCATATCGGTGTAAAGCGCATGAAGAAACTCCATAAAGATGGACTTTTGGAATCACTTGGTTATAAATCATTTGATGCTTGCGAACCGTGCCTTTTGGGCAAGATGACTAAAACTCCATTCTCTGGAACAATGGAACGAGCTACTGACTTGTTGGAAATAATACATACCGATGTATGCGGTCTAATGAGTGTTGATGCTCGTGGCGGGTATCGTTATTTTCTGACCTTCACAGATGATTTAAGCAGATATGAGTATATCTACTAAATGAAGCACAGGTCTGAAACATTTGAAAAGTTCAAAGAATTTCAGAGTGAAGTGGAAAATCATCATAACAAGAAAATAAGGTTTTCTGCGATTTGATCGCGGAGATGAATATTTGAGTTACGAGTTTGGTCTTCAATTAAAACAATGTGGAATAGTTTCACAAACTCATGCCACCTAGAACACCACATCTTAATGGTGTGTCCGAACGTCATAACCGTACTTTATTGGATATAGTGCAATCTATGATGTCTCTTACCGATTTACCACTATCGTTTTGGGGTTATTCATTAGATACAGCTGCATTCATGTTAAAAAGGGCACCATCTTAATCCGTTGAGACGACACCGTATGAACTATGTTTCGGCAAGAAACCTAAGCTGTCGTTTCTTAAAGTTTGGGGTTGCGATGCTTATGTGAAAAAATTTCATCCTGATAAGCTCAAACCCAAATCGGAGAAGTGCATCTTCATAGGATACCCGAAATTAACTGTTGGGTACACCTTCTATCACAAATCCGAAGGCAAGATATTCGTTGCTAAGAATGGATCCTTTCTAGAGAAGGAGTTTCTCTCGAAATAAGTGAATGGGTGGAAAGTAGAACCTGATAAGGTAATTGTACCTTCTCCCGGATTGGAAAGTAGTTCATCACATAAATCAGTTCCAGTGATGCCTACACCGATTAGTGAGGAAGTTAATGATGATGATCATGAAACTTCAGGTCAAGTTACTACCGAACCTCGTAGGTCAGCCAGAGTAAGGTCCGCACCAGAGTGGTATGGTAATCCTGTTCTGGAGGTCATGTTACTTGACCATGACGAACCTACGAACTATGAGGAAGCAATGATGAGCCCAGATTCCACGAAATGGCTTGAGGCCATGAAATCTGAGATGGGATCCATATATGAGAACAAAGTATGGACTTTGGTTGACTTGCCCGATGATTGGCAAGCCATCGAGAATAAACGGATCTTCAAGAGGAAGACGGATGATGATAGTAGTGTTACTATCTACAAAGCTCGAATTGTCGCAAAAAATGTTTTCGACAAGTTCAAGGTGTTGACTACGATGAGATTTTCTCACTCGTATCGATGCTTAAAAGTCTGTCCGAATCATGTTAGCAATTGCTGCATTTTATGAAATCTGGCAAATGGATGTCAAAACTGCATTCCTTAATGGATTTCTTAAAGAAGAGTTGTATATGATGCAACCAGAAGGTTTTGTCGATCCTAAAGGTGCTAACAAAATGTGCAAGCTCCAGCGATCCATCTATGGACTGGTGCAAGCATCTCGTAGTTGGAATATACGCTTTGATACGTTGATCAAAGCATATAGTTTTATACAGACTTGCGGTGAAGCCTGTATATTTACAAGAAAGTGAGTGGGAGCACTGCAATATTTCTGATAAATTTATGTGAATGACATATTATTGATGAGAACTAATGTAGAATTTTTTGGAAAGCATAAAGGAGTATTTGAAAGGAGTTTTTTAAATAAAGACCTCAGTAAAGATACTACATATTGAGCATCAAGATCTATTGAGATAGATCAAGATGCTTGATAAGATTTTCAATTATTACATACCTTGACAAGATTTTGAAGTAGTTCAAAATGGAATAGTCAAACAAAGAGTTCTCGCCGGTGTTGCAAAGGTGTGAAATTGAGTAAGACTCAAATCCCGACCACGGCAGAAAATAGAAAGAGAATGAAAGTCATTCCCTATGCCTCAGTCATAAGTTCTATAAAAAGTATGCCATGCTATGGACCAGACCTATTGTATACCCTGCCCTGGTTTGGCAAGGGAGTACAATAGTGATCTAGGAGTAGATAACTGGACATTGGTCAAAATTATCCTCAGTGGAATAAGGATATGTTTCTCGATTATGGAGGTGACAAGAGGTTCGTCGTAAAGGGTTACGTCAATGCAAGTTTTGACACTGATCCAGATGACTCTAAGTCTTAATCTGGATACATATTGAAAGTGGGAGCAATTATCTAGAGTAGCTCCGTGCACAACATTGTAGACATAGAATATTTGCAAAATACATATGGCTCTGAAGACAGACCCGTTGACTAAACTTCTCTCATGAGCAAAACATGATTACACCTTAGTACTCTTTGGGTGTTAATTGTTGGGGAACGTTGCAGAAAATAAAAAATTTCTATGCTTCACCAACATAAATCTATGGAGTCATCTAGCAACGAGAGAGAGGAGTGCATCTACATACCCTTGTAGATCACGCGCGGAAGCGTTCAAGAGAACGGGGTTGAGGGAGTCGTACTCGTCGTGATCCAAATCACCGAAGATCCTAGTGCCGAACGGACGACACGTCCGCGTTCAACACACATACGGTTGGGGAAGACGTCTCCTCCTTCTTGATCCAGCAAGGGGGGAGAGGTTGATGGAGATCCAGCAGCACGACTGCGTGGTGGTGGAAGTAGCGGTGATCTCGGCAGGGCTTCTCCAAGCTCAGCGAGAGGGAGAGGTGTTGTGGAGGGAGAGGGGGCGCTAGGAGCAGGGGTGCGCAGCCCTCCCTTCCCCCCTCTTTATATAGGGGCCCTGGGGGGCCGGCCCCCTAGAGATCCCATCTCAAGGGGGGCGGCCAAGGGGGGACCTGCCCCCCAAGTCAAGTGGGGCGCCCCCCCCCCCCCACCCCTAGGGTTTCCAACCCTAGGCGCAGGGGAGGCCCAAGGGGGCGCACCAGCCCACCAGGGGCTGGTTCCCTTCCCCACTTCAGCCCATGGGGCCCTCCGGGATAGGTGGCCCCACGCGGTGGACCCGGGACCCTTCCGGTGGTCCCAGACAATCCGTGACCCCAAACTTTCCGATGGCGGCTGGACTTCCTATATACAATTCTTCACCTCCGGACCATTCTGAAACTCCTCGTGACGTCCGGGATCTCATCAGGGACTCCGAACAACTTTCGGGTTACCGCATACTAATATCTCTACAACCCTAGCGTCACCGAACCTTAAGTGTGTAGACCCTACAGGTTCGGGAGACATGCAGACATGACCGAGAGGACTCTCCGGTCAATAACCAACAACGGGATCTGGATACCCATGTTGGCTCCCACATGCTCCTCGATGATCACATCGGATGAACCACGATGTCGAGGATTCAAGTAATCCCGTATACAATTCCCTTTGTCAATCGGTACGTTACTTGCCCGAGATTCGATCGTCGGTATCCCAATACCTCGTTCAATCTCGTTACCGGCAAGTCACTTTACTCGTACCGTAATGCATGATCCCGTGACCAAACACTTGGTCACATTGAGCTCATTATGATGATGCATTACTGATAACCCATAGTGATGGTGTTAATAAAAGCTTCTACTTCGTTACAGTGGGGTTCATCTAAGGTGCCCTCAAAGGGTATTCTGCAAACCTCGCAGAATTCAACTAATGTCATCTCTTTAACAACGTCATATAAATGAAACTCTACTGTTGGAGGTGATTTCTTAGGGAAAAAGTAGAAGTTTTGCACAAAAGTATTTGTGAGTAAGAGATACTAATGACGTTGGTCATGGAGGAAGTTGGTGAAGCCAGCATTCTCAATCAATAAATAGAAATCTTCATAAATCCCGGCTCTCCTCAAAAAGTCATCGGAAGCCCATTCACACAGCCGGACCTCCGCGGTGCGAGGCAAATTAAATTTGGGCTTCTGCTCTTCTTCCTTTTGTTTTTCCTTAGAGCTTCGGCTCGACGAGCCCCTCAAAAATTTCTTCATTATTTTCTGAAACAATCTGAAATTCTTTAGTTACTTCAAATAAAAGTGGACCAACTTCAATAAAATTGATAGTGACAACTCCCACAAGTGCCTAGAGCCTATATAAAGCATTGGAACTACTTGCAACCATATAAATTTGACATGCAAGCTCAAGAACATGGTCAGCTATGCAGCACAAATTTGCAATGAATAAAGCACTAGAACAAAAACTAATTGGACCAATGGAGGAGTCACATACCAAGGAACAATCTCCCCAAGCAGTTTTGCGAGAGGTGCTTTGAGCAAGGAGATCGAAAATCACAGCAACAGGGCCTGGAACTCGTGCTTGAGTTGGTTTTTCGTGTTTGTGTGAGGCAGAGGAAGAAGATGGGTGCAGGGATATGTGGAGGAGGGCCACCGTGGGCCCACGAGGCAAGGGGCGCGCCCAGAGGGTAGGGCGTGCCCTCCACCCTGGTGGCCAGGTGGCAGCTCCCCCCGCGGTAGTTTTTGCACAGTAAATCCTCAATCCGAAAAAATCATATTAAATTGACATGGCATTCTGAGGACTTTTATTTTCGGGATATTTTTATATTGCACGGAGAAGTCAGGAAATAGACAGAAAAAAAATAATATTTTACTTTATTTCAACTAAATAACAGAAAATATAAAGAGGGTACAGAAGGTTGTGCTTCTAGTTTCATCCATCTCATGATCATCAAAATGAACCCACTAACAAGGTTGATCAAGTCTTGTTAACAAACTCATTCCGAATAATCACGAAACCGGAGAAATTTTGAATAACACTAAGTTACCTCAACGGGGATATGAAAATCCCCAACAATAAGAATATCATACTCTTTCTTGACAGTAGGGAGAGAAAATTCAGAACCTCCAAATATAATCGATGGAATTTTTCCAATAGAGTTGATAGTATAAACTTGAGGTTGTTTCCTCGGAAAGTGTACCGTGTGCTCATTACCATTAACATGAAAAGTGACATTGCTTTTGGTGCAATCAATAATAGCCCCTGCAGTATTAAGGAAAGGTCTTCCAAGAATAATAGATATACTATCATCCTCGGGAATATCAAGAATAACAAAATCTGTTAAAATAGTAACGTTTGCAACTACAACAGGCACATCCTCACAAATACCGACAGGTATAGCAGTTGATTTATCAGCCATTTGCAAAGATATTTCAGTAGGTGTCAACTTATTCAAATCAAGTCTACGATATAAAGAGAGAGGCATAACACTAACACCAGCTCCAAGATCACATAAAGCAGTTTTAACATAATTTCTTTTAATGGAGCATGGTATAGTAGGTACTCCTGGATCTCCAAGTTTCTTTGGTATTCCACCCTTAAAAGTATAATTAGCAAGCATGGTGGAAATTTCAGCTTCAGGTATCTTTCTTTTATTAGTAATGATATCCTTCATATACTTATCATAAGGATTTGTTTTGAGCACATCAGTCAATCGCATACGTAAAAAGATGGGTCTAATCATTTCAGCAAAGCGCTCAAAATCCTCATCATCCTTTTTCTTGGATGGTTTCGGAGTAAAAGGCATGGGTTTCTGAACCCATGGTTCCCTTTCTTTACCATGTTTCCTAGCAACAAAGTCTCTTTTATCATAACGTTGATTCTTTGATTGTGGGTTATCAACATCAACAACAGGTTCAACTTCTACATCATTATTATTACTAGGTTGAGCATCAACATGAACATTATCATTAACATTATCACTAGGTTCATGTTCATCACCTGATTGTGTTTCAGCATCAGACATAGAGATGTCATTTGGATTCTCAGGTGGTTCAGCAATAGGTTCACTAGAAGTTTGCAAAGTCCTATCATTTTTCTTTTTCTTCCTCTTAGAAGAACTAGCTACATCAATATTATTTCTCTGAGAATCTTGCTCGATCCTCTTAGGGTGGCCTTCAGGATACAAAGGTTCCTGAGTCATTCTACCAGTTCTAGTAGCCACTCTAACAACATAATCATTTTTCTTACAATTCATTTCATCAAGCGCTTCTTTCTGAGCTTTAAGTACTTGTTCTACTTGAGTGGTAACCATAGAAGCATGCTTGCTAACAAGTTTAAGTTCACCTCTAATATCAGCCATATAATCACGCAAGCGTTTGATCATAAAGGTATTCTGTTTTAATTGTCTACCAAAATAAGCATTAAAGTCATCTTGCTTAAACATACAGTCATCAAACTCATCCAAGCACTGACTAGCAATTTTAGTAGGAGGGACTTCAGCTTTATCATATCTATAGAGAGAATTTACCTTTACTACCGTGTCGGGATATTGGGAGGTTCTTGATAAATAAGTAATTGAGATCATATACTTCTTCAACAAAGTGTAAATTAAGACCATGTATTTCTTCAATGGGAGGTAAATTCTTAACATCCTCAGCTTTAATAGCTTTTTCTTTCATAGATTTCTTTGCCTCTTGCATATCTTCGGATGAGAAATAGAACACCTCTCTTCTTTGGAGTTGGTTTAGGAATAGGCTCGATGGTTGGCTCTGAACTGCTCAGGGAGGTGGCTCGGGAGGTGCCCAATTATTTTCATTTGCCAACATATTATTCAATAGAATTTCAGCTTCATCCGTATTCTTTCCTTAAAGAGAACCGCACAACTATCCGTAATCTCTGGAAGCATCGCTTAGTCCATTATAAAAGATATCAAGTATTTCGGTTTCTTAAGAGGATGATCAGGCAAAGCATTAAGTAACTTGAGAAGCCTCCCCCAAGCTTGTGGGAGACTCTCTTCTTCAATTCGCACAAAGTTGTATATTTCCCTCAAAGCAGCTTGTTTCTTATGAGCTGGGAAATATTTAGCAAAGAAGTAATAAATCATATCCTGGGGACTTTGCACACAACCAAGATCAAGAGAATTAAACCATATCTTAGCATCACCCTTTAATGAGAACGGAAATATTTTGAGTAAATAAAGGTAGCGTGATCTCTCATTATTAGTAAATAGGGCAGCTATATCATTTAACTTAGTAAGATGTGCCACAACAGTTTCAGATTCATAGCCATAAAAAGGATCAGATTCAACCAAAGTAATTATATCTGGATCAACAGAAAAATCATAATAGTCCTTATCAAGAACACAGATAGGTGAAGTAGCAAAAGCAGGGTCGGGTCTCATTCTATCTCTAAAAGATTCTTTACTCCATTTAACTAGCAACCTCTTAAGTTCATATCTATCCTGGCAAGCTAAAATAGCTGCAGAAGATTCAGCATCAAAAAGATAACGCTCGGGAATAGCAGGCATATTCTCATCATCACTATCATCATCATATTCATGTTCAATAATTTCTCTTTCTCTAGACCTAGCAATTTTCTCATCAAGAAATTCACCAAGTGGCACAGTAGTATCAAGCATAGAAGTAGTTTCATCATAAGTATCATGCATAGCAGAAGTGGCATCATCAATAACATGCGACATATCAGAATTCATAGCAGTAAAAGGTTTAGGTGTCGCTAGCTTACTCATAACAGAAGGAGAATCTAGTGCAAGGCTAGATGGCAGTTCCTTACCTCCCCTCGTAGTTGAGGGCAAAAT
Source organism: Aegilops speltoides (assembly GCA_021437245.1). Lineage (NCBI taxonomy): Eukaryota > Viridiplantae > Streptophyta > Magnoliopsida > Poales > Poaceae > Aegilops > Aegilops speltoides. The sequence goes on from CM038145.1 coordinate 308,248,176, forward strand.
AGTAGTTCGATCGTCTTTCAAGTTCTTCATAGTGTCCAGCAGATATAAATCCCAAGTGACTCAAAGAATAGAGTTATGCTCCCCGGCAACGGCGCCAGAAAAAGGTCTTGATAACCCACAAGTATAGGGGATCGCAATAGTTTTCGAGGGTAGAGTATTGAACCCAAATTTGTTGATTCGACACAAGGGGAGCCAAAGAATATTCTCAAGTATTAGCAGCTGAGTTGTCAATTCAACCACACCTGGAAACTTAGTATCTGCAGCAAAGTGTTTAGTAGCAAAGTAATATGATAGTGGTGGTAACGGTAACAAAAGTAAAGACAGACAAAAGTAATGTTTTGGTATTTTGTAGTGATTATAACAAATGTACGGAAAAGTAAATAAGCGAGAACCAAGATATGGAAAACTTCGTAGGCACCGGATTAGTGATGGATAATTATGCGGATGCGGTTCGTCATGTAACGATCATAACATAGGGTGACACAGAACTAGCTCCAGTTCATCAATGTAATGTAGGCATGTATTCCGTATATAGTCATACGTGCTTATGGAAAAGAACTTGCATGACATCTTTTGTCCTACCCTCCCGTGACAGCGGGGTCCTATTGGAAATTAAGGGATATTAAGGCCTCCTTTTAATAGAGAACCAGAACAAAGCATTAGCACATAGTGAATACATGAATTCCTCAAATTATAGTCATCACCGGGAGTGGTCCCGATTATTGTCACTTCGGGGTTGCCGGATCATAACACATAGTAGGTGACTATAGACTTGCAAGATAGGATCAAGAACACACATATATTCATGAAAATATAATAGGTTCAGATCTGAAATCAAGGCACTCGGGCCCTAGTGACAAGCATTAAGCATAGCAAAGTCATAGCAACATCAATCTCAGAACATAATGGATACCTAGGGATCAAACCCTAAAAAAACTAACTCTATTACATGATAAATCTCATCCAACCCATCACCGTCCAGCAAGCCTACAATGCAATTACTCACGCACGACGGTGAGCATCATGAAATTGGTGATGGCGGATGGTTGATGATGACGACGGCGACGAATTCCCCTCTCCGGAGCCCCGAACGGACTCCAGATCAGCCCTCCCGAGAGAGATTAGGGCTTGGCGGTGGCTGCGTATCGTAAAACGCGATGATTTCTTCTCTCTGATTTTTTCTCTCCCCGAAAGCCAATATATGGAGTTGGAGTTGGTGTCGGAGGGCCACCAGGGAGCCCATGAGGTAGGGGGGTCGTGGACAGGGTGTGGGCCCCCTAGTCTTCTTGTTTGGCGAGGATTTTTTATTGTTTTTTTCTAAGGTGTTCCGTGGAGTTTCAGGTCATTCCGAGAACTTTTATTTTCTGCGCATAAAATAACACCATGGCAATTCTGCTGAAAACAGCGTCAGTCCGGGTTAGTTCCATTCAAATCATACAAGTTAGAGTCCAAAACAAGGGCAAAAGTGTTTGGAAAAGTAGATACGACGGAGACGTATCAATTATCGAGTGGGCCCAGAGATACCTCTCCGTCATATGGAGTGACAAATCCCAGTCTCGATCCGTGTCAACCGAACAGATACTTTCGGGGATACCTGTAGTATACCTTTATAGTCACCCAGTTACGTTGTGACGATTGGTACACCCAAAGCACTCCTACGGCATCCGGGAGTTGCATGATCTCATGGTCTAAGGAAATGATACTTGACATTGGAAAAGCTCCAGCAAACGAACTACACGATCTTGTGCTATGCTTAGGATTGGGTCTTGTCCATCACATCATTCTCCTAATGATGTGATCCCGTTATCAATGACATCCAATGTCCATGGTCAGGAAACCGTGACCATATATTAATAGACGAGCTAGTCAACTAGAGGCTCACTAGGGACATGTTGTGGTCTATGTATTCACACATGTATTACGATTTCCGGATAACACAATTATAGCATGAATAAAAGACAATCATCATGAATGAGGAAATATAATAATAACCATTTTATTATTGCCTCTAGGGCATATTTCCAACAGTCTCCCACTTGCACTAGAGTCAATAATCTAGTTATATTGTGATGAATCGAACACCCATAGAGTTCTGGTGTTGATCATGTTTTGCTTGCGGAAGAGGTTTAGTCAACGGATCTGCGACATTCAGATCCGTATGCACTTTGCAAATATCTATGTCTCCATCTTGAACATTTTCACGAATGGAGTTGAAGCGACGCTTGATGTGCCTGGTCTTCTTGTGAAACCTGGGCTCCTTGGCAAGGGCAATAGCTCAAGTGTTGTCACAGAAGAGTGTGATTGGCCCTGACGCATTGGGTATGACTCCTAGGTCAGTGATGAACTCCTTCATCCAGATTGCTTCATGCGCTGTCTCCGAGGCTGCCATGTACTCCGCTTCACATGTAGATCCCGCCACGACGCTTTGCTTGCAACTGCACCAGCTTACTGCCCCACCATTCAAAATATACACGTATCCGGTTTGTGACTTAGAGTCATCCAGATCTGTGTCGAAGCTAGCGTCGATGTAACCCTTTACGACGAGCTCTTCATCACCTCCATACATGAGAAACATATCCTTAGTCCTTTTCAGGTACTTCAGGATATTCTTGACCGCTGTCTAGTGTTCCATGCCGGGATTACTTTGGTACCTTCCTACCAAACTTACGGCAAGGTTTACATCAGTGCAGTACACAAGATGGCATACATGATAGACCCTATGGCCGAGGCATAGGGGACGACACTCATCTTTTCTCTATCTTCTGTCGTGGTCGGACATTGAGCCGAGCTCAATTTCACACCTTGCAACACAGGCAAGAACTCCTTCTTGGACTGATCCATATTGAACTTCTTCAATATCTTATCAAGTTATGTGCTTTTTGAAAGACCTATGAGGCGTCTTGATCTATCTCTATAGATCTTGATGCCTAATATGTAAGCAGCTTCTCCAAGGTCCTTCATTGAAAAACACTTATTCAAGTAGGCCTTAATGTTGTCCAAAAGTTCTATATCATTTCCCATCAAAAGTATGTCATCCGCATATAATATGAGAAATGCTACAGAGCTCCCGCTCACTTTCTTGTAAATGCAGGCTTCTCCATAAGTCTGCATAAACCCAAACGCTTTGATCATTTCATTAAAGCGAATGTTCCAACTCCGAGATGCTTGCACCAGCCCATAGATGGAGCGCTGGAGCTTGCATACCATGTTAGCATTCTTAGGATCGACAAAACCCTCCGGCTGCATCATATACAGTTCTTCCTTAAGATGGCCGTTAAGGAATGCCGTTTTGACGTCCATTTGCCATATCTCATAATCATAGTATGCGGCGATTGCTAACATGATTCGGACGGACTTCAGCTTTGCTACGGGAGAGAAAGTCTCATCGTAGTCAACCCCTTGAACTCGTCGATAACCCTTAGCGACAAGTTGAGCTTTATAGATGGTAACACTACCATCCGCGTCCGTCTTCTTCTTAAAGATCCATTTGTTTTCTATCGCTCGCCGATCATCGGGCAAGTCTGTCGAAGTCCATACTTTGTTTTCATACATGGATCCTATCTCGGATTGCATGGCTTCAAACCATTTGTTGGAATCTAGGCCCGCCATTACTTCTTCATAGTTCGAAGGTTCACCGTTGTCTAACAACATGATTTCTAGGACAGGGTTGCCATACCACTCTAGTGTGGAACGTGTCCTTGTGGACCTACGAAGTTCAGTAGTAACTTGATCCAAAGTACCTTGATCATCATCATTAGTTTCCTCTCTAGTCAGTGTAGGCACCACAAGAACATCTTCCTGAGATGCGCTACTTTCCGGTTCAAGAGGTAGTACTTCATCAAGTTCCACTTTCCTCCCACTTACTTCTTTCGAGAGAAACTCTTTCTCCATAAAGGACCCTCTTGGCAACAAAGATCTTGCCTTCGGATCTGAGGTAGAAGGTATACCCAATGGTTTCCTTAGGTATCCTATGAAGACGCATTTTTCCGACTTGGGTTTGAGCTTTTCAGGTTGAAGTTTCTTGACATAAGCATCGCATCCCCAAACTTTTAGAAACGACAGCTTAGGTTTCTTCCCAAACCATAATTCATACGGTGTCGTCTCAACGGATTTAGACGGTGCCCTATTTAAAGTGAATGTAGCTGTCTCTAGCGCATATCCCCAAAATGATAGCAGTAAATCAGTGAGTGACATCATGGATCGCACCATATCCAATAGAGTGCGATTACGACGTTCGGACACACCGTTATGCAGAGGTGTTCCAGGCGGCGTGAGTTGTGAAATAATTCCACATTTCCTTAAGTGCATACCAAATTCGTGACTTAAATATTCTCCCCCACGATCTGATCGCTTTATCTTTTGGTCACGTTGATTCTCTACCTCATTCTGAAATTCCTTGAACTTTTCAAAGGTCTCAGACTTGTTTTTCATCAAGTAGACACACCCATATCTACTCAAGTCGTCAGTGAGAGTGAGAACATAATGATAGCCTCCACGAGCCTCAACGCTCATTGGACCGCACACATCAGTATGTATGATTTCCAATAAGTTGGTTGCCCGCTCCATTGTTCCGGAGAACGGAGTCTTGGTCATTTTGCCCATGAGGCATGGTTCGCATGTGTCAAATGATTTGTAATCAAGAGACTCCAAAAGTCCATCTGCATGGAGCTTCTTCATGCGTTTGACACCAATGTGACCAAGGTGGCAGTGCCACAAGTATGTGGGACTATCGTTATCAACTTTACATCTTTTGGTATTCACACTATGAATATGTGTAACATCACGTTCGAGATTCATTAAGAATAAACCATTGACTAGCGGGGCATGACCATAAAACATATCTCTCATATAAATAGAACAACCATTATTCTCGGATTTAAATGAGTAGCCATCTCGCATTAAACGAGATCCAGATACAATGTTCATGCTCAAAGCTGGCACTAAATAACAATTATTGAGGTTTAAAACTAATCCCGTAGGTAAATGTAGAGGCAGCGTGCCGACGGCGATCACATCGACCTTGGAACCATTCCCGACGCGCATCGTCACCTCGTCCTTCGCCAGTCTCCGCTTATTCCGTAGCTCCTGTTTTGAGTTACAAATATGAGCAACCACACCGGTATCAAATACCCCGGAGCTACTACGAGTACTGGCAAGGTACACATCAATTACATGTATATCACATATACCTTTAGTGTTGCCGGCCTTCTTGTCCGCTAAGTATTTGGGGCAGTTCCGCTTCCAGTGTCCCTTTCCCTTGCAATAAAAGCACTCAGTCTCAGGTTTGGGTCCATTCTTTGGCTTCTTCCTGGCAACTGGCTTACCGGGCTGGGCAACTCCCTTGCCGTCCTTCTTGAAGTTCTTCTTACCCTTGCCTTTCTTGAAACTAGTGGTTTTATTGACCATCAACACTTGATGTTCCTTTTTGATTTCCACCTCTGCTGATTTCAGCATTGAAAATACTTCAGGAATAGTTTTCACCATCCCCTGCATATTGTAGTTCATCACAAAGCTCTTGTAGCTAGGTGGGAGCGATCAAGGATTCTGTCAATGACCGCCTCGTCCGGGAGGTTAATGTCCAACTGGGACAAGCGGTTGTGCAACCCAGACATTTTGAGTATGTGCTCACTGACAGAACTATTTTCCTCCATCTTACAACTGTAGAACTTGTCGGAGACTTCATATCTCTCAACCCGGGCATGAGCTTGGAAAACCATTTTCAGCTCTTCGAACATCTCATATGCTCCGTGTTGCTCAAAACGCTTTTGGAGCCCCGGTTCTAAGCTGTAAAGCATGCCGCACTGAACGAGGGAGTAATCATCAGCACGTGACTGCCAAGGGTTCATAACGTCTTGGTTCTCTGGGATGGGTGCTTCACCTAGCGGTCCTTCTAGGACATATGCTTTATTGGCAGCTATGAGGATGATCCTCAGGTTCCGGACCCAGTCCAAATAGTTGCTGCCATCATCTTTCAGCTTGGTTTTCTCTAGGAACGCGTTGAAGTTGAGGTTGACATGAGCATTGGCCATTTGATCTACAAGACATTTTGCAAAGGTTTTTAGACTAAGTTCATGATAATTTAAGTTCATCTAATCAAATTATTTAATGAACTCCCACTCAGATTAGACATCCCTCTAGTCATCTAAGTGATACATGATCCGACTCAACTACCTTGTCCGATCATCACGTGAGACCGACTAGTCATCATCGGTGAACATCTCCATGTTGATCTTATCTTCCATACGACTCATGTTCGACCTTTCGGTCTCTTGTCTTCTGAGGCCATGTCTGTACATGCTAGGCTCATCAAGTCAACCTAAGTGTTTTGCATGTGTAAATCTGTCTTACACCCATTGTATGTGAACATTAGAATCTATCACACCCGATCATCACGTGGTGCTTCGAAACAACGAACTTTCACAACGGCGCACAGTTAGGGGGAACACTTTCTTGAAATTATTATAAGGGATCATCTTATTTACTACCGTCGTACTAAGCAAATAAGAAGCAAAACATGATAAACATCACATGCAATCAAATAGTGACATGATATGGCCAATATCATATTGCTCCTTTGATCTCCATCTTCGGGGCGCCATGATCATCTTCGTCACCGGCATGACACCATGATCTCCATCATCGTCTCTTCATGAAGTTGTCATGCCTACGATTACTTCTACTTCTATGGCTAACGTGTTTAGCAATAAAGTAAAGTAATTTACATGGCGTTATTCAATGACTCGCAGGTCATACAAAAAATAAAGACAACTCCTATGGCTCCTGCCGGTTGTCATACTCATCGACATGCAAGTCGTGATTCCTATTACAAGAACATGATCAATCTCATACATCACATATATTTGATTCATCACATCCTTTTGGCCATATCACATCACAAGGCATATGCTGCAAAAACAAGTTAGACGTCCTCTAATTGTTGTTGCATGTTTTTACGTGGCTTCTATAGGTTTCTAGCAAGAACGTTTCTTACCTACGTAAAACCACAATGTGATATGCCAATTTCTATTTACCCTTCATAAGGACCCTTTTCATTGAATCCGATCCGACTAAAGTGGGAGAGACAGACACCCGCTAGCCACCTTATGCAACTAGTGCATGTCAGTCGGTGGAACCTGTCTCACGTAAGCGTACGTGTAAGGTCGGTCCGGGCCGTTTCATCCCACGATGCCGCCAAAACAAGATAAGACTAGTAGTGGCAAGAAAATTGACAACATCTACGCCCACAACATGATTATGTTCTACTCGTGCATAGAAACTATGCATAGACCTTGCTCATGATGCCATCGTTGGGGAACGTTGCAGAAAATAAAAAAAATTCTACACTTCACCAAGATCAATCTATGGAGTCATCTAGCAACGAGAGAGAGGAGTGCATCTACATACCCTTGTAGATCACGCGTGGAAGCGTTCAAGAGAACGGGGTTGAGGGAGTCGTACTCGTCGTGATCCAAATCACCAAAGATCCTAGTGCCGAACGGATGGCACCTCCGCGTTCAACACACGTACGGTTGGGGAAGACGTCTCCTCCTTCTTGATCCAGCAAGGGGGAGGGGAGGTTGATGGAGATCCAGTAGCACGACGGCGTGGTGGTGGAAGTAGCGGCGATCTCGGCAGGGCTTCGCCAAGCTCAGCGAGAGGGAGAGGTGTTGCGGAGGGAGAGGGAGGCGCCAGGAGCAGGGGTGCGCAGCCCTCCCTTCTCCCCTCTTTATATAGGGGCCCTGGGGGGCGCCGTCCCCCTAGAGATCCCATCTCAAGGGGGGGCGGCGGCCAAGGGGGGGACTTGCCCCCCAAGTCAAGTGGGGCGCCCCCCACCCCTAGGGTTTCCAACCCTAGGCGCAGGGGAGGCCCAAGGGGGGGCGCACCAGCCCACCAAGGGTTGGTTCCCTTCTCCACTTCAGCCCATGGGGCCCTCCGGGATAGGTGGCCCCACTCCATGGTCCCGGTATAATACCGGTGACCCCCGATACTTTCCCGATGGCCGAAACTGGACTTCCTATATACAATTCTTCACCTCCGGACCATTCCGAAACTCCTCGTGACGTCCGGGATCTCATTCGGGACTCCGAACAACTTTCGGGTTACCGCATACTAATATCTCTACAACCCTAGCATCACCGAACCTTAAGTGTGTAGACCCTACGGGTTTGGGAGACATGCAGACATGACCGAGATGACTCTCCGGTCAATAACTAACAGCGGGATCTGGATACCCATGTTGGCTCCCACATGCTCCTCGATGGTCTCATCGGATGAACCACGATGTCGAGGATTCAAGTAATCCCGTATACAATTCCCTTTGTCAATCGGTACGTTACTTGCCCGAGATTCGATCGTCGGTATCCCAATACCTCGTTCAATCTCGCTACCAGAAAGTCACTTTACTCGTACCGTAATGCATGATCCCATGACCAAACACTTGGTCACATTGAGCTCATTATGATGATGCATTACCGAGTGGGCCCAGAGATACCTCTCCGTCATACGGAGTGACAAATCCCAGTCTCGATCCGTGTCAACCCAACAGATACTTTCGGGGATACCTGTAGTATCTCTACTCCTAATGTCTCAGTTGGTAGGTCGCGTTCCGGGTTTTATTTTCGTCCCACCTCACCCGGTCTTTTTTGGTACTTCTTTGGTACTTCCTCCCACCTCCCTCTCAGCCGCGAAAAACCAAGGAAAACCCCGCGATCGAGTCCCGCACATGCCCAACCTCCCGTCTCACGCTAAGCCGCATAGAACCAAAAAAACCTCAAGCCGAGTCCCCCGCCCGCCCCCACGCACTCCAGGCCCTAACATCCCGTCGCACCAAGACAGACGAACCAAAAAAATCTACGAATAGTCCGCCGGTTATTTTTCGCTGATTTTTATTTCGCATCACCACTTTCGTTGGTTTTATTTCGCTGGTTTTATTTCGTCTCCCTCCCACTTGTCTTTTCGCTTCACCACCCACATAAACCCATCAGATTAGTTACCATAAAAAAATCGCAATCAATCAAGTATTGATGATCAGATTAGTTACCATATAAAAAATAAATCGCAATCAATCAAATATTGATGGGATATTTCTTTATATTGATGTGATTTCCCCTTTTTTATCATCAATCATCTCTACTGCCTAAAAAATGCGTAGCTTTCCTTTTCACTTCACCACCCACATAAACCCATCAGATTAGTTACCATATAAAAAATAAATCGCAATCAATCAAGTATTGATGATCAGATTAGTTACCATATAAAAAATAAATCGCAATCAATCAAGTATTGATGGGATATTTCCTTATATTGATGTGATTTTCCCTTTCTTATCATCAATCATCTCTACTGCCTAAAAAATCGTAGCTTTCCTTTTAAACTTCACCACCCACATAAACCCATCAGATTAGTTACCATATAAAAAATAAATCACAATCAATCAAGTATTGATGATCAGATTAGTTACCATATAAAAAATAAATCGCAATCAATCAAGTATTGATGGGATATTTTCTTATATTGATGTGATTTTACGTAGCTTTCCTTTTCCTGCCAACCGACCGCGTCCCGTCTTCCTACATCCGCCCTCGTTGCTCTGCCTCCCGCATGAAAAAAACCTCTCGTTTGACCTCCCCCAAACCCCCCATGATGGAAAAACCCAGCCGCGTGCTTCCCCTCCTCTCGACCGCTCCATACGTCCAGATCGCGGCCCCATCCCCATCCTCCTCTCACGTCACGGCGGCCGATGGATTGCCGCCACCACCCTCCTACTCTCTCGCCGCCGCCGTCCTCCCGCTCGCTCGCCGCCGCCATCGCCACCAATCCCGGCGAAGGCGCCGTTGCTGCTATGTCGCCTCCTTTCCCCATCCAAGCCTGACCATGGCAACGGCGCCCTCTCATGTGTTCCACGGTGAGGTTTGGGGAGGCGCGACCACAATCCAGTAGGGATCTCACAGCGGACCCGTCCGCTGGGATGGGTGTTGCCTCCGTTGTGAATGGGATCGAAGGGAGGGACTACTTCGTCGTCAAGGTCGGCGAGGCAGCGGCCGATTGGGAGCCCAGTTGTGAACCTGGGAGTTCGTCTCCATGGAGGCGGCGGCCGTGGAGATTGGATGTGAAGCAACGCCACTTGCCGGTGGTGGAGGCTTGCCGTCCATGTGATCCTTTCTTCTCCCGGTATCCCCATTCCTTGCCTCCCATTACAAAAGCGAGCATAAATGAGAGCAGGGGCTGATTTTCATCACTTCATTTTTCATATTTTTAGTTGCTTTTTTGAGATTATACAAGATGCTCCCGATCTGTTTTTGTCAAATTACTTGGATCATCTTACGGAATTGACAGCCATCACATTTTTCCGTCATGTTATTTCTTAATCCTTGTCCCACTAGGCATCCACTACACGTTTGGTAATGACGTGATGTTGAGGCGGCTAGGAGAAGCTCAGCAGCCAGATCAAGGGCTATCGAGATGGATGTGGGAGCCAAGCAGTAGTTCTTCTGTTAAATTTTGGTTATTATCTTTTCTATTGTTACGATTGTGGGATGGTTGATTTTGACTCGGTGTAACATTTGCATTTGTTTCCCCAGCTTGTTGGCGTGAGATGCGGCAATCGCGGCAACTAACCAAGAGCGAGGCGAAGGCACATCGAGCTACGCCGAATGTAGCGAGCCAACCACGAATTATGTATGTTCACACGAGGGATGGGAGAGGAGAGGAACATTAACATTTTTCATGATTTGGATGAAAATTTCAGTTCATAGTTTCTCCGTACGTGGCAACACACTAACGGTACTCATGGGCTTAGTATGAAAATAGCGCCAGCAGAATTAGTAGGTTGGATGGGAAGGCAGTTGTTGCCCTTGTCCCTTGGTGCTAGCCTACCGTGGTGGCCTCACTAACTTGCTCATTGCGAATCTGAGTTCGTGGGGTCATGAGTTCTGCAGATTTGTTTTATCACTTTTTACAATATTTATTGATGTATCCCTAACTCATCGAGTCATTTTTAGCTTTGATTTCCCATATACGCCAGCCTAAATATCCCATGGTCAGAATATTTGCATGGTTAGTGGACATTGTCCCTTTCTTTCTAATGTTTAATATTTTATATTGCTGATAGAAATAATTTTATCCGCTTGATTTAGAAAGTGCACATAGGTAGGTCAACATATTTTGTAGCTCTTTCGGATGTAAAAGCATATGTTGCATAAGAAATTATTATCTTCCAAGCATACTCACATTTCACTAACAAATAGGGGGAGGTTCAGACTTCAGAGCAATGATAAAAAGGTTTATTCCTCACTCTTTTGTTGGAATTTTAGTTCCAAGTTAACATGATTTCTTATCCGCTTCATAAGTCATGCATCTGCTTAATTAGGTGATAAGTAGGGCTATTGTGGGGTTTGTTTAAACTCCAGCATAAGGAATTCTGGTTTAAGAAAAAGGACTTTTGGCTTCTTTAATTACAAATTGATTGCAACATCGTGTTAGTATGTGATTTCTCACATCTGGTTGTAATATTTGTGAAGACGTGCATTGCATGTGCACTTGGAAGCGGGCCTGTGGCCCGCGCCGGACGGAGCTGAGCCGGGCCACCTCCTCCGCGTATTCTTGGAGCTGTGGCTGGCCGATTTACATGAAATTAATTCCCTCAGTTCTGGTGACAAATATAATACACATAATCCATATTGTTATGCACTAGCATGTGTGTGTGAAATAGATGGATTATGGTCTCGTACCCAATAAGATGGATATGTGTGTGTGTTAGAGAGAGGGAGAGGGAGAGAGAGTGAGGAAGAGGGAGGGAGTGTGTGTGTGTGTGAGGATTTGATGGTAAAAAAATCGCCAATGTCGTAATATTGAACTCTTTAAGTTAACGTGGCCCCGTTGCAACGCACGGGCGTTCTTCTAGTACCTTTATAGTCACCCAGTTACGTTGTGACGTTTGGTACACCCAAAGCACTCCTACGGCATCCGGGAGTTGCAAGATCTCATGGTCTAAGGAAATGATACTTGACATTGGAAAAGCTCTAGCAAACGAATTACACGATCTTGTGCTATGCTTAGGATTGGGTCTTGTCCATCACATCATTCTCCCAATGATGTGATCCCGTTATCAATGACATCCAATGTCCATGGTCAGGAAACCGTGACCATCTATTGATAAACGAGCTAGTCAACTAGAGGCTCACTAGGGACATGTTGTGGTCTATGTATTCACACATGTATTACGATTTCCGGATAACACAATTATAGCATGAATAAAAGACAATCATCATGAACAAGGAAATATAATAATAACCATTTTATTATTGCCTCTAGGGCATATTTCCAACATTAATCACATATCGATGTGAACTAGACTATTGACTCTAGTAAACCCTTCGGGCGTTGGTCACATCACGATGTGAACTATGGGTGTTAATCACATGCGGATATGAATATTAGTGTTAAATCACATGATGATGTGAACTAGATTATTGACTCTAGTGCAAGTGGGAGACTGAAGGAAATATGCCCTAGAGGCAATAATAAAGTTATTATTTATTTCCTTATTTCATGTAAATGTTTATTATTCATGCTAGAATTGTATTAACCGGAAATATAATACATGTGTGAATACATAGACAAACATAGTGTCACTAGTATGCCTCTACTTGACTAGCTCGTTAATCAAAGATGGTTAAATTTTCCTAACCATAGACATGAGTTGTCATTTGATTAACGGGATCACATCATTAGGATAATGATGTGATTGACTTGACCCATTCCATTAGCTTAGCAGTTGATCCTTTAGTATGTTGCTATTGCTTTCTTCATGACTTATACATGTTCCTATGACTATGAGATTATGTAACTCACACTTACCGGAGGAACACTTTGTGTGCTACCAAACGTCACAACGTAACTGAGTGGTTATAAAGGTGCTCTACAGGTGTCTCCAAAGGTACTTGTTGAGTTGATGTATTTCGAGATTAGGATTTGTCACTCCGATTGTCAAAGAGGTATCTCTGGGCCCTCTCGGTAATGCACATCACTATAAGCCTTGCAAGCAATGTAGCTAATGAATTAGTTATGGGATGATGCATTGCGTAATGAGTAAAGAGACTTGCCGGTAACGAGATTGAACTAGGTATTGAGATACCGACGATCGAATCTCGGGCAAGTAACATACCGATGACAAAGGGAACAACGTATGTTGTTATGCGGTTTGACCGGTAAAGATCTTCGTAGAATATGTAGGAGCCAATTTGAGCATCCAGGTTACGCTATTGGTTATTGACCGGATACGTGTCTCGGTCATGTCTACATAGTTCTTGAACCCGTAGGGTCCGCACGCTTAAAGTTAGATGACAGTTATATTATGAGTTTATGTGTTTTGATGTACCGAAGGTTGTTTGGAGTCCCGGATGTGATCACGGACATGACGAGGAGTCTTGAAATGGTCGAGACATGAAGGTCAATATATTGGACGACTATATTTGGACATCGGAAAGGTTCCGGGTGAGATTGGGACAATACCGGAGCTCCGGGAGGTTATCGGAACCCCCCGGGAGGTATATGTGCCTTAATGGGCTTTAGTGGAAAGGAGGGGAAAGGAGCAAGGGAGGGCCCCCCCCAAGCCCAATACAAATTGGGAGGGGGTCGCCCCCCCCCCCCCCTTTTCTTTCCCTCCTCCTTCCTCTTCCTTCCCTCTCCCTCTCCAAATAGGAAAGGGAGGAGTCCTACTCCCGGTGGGAGTAGGACTCCCCCCCTTGGGCGCGCCTCCTCCCCTTGGCCGGTGAGGGAGTCCTGGACTAGGGGGTGTCCGGACAGCCAGACTATCATCTTCGGCTGGACTCCAAGACTATGAAGATACAAGATTGAAGACTACGTCCCGTGTCCGGATGGGACTTTCCTTGGCGTGGAAGGCAAGCTTGGCGATACGGATATGTAGATCTCCTACCATTGTAACCGACTCTGTGTAATCCTAGCCCTCTCCAGTGTCTATATAAACCGGAGGGTTTTAGTCCGTAGGACGAACAACCGTTACAACAATCATACCGTAGGCTAGCTTCTAGGGTTTAGCCTCCTTGATCTCGTGGTAGATCCACTCTTGTACTACCCATATCATCAATATCAATCAAGCGAGGAGTAGGGTTTTACCTCCATCGAGAGGGCCCAACACAGGGTACAAACATCGTGTCCCTTGTCTCTGTTACCATCCGCCTAGACGCACGATTCGGGACCCCCTACGACATCCGCGGTTTGACACCGACATTGGTGCTTTCATTGAGAGTTCCTCGTGCCGTCAGCGATAGGAAGGATGCCTCTTCCGTCTTTAAAGACGGTATCTTATCAAAAGAGCCTTGGCCGCGCCAAACTATCCGGCTGGGCAATTTTCTCGTGGCAGCCTGTTCGGCCACCGCTTCGACGATGACCTCTCGGGTCATCAAAAGCAATCTTCACATCAACTCGGAATTCGCCGAGCAGCTGGATCAATAGAGCTCTCGTCCAGAAGCGAGCTCTTGGATCGCGCCGCCACCACAGGAGTCGCTACAGACTACAATCAGATTGGGCTTAAAACCAATCTCAGAGAGATTAACTCTCCCCAGGTTACCCACCACGTTGCGGTGGTAGAGGAACAACGCGGTGATTCTTCTCCTATATTGAAAACTAGTCATGTCCGGACTCCCGAACCCTCCATGCCGGATTCCTGCGGAGGGACGGACTTCGATTAAGCACTGAACCTAAAGTGAGGCATCGGACCGGACTCGTTGGACAATGTCCAGCAATCCAAGCTTCCAAATTTGGAAACTTCTCGGCCCTTGAGCCTCGAGATGGGTAGGGTCCCGGACTCAATTCCACCCACCCACCCAGACATATGTGATCTATCTCAAATCCGGGAAGAGCCCGCTGAAACAGTACATCATTACTGGGCCAGATTCCTCCTGGTTATGGACAGGATAAAGGACTGCCGAGAGGAAAACGCAATTTCAATTTTCTGCAATAATTGCACGGACGAGGGAATCTTAAACGCCGTCAGTCGCCGTGAAATTACACACTTCGCCGACCTGGCGTCAATAGTACGAAAGTACTGTGCGATGGAGAGTTTCCGGAAAACCGAAACTAAGTTTTGGGACAATCCGGCCCCGAATACAACCCTAGTCCGTAACAAAAGGGTGCA
The DNA here is from genome assembly GCA_021437245.1 of Aegilops speltoides. Taxonomy (NCBI): domain Eukaryota; kingdom Viridiplantae; phylum Streptophyta; class Magnoliopsida; order Poales; family Poaceae; genus Aegilops; species Aegilops speltoides. The sequence continues at coordinate 308,263,333 of CM038145.1, forward strand.
TCACACTCAGGCACCAGGTACAAAAACCAAAAAGCAAAAACCCCATAAAGGGCACGGAACCGTACTGGAGGGATGGCTCAGCAGACCCTGTAAAATTCACAGTACAGAGGGCGCCACCCCAACACATAGCCTTCGAGCATGTTGGATATTGTGGCAGGTGGCCAAAAGTGGCAAGGAGCTTTTAGCCCTGGAAAATCACTCCAACAGTACCAGTACGGTGTCAACAGTCTTCGAGACTTTCGCATCAAATAATATGCGAAAACGAACAATCTGCAGCCTCGCTGAAGTCTACCAAGTAGCAACAACAAATCCATGGAGCGACACGGCCATCACCTTCAACGCCAGCGACGAACCTAAATTCCAAACAGCCCGAGCACCAGCCGCATTGGTCCTCAGTCCAATAGTGGACGGCTTTCGTCTTACCAAGGTCCTCATGGATGGCGGCAATGACTAAACCTCGTCTGAGAGGAAACTCTTCAAAAATGGAAATAGACTGGAGCCGCATTGAGCGAAGCAGCACAACCTTTAGAGGAATAATCCCTAGCGAGAAGCGCTGCACAGAAAAATCACACTTGGCGTGGTATTCGGCTCGCCGGACAATTACAGGTCCGAAGAGGTCACGTTCCAAGTGGCCCCGTTCAGCAGCGGATACCACGCTATATTAGGACGAGAGGCATTCACAATTTTTCAAGCCATACCCCATTACGGGTACATGAAGCTTAAGATGCCTGGGCCAGGTGGAATAATCACTCTCGCTAGTGATCCGGACATAGCACTCCGCACCGAAAACAAGACAGCCGCATTAGCCCTGGAGGCACTACCCGAAGCCCTAGCGGCAGAAGAACTCACTGTGCTGCGCTCTATGGTGAATAGGGACGATGTGATACTCGATAAGAGATCCAAGTCCACCTCTTTTAAACCAGTGGATGAAATAGTCAAATTGCAGGTCCATCCAACGGACCCAACAAAGACGGCCTCCATCGGGGCACAGTTGAACCCTGATGTAGATGCCGCATTGCGAGAATTCCTTCGAGAAAATTGGGACATCTTTGCCTGGCACCCTTCAGATATGCCAGGAATCCCACGCAGATTGGCAGAACACAGCCTAAACATCCTAAAAGGATTCAAGCCAGTCAAACAGGCTCTTCGGCGATTTTCCGAACCCAAAAGACAGGCAATGGGAGAAGAGCTAGCCAAACTACTAGAAGCCGGATTCATCAGAGACATCAACCATTCGGACTGGCTAGCAAACCTGGTAATGGTACCAAAGAAGGACAAATCCTGGCGCCTATGTGTCGATTTTAAAGACCTCAACAAGGCCTGCCCAAAGGATCCCTTCCCCCTCCCCCGCATCGACCAAATAATCGATGCTCTTTGCGAGAACACGATTCATTGTGCTTCCTTGACGCATACTCCGGCTACCATCAAATCAAGATGGCGGAAGCGGACCAAGCCGCAACAGCATTCATTACTCCATATGGACCATTCTGCTTCAACACGAAGCCCTTCGGACTCAAAAACGCCGGGGCAACATATCAGCGCATGATTCAAACATGTCTGGCTACCCAGATCGGCAAAACAGTAGAGGCATACGTAGACGACGTAGTCGTCAAAACCAAACACGTCGAGACTCTAGTAGACGATTTGAGGCTCACATTCGACAACCTCCAAGCATATGACATTAAGCTGAATAAGGAAAAATGCGTTTTCGGCGTACCAGCCGGAAAGCTCCTGGGCTTCATTGTATCCGGTAGAGGAATTGAAGCAAACCCAGCCAAGATCCGAGCTCTGTCATAGCTGGATATTCCAAAAGACCTCAAACAAATACAAAAATTGACCGGATGCGTGGCGGCTCTAAGCCGCTTTATCTCCCGTTTGGGAGAAAAGGCATTGCCCCTCTATCGCCTCCTCGGCGCACCAACACTTCGAGTGGGCGGATGCTGCCACTTCTTGGACTCGAAGAAATAAAAGCCATATTGGCAACAAATCCGGTCTGGCTGCGCCTAACCTCGGTGAACCAATGTTGTTATACATCGCGCAACACATCAAGTTGTAAGCGCTGTACTGTCGTCGAGCGAGAAGCGAAGGGCATAAAATCCTCTTCAAAAACCAGGTACTACGTATCCACCGCCTTAACTCCTGCAAGTCCGTTACCGCACTATCAAAAGATAGCGTACGCAGTGTTCATGGCATCCCAGAAGCTCCGACACTACTTTAAGGAGTGTTCGATAATAGTGGCCTCCGAAGTGCCCATCAACGACATTATAAACAACCGCGACGCAATGGGCAGGATTGCAAAGTGGGCCATTGAGCTCTTACCATTTGACATAACTTACAAACCTAGGCGAGCTATAAAGTCGCAAGTCTTGGCTGACTTTGTCGCTGAATGGACCGAAGCCGAACTCCCTAAAGAGTACGGTGCATACTCCAATTGGATTATGCATTTCGACGGCTCCAAAATGTTGGCCGGCTTGGGGGCTGGCATCGTATTGACGTCCCCAACCGGGGACACAGTCTAGTACGTACTTCAGATAATGTACATGGACTCCAACAATGCAGCCGAATACGAGGCCCTCCTACATGGCCTCCGGATGGCAATCTCCATGGGCATTCAACGCCTAGAGGTGCGCAGGGATTCAAACCTCACAATATCCCAAGTAAATGGGGACTTTGACGCCAAGGATCTGAAAATGGCAGCCTATCGTAATGTTGTCCTAAAAATGTTAGCTCGGTTCAAAGGACTCGAATTCCACCACGTAGCCCAAGACAATAACCAAGCAGCCGACGTATTGGCACGCATCGGCGCGAAACGCGACGCTGTCCCTCCAAACATCTTCCTGGAACGGCTCTTTAAGCCATCCGTACTATGGGAAGAAGAGTCCGGAAATAACAACCCGGAAGCAGCCGCACCACCCATCGGCGACTCAGCCGATGAAATAACACCTTCAGGCCACGAAATAATGGCAGTAATCGCCCCGTGGACAGAGCCATTCCTAGCCTACTTACTTAGGCAGGAACTTCCCGAAGACCAAAATGAGGCCCATTGCATAGTCCGCGATCTAAAGCCTACAAGGTCCACGAGGAGAACTCTATAAGAAAAGCACAACCGAGTCCTTCAAAGGTGTATCTCCAAGAGGAAGGGCGAAACCTTCGGCTGAAATTCATGCGGACTAGGCGGACACCACACCGCAGCTCGGGCCCTTCTAGGCAAGGCATTCCATACAGATTTTATTGGCCGACGGCCGGGCGGATGCTCAGACTTAGTCCAAAGATCGTCGGTTGTCGGCTCTTTGCTAATCGAGCCATATGCCACCCACCGCCCTCAAACTATACCCATTACCCGCCGTTTATGGTGCAGGGGCTTGACATGGTTGGACCCTTAAAGGCGGAACCCACAAGCAAAAGTACCTATTGGTCATGGTGGACAAATTCACCAAATGGATAGAGGCCAAGCCAGTTAAAACGGCAGAGTCCGGACCAGTGATAGACTTCATATCCGGGGTAGTACACCATTATGGCGTCCCCCATAGCATCATTACCGATAACGGCACGAACTTCACGGCCGACGAGGTTAAATTATGGTGCAAAAAGGGCATTAAGCTCGATTACGCTTCAGTCTATCATCCTCAAACCAACGGTCAAGTGGAACGAGAAAATGGTCTAATAATGAGTGGCATCAAACCCAGACTAGTGCGGTCCCTTACGTAATCTAACACGCACTGGGTAGAGGAGCTTGACTCCGTACTCTGGGGGCTGCGGACAACGCCCAACCGTACTACCGGATTCACACCATTTTTTATGGTATACAGCGCAGAGGCAGTTTTGCCCTGCGACATCATTCACGACTCACCTCGAGTGCGCATGTACGAATAAAGAGAAGCCGAGATGGATCGGCAGGATAGCTTGGACGCATTGGAGGAAGAACGCGACGTTGCAAAGGCTCGCTCCGCATTCTATCAGCAGCAGGCTCGAAGATATCAAAGTAGAGAAGTATGGGCTAAAACTTACAATGTTGGCGAACTAGTTCTATGCCGGCCGGACAAGAAAAAGGACAAGCTCAAGCCCAAATGGGAAGGCCCTTTCATCATCGATCAAGTCTCGACCGGTAGGCGTCCGCTTCTGAAATGCATCGGACAACCGACTCGAGCCGAACCCATGGAACGCAGCCCGTCTCCGAAGATTCTACGCCTATCGCCGGACTAAGAGTTCGTCTCCTTCCTCCGTCCAAATTTTTACACTTCAGCTGTCTTTCGTTTCTCTCTTTTCTCTCAGCTTTTTCATAAAAGCCCTTAAAGGCCTACTTGCGCATTGTTCGCACACACTTGATGTGCTATCCGCACTCATTATACCTGGGGGCTTCTTTGCCAGAAGCTTATTTATACGGGCCTCATGCCCAGCACATGTGTCAAACTTCCACATGTACCTTTTATTCACCATTATATGCATCGATATGACTTAAGTTTTGGACAAGCTGGGTTGCCTGGCTCCTGTGCTTACCCCTACGTTCCCGATTGTTCGGCTAGGAGGTAAAGGAGCACCTCTGCGATTATTCTTGCGGGTCACCGGATGTGTACCTCGGTAGGTGAAGCCGAAAGCTAGCGTTCTTAAGGGAATATTCGGTCGGTGACTTGAAAGATGATTTTTTTACCTATTTATTTATCTGCCCCCAGATGCTTTCCTGCTCTTTTTGCAATCCGGACATGCACTTTAGGGCATGCCTCCCAGGGAAAGGAACCCTTAACGGAACTATTCTCCCTGGAAGATGTTTCTTACTAACCATGTAATATAACATAACTAGTTGGGCACTTGTCTGATAAAGCACTAATGACCCCTACGCCTGGTCTCCATGCATGCCCCAGTTTTTTTTAACCGAGAAGGTATTCGGACACACTCCGGACTCTAGGGTCCCGAGGTTGAAGCGAAAAGGTCGGCAAAGACAAACGATCTACAATCCGGCTAGAAGGCATTTTACATGTCATTTTAAATACATTGTCAAATCGACTGACTGTACTCCTCCTCAATCCCGTCTAACAGGCTGTCTAATTTACAGTCCCGTTGGGAATATTTAGCGGCCAACGCTACTTGGCCGTACACTAAGCTCACAGGGATCTCCTTCCCATCGGGCCCCACAGGTCCGACCTCGGCCATGTGGTTGGGATCCGCCTTCTTGTACCGCGTCTTCACCATGGCCCAGGCCTCCCTGGCACCTTGGCGGCAGGCCGATATCTTCCATAAATGGAAGCGCTGCCGCGCTCCCTAAAGCTTCTCCGCAAGCTCTCCCAGGCCCTCGGGTAGGGAGAGGGACGGCCATAAGGCCTGGACGACGCCGCTCATCGCCTGCCGAACTCGTTCGAGCTGTTGCACCAGCTCGGGAAGTTGATCACCCATTGATACGGGCATCTCCTCCGCAGGGTGACCTGTGAGCACACCTATAGACATATTTCTGTCAATTGACTTCCTCGTCGAACTCTTCTTTTCAAAAGAGTTCGCTCAAGAACTTACTATAGATGCCGCGATGAAGCCGCTGATTCTCCTTCACGGAGCCAGACAGCTCGGCCCGAACACCTTTCAGCTCTTCTCCAAGCTGGGCGTCGGCATCCTGGAGTTTGTTCCTTTCCTGTTGCACCTTTGTCAGCACCCTCTCGCCGGCCTTCAGCTGGCACAGTAGTTGTTGCTTGTCCGGATCCAGTCCGGCAACATCTGCAATATCATTGTTAGACTTACACGCACGCCGCACACCGCTTATCTTTTAGAAATAATGTGTTACCAGGAGGGGTCTCTGTGTTTCCTCCTGCGGCAGCGAGTGCGGCCTCAAGTTGGGCCTTGCACTGTTGTAGCTCCTGGGACAATTGGGTATTCTTCTCTGTAAGATCCTGCATATCAAATGATCCTTAAATCAGTTACTCTAACTACTTTAAGTCTCGGGGGCTACTGGCATATACAACTATTAAAATCTCTTACCCGTATGTCTTTTACATACTGCTCCGTGGCTCTGGTCAAACCATCTTGAGCAGCACGGAGGTGCACGTCCCAGCGTTAAAGGCATTCAACGCCTCGGGGAGAAGCACGTCACAAAAACTGTCGTGGCGCCTATGGTTCATGGCGCTCTCCACCTCGACACTGTGGCGGACGATGCAGCCGGCATCCTCCATTGGAGGAGTATCTAGCTCGCGCCTTGCGTTCGCCTCCCCCTCCAGACCAGGTGTTGGAGCCTGGCTGGCAGAGGCTTGGTTGGCAACCTCTTTGCCCGCAGTCCGGCGAGCACTCTTTCTCCTGCAAAAGTCATGAGCATTCAAACACCTCCTAGGAACTTTGTCCTAAATGATGGTCGTGAGCTATACCGTTGCGGTGACGTTTCGATTCGCACCGCACCCCTCTTCCGCCTGCGGGGCCGGACTGACCCCTGTTGGTCAGCCGCCGCGGGTTCGGCTTCCCGCCTTAAAGGTACCTCCTGTGATACACCATTGTATACGGTGGTCAGAAATGCGCAAGGACGAAATAATGGTGTCAGGACTTCGGTCACAATCACCTGGGGAGCCGGAGATAGGCCGGGGTAGTCAGCCGTAATGGCGACTAGAGCATTATCCATGCTGAGTTGGTGAAACACCCCGTCGATTAGCTCCACCTTTATGTCCGGATCCTCTTCGGAGGACGGATCAAGGGATCTTTCTGGATCCTTGGGTTGTGGGGCCAGACTATGTATGCTCTCCATAGTCCGGCACAGCTCCTGCGTCAAAACCATAAAGTAAGGTACTTAACTTTGAAAGCGCGGGTCGGATAAATGAACATCCGCTTACCCAGCTTCGAGGGTTGTTCATGGAGAACCCATTCAATGGGCTCGTCTGGAGGAAGTCCTCCTTCTCCCCCTTGTATAGGCCGGACAGAATCTTCACCAGATCTTCGGCCGATCCCGGCCCTTGGCGGCCATGACGAATGGCATCATTCTCCCCGTTGAAATCCCACATGGGGTGGCCCCTGTATTGCAGCGGCTGCACCCCCCGAATAATGCACGCGGCCATGACTCCAATCATGGTCAGTCCGGAATGGGCTAGTAACCTTATCCGGCCCATCAAATAATGGACGCTCTTGTCTTCCTCCAGTTGAGGGCTCCGCGGGCGCCAACTCAGGCGTTTCTTCAGAGGAGCATTGCTGAACTCCGGGAGGCCGATCGAGCAGGTCCAGCGGAAGGGCGTCTTCTACATAAAACCATTCTGAAGGCCAGTCTTCGGACGCCTTCTTAGGGGTTCCGGATGGATATCTGGTCCCGACGATGCGCCATATTTCGGCACCGCCCACTTGATATATTGACCCCTCATGAGAGCGGGGTACGAGGCAGAATAGCCTCTTCCACAGCGCAAAGTGGGGCTCGATGCCCAGGAATAGCTCGCAAAGAGCTACGAAACCCGTGATATGCAGAATAGAGGCGGGCGTGAGGTGATGGAGCTGGAGTCCGTAGAACCCCGAAGCCCGCGGAGGAACGGATGTCTGAGGAATCAAGCCCCTTATCAGATAGGGGACGAAGCATACCCGCTCCCCTTTGTTGGGACTAGGGGTGGCCTCCGCTTGCTTCCCACCTTTGTAGGTGGCCAGCCTGGCTCGAACCGGGACCATAAAGGCCGGAGGAAGATATCCGTCCGCTTGGAGTGTCACCAGCTCGTTGTGCGGAACAGAACATCTTCTCCAATCTCCTGGCAGAGGGCTGGGAGCGTGAGAGGAGGAGCCGCGTCGACGGTCCATGATGGAATGGATTTTTGGTCAGAAGCGCTCCGATGAGTACTCGCGGAAGGAAGATGGTGTAGTTTGGATCTCGATTCTTGCCTCTCTTATAGGCAGATTATTTGCGCAGTTAGGGGGTAAAACATAAAAGATACCCTGGCTTTTCGCATTCGTGCGACGCGTGGAAGAAGGCCATTATTGGGCATGGAAGCCAAGGAGCGCAACATTTGTAAGGAGCCGGACACTGCTCGTGGTACATGGAATTTTAAGGAGAACCCGCCTTTGCAACGCCAAGACAATATATCTTGTTGGACTCGTCGTCATTGAAGCCTGGTTCGGGGCTCTTGAGGAGTCTGGACTAGGGGTGTCCGGACAGCGGACTATCATCGTCGGCCGACTCCAAGACTATGAAGATACAAGATTGAAGACTTCGTCCGTGTCCGGATGGGACTTTCCTTGGCGTGGAAGGCAAGCTTGGCGATCCGGATATGTAGATCTCCTACCATTGTAACCGACTCTGTGTAACCCTAGCCCTCTCCGGTGTCTATATAAACCGGAGGGTTTTAGTCCGTAGGACGAACAACCATTACAACAATCATACCATAGGCTAGCTTCTAGGGTTTAGCCACCTTGATCTCGTGGTAGATCCACTCTTGTACTACCCATATCATCAATATCAATCAAGCAGGAGTAGGGTTTTACCTCCATCAAGAGGGCCCGAACCTGGGTAAAAACATCGTGTCCCTTGTCTCCTGTTACCATCCGCCTAGACGCACAGTTCGGGACCCCCAACCCGAGATCCGCCGGTTTTGACACCGACAGCCGGCCTCCTCCTCCACTCCTTTATATACGGAGGAGGGGGCACCCCATAGACACAACAATTGATCATTGATCTCTTAGCCGTGTGCGGTGCCCCCCTCCACCATAGTCCTCCTCGATAATATCGTAGCGGTTCTTAGGCGAAGCCCTGCGTCGGTAGAACATCATCATTGTCACCACGCCATCGGGCTGACGGAACTCTCCCTCGACACTCGGCTGGATCGGAGTTCAAGGGACTTCATCTAGCTGAACGTGTGCAAGAACTTGGAGGTGCCGTGCTTTCAGTGCTTGATCGGTTGGGCCGTGAAGACGTATGACTACATCAACCGTGTTGTGCTAACGCTTCTGCTTTTGGTCTACGAGGGTACGTGGACAACACTCTCCCATCTTGTTGCTATGCATCACCATGATCTTGCGTGTGCATAGGAATTTTTTTGAAAGTACTATGTTCTCCATTAGATATATCCTCTAGACGCCAAGTAGTTGCTATCAATCTTGTGAAGTTTTATTGATATTATTTTGTGGTTAACCTTTTAATCAGAAATTTGCTCATAGGATAAATGTATATTTTCTGGAGGAGTTCCTCAAAGCGGAATGCCAAAAGATTCCTTGGTGAATGCTTAGATAATGACCTCAACACTCCTCATAGGACGGAGGTCCGGCCGTGTGAATGGCTGCATATTGCCTTCATGAATGAAGTTGTATTCTACCATGAATTCATGCAAGTCATTGCAAATGTTGGACTTACCAACTTCCTCGCAGATGAGTGTGACCAACACCACCTCCTTACAAATTCTTTTCTTCACAACTTTCATTTTTTGAATAGGCTTGACCCCTTGAAGTGCACTTTAATTTATATTCTGAGTATTGTTAGATTCCACTTGCTGAATTTTGTGAGATATGATTGATTGCTTTTGATGGGGATTTAAGAGAGCCTAGACCAGCGGAGTTTGAGGGCTTCCTCCACACTTTAACAGTTGGTGAGGAGAGGGGCGTGTCAAAAGCCACGACTACTAGTCTGCAATTTCCTTCTGTGCATTACTTTGCCTTATTTATTATGAAATTTTTGACTGCCCGAGAGAAAGGCAGTATACTTAGTGCCCTCGACCTTGCCATTTTACGTCGTGCACTTCACAACGAACACACCTATAACCTAGGGGCCATCATTGCTCGCCACCTGCATAATAATAGAACCAAAGGAAAGATTCATGGGGGTATTTATGCTACTCGCTTAGCGAGATGCTTTAATGTTCCGATACGTCTCCATGATTACTTGTTGCCCAGAGTTTATTTAGATCACCAAGCAATGGAGGCTCACCACTTTATTGATGCTCCCGAGCCTCCTCACCACATTCATTATAACTTGGTTTTTAGTGAGAATACTCGTGATATTATCCCGTTGCCTGCACCTGCTTTGTTTAACTCTTATGCCAGGAACGGGTATACCATCCTACCAGAGGACATTGTTGCCTACCAAAACGCACAGGCAGCAGCGGAGGAGGAGCCCCAGGAGTGGGACGCTCGGGTGCCGCCGCCTCAACACTTTCACATGGGACCGGAAGGCTACTACGGATGGTGACTACCTAGCTAGGCGATAGCCTAAGCTTGGGGGAGTACTTATTTCTCACCGACATTACATTCATGATCACACTTCATTCTAGTTGTCAGTGTTCATACTTTTTCATTGTATAATTCATGCTAGTTTTATTTGCTCGCTTTCTTCTTGTGTGTTTGAAAAACTTTGAGAAAATCAAAAAATATTTCTCGCTTCTTTTTGATGTATTAAAAGAAAATCCAAAAAGATTACCCATTTCTTCTTTTGCTTGTTGGGAGCTTTCCCTTGTAAATAGTTTTCTCGTTTTTCTTTTTGTTTTTTTAATTAGCTTTCTTAAAGAAATCAGAAACTCCAAAAATATTTCAGTGTTTTTCTCTGAAATTCTTTTCTTTTGTTGAGTTATACTGAGGAGAAGACCACGATGAAAATGTTGAGTGGCTCTCATAAGCATTATTGTTGAGCTGACAAAGAGCCCATATTACTTTGTCTTCTCCTCTGAATAAAGTTTACATATTCTAGCTTAGTCCACGACACTCTTGCACTATTATTATTTTCATATCATTCGGTCATGTAAGTGAAAGGCAATAATGACGATATCTGATGAAGTGACCATGGCAAAGAAAAGCGGTATGAACTCAACTTGTTTTTGTTTTTGTAAATATGTTTAACTCAGTATCCATGATTCATCATATCGTGATTAAACATGTTTATGATGACAATTAGAGATATAGTTGCTCATGTCATGCTTAAGTAGCTAGGAGTAGACAATGATTTATCTTAGATGTCAACATGCATTAAAATGGTTGTGTTGTAATATGATGAGATACGGTATCCTCCTCTGAATGTTTCAAGTGGCTTGACTTGGCACATGTTCTAACATGTAGTTGATTCAAAACCAGCATAGCCTCCACGATATTTATGTTCATGGTGTTTATATCCTGCTCATGCTAATATTCAATGTTAATTATTCATAATGCATGACTATAACCATTTTCACCCTCTAGTTGGTCGCTTCCCAACCTATTTGCTAGCCTTCACCTGTACTAAGCAGGAATAATGCTTGTGCATCAAAATACTTAAACCAAAGTTATTCCAGATGAGTCCATTATATCTACCTATATGCGGTATTACCCTGTCATTCCAAGTAAATTTGCATGTGCCACCTCTAAAAATTCAAATTAACATTTGTTTTGTGTTACTGTACTGCTCATGGAGCAAAAGGGGGTGGTCAGTATCTTCCATGCTAAGTGAGTTATTCTCATGATGAGTGTTTATTCACTCGTCCTTGCACGAGAAGGGCCGGTAATCGGGATGCCCAGTCCCATGATCAACAATTGCAATAATAATAAAACAAACTCCCCCAGACTGTTGTTGGTACAGAGGGCACCCGAGGATTTGTCTAGCCATGGCTCGTGTTTGTTGGTGGAGGGAGAGTAAACTTAACTTTTATCGTTTGGGAAACGCCGCTAATGTGTTTAGCATGGAAGATATTGATAACTCTTGGTCGTAATGTTGACAGGAAAGGTATACCTCGCAAAATTTTATTTAACTCTGATTTAAGCTTTGAGCTCTAGCACCTCTGCAAATCCTTGCTTCCCTCTACGAAGGGCCTATCTATTTACTTTTATGTTATTTTACTTTTATTATTGAGTCATTGCCTTCTCAAACAAGCACCAGTCCGGAGAGCACTATTGTCATTCTCATGCATTGTGTATAAATGTTTTGTGGATCATGACTGGATCTCTTCTACCATGAATTACAATGTTAAGTCCCTACTTGAACTTCGGAGATGCTCTGCATTTATGTTTTATGGTCTTACAAAGGGCTAGCGAGATACCATTATTGTCATATTATATCATGATTGTTTTGACAAAGTGTTGGCATTTGAAATATTTTGTTATTGCTCGCTAGTTTATCATGCCATTGATATGAGTGAATATAATTTCTAAGAGTTATTGTTTGCATGGTTAGTCATGATCTTTGGTGAAAACCTTGGTATTATTTAAGCATATATATGGAGACAAGAATAAAAGAATTCATAAAAGTTTTTCTTTATCACTTTTAGTTTGTCACCTGAATTGCTTGAGGACAAGCAACGAGTTAAGCTTGGGGGAGTTGATACGTCCTCGTTGTATCTACTTTTCCAAACACTTTTGCTCTTGTTTTGGACTCTAATTTGCATGATTTGAATGAAACTAACCCGGAGAAATGTTGTTTTCAGTAGAACTACCATGGTGTTGTTTTTGTGCAGAAATAGAAGTTCTCAGAATTGGATGAAACTTTTTGGAGAATTATTTTGGAAGAAAAGAAAAATACTGGAACAAATACCCACTAGATGGGGGCAGCTGCCCACTAGGCACCAGGGCGTGCCACCCCCTTTGGCATGCCCTGGTGGGTAGTGGGCCCCTCGAGGCTCCGCTGACCCTACTCCAACTCTATAAATTCGTATTTTCCGAGAAAAAATAGGAGAGGAAGTTTCATCGTGTTTTACAATACAGAGCCGCCGCCACCTCCCGTTTTTCATTGGGAGGCCAGATCTGTAGTCCGTTCAGGGCTCCGAAGAGGGGGGGTCTTCCGTCTTTGTCATCATCAATCATCCTCCATCACCAATTTCATGATGCTCACTGCATAGAGTGAGTAATCTCTTTGTAGGCTTGCTGGACGGTGACGGGTTGGATGAGATTCATCATGTAATCCAGTTAGTTTTGTCAAGGCTTGATCCCTAGTATCCACTATGTTCCGAGCTTAATGTTGCTATAGCTTTGCTATGCTTAATGCTTGTCACTAGGGCCCGAGTGCCATGATTTCAGATCTGAACTGTTTATGTTTTCACCAATATATTTGTGTTCTTGATCCGACCTTGCAAGTTATATGCACCCGCTATGTGTTATCATCCGCATCACCCAAGGTGACAATAATTGGGATTATTTCTAGTGATTACCGTAGTTTGAGGTGTTCATGTATTCACTATGTGTTAATGCTTTGTTCCGGTTCTCTATTAAAACGAGGCCTTAATATCTCTTAGTTTCCTTATGGACCCCGCTGCCACGGGAGGGTAGGACAAAATATGTCATGCAAGTTCTTTTCCATAAGCATGTATGAATATTTACGGAATACATGCCTATATTACATTGATGAATTGGAGCTAGTTCTGTGTCGCCCTAGGTTATGACTGTTATATGATGTATTATCCAACACGATCACCGATCCAATGCCTACGAGTTTTTCCTATATTGTTTTTGATGTGTTACTATTATTATTGCTATTGTCATGACTGCTACAAAATTACTGTTACCACTGTTACCATTACTATTGCTATCATTGCTACTGCTATCAAATTACCATACTACTTTGCTACTGATCACCTTGTTGTAGATATTTAGTCTCCAAGTGTGGTTTAATTGACAACTCAACTATAATACTTACAAATATTCTTTGGCTCCCCTTGTGTAGAATCAATAAATTTCGGTTGAATACTCTACCCTAAAAAACTATTGCAATCCCCTATAGTTGTGGGTTATCAGAATCCTATGCATTCATTAGTCATTAGTGGCCATATCGGAGCAAATATCTTGGTTTTAACGAAATATATCGATTTAAACTCGGGTTAGAGGACTGTAAAAATAACACTCATCAAGGTGTGGCAGCACTATGCTCGCCAAGTGTCCCAATGGCTCACCTTATTCTCCTCATACCCTCAAACAAGGCAAGGTGCCATGATTTCACTAAGTGGTGCCCTTGGAGGCACCAACTGGGACCTTCACAAACAATCTTGGGGCGAGCTCCACAACTTAGTTCTAGGCTCCCAACGATATCACGAAGTTTCACCACATTGGATTTGAGATCCAAGGTGACCTCTTCCATCTAGGGTGGCCATGTAGGATCGCAAGTAGGTCTAGAGGGGGTGATTAGACTACTTGACTAATAAAAAAACTAGCATTTTCACTATTATAGTTCCTCGCAGATTTTAGCAACTCTGGCAAGTCTACTAGCACCCTACACATGCAAGTCTAATATAGTGGTAGCGGAAATTAAATACTTTGCACATGAAAGTAGTGGAAGGGTTTGGATATAAACAAACGCAATGAAGACAAAGTGATTTTTTTCGTGGTTCCGATAGGTAGTGCTATCGTATTTTCATATTGATGGAGAATTCAACCCACAAAGGGTAACGGTTTCATGAGTCCATGGAGGGATCCACCGATGAAGGGTTAACGAAGAAGCAACCTTGTCTATTCTATCATGGCTTACTTCCACGAAGGACTAGCCTCGCTCGGGGTAGATCTTCACGAAGTAGGTGATCCCCTTGCCCTTACAAACATATTGGTTCAACTCCATAAGCTTGGAGGCTCCAAAGTGACACATAACCAATCTAGAAGACACCACTCTCCAAAAGGTAATAGATGTTATTGATGATGATGAAATCCTTACTCTTGTGCTTGAAAACATAGTCTCCTGATATGTCTCAAACTTATCTATATTTTTTTATTGTTTGTATGCTATTATATTATCACTTTTGTTTGCTTTATATGTCATTTTATATTATTTCTTATATGCTACTTCATGTCTTTGCATGTTTTTTGTTTAGCAGAAAAACCATATCTAAGTCCAAACACGATGAAACTTTATGGTGATTTTTCCTGGAACATAAGAGACCCTAGAGGCTTTGGAGGAGGATAAGAAGACTCGTGTGGGCCCCACAACTCAGGCCGACGCGCCCGAGGGGTAGGTGCGCGCCCCTTGACTTGTAGCTCCGTTTGCCCTAATCTCTGGCCTTAAATTCACATATATTCTGAAACCCTCGGAGCGGGCCCCGAAACAATTCTTATGCCGCCCCAAGCCTATGTTCTTCGGTGATCCCATCTAGAGCCATGTTTTGGTACTCTATCAGAGGGGGGAATCATTGGGAGGCTATATTCATCAACCTTGCTGCCTCCATGATGATGTGTGAGTAGTTCCTTCAGGACCTATGGTCCATAGTAGTAGCTAGAAGGCCTTCTCTCTCTTTTGATGCTCAATACAATTATCTTTTCCAAGATCAATGCGATGTAATATTTTGCGCTGTGTTTGTTGGGATCTGATGAATTATGGTTTATGATCAGGTTATCCATTGAAATTATTTGAGTCTCTTGAGATTTATTTGCCGCGTAATTTTATAGCTTAGATTATTCATTGAAATTATTTGAGTCTCTTGAGATTTATTTGCCGCGTAATTTTATAGCTCAGATTATTCATTGAAATTATTTGAGTCTCTTGAGATTTAGTTTTCACGTAATTTTATAGCTTAGATTATTCATCGAAATTATTTGTGTCTCTTGTGATTAATTTGTTGCGTAATTTTATAGCTTTGTATTTCTCTTTGATCTATCCGTCTATTTTGGCCAAGTTAGATTGATTTATCTTCAGTAGAAGAGGTGATTTATAGTAGGTACAGTCTTGTGGTAATCTTGCTGTATGACAGCAAAGACATGTATTTGTATTGTTGCTACTAAGGATAAAATGATGGGGTTCAATCATATTGATTGGTCTTACTTTGTCTACATTATATCATCTTGCTTAAAGCGTTACTATGTTCATCATAAACTTAATACTTTGAGATGCATGATGGATAGTGGTCTTGGGGTGGAGTAATAGTAGTAGATGCAATTGGATTAATGATCTACTTGTCACGAACGTAATGCCTATATATTGATTATGCCTTGGATGACCATCATAACTATGCACAATTCTATCAATTGCCCAGAAATAATTTGTTTACCCACCATTGCTATGCTATCAGAGAGATGCCTGTAGTGAACCTATGGCCTCGGAGTCCATTCTCCATTTATACTAAGAATCCTACAATTGCTTCCCATGTTTTATTTTTGTTTGGCTATCACTATTAGTTTAATTCTTGCAACTGGCAAGAAAAAGAGGAGTGATGGCCCCCTTGTCTTTGTTGGGTGCAAGCAATTGTTGTGTCTGTGTGCAGGTACTGTTCACATTCCTGGTGTGGTGCCTTCTTCTGGTTTGATAACCTTGGTTCTTAACCGAGGGAAATACTGTCTGCTACTATATGATACGTCTCCATCGTATCTATAATTTTTGATTATTACATGCTATTATATTACCCGTATTGGATGTTTATGGGCTTTACTCTACACTTTTATATCATTTTTGGGACTAACCTACTAACCGGAGGCCCAGCCTGAATTGCTATTTTTTTGCCTATTTCAGTGTTTCGAAGAAAAGGAATATCAAACGGAGTCCAAACGGAATGAAACCTTCGGGAGCGATCTTTTTGGAACAAACGCAATCCAGGAGACTTGGAGTGGACGTCAAGAAGCAGCCGAGGCGGCCACGAGGCAAGAGGGCGCGCCCTAGGGGGTAGGCGCGCCCCCCACCCTCGTGGACCCCTCGTGTCTTCCCTGACATACCTCCTTCGCCTATATATACTCCCGTACCCTGAAAACATCCGGGAGCACCACGAAAAACTATTTCCACCGCCGCAACCTTCTGTATCCACGAGATCCCATCTTGGAGCCTTCGTTGGTGCTCCGCCGGAGGGGGAATCGACCATGGAGGGCCTCTACATCATCTCCAAGGCCTCTCCGATGAGTTTTGAGTAGTTTACCACAGACCTTCGGGTCCATAGTTATTAGCTAGATGGCTTCTTCTCTCTCTTTGAATCTCAATACAAAGTTCTCCTCGATCTTCTTGGAGATCTATTCGATGTAACTCTTTTTGCGGTGTGTTTGTCGAGATCCAATGAATTGTGGGTTTATGATCAAGTTTATCTATGAGAAATAATTGAATCTCCTCTAAATTCTTTTATGTATGATTGGTTATCTTTGCAAGTCTCTTCAAATTATCATTTTGGTTTGGCCTACTAGATTGATCTTTCTTGCAATGGAAGAAGTGCTTAGCTTTGTGTTCAATCTTGTGGTGTCCTTTCCCAGTGACAGCAGGGGCAGCAAGGCATGTATTGTATTGTTGCCATCGAGAATAAAAATATGGGGTTTATATCATATTGCTTGAGTTTATCCCTCTACATCATGTCATCTTGCTTAATGCATTACTCTGTTCTTATGAACTTAATACGCTAGATGCAGGGAGGAGTTGGTAGATGTGTGGAGTAATAGTAGTAGATGCAAAATCGTTTCGATCTACTTGTTGCGGACGTGATGCCTATATACATGATCATGCCTAGATATTCTCATAACTATGCACTTTTCTATCAATTGCTCGACAGTAATTTGTTCATCCACCGTAATACTTATGCTATCTTGAGAGAAGCCACTAGTGAAACCTATGGCTGCCGGGTCTATCTTTTATCATATAAGTTTCCAATCTATCTTTTATTTGCAATCTTTACTTTCCAATCTATATCATAAAAATACCAAAAATATTTATCTTATCTTATTATCTCTATCAGATCTCACTTTTGCAAGTTTCCGTGAAGGTATTGACAACCCCTTTATCGTGTTGGTTGCGAGGTTCTTGTTTGTTTGTGTAGGTACGAGGGACTTTTGAGGAGCCTCCTACTGGATTGATACCTTGGTCCTGAAAAACTGAGGGAAATACTTACTGTCGGATATCGGGTTCCGGCAAAACCCTTAAGGTTCGAACTCTGGGGTGCGCACGAAGATCTTCCCCCTACCGATCCATGTTCCAACGTCTCGCTGAGAATCTAAGCTAAACGATGAACAACACAAGGGACGCAAGATTTATACTGGTTCGGGCCACCGTTCTGGTGTAATACCCTATTCCAGTGTGTGGTGTGGTGGATTGCCTCAGGGGCTGATGATGATGAACAGTACAAGGGAGGAACAGCCTCATGAGAGGTGTTCTTGTGATGGTGGTTTGCCTGAGAAGGATTTGATCCCCTTCCTACTGTGGTGGCTATCTCTATATATAGAGGCCCTGGTCCTCTTCCCAAATATTGAGCGGGATGGGTGCCAACAACGGCGATTTTGAAGGGGAACATCTAGTACAAGTTATCCTGACTAAAGTTGGTCTTCGGCTGCCAAAGGCACTAGTGATGACGCCATCTTGGGCTCCACGGTGACCTCCGTCCTGCTGCTCTGCTGGTCTTGGTCTCGTTGCACTGAAATGGTAACCTTTGCTTGATGCCTCAGTACTCCGCGCCTGTGCTTGCCCCCTTTGCACCAAAGAGGAAACAAGGACACTGCACAGGCCGGCGCCCGCCTGGCGCCCGCCAGGTCTCGATCTTCATGGCTTGCGTCACGAGCACCTCGCTAGGTACCCTTGCCTTGATCTCTTCGCCTCCTCGCGAGCCTGCCTGGTGAGGCCGTTCTTGAGGAAGCCTTTCGTCGTCCGCCCCGCGAGGCTTGGCCCCTCGCGAGGGTCTTGAGCTTGAGTTGGTGAAGATGGGCCGTACTGGGCCACCACTTGAGCCACGCCGCAGGCCGGAAAGTCTGGGGACCCCCATTCCCAGAACGCCGACAGTAGCCCCCGGGCCCAAGGCGTGCTCAGACTTGGCTTAGCAGAGAAGCGAAGGGGCAAGTGCGGAGTGCCGCGGGCCCCAACAGCCTGCGGACTTGGTCGCCGCGTGGCGGTTGATTGGATGTGGGCGTCTCTGCTTCCTCATGCTCCTCCATTATGCGCCTGGCTATGCGGCAACGAGACTGTACATGGTTATTGCCTCCTTGCTGCCCGCGAGCTTCCTGTTCCCCTTCCTTCCTTGAGCCTTTGTTCCTTCTTCCAATCTAACTCGAGCTCTGCTCTCTTTCCGTCGCCATGGCGCCAACAAAAAGGGAGAAGGGAAACAAGCCTGCGCCTTCAGACAGCTCACCCTTGGCAGTTGCGCCCGCCGTCGACCAGTCGCTGATACTCAATTTGGAAGCCCTGGACAAGGTCCGCTCCGCCCTCGCTTCCAGCTTCAATCAGTGCGGAAGGATGACGGCTTGGCTCGCGTCCCATGCCTCCTTTGACAGGATCGTCATGGATGTTCGATTCTTCGCCGATGCCCTGTGGGCGGGCCTGGTTCCCCCTTTCTCTGCCTTCTTCAATGCGGTGCTTTCCCATTACCAGATCCATATGATGCATCTCGGTCCCTAATCCATTACTCTTCTTGATGTCTTCGCCTTCGTCTGCGAGGCCATTGTGGGCATTCCTCCTTCCGTTGCTCTCCTACACCACTTCTTCTCCCTGCGCTTGACTGGCCCATCTCAATGCTTGGGGTGCGTGAGCATCCAGGCCGTGCCAGAGACGGCCGCCTCGGGGATCGACTTCAGCCTCCCACCTTCCATGAGTGGGTTCCCAGAACGGTGGTTGTATGTGGATGTCGGGGTGCCCAGCCCCCTGCTCGCACACCCAACATTGCCTGATGTCCCCAATCCAGGCTGGGGCCACGAGAAGCTCACGAGCCCCCAGCTTGCTTTTATCTGGTGCCGCTTCGAGAGGTTGAGGACGCTTGGCGTGACGACGCCCCAGGTGGTAAAGGAGTTCCTCCAGTGCCGCATCGCTCCTCTCCAGCGCCACTCCCATCCGATGTGGACTTTTACCGGGCGTCTAGACCGCATGAGGCTCCAGGAAGGGGATCTTGTGCCTGAAATGCTGAGGAAGGTGCTGAGGGTCCTGATCGGCGATCCCTCCCCAGGCAGCATCCGGCACGGGGGTGCCCTCTTGTATCTTTGCTCCGGCAGGGCCGAGTTCGTGAGGCAGATGCCCCGCCTTGACGAATGGGGGTTGCGCCCGGCTGACCTCGTGGGACCCCGTGAGAATCCAGTGGTCGTGGTTCCTCCCCCCATCGCCCACGTCGATCCTGCCTCAGGAGGTGGTGTAGGGAGGCAAGCATCACCGAGGGCCGTGGGGTTTGGTGTCGAGACGCCGATGCCACGCGGGGCTCCCGAGGCGTCATCCTCCAGAGCTTGCGATTGCCCCGAGGTGGTAGCTGATGAGGAGACGCAACCTGTGGCTCCCAAGACCGAAACTCCCGAGGCCTCGTCGGGCCGCCAAAGGGTGGCACCTGGCCGCTCCTCCCAGCCTGGCGCCCCTGAGGCAGGCCGCCTTGATGCTTCGCGTCCATGCCACGCGCCGTCCCTCACGTCGAGATCTTGGGCCGTTTCCGCATAGACTACAACGCCCTCCGCAAGAGGAAGGAGGCTTCGGGTGGCAGTGATCGCCCCTGCCGCCCGCTGAAGCATAGGAAGTACTTCGCCATGGACAAGTAAGTCCCTTCTCCTGGCAACCCCTTGTTTACCGTTCCCTTCGCTGACTGTGGCCTTTCAGGATCCTTCCGGCCAAGCCTGCGGAGCCGGCCAAGGAGCCGCCTCCTCATGCTTCATCCTCACCGCCGACCTTGAGCATCCCGAGCTTGTGCGCCACCCCTAACGCGAGTCCGGCTGGAGAGGTCGGCCGACCTGCGGTGTGCCTGGAGCCCGTGCACATGCCATTCTTCCTTCGCGAGTTCTCCCGAGGCACAACCAGATTGCCCCGTACTCCTCCCCTGACCGTGGATGGCGCATGGTTGAAGTCGATCTTTGGCTCTTCCTCCGGGGATGGATCTGCGCCGGGCTGGGTCCCTTGCAGGGCCCGTCCGGCGATTGTGGGGGCGCCAGCCCCCAGCCCCCTACCGAGAGGGGGCGAGCCACTTCAGGGTCCTGCGCCGACGCTGATGGCCGAGGACGACGTTGACGGCGTGCTCAGGCGTGCACGGGAGCACAGTACCGTCCGCCGAGCGTTTCTCCAGAAGGCGACAAACGCGGTGAGCCAGCTTGGTGCAGAGCTCGCGGGCGAGCATGGCGTCTTGAAGCTGAAGGCCTGTGGCTGATCGAGGAACGACGCAGGCTGAAGGTGGCCGTCGGTCTCGCGTGCCACCAGCGTGATCTTGACAACGCGAACGCCGAAGCATCTCTGGTGGCCTCGCGGAAGACCTTCTCCCGAGCCATCGAGGAGGCTCAGGAGGCAGACCGACGATGTGAAGCCGCGGAGGAGCGCGCGTGGGAGCTCCAAGCTCGGTGTAATTCCCTGGAGCAGCAAGTGGAGCTGCGCCAAGCTGCCCTTGCATCGCTGAAAGGGGTGCCCGTCAAAGAGGAGGAGCTCCAGAGGCGCGAGGAAGCGCTGATGCTGGAGGCTGCCGAATGCAACCTCAATCTTGAGCGGTTGGAGACGAGGGTGCGCCAGGTTACCCAGGTGGAGGATGATGTCGGCGCCCGGGAGGTCCGGATCCAAGAAGAGATCGACCGCCACGTGGCGGAAGCTCGCTCGAGTCTTGAACGCGAGTATGAAGAGAGGTTGGAGCTGATCAAGGCCGAGGCTACGGGCCGGACCGTCTCTCTTAGGACCAGGCTGACTGAAGCAACACAGCGTGCCGAGGCCACCGCAGCCGCCTTAGTCACGGCGCAGGTTGAGCTGGCCTCCTCTCATGCCGAGCTGCTTCTTCTCCAACAGAGGGTCGATGATGCCGAGGCCGTCGCACGGCGAAATGAAGATGAGATCCGCCAGCGGCAGCCTTTGGAGCACATGCATGGTCCCATGCTCTGAACACTCAGGGAAAAGGCCAACGCGGCCTTGGGCAACATCTGTGAAGCGGCTGCTGAGGAGCCTCACGTGACCAGCTACGCAGGTAATCTCCAGTTCTTCACTGATGTGGTGACGCATCTGGAGGGCCGCTCCGAGAGGGCTCGTTGGCTTGTTGAGGAGAGGAGCCGCAGTCTGCTCGCACGGGCCTTCTCCCGCGTCTTCAGTCATCTTCAAAACGTCGACCCTCTCTTTGACTTCGACGCCGCCATCGCCCCGGTGCCCGAGGCCATCCAAGGCGACCTGGCGCGGTGGGTGGAGGACAACGTGGATGCGCTCGTCCGGGCCTTCACCTCTGATGATAACGGGGTAGTTGTTGCTGCTAATGAAGGCGACATGGTGGACGACGGCAAAGTCGGTGCCAACGACGGCGAGGGTGAGGCCAGCGGCAGCGACAGCGGCGCCAGCGACGCCTCTGGAGGCGACCAAGAGGACGTGGTGAGCGACATGTCCGATTGATCCTACACCCCCCTGGCTTTTTATCCTGCACAGAAAAAGCTCGGGCGTGGCCCTGAAGGTTGTAAGAGAATTTTGGGAGGGGAAGCCCCTCATGTAAAAGGATTGTTGTCCGCGCGTTGTTAAGGAAGGCACCGGATGGGCGCCCGTATAATGTTATGGGATTTGCGATGAGTTGGTTGCTGTGATTGTACCTTTATCTTAGGCGAGCTTCGAGTAGGCTTGTGGCGACTCTCCGAGGGTCCCTCGGGAGGACTACTGACCATGCGGCAAGAGCCTTGCAAGAGCGAGCGCTGGCCGCGAGAGGGCATGCGCGTGAGTGCTGGGCCCAGCCCAACCCGCAAGAGGCTCGCGAGGGGGAGGCAGCTGGTGTGAATTTCAAGTTGAGCAGAAACCAGAATACGAGAAAGCACGCGAACAAGACAAGACGCCCCTCCCCGCATACGCAAACACAAATTCAACTTCAACTTAGATTCGAAACGAGAAAGCTTGTCCACATAAAAGGAAGCAAAAGCAAAAGTCCGCATCCAGCACCTAGTCTAGTCTTCGACGTCTTCTCACCAGGGCGGAGCTAAGTGCTACCACTGGGCGTGGGTGGGATCCCCCGAGGCCCGAGGGCGGCTCTCCGGAGACTCTGGGGCGTGTACAGCCCCAACTCATTATTACGTGAGAGTGTCACGGGCGGCGAGCTTCACAGGCACTGGGCCTTCTTCACAGGAACTGGCCTTGCTTCATATCGCCAGATGAGGGCCCCGCTTTGCGCCAACCTTGACCACCATTGATGGCGACTGGAAACCAGGACGACACCAACGGGGAAAAGGGGACACCAGCGGTTCCCCCGACGACCACGGGTCCTCTGCCGGGGGCAGGCCTCGCCGCACCTCCCAGGCAGAGGGCCTACCTCCGAGGAACACCTTGCTCTGCGCCGTGGGGAGGGACCTGGCTCCCGGTCCCTCTCCTGCAGTCCCCAGTGCCCTCCTCCTGAGGGAAGGGAACCTGCCGCTCTGGGGCATCCTTCTGCTGCGGCGACCTGGACTTCCTGTGACCCATGGTTAGCATAAGCTTGCTCCTAAGGAATAAGCGATACCCGATAACTGCTTCTGCCGGCGCGGTTGGTGAGGCTTCCTTGAGGCTCCTGAAAGGGCTCGGCTTCCGGCGTCTCTTCCTCCCAGCCTGGCCCGAGGAACGAGCCGTGGTCTTCTTCCATTGCGTATTCCCAATCCACCATGTGGGGCACATAAGCCTCTGGGGTCGCCGCCCCAAAGGCTTCACCGTAGTGCCCCATGCTCCACGCGGTTAGACTTGAAGCACCATCTTGGGGGTGGTCGGGCGGCGGCCCACCCGGGCCGTAGGCAGTGATGCGCATGCCCTCGCTTACCAGGGGTGGTGTTGATGCAACCTGTCGCCCAGTGCTGACGGCCAAGCTGGTGTTGGTGAAGCCTTGAGGTGCGCCTGGGGGTGCGCAAGCACCAATGGGCCCACCGTGTGAGCCACCCGGGGCCTGGGGTGGAAGTTGGACACAGAATGGAGGTGCCCCAGAAGCAGCGCCATCCAGGAGCTCAACGACGCACTCCAGCAGCACGTCGTGGCCGCTTTCCTGCAACCTGCACCATAGCAGTTCTCGAGCCACCGTGAGTGTGGCCTTCATGTTCGCTTGCTCCCGTCGGGTGTGCGGTGCTGTGGCCGCGGCATGGTTTGAGGCCCTTGCTGCTGATCGTACCTGCCGTGGGGTGAGGGCAGGTGGTGCTTGACCGTGTCGCCCACGGCCTGCAGCGTTCTGTGGAGCGCGGGCTGCCTGAGGCGCGGGGTTGAGGTCACCTTGGGCAGGCGGTGCGGCATGGGCAAGCCATGCCACCCAGCGGTCGGCGTTGGCCGTCTGGTTGCCGGACATTGAGGCGACCAAGCGGTGGAACGCAGGAGGCGGAAGAAAGATTCCGGCACACCCCTACCTGGCGCGCCAAATGTCGGAGATCGGGTTCCGGCAAAACGCTTAAGGTTCGAACTCTGGGGCGCGCATGAAGATCTTCCCCCTACCGATCCACGTTCCAACGCCTCGCTGAGAATCTAAGCTAAACGATGAACAACACAAGGGACGCAAGATTTATACTGGTTCGGGCCACCGTTGTGGTGTAATACCCTACTCCAGTGTGTGGTGTGGTGGATTGCCTCAGGGGCTGATGATGATGAACAGTACAAGGGAGGAACAGCCTCGCGAGAGGTGTTCTTGTGATGGTGGTTTGCCTGAGAAGGATTCGATCCCCTTCCTACCGTGGTGGCTATCTCTATATATAGAGGCCCTGGTCCTCTTCCCAAATATTGAGCGGGATGGGCGTCAACAACGGCCATATTGAAGGGGAACATCTAGTACAGGTTATCCTGACTAAAGTTGGTCTTCGGCTGCCAAAGGCAGTGGTGATGATGCCATCTTGGGCTCCATGGTGACCTCCGTCCTGCCGCTCTGCTGCTCTTGGTCTCGTTGCACTAAAATGGTAACCTTTGCTTGATGCCTCGGTACTCCGTGCCTGTGCTTGCCCCCTTTGCACCAAAGAGGAAACAAGGACACTACACAGGTCGGTGCCCGCCTGGCGCCCGCCTGGTCTCGATCATCATGGCTTGCGTCACGAGCACCTCGCGAGGTACCCTTGCCTTGATCTCTCCGCCTCCTCGCGAGCCTGCCTGGTGAGGCCGTTCCTGAGGAAGCCTTTCATCGTCCGGCCCGCGAGGGTCTTGAGCTTGAGTTGGTGAAGATGGGTCGTACTGGGCCATCACTTGAGCCACGCCGCAGGCCGCAGGCAGGCAAGTCTGGGGACCCCCGTTCCCAGAACGCCGACACTTACGCTACTTTGCTGCATCACCCTTCCTCTTCAAGGGAAAACCAACGCAGTGCTCAAGAGGTAGCACTATACTACTTTACCCTTCCTCTCCGAGGAAACCCAACAACTATCACAAGTGGCAAAAGAATTTCTAGCGACATTGTCGGGGAGACATCACCTAACAAATCAGGTGCCTTCGCTGAAACACATCATTTTTGCTTGTTTTATCTTCTTTGCCTTTTGCCTTTCTATTTGCCTTCTTCTGTTTGTTTGCCCAAAATCCAAAAATACCAAAAACATTTGTGTTACTATCTTTGCTTGTGTTGCTATTATAGCTATTTCATCTATTGTCACCGTTTCCCCCGAACATGAAGTACTCAGTTTTAAACAAAGAGGTGGAGAAAGTTTGAAAGATGCTTGGTATAGGATTTGCGATGCTCAAAATAGATCTACCTGTAAGCAATCCACTGTTCTTCTTTGAATTTTTTATGTGACCTTGGTATAAATTTGTGCTTGACATTATAATGGAGGAAATTTTTCGAGTAGTCACCATTTTAGCTTATTTCTACTTCAATTCTTTACAACCCCTTTATTAAGCATGCGTAAAATGAAAGAACATCTAAATGTTTTTTTAAAAATAACTAAAATTTGGCAAGGAGTCATAATATTGTGAGAATAGATTATGATAAAAAAAACTAAGAAAATACACATAGGAGAAATAACGACGGTTCACCAAGTAGACTATCTTTCATAACATCACATACAAATATCCACAGAACCTTTCGTACTAACCATCTGAACTCATTTCCTCTTCAAACAAAATTACTAACCTTTATTAAAAATTTAGGAAAGAATGCTAATTCAATTCACCATTTTCATGTAATAATATTTATTTAGCAGTATGTATGGCTATTTAATAGAAAAACAAATGCTAGAATAGTCAAATGTTGTAAAACTAAATAAAAATTGGCAAGGAGTTCTAATATTGGCACAATAGACTATGATAAATTATATGAAGATTACAGATAAAATAATAAATAAGTGTTTACCAAGTAGACTATCTCCCATAACATTGCATATAGATATCCACAAAATCCCTGTGCAAGTAAACATTTGAGATCATTTCCATTTTAAGTATGTACAACACCTTTATTAAATAATTTTTATGACTAATGGTGAATGAAAATCACCATTTTTATGTAATAATTTTTATTTATGTTTTCACCATAGTATATAAAAATGTTGTCAAAGGTAACTAAAAATTAGCATGAAGTCCTTATATTATCATAAAAGACTATGATAAAAATCTATAAGAGTACACATATGAAAAAAACAATATTTGCTCGCCAAGTGGACTATCTCCTATAAGATCACATGCAAACATCCACACAACATCATATAAAATTGGCACAATAGACTGTGATAAAAATATATAATATCATAAAAAATAATTGTAATTTTAAAGAATGCTCATACATGTAGTCTGAAAAAAATCAGCATGCAACTAAAACTGGTCGTCGTGTAAATAAAAATATATGTCATATATCCATAAAATGATCATCGTGTATTTTAAAAAAAATCGTATTGTAATTTTATAACATGACTAATAGTTTAAAAAAATATGATGAACATATTCTTAATACATGATGGTTGTGTAAAAACATGATCAATTTTTAATAAGCTTCTAACTTTTTAATGTTCATGCAAGTTTATAAAATGTTCAATAATTGTCAAAAAAAACCTATATATTTCCCGCAGAAAGGGTCATATTTTTAACATAATAAAACATAAGTGTTCATTAAAAGGGAATAATTGAACAAATAAACAAGAAAAGAAACTTAGGAAACTTATGTGTTTTCTTACAAAAAGTGTGACTTTTTAAAAGGTATAGAATAAATTAAACTGAGAAGAAAGAAGAAAGAAATAAAATTAAAGTAAATGAATTTAAACATGGAAAGAACAAGAAAAAAAAGAGCAGGGAAAAGCAGAAAAATGGATAATGTCAAAATAAACCAGAGAGATAAAAATATTACACGGAAGAACTGGATAAAAGGAAAGATAAAAATGAAATGAGAGACATGAATAATATAAAATATAACTGTAAAAAAGGAAAGGAAAAATATTTCAACATACTATGCTGGTCATGGACGTGCGGGCGAGTGCAAAAAATATGTTGTTTTTAAGAAAAAAGCTATAATTGGCTGGCCCATGCGGAAAGGACTGCTGGTGAGAGTTGCATATTGTCCAAAAGAAAAAGAAATGCCAAAGTTTTAGAATTTATGCTCTATTCATTCTGTATTTCTCTTTTTAGAAGACAATTGTTTGCATTTATTTGATAGTAGCTCCCCCAAGAAACCCGATAGTGGGCCCAATTTTGGTAGATTACGTTTGCAATATAACCCCTATCCGTGTTGTTTTTCTTTCTTTTGTTTTTAGTTCTTCTATCTTATTTTAATATGTTAAATATACATACCCCTAAAATTAAATTACTTCACCTTTTAAAATAATTCATCACACATTACTTAGTGTACGTCCGCCTCAATGTCTATATAAAGGATTACGTATGGGCAATATTGAAACTGTACTTTCTAGTAGTATCACTGCTGTCTTTTTTGCAGTAAATGTCCATGATATTTAAACACTATTGAGAACATATTCATGAATGTTTTGAAAAATGTTTATACAAATTTTAAAAATCGCCTAATTTAGAAAAACTATAGCATTAAACATATTTTCATGCATTTCAAAATATGATCAAAGCATTTTTAGATTACTTTTACAAAACATTAAAAATACAAGCAATATTACAGAAATGTTTCATACCATTCAATAACTGGTCGTGGCATTGAAATGATGTTCAAATAGTTAACAACAATTTGGACGTTTAAAGGAATTTTTATGAAATTTATTAAACTCATTCAATGTATTTTAAGTAAATATATATGGTGTATTCAAATAATGTTCAACATATGTTCGAAAAATGTTGAAGGTGCATCTGAAAAAAGTTTAAGGTGTATTCAAAAAATGTTCAATGTGTACTCAGAAAAGGTTAAGTGTGTAGCAGAGAAATGTTTACCTTTATATGAAACTTCTCAATTTATATTTAAATACTAGTCGACATGTATTTGAAGAAAAAACATAATGTAAAAATGGAAGAAAAACGATAAAAACCATTAGAGAAACATAGATAAAATAAATAATGTAAAACAGGAAAAAAATGATATATAAACAGAAGGTACTAAACCGGTCCATGCGGATATGTAGGACCTTTCCAAAAACGCTAAACTCGTTCAGCTCGCTAAGGCGTGCGCACCTAATCAAGCCTTCATGGCTATTGGCTAACGGGCGCTCGCGCACAAGCGTAATGGGCCGAGGCACAACTTGGCGCTTCGCTCGGCTAGACGCGCTAAACAAGGAAGAAACACAAGACTCTGGATTTTTATCTATAAAATAAATTTATAAATTCATTTTCTTGGAAAAATTAGAGAAAGTCCACGTGAACTTAAAATAATGTTCATGAATTTGAAAAAGTAGTTCACGAATATAAAATTTTCAGAAATTTTAAAAAAATAATATCTTTGAGAAAACTGAATCATTTTTAAAATATTAAAAAAATGAAAAAGTTTGTAAAATTTTGAAAAAGGTTATCAAATTTGAGAAACGTTTATCAATGTGAAAAATTCACAATTTTAAAAAACGTTCATTGATTTTGAAAAAGCAAAGTTCATTGATTTTGAAGCAAAAGTTCATCAACTTATAAAAAAACTGTTAACAAAAAATGAAAAAAGTTTACAAAGAACCGAAAATAATCTTTCGAAACAGAATCATGAATTTTTTTTTAAACGTGATTACAAGAAAAATGATTTTTTTTGTTACAAAATTGATGATTTTTTAAAAGAATCAAAGATTTTTTCAAATTCATGTACTTTACAAATATATAAATTTTTTTCAAAATCAATGAATACAGAGTGGGTGCGCCCTGTACCACAACACCATTAAGCGCGGTGGCACCTATTTGGCGCCTTAAGCGCCAGTTATAGGTTTATTGTGCAAACAGAGCACACAGCCCGCCCTTCCGTTGTTTTAAATGGGTTTGACCATACAGTCGTTTTTTCTTTAGATTTTATTCTCTGAATCGGTGTATTGTATTGATTTATTTCTGGGGGTTTTGTTGTCTTTATTCTCTTAACTTTTAAATTTTAGGTTTCATGAAAGCTTTTCAAAATTCTGAACTCTTTTCCATAATAGATGACTTTTTCAAATCGATGAACTTTTTTCAAATTTGTAAACTTTTTCCAAATTTTGATGAACTCTTTTCCAAAATGGACGATTTTTTTTCATATATATGAACTTTATCCAGAATTGTTGAGTTTTTTCAGCTTTTTCATTTATTTTTTCAAAATCGATGAACTTTTCCCTAATTAATGAACTTTTATTCAAAATTTTTGAACTTGCTTTGAATTCAATGAATATTTTTTTGAATTTTGGGAACTTTTCAAACTTATGATTTTTTTAGAAACTATGTTTTTATTGCAAATTCAACGGGCAACCAGTGGGATAGTCAACGGTCAGCTAGTCATACCGATCGACCGGTCAACTCCGAAATCAGTAATTGAGTACTTCTTCCAAAGATCACTTACACCTCCCCAGGTTGCAATAAGTGAATGCAGCATGTGCGCCACTTGTAGCAACCTGGAAGTTTTTCCTTTTTTCATAGATCCGTTTATTCAAAACGACTTATCTCTTAAAACATGCGTCCAATTCTCGAACCGTTTTCACCGTTGGATTCCTCGTGTCGAGATCTTCAGAAGTAAATCCCATGTTGATAGGTTTTGACGAACTTTTTCCCATGAAAAAAACCAGACGAAAAACCAGACTGGGAGCCGCTTCTGAGAGGCACGACTGTGCCCCTTCCAGAAGTAAAAGTGTGCCTCTCATGGAAGCAAAATCATGCCTCTGGCGAAAAAAAAGAGAAAACATGTTTTTTTTTCGTTTCTAAGAGGCATGGTCGTGCCTCTCACGAAAGCAAAATTATGCCTTTCGCGGAAGCAAAACTGTGTCTCTCACAGAAGGAAAAATAAAAGAGAAAACACATTTTTTTGTTTCCGAGAGGCACGGCCATGCCTCCCGCGTAAGCAAAAGTGCAAAACCATGCCTCTCACGGAAGCAAAACCGTGCCTCTAGTAGAAAAAACATTTCCGAGAGGCACGACCGTGTCTCTCGCGGAAGCAAACCATGCCTCTCGCGAAAGCAAAACCGTGCCTCTCGCGGAAGAAAAAAAAGAAGAGAAAACGTGTTTTTCTCGTTTCCTAGAGGCTCGTGGAAGAAAAACCGCACACCTCGCAAAAAGAAAAAAAAAAGAAAACATGTTTTTTCGCAAAAAATAATAGTTTCCCAAAAAATTTGGTCCAAAAGCTAAAAAAAGGCCGTAAAAAACCGAAAAGAGAAAAAAAATCAGAAAATACCATCTAAAAAGCCGAAAACACGTGCAAAAAAGACAAAATCCGGAAGAAGCGCACAGAGCGCGACACATGGCAGCGGCTGAAAGCATACTTAGTGGCGCGCTCTCAGCCCATCCCAAGCGATCCTTGGGAAGGCTGGGAACAAGCGCTCTTTAGTTGTTCCCTTTAAGGGGCGCTTCAGACGCTGAATAGGTTTTGCCAGCGTTTCCGAGGCCTTGCTGCTGCACCATTCGTTTGAGTCCTTGTCCTAATGTAGGCCCAATAGTTTGTATTGAGCCGAAAGAGAAGGAAAAAAGGATTGGGAAGATGAGAAACAATGCAATTTCCTAACACGTTGTATTAAAGCTTATAGGTAACCATGAGACCAAATCATTCTTTCTAGCAAGAGCAACCATGAGCGGACGACCGAATAATCCCTGATACCAAATATTTGAAATGCCTAAACTAATAGTGGTCCAGTCCAGTAATTTTTATATGTTTGAAATATTATAAATACATATATATACCAACTACTAATTTACGTCAATTTTTAATCACACATTTAATACATGCTCATGCATGTGAAAAGAATGTTAAAGCAACTTTTGAAAGATGTTTATAGCATGTATTGTGACATTTACAAATATTCACGCATTATAAACTGTTTGTAGAATAAATAAGGAATGATTATACAATGTAAAAAAATCTACGCCTAATTCCGGCTCGAGCAAGAGCGACAGAAATAAGATCATGGAAGATGTTTATAGCTTTACCAGATTCTCTTTAATGAAGTTGCATTCTATGCTTATGGGTAATTCTCCATATCCAAGTGGGCTTACAATTTTGATCATGATCAACTGCTTTGTGGATTGCCTTATGTCTCTTGATTAGTTGGTATTTATGCCCTCAATATCGCAGGTTTCATACCATCCAAAAAAATGTTCCGTCACAATTTGTAAAAAATGTTCATGTTTCAAACAATGTTTGTGACATTACTGACCATTTTCAAAAATGCAAAAAAAAGTGTGTGTAACTGTTTTTAAAAAATCGTACCAATCAAAAACTGTTTATGATTTTTTTAAATACCACTCTTAACAACTGCTTTGCACGTCTAAAAAATGTTCTAGAAATTTATTAAAAAAATACTGCCTTCATCTAAAAATGTAATATCATTGTTGGCACTAACAAAAAAAATGGTCTTCCATTTTGGGACGGATGGAGTATTCAATGCGTGTTAAAAAAAAGTACACCATATATGAAAAAAACGTCAAACATGTGTTCGAAAAGTGTTAAACGTGTATCTGGAAAAAGTTTAATGCGTATTAAAAAGTATTCATGTGTACTTGAAATTGTTTAACGTGTAATTGAAAAATGTTAAACTTGTATGTCAAAAATTGAAACATGTATTTAAATAAAATTTTATTTGTATTTTAAAAAGGGGAAATAAAAAAAGGGATAAAAACAAAATAATAAAATAAAATAAAACCGATAAAAACCATAAAACCTTCCCAAAATTGCCATACTGTGCCGGCTTGCTAAGGCGAGCGTTTCAAACGAGACGGAGATAGGTCCCTTTCTTTTACTATTATCCTGGCATGCCCCCTGATCGTGTCTTAACAGGGCAACCTTCTCTTGCAAACAATATCTTCGTTGCTAACACCAGTAATGCCTGATCCCTTTAATTCTACCTTATAGAAATTTCTCTCGCGTCCATGTAGTGATAAGAGCACACTCTCTAACAGCTTTGAAGCCGAGGCAGCCATCCTCTTACCAATCTTAAAACAAAAGAAAGAAAAGCCCATACCTGCCTTCATTGGCTTCGTTCGAGTCCTTTTCATATTAGACTTCTGGGCCGAATGCGGGCCGAATAGTTCGTGATGGGCCGAAAGAGAGAGAAAAAACGATTGAGAAAATGAGAAACAACGTGATTTCCTTTACACGTTGCGTTGCAGTTCACCGATCACAGGCCACCGTGAGAGGTAATCATTCTCTCTGACAGAGCAGCCTTGAGCAGAATACCGAATATTCACGGATACACACAGGGTCAGAATATTTGCAGAGCCGCATTGCTGGCGGGCTGCACCCGACCTGCAGCTTTCATTGTTTTGCAGCCTAGCCTAGTGCTCCGCTGCTCGCTGCGGCTCGTCTCTCGTCGTCGTCTGGTCTGACCGAGCAGGCAAGGCAGGTGAATCATTGCGACTCAGGCCGCACAATCCCGGTGCCAACAATTCCCTCGTCTCTCACTCTGCCTGCCTCGATCGTGCGGCCGGCGCAGGGGCGCGACGATCAATCATCAAGCAAATTATTCGCCGGCGGCACTGCACCGCACCGCACCGCGCCCAGTCGATCGATGAATTCAGCAGAGGGTCATCGAGGCTTGGCGATGGAGTGGCGTGGGCTTTTTCTTGGATTCTGCACTGTGCGGCGGCAGGCAGATGCGAACAAAACGGGCTAGCGGAGGGCCCAATCATTCAGTCTGCGAGATGCCCCACCAAAAAAAGATCATTTCATTGCGCGGCTTTTGAACGAGAGCGAGGGTGGCACCGTGGCGGCCGGGGACGGCGGTGCACTGCGGTCCTGCCCTGCCCGGCTGAGTTGGTTCTAGGGTGATGATTCTTCCCCTTTCCTTTTTGGACGGAGTCACAGTCGGGTCAGATCGGGGTGATGATTCTTGGCTTGGCTGGGGCGATGCAGGTTGATGCATGGACCATCGTCCATGTGTGCCTGGCAGCTTCAGAGATTTCCATGATGAGCAAGACCTGATCGAGTGATCCATCATCCAGCTGAAGATGACTGATGAGATGCTCGCTCTGCTGGACCATCGGCCCACACATGACCACGGAACCATGGATGATAGTAGTACCGGTTATGAACGGATGCGGCCATGCGGCTTCAGGTTCACGTCGTCCATGAACACGGCATCGGGCAGGGCTGGACAAGACCGAACGACCGGCCGAAGCGACATCAACCTTGACCGTTTCTCTCCGCCGGCCCGGCGCAGGCAGCGAGCGACGACGACCCGGTGTACGTGACGCGCCGGCCTGCACTGCACGTAGTGCAGGTTGGCTGCCACGGCACGAAACGCAGGGCAGGCGCCCTGGGCCGCGCTGCCGCCCCCGTCAATGCGTAAAGGGATCCTATGTCTCGACCTAGCTGCGCTCGCTGCCGCTGCTGCCCCTTGAGACGGATTCGATCGTCCGGCCCCAGCGCGCCAGCAAAAAACTGCTCTGCATGCATGCATGCAGTTGGTGGCTGTTTTGTTTTGTACGTAGCTCGATCATTAGCTAGCGGCCGGCCTAGTGCAGTGCGTGACAGCCGAGAAAAGCGAAAACTGGTTCAAGCCTTTGGTTCTCTGGTCACGGTCTTCGGACACTTGAAGCTAGTGCTACGTAGCGTGAGACCTTTTTCCTCCTTTTTACCCGATCGGATCACTGGATCATGTGCCAGGGGGAAGATCCAGGGGGAGTTGATAGCTGGCAGATTGCTCATGAGATCTTTGCTTGCTACAGAAATGGAGCAGCTTTGAGACAACTTATATAAAATAACTAATGGAACGAACAGCTAATGCTACGTGGTCGTACCAGTACTGTTATGTGCCCACACTATGGAGTAGTAGTACCTCGAGGAGAATCATGGGATGCCCTCTTCTGCGTCTCCCTGCGTGCATGCCATAGTTTTGGTGCCATCGATCATCATGTACTCTCTAATCGTGCAGTGTTTCAGAGAGCCGATAAGTACCCTAGGAGATGATGCAGTCGGTGAGAAATGCACTCCCCTGCACTGCAAACGCAGGTAATCACGCGGACGCCTTGGATCGAGGAGCGTCAAGGTTCACTACTCGAAAAATGTGGACCGGACCTCGTTAATTAACTATGTGCAGTGGGCCCTGTTCTGTACACTGCACTCTCTTTTCAACGGTTCTGTATACCGTACTCCGTGCCTCCATGGTGTAGTATTTTGTTTATTCCCCACAGATGGCGACCGAGATACAGTACATTCTTCAACGTGCTCAACAGTTAAACTTATCAGCTCTGTTGGCACGTAACCTGTCAAGCATGCTGCGGCTACAATACAGGCTACAATACAATAGGCTGAGGGCTCATTCGGTCTGGAGGAAATCAAAACATGGGAATTATGAGTTGTACGGGTATTTGATAGGATGGCACTTGTCCTTTTAAAAATCTCGAGATGAATCATGAGAAATCGGGAGTACTAGTTTGTCATGATTTTACTGATTTTGTTCAGGCTGTACATTTGCTTGATATAGGTTATGTATGTGTATCTTCTAGTTGTAGAGGTCAAGAGAAATGAATTTCTTCCCTTTAAAAGAACATAAAGCATCTCATGAAATGCAAATAACTCCCTACAAAAAATATATAAGCAATATAGGTCGCGTAATACATAGTGTATATCAAATGCCCCCCCAAATTCTATAATACAACTTGTTTGTTTATTTTCTTATAATAAAGTTAGTACTTGTAATTTTTTACCATGTTTATTGTGAAAAGTGCCAACGCAATAATATCAAGTAAAATACAATATAAAAATATGTCTCATGACGCATCTTATGGTGTTTATTTGCTACCATAAATCATGGATGTAAACATTTATCTCTATACATTTTGTCGAACTTTATGAAGGTTGAATATTGTAAGAAAAGATATATGAGCTGGTATATTTTAAACAAGGGGGCATTGTTTAGTGCCGTACGTCGTGTCGCCATCAAAGAATTCAAGATGACATTTCAAAACTTTCTTTGACAAAGCAATGCTTGCGAGCCCTGGTCTTTCATATCCTCCCGGTGAAGGAAGATACATTTAGAAGGTAACAAGATGGCACCTATTTTCATCATATATAATACCATGAGCAGCTGCCGTGCCACAAAGATGATCTTCAACAGCAACAAAAAGCGACATTGATCTTGTCCTGTTGGGCAATATTTTTCGTGGCATCCAGTTCAGATTCCAAACCAGTCCTTGTCAAATGACTAGGTGTTATTTGTTCTGTTCTGTTTTTTCAACAACCTATTGCCATGTTTGAGAAGTACTCCTCGCGAGTAAAAAGGGAAGAAACGAAGAGGGAAGAAAACCACGGCAAGAAAGCAACACTGCGGTGGGTACGTATAAGATGCTGTCCAAGAAAATCAAACACCAAATAAAGATCCACCAAGTATACACGGTTTACTGCAATTGCTGGCATTGACAAGTCAAAACGCCGTCAGGAGCGGCAACCATGGACACACGGCGGACCCGTAATGCCGGGACCAGATGGGCACGGTATGTTGGTCCAACCGATCGTCGCATGCACGGGTGCACCGTGTACTTGCGGAGCGCGCGTGGGCATAGCTTGTGGGCAGAGGCCGGCCGGTGCGCCGTCCGTACAACCGTGGCCCTGGCGTAGCGGATGAGTGTGATACAGGTTGGCCTTGCCGTGCCGCTTTCGCATGTCGGCCGGTCGATCGGCGGGCCTACGGTAGCTAGCCGCGATCACCGTCGCCTTATCCGAGCGACCGCGCTAGGGTAGCTAGCCGTGCTGTCCATGTCTTGCACAGGCAGTGTAGGGTGGCCGTCTGGTCTGGGTTGGGTGCCACTAGCAACATGCTTAAAATGGGTTGCTCATGTCACGTGGGCTTAATTTCCACGGACGCAAGCCAATGCAACACGTCAAACTGGAGTAGATGTTTAAAAACAGCAAGCAGTAGTGTGCATGAGGTTCGCCGTCAGGGTCTTTGCCAAGACATCGTGTCGTCGCTTTCTTCAATTTTCATTTTGGTTTGGGAATCGCTTCCTTAATTAACTGGCCAGCTACAACTAGTACAAGTCACCACTTGCATCGCCAAATGCGTATAGTATTTTATTTTATTTTGCTAGGAGGCTTGTGTTTCATGTCAAATTTGAACCAGGTATACTCTCAAATACGCTTAACATATATTCGCAAAAAATTAATCTAATGAACATATGATTTTATAACATTTGTGTCTATGACGGTGTGCAACTGTCGTCTATAATTAGGGCATCTCAAATGCTAGTTGTCTGATGATTATATTATTATTGGTAAAGTCAACAAGGAAGTTTTCCTTTTACGTACCTGGGGTTAGCAATGAGCAATTCCAACTTGAAGATAGAAGACTTTAACTCAATCATGCAAAGAGTTGAAAGGAGACTCTCTTGTTGTTCCACTTTGCTCTCCTATCATGGTAGATTCCTCATGATTAAATCTGTATTCTATGCTCTTCCAATACTCTTCATGTGTACTCTGGCTCTGCCTGCTGGTGTTATCAGTCAACTTAATAAATACCTAAGGCACTTTTTATTGAGGAAATATGGTATGGAAGAAAGTGGTGCTGCATTGGTGGCCTGGACAAGATTACCAAACCTAAGCAGCTTGAGGATCGGATATAATAAATATCTCTCACCATAACAAAGCACTACTTATGTA
Organism: Aegilops speltoides; assembly: GCA_021437245.1. Classification (NCBI taxonomy): domain Eukaryota; kingdom Viridiplantae; phylum Streptophyta; class Magnoliopsida; order Poales; family Poaceae; genus Aegilops; species Aegilops speltoides. The sequence goes on from CM038145.1 coordinate 308,300,094, forward strand.
GAACACACAAATTCCTAAACAAGGATGATCTTCCTTGGGTGAAACTGGTTTGGGAGGTATACTACTCCACTGCACTTCCACTAGAAAAAAAGAGAAGGGTCCTTTTGGTGGAGGGTACACATTAATTTGGTTCCCATATACAAGCAATAATGCAAGTGTATGGTACAGCCTGGCAACTCCATCCATCTCTGTATAGACAAATGCAGAGATGAGCCTCTTCAGCAGAAATTTCCACAGTTATTCTCTTTTGCTAAAAATGAAGCAATATCAATTGAAGTCTGTCAGCATGCAGGACTGGACTGACAGCTTTCATCTGCCCCTATCAATTCAAGCTCATGAACAATTCCTCCAACTCATTGATCTTATGCCCACTCTAAATCCTCTCGCAAAAGATAATTGGCACTGCCTGGGCCAAGGTAGTAAGTACTCCTCAATGAAGATGTACACGAACTTACTAGGAAACCAAGCGGGGCACATCTTCTTCCACCACATGTAGGGGAGCTGTAGTAGGCTCAAGCACAAAATATATATTTGGCTAATTTCTCATAATAGGGCCAACACAAGTAATATGTTAATAAGAAGAGGGATGCAACCGGATGATCAATTTTGCCCAAACTGTAATCACCAGGAAGAAGAAACCATTTTACATCCGCTATGGGATTGCTCCTATGCACAAAGGCGTTGGGACTCTTTGATTTCAAATAATAAGAGAGGCACATCTGCTTTTGAGGCAGCATTGCTTGCCAAAGCAGAATTACCACCTCACTTTGGCCTCGAGGTGGTTGTGCTAGGGTGCTGGAGTATTTGACTTTAGAGAAATGAACTAGTCTTCAGAAATATTGAACCAACTTCATAGAATTGCAAATACACTTTAAAGAATGAATTGCAACTGCTACGGATAAAGATCAAGAGCAAGTATTCAGAGAGGTTATTGACCACGCCGGAGCATAATCAACCTGACCACGAAGGTCTATTCCTGCAAGCAATCGAAGAACAAGCAAGAATATGATAGAAGATATCTGAATATTGCGAGTATATATGAAGTATTAATAAAAGTGGGGATCCGTAAGCGGTCTTGGTCTGGTCATTGGACACAAACGAAGTACACGAAGTTGCAATGGCTAACTTTTAACTAAACAAATCCCAAGGGAAAAACTACTAGATGGATCTACTTATATAGGAGCAAGGAGTGGCGGCCAAGGAGGTGGGAGGACGTCCCAAGGCAGCCTAAAACTAACCCTAGGTCGTACAAGGCCAATGGGCCCAAGTGGAGGTGACGTAACACCTTTGGACTTGTAGTTTGACTCGGATTCTGGTGCAGCGTCAGATTGTTTCGTCCATAACTGAACGCTCAGGACGGATTTTAAGGTGATTCCAATTGGGTTAGAAAGAGCATGAAATCTACTTTCAACAAAAAAAGAATCACCCAATTCGGAGTCTGTATGAAAAAGTTGTTGGCGTTTTGAGTCAGGTATGTCTGTGCAGTCCGAATCTGAATCCAGAACGTGAGAGACTTGGACTCTATCTTCTCTTGGCCCAAAAGTGACGTGAGAGGACTTTTTGAACATCACCTAAACTTCAACTTTCCCCTTATCTTCATATGTGAATTGTACAAATGTCCCATACACCTGCAATTAGACAAAACACAAAAGTGTGTGAAGTATTTTTGTTCTGGATAACATAAATAAATTATTGAATAGTTTGCACTAGAAATTACCTGACAAATATGCATGTATGCAATATTTTTTGTCTTATCCAAGGTAGTCATGTCCTCATCAGCAGTTATTTGCTATTTATAGGTCTTTTGTTTAGATTTTGTCTCTTTTTTCCTTCCCTCTTGTAACACAGTTTTTATAGCAATGAAAATTATCGTAGAACAATTATTCTACGGTGTGTGGCTCAAAAAGTGATTGTTGGTAAACTTTGCCATAAATACTTATATACGTGATATTGGAATCATGTATATAAATGAGAGAGAGACGAACAGAGCACTCATTATATCTTCTCCCATCCAAGTGTGTCGGGCATCTAAGAGAATCCGAAAATTTCATCGGATTTTATTAGTCCATGTCAAATTTTGGGCAAAGTTAGATCACCTATTTGACCCGCAAAAAACTAGCAAAATGTTAAGGTATGTCATAAAAATCAAAACCGTTGTCTAGGGAACCCTAACCGTCCGATAAAAAATTTCATGGTATAGATGCCTCCTCTCCCGTCGTCGCCACGCCCGATCTCGGCCGCCCTGCGTTGCCGCCTCCCCGAGCCACATCACCGCCTCATCGGTCGCTCCCACCACCACCTCATCGGCTAATCCACCCTGCGACGACCCCTACAATCGCCCTGAACCCCCGCCAGCCACTGATACGTCCATTTTACATCATGTTTTCGTATCAATATTTATTGCACTATGGACTGTTATTTCACTGTATGATACAATTCTTATGCCTTTTCTCTCTTATTTTGCAAGTTTCACATGAAGAGGGAGATTGCTGGTAGCTGGAATTCTAGACTTGAAAGGGCCATATCGGAGACACTTATTACGCACAGCTCGAAATGACTTGAAAATTGACGGAGAATTATTTTGGAATATATAAAAAATACTGGTGAAAGAAATAACAGAAGGGGGCACACCAAGCAACCACAAGCCTAGGGGCCACCCCCCTAGGGCGCCCCCTTGGACTTGTGGGGCCCGTGGAAGGCCTCCGAAGCCCATCTTCGGCTATAAGTTGGGAGGCCAAACCATAAGCCCCTATCTTTCTATGTGTCTAACTAAGACTTTTGTTCTATAAATATTCCTTGAGTGTCAGCAATCATAGAAGACTATATGATGGTTGATTATGTGAACCTGCTAAACAAAGCTCTTACATGGACTCTTTCTGAAAATATGATGGATTGTGATTGTTTCAATGACCGAGAACATAGTTTGTTAGTTTCCAATAAAGTTTATGTCTCATACTTTAGCTTGTAAATGAATTGTTACTCTGGCATGAGAAGTTTTATGATGATATATTGTTGTTATGTTAATGACAATGATGCTTCTATGTCCATATTTTATTTTTACCGAAACCTCTCTCTCTAAACATGTGGTCATGATTATCAATTTCTGTTTTCGCTTGAGGGCAAACAAGGTCTAAGCTTGGGGGAGTTGATACATCCATTTCGCATCATGTTTTTATGTTGATAGTGTCGTTGTTCTAAGGCTCACAGTAGAAATGGGGGTAGGTATGGAGAGGCAAGATCTCAACTATGATGAAGGTGTACACGCGGGGTTTACGAGTTCAGGCCCTTCTCGGAGGAAGTAATAGCCCTACATCTCGGTGGTCGATTGGATTATATGTGTAATGTTATAGGGGGTGCCAACCCTTGTGCCAGAGGAGGGGGGTGGCTTATATAGAGTTCGCCAGGACCCTTTCCTCCCTCCATTACAAGGGAGTTAATGTACATAAAGTGGTGGTGTTACTGGTAACGCTAGCCTTAAGTGCTGTTAATGACCTTAAAGACTACGGAGTGAATGCCTGCCCGTTGCACGGTGAGTGACTCCTGGTCTTCGGGAGGTTGAGTGATTCTCTGGACGGTCGAGTGACAGTAGATAGGAAGACTCCTGGGTGACATGATGTCGAGTGGATTGCACTCGACATCTTCGACCGGGGGTCTCATGTTGCCTCTTGAACTTCTTGTCTTCTTGGGTAGTGACCTTGGGTAGGACGTATAGGTCAGGCCTATGACCCCACCCCAGGTCTGTATCCTCATTAGTAGCCCTCGAATGGATTAAGGTTCGAGTGGAAAGTAGGCTGGAGTTGAACGCGTTCTGAGTCTTGCGCCTTCGGAAGCGTTTTCTGCAAGATGGAAAACTCGCGTTGGTACTTCAGCGTCGATTCATTCGCCTTGATCCATTCAGGGAGTCGTCGACTGAACTTGTGGCATCGTTTGCCGAGTGTTGTATTAGAGTGCAGGATCTTGGGCGCGATTGGCTGCTGCGTATCCCGGATTTCGCGGGATATGAAATTTCAGGGAAGCGCGCGGGACGGGGAGTGCCGAAGCGGGCGGAGCGGATAAACGGTGATGCCTCGATTTCTGTGCCGCCTTTTTCGCCACGTACGCTGCGTGCGACTGTTGCGGGATTTGACAGGATTGCCTGGTCCCACGCGTCAGTCACTCGAAAGTGACCCTTTATAAGGTGACGGGGCCGAGGCGTCTGCATTGTGCACGCCCTTTCCTCCTTCTTCTTCCTCCACTTCTCCGACACGCCCTACTCTTCTGTTCCGACGTCGCTGCTCCGTTGCCATGATGAAGGACAAGACAGCGGTGCTAGAACGCGCAAAGAAGGCGAAGGGGGTGGCGAAGGGCAAAAAGCAGCACCGCGGGTCGTCATCGCGCGCGGGGCTGCTGCCGGGCTGGATCTAGGGTGATTGGATCCGGTCTTCGATTCGGCAGGAGGATCTGGACGAGCTGGCGGAGTCCGGGCTGATCGCCAAGGGAGCGACAAGGTTGCCGGAGGGGGAGATGAATCCTCAGCCTCGACCGGGTGAGTGCGTACTGCTTGCCACCCACGTCAACCGGGGTTTTTCGCTTCCTCCGCATCCTTTCTTCCGGGGGTTCTTGAACTTTTTCGGCGCCCAACTCCACCATTTTTATCCTAACACCATCACGTATCTGGCCGCCTTTGTGTCGATGTGTGAAAATTTCTTGGGGTGTCGACCGCACTGGGGTCTTTTCAAACATATATTCACCATCCGATCTCAGTCGGTCAAAAAAGCAAAGTCGAGTGACTCAAAGACCAATGTCATCCAGATGTGTGGGGGTTTAGGTATCCAAAAAAGGCATAGGAGCTCCTTCCCTGCTATGACTCTCCCTGAATCGGTTAGGGGCTGGCAGTCGACCTGGTTCTATTGCCAGGACGAGGCAGCTCCAGGTCAGTCGACCGGCCTCCCCCACTTCACATTCGACTGCGTCCAAACTCCTTCTCCACTCAAAGTGACCGCTGCTGAGAACATGGAGACGAAGATGCTGGTAGAGAAAGTGGTTCAGCTTATCAATGAGGGTGTTACTGGCCTGGACCTGCTGGAAGTGTTCCTCAATCGATGCATCCAGCCTCTCCAGGCCCGTGATCATCCTATGTGGTTGTACTCTGGACCTGAAGACACCGCTCGAGTCCATCCAGAGGAAGTGTCGTCCGAGACCGTGGCCATGTGGTTGAGGAGTATCACAGGCAATCAGGACAATCCCAGAGGATCCAGGCGAGTTATCCCTTTCAGAGACAACAATCCACCTGACAAGGTATGCCCTTTTGTTCTAACTACTTGGCGCATAAGTTCCGAATGCACTTGATATCGATTGATTTTTGCTTAACTTTTCATCTTGTAGGTTTTCACCAAGATGTACTCTATGCCCAATGGTGAACAAGCCCTGGAGCAGGGCCAGGAGGAAGAGGCCAGCGCAGACGAGAGCGGCGACCGGGAGTCTTCGGATGGAGAGGAGAAGGAGGAGAGCGAGGAGTCGGACGACGAGGAAGAGGTCAACTAGCCGCCGCGTTCCGAGCGCCGATCCAAGCAGCAACACGACCCGGCGGGCGGGCGCGGGAAGAATGTGGCTCCGAGTACTCACGCTCAGAAGCGCACTCGGACATTGACTCCGGAACCAACAGAGAAGACCACCAAGCAGCCCAAGGTTGCTCCTCCCAAGACTCGGAAGACTTTGCCGCGGATCAAGATGGACGTCCCAGTGGCTTCGGGGTGAGTAACACACGTGTGCTTATACTGACCGACTGAAATTTCTGTTCTGAACGATTGGATTACGCATCTTTCCAGACCCACCTCTGCTGCTACTGACATGGATGTCAATAAGGCACCAGGAGACGAGGAGGCCACCTCCCGAGCTGGTAAGTTCGATCGACCAAGTTTCATTTAGTCGAGTGGGTAGTCAATCGGCTGAATATTTGATACTTCTCTCTTTCTGCAGCTCCGCAAGAGATCGTTGTGCTCCATGATGACGAGGAAGAAGAAGCGCCTCTACAGGAGAGGAGGAAGAAGAGTGGAGACTCGAGCAGGAGGAGGCTTGAAATCCAAGTCCCTCAGTCAACGCCGGCGCTTGAGGCGGTGGTCGAACGTTCCGAAGGGCCGATTCGGACCAACGTCACATTCGCCAACCCGTTGACGACTGATCGTACGTCGGGATCGACTGCACAGACTCCTGCCGCCCCAGTGCAACTCCACTCGTCCGACCCGGTAACTGCTTCGACCACCTTGGAGCCATCACTCTTTGCCACGTATCAAACTCCAGACGACTCGCCAGGCGCCGCTAGGGAAGCTCTTCGTCAGGTGAACCTTGTCATGGAGCAGGTGAAGGTGATGCATGAAGCTAGCCAGGTAGCTTACAACGCCAGCACTGCCCTTCAGACCAATGTTCAGGTCAGCAAAACTCTGAGTGAACTTTTGAGTGTTGCTTTATATCTGATCACCCACTAGGGTTTTCCTTTGCTTAGAATTTAGGAAATCTTCAACTCTGCTCGCCTTGAGCTGAGTCTCAGTAAACTGTTCAAATCAGTGGGGTCACGCCGAGTGCACCCACTGGGTGTAGTCCCCGAGACCGCGGTCGACTGCTGGCAGTCGACTGAGGTCTAATGATGTATCCTCTTGCTTTTTTTGAACTCACGCTGGACAGGCCCTGCTGAGTATTGATCTGAACCAGTGGGGGCACGCCAAGTGCACCCACTGGGTGTAGTCCCCGAGACTACCGTTGAATATTTGATTCCGCAGTAGTCTTAGAGTAACTTTTCTCTGTCATTGTCTCTTATTTCTGTATACTGACATATTTCTCTTGCTGGCTGCAGAGGTCTTGTGATCTTGGAGCTCGATTCTCCGAGTTAAAGAAGAAGCATATCAGCGTTGAACTTGACCTTGAACTCGCAAAGAAGAATCTCAAGACTACTCAAGAAGAGACGGCCATCATGGGAGGTAATCATTCGACTGTTTTGTCTGCTTTGTAGCTCGCACTTTGCACTGGTTTTTCTTTCAGTCTCTTGAACCGAGTGACTTCACACAAGTAGATGTGTGTAGTGAAAATCGCCAACTTCAGGCTCGTCTGAAGAGTGTTGTTTCTTTAGAGAGGATGAAGGAGGCTTTGGAGAAGAAGGACCTGGACCTTGCTGCTGCTCAGAAGGAAGCACGTGAGAAGACAAAGCTTGCGGACCAGAAGCTGGCTTCAGTCAGCAAATTGGAGGAGGAGAACGCGAAGTTGAAGGCCACCATCTCGGAAGCTAGTCAGGAAGTCGAGCGGCTGAGGAAGGACAAGGAGAACCTGACCACAGAAGTCGGCGGCCTCAGAGCCAAGACAGACAAGTTAGAGTCTTATCTGGAACAACTTGCTACGAAACTTGTTCTGAAGCTTGAAGGTATGATCATTCGACTAGCCAATTTGTCGTCGATTGAAGTTGGTTGTTACAATGTCGACTCATCGTTTTTCGTGATGGGAAAGAACTGTGTCAGGACTTTGAAGCTGAAACTGGGCGGGTCGAGACAGGTCTCGACCCCATCAATTGTCCCATGAAGGATGATGTTGCAATGAATCTGCTGCGATTGGAGTCACGCTTGGATGGTGCAGTCGCTTATCTGGCTCGACTGATGGCGGCGATGACCCAAGTGGATGTTGAACTCTGGCCTCAGGGGGAACTTTCTCAAGACCTCGAGTCACTGATGACTCGACTTAATCATATCCCGGGCTGAGTGCAAGAGTGGAAGAAGTCTTCTGCTCGCTGTGGTGCTGATGTCGCCTTATCATTGGTCTGAGTGCACTTCAAGGAGGCTAAGGAAGACAAGCTGGCTGCTCTCAAGGTAGCGAATACTAAGAAGCACTCCTTCGAGACCTTCATGGACACCTTCCTCGAGGCAGCCACTCATATCACCGACAACATCGACCTTGACAGCTTCTGCGATCCGGCCAGTCCTTCTCCCGCCGAGTGATTGAAAAACATTATGCTTCACCTTTATTTGCCTCGGAATGCCGAGTGATTTTGTAATCATTAAAACTTCTTCGGGCCTGACGCCCGAGTACTTTAATCTGTGGTTAGGAAGCTTTGGATTTATCTTCGAATACGTTGTGTTTATCTTCGATTGAAGGTCGTTCTTCTCCCGGATTGGTTTCTGCTTGTTGGATGCAGCTCCTGAAGAAGAATTGGCTGTCGACCAGTTGGACGATCCTTGAGCAGCATTGATCAGCTCATCAGCAATGCACTCAGCAATGGTCTTGATGTTCCTGTCATTCGTCTGCTTTGGCGCCAGCCATTGGATGGGCCTTTGACAGTGCGCACAATCTCGTCCTTCTTCTTGACGGTGCAGCCCCGAAAATCGACCCACACCATTCGGTGGGGCTGGTTAACTCATCAACAAGGCACTCAACAATGGTCTTGACGTTTGTGAGAGTGGTTTGCCTTGGTGACACGCTCAATCTCGTCCTTCTTCTTGATGGTACAATCCTGGAGTGGGGGTCGTGGTCGGCTTGCACTTTGCTAGGTCTCTGAGTGAGAAAATCAATTTTCACTCGGGAGGATTTTTCAAACTTAGGCGAGTACTGGACTGCAGCTAAGCCTCCGAGTGGGAGGATTGCTCACCACTCGGTAGGATTTTTTAAACTTAGGCGAGTACTGGACTGCAGCTAAGCCTTCGAGTGGGAGGATTGCTCACCACTCGGTAGGATTTTTCAAACTTAGGCGAGTACTGGACTGCAGCTAAGCCCCCGAGTGTGAGGATTGCTCACCACTTGGTGGGATTTTTTTAATCTTAGGCGAGTACTGGACTGCAGCTAAGCCCCCGAGTGGGAGGATTGCTCACCACTCGGTAGGATATTTTCAAACTTAGGCGAGTACTGGACTGCACAATCTCGTCCTTCTTCTTGACGGTGCAACCCCGGGGGAGGGGCATGGCCGACCTGTACCATTTGGTAGGACTTTTTGAACTTAAGCGAGTATTGGAATGCAACTAAGCCCCCGAGTGAGAGGCAGACTCACCACTCGGTAGGATTGTTTATTACTTAGGCGAGTACTGGACTGCAGCTAAGCCCCCGAGTGAGAGGCAGACTCACCACTCGGTAGGATTTTTTATTACTTAGGCGAGTACTAGACTGCAGCTAAGCCCCCGAGTGAGAGGTAGACTCACCACTCGGTAGGATTTTTTATTACTTAGGCGAGTACTGGACTGCAGCTAAGCCCCCGAGTGAGAGGCAGACTCACCACTCGGTAGGATTTTTATTACTTAGGCGTAGTCTTGGATCTGCAGCTAAGCCCCAGTGAGAGGCGGACTCACCACTCGGTGGGATTTTTATTACTCAAAGTAGTCTTGGACTGCAGCTAAGCCCCCGAGCGAGAGGCAGACTCACCACTTGGTAGGATTTTTTATTACTTAGGCGAGTACTGGACTGCAGCTAAGCCCCCGAGTGAGAGGCAAACTCACCACTCGGTAGGATTTTCACTTTGACTTAGGCGAAATGGATTCGCAACTAAGGCACCCACTGGGGATTTTAGGACATGTAAAAAAATGAACAACAATCATTCGGAAGATTGTAAAATCGTGTCTTTTGATAATCAAACTAAAGGGTACTTCTTATTACATCTCATCAGTTCTAAATACTTAAGAGTAAAAAGGGTGGAGCAGTTCCGCATTCTAGGCGCGTGGCCCATCTTTATTATGGTCGACATTGAAGAGACAATACACTCCATTGTGGAGCACTTTGGTGACGATGAAAGTATTGGGGAACGTAGTAATTTCAAAATTTTCCTACGCACACGCAAGATCATGGTGATGCATAGCAACGAGAGGGGAGAGTGTTGTCTACGTACCCTCGTAGACTGAAGCGGAAGCGTTGACGCAACATAGAGGAAGTAGTCGTACGTCTTCCCGGTCCAACCGATCCAAGCACCGTTACTCCGGCACCTCCGAGTTATTGACACACGTACAACTCGATGACGCACCCCGGGCTCCGATCCAGCAAAGCTTTGGGGAGGAGTTTCGCCAGCACGACGGCGTGGTGACGATCTTGATGTTCAACCGTCGCAGGGCTTCGCCTAAGCACCGCTACAATATGACCGAGGTGTAATATCGTGGAGGGGGGCACCGCACACGGCTAAGGAACGATCACGAAGATCAACTTGTGTGTCTATAGGGTGCCCCTTGCCCCGTATATAAAGGAGCCAAGGGAGGCGGCCGCCAAGGAGGGCGCGCCAGGGGAGTCCTACTCCCACCGGAGTAGGACTCCTTTCTTTCCTAGTTGGAGAAGGAGAAGGGGAAAAGAGGAGGAAGAGGGAAGGAAGGGGGCGCCCCCTTCCCTTGTCCTATTCGGACTAGGAAGGGGAGGGGCGCGCGGCCACCTCCTGCCTCCTTCTCTCTTCTCCCTCAAGGCCCATGTAGGCCCAATAACCCCCCGGGGGGTTCCGGTAACCCCCCGGTACTCCGGTAAAATGCCGATTTCACCCGGAACGATTCCGATGTCCAAATATAGGCTTCCAATATATCGATCTTTATGTCTCGACCATTTTGAGACTCCTCATCATGTCCGTGATCACATCCGGAACTTCGAACAACCTTCGGTACATCAAAATACATAAACTCATAAAGAAACTGTCATCGTAACTTTAAGCGTGCGGACCCTACGGTTCGAGAACAATGTAGACATGACCGAGACACGTCTCTGGTCAATAACCAATAGCGGGACCTGGATGCCCATATTGGTTCCTACATATTCTCGAAGATCTTTATCGGTCGGACCGCATTACAACATACGTTGTTCCTTTGTCATCGGTATGTTACTTGCCCGAGATTCGATCGTCGGTATCCAATACCTAGTTCAATCTCGTTACCGGCAAGTCTCTTTACTCGTTCCGTAATGCATCATTCCGTAACTAACTCATTAGCTACATTGCTTGAAAGGCTTATAGTGATGTGCATTACCGAGAGGGCCAGAGATACCTCTCCGACAATCGGAGTGACAAAACCTAATCTCGAAATCGCCAACCCAACATGTACCTTTGGAGAAACCTGTAGTACTCCTTTATAATCACCCGATTCGTTGTGACGTTTGGTAGCACCAAAGTGTTCCTCCGTAAGCAGGAGTTGCATAATCTCATAGTTACGAGGAACATGTATAAGTCATGAAGAAAGCAATAGCAACATACTAAGCGATCAAGTGCTAAGCTAACGGAATGGGTCAAGTCAATCACATCATTCTCCTAATGATGTGATCACGTTAATCAAATGACATCTCATGTCTATGGCTAGGAAACTTAACCATCTTTGATTCATGAGCTAGTCAAGTAGAGGCATACTAGTGACACTATGTTTGTCTATGTATTCACACATGTATTATGTTTCCGGTTAATACAATTCTAGCATGAATAATAAACATTTATCATGAAATAAGGAAATAAATAATAACTTTATTATTGCCTCTAGGGCATATTTCCTTCAGTCTCCCACTTGCACTAGAGTCAATAATCTAATTCACATCGCCATGTGATTTAACACCAATAATCATATCTGTATATGATTAACACCCATAGTTCACATCGTCATGTGACCAACACCCAAAGGATTTACTAGAGTCAATAATCTAGTTCACATCGCTATGTGATTAACACCCAAAGAGTACAAAGGTATGATCATGTTTTGCTCGTGAGAGAAGTTTAGTCAACGGGTCTGTCACATTTAGAGCCGTATGTATTTTGCAAATATTCTATGTCTACAATACCCTGCATGGAGCTACTCTAGCTAATTGCTCCCACTTTCAATATGTATCCATATTAAGACTTAGAGTCATCTAGATCAGTGCCAAAACTTGTATCGACGTAACCTTTTACGACGAACCTTTTGTCACCTCCATAATTGAGAAACATATCCTTACTCCACTAAGGATAATTTTGACCAATGTCCAGTGATCTACTCCTAGATCACTATTGTACTCCCTTGCCAAACCAGGGCAGAGTATACAATAGGTCTAGTTCACAGCATAGCATACTTTATAGAACCTATGACTGAGGCATAGGGAATGACTTTTCATTCTCTTTCTATTTTTTGCCATGGTCGGGTCTTGAGTCTTACTCAACTTCACACCTTGCAACACAGGCAAGAACTCCTTCTTTGACTGTTCCATTTTGAACTACTTCAAAATCTTGTCAAGGTATGTACTCATTGAAAATCTTATCAAGCGTCTTGATCTATCTCAATAGATCTTGATGCTCAATATGTAAGTAGCTTTACTGAGGTCATTATTTTAAAGAACTCCTTTCAAACACTCCTTTATGCTTTGCAGAATAATTCTACATTATTTCCGATCAACAATATGTCATTCACATATACTTATTAGAAATCTTTGTAGTGCTCCCACTCACTTTCTTGTAAATACAGGGCTTCACCGTAAGTCTGCATAAAACTATATGCTTTGATCAACTCATCAAAGTGTATATTCCAACTCGAGATGCTTGCACCAGTCCATAGATGGATCATTGGAGCATGCACATTTTGTTAGTACCTTTAGGATTGACAAAACCTTCTGTTTGCATCATATACAACTCTTCTTTGAGAAAACCATTAAGGAATGCAGTTTTGACATCCATTTGCCAGATTTCATAAATTGTGGCAATTGCTAACATGATTCAGACAGACTTAAGCATCGCTACAGTTGAGAAAATCTCATTGTAGTCAACACCTTGAACTTGTCAAAAACCTTTTTGTGACAAGTCGAGCTTTGTAGATAGTAACACTACTATCAACGTCCGTCTTCCTCTTGAAGATCCATTTATACAATATGGCTTGCCAATCATCGGGCAACTCCACCAAAGCCCACACTTTGTTCTCATACATGGATCCCATCTCAGATTTCATGGACTTAAGCCATTTTGCGGAATCTGGGCTCATCATCGCTTCCTCATAGTTCGTAGGTTCATCATGGTCTAGTAACATGACTTCCAGAACAGGATTACCGTACCACTCTGGTGCGGACCGTACTCTGGAAGACCTACGAGGTTCTGTAGTAACTTGATCTGAAGTTTCATGATCATCATCATTAGCTTCCTCACTAATTGGTGTAGAAATCACTAGAACTGATTTCAGTGATGAACAATTTTCCAATTCGGGAGAAGGTACAGTTACCTCATCAAGTTCTACTTTTCTCCCACTCACTTCTTTCGAGAGAAACTCCTTCTCTAGAAAGGATCCATTTTAGCAACGAATATCTTGCCTTCGGATCTGTGATAGAAGGTGTACCCAACAATTTCCTTTGGGTATTCTATGAAGACGCACTTCTCCGATTTGGGTTCGAGCTTATCAGGATGAAACTTTTTCACATAAGCATCGCATCCCCAAATTTTAAGAAATGACAACTTGGGTTTCTTGCTAAACCACAGTTCATATGGTGTCGTCTCAACGGATTTAGATGGTGCCCTTTTAACGTGAATGCAGTTGTCTCTAATGCATAACCCAAAAACAATAGTGGTAAATCAGTAAGAGACATCATAGATCACACTATATCCAATAAAGTGCGGTTACGATGTTTGGACACACCATAACATTGTGGTGTTCCAGGTGACGTGAGCTGTGAAACTATTCCACATTGTTTTAATTGAAGACCAAACTCGTAACTCAAATATTCGTCTCCGCGATCAGATCGCAGAAACTTTATTTTCTTGTTACGATGATTTTTCCACTTCACTCTGAAATTCTTTGAACCTTTCAACTATTTCAGACTTATGTTTCATCAAGTAGATATACCCATATCTGCTCAAATCATCTTGTGAAGGTCAGAAAATAACGATACTTGCCACGAGCATCAACACTCATTTGATCACATACATCGGTATGTATTATTTCCAATAAGTCGAGAGCTTGTTCCATTGTTCGGAGAACGGAGTTTTAGTCATCTTGCACAAAAGGCACGGTTACGCAAGCATCAAATGATTCATAACCAAGTGATTCGAAAATCCATCTTTATGGAGTTTCTTCATCTTATTATACCGATATGACCAAAACGGCGATGCCACAAATAAGTTGCACTATCATTATTAACTTTGCATCTTTTGGCATCAATATTATGAATATGTGCATCACTACGATCAAGAGCCAACAAACTATTTTCGTTGGGTGTATGACCATTGAAGGTTTTATTCATTTAAATAGAACAACAATTATTCTCTGATTTTAAATGAATAACCGTATTGCAATAAACATGATCAAATCATATTCATGCTCAGCATAAGCGCCAAATAACATTTATTTAGGTTTAACACTAATCCCGAAAGTATAGGGAGTGTGCGATGATGATCATATCAATCTTGGAACTACTTCCAACACTCATCGTCACTTCCCCTTCAACTAGTCTTTGTTTATTTTGTAACTCCTGTTTTGAGTTACTATTCTTAGCAACCGAACAAGTATCAAATACTCACGGGCTACTATAAACACTAGTAAAGCACACATCAATAACCTGTATATCAAATATACCCTTGTTCACTTTGCCATCCTTCTTATCCACCAAATATTGAGGGCATTTCCGCTTCGATGACCATTTCCTTTGCGATTAAGCACTCGGTTTCAGGCTTTGGTCCAGCTTTGGTCTTCTTCATGGGAGTGACAACTTGTTTGCCATTCTACTTGAAGTTTCCTTTCTTTCCTTTGCCCTTTTCTTGAAACTAGTGGTCTTGTCAATCATCAACACTTGATGCTCTTTCTTGATTTCTACCTTCGTTGATTTCAACATCACGAAGAGCTCGGGAATCGTTTTCATCATCCCTTGCATACTATAGTTCATCTCAAAGTTCTAGTAACTTAGTGATGGTGACTAGAGAATTCTGTCAATCACTATCTTATCTGGAAGATTAACTCCCACTTGATTCAAGCGATTGAAGTATCCAGACAATCTGAGCACATGCTCACTAGTTGAGCGATTCTCCTCCATATTTTAGCTATAGAACTTGTTGGAGACTTCATATCTCTCAACTCGGGTATTTGCTTGAAATATTAACTTCAATTCCTGGAACATCTCATATGGTCCATGACGTTCAAAACGTCTTTGAAGTCCCGATTCTAAGCCGTTAAGCATGGTGCACTAAACTATCAAGTAGTCATCATATCGAGCTAGCCAAACGTTCATAACGTCTGCATCTGCTCCTGCAATAGGTCTGCCACCTAGCGGTGCATTAAGGATATAATTCTTCTGTGCAGCAATGAGGATAAACCTCAGATCGCGTATCCAATCCGCATCATTGCTACGAACATCTTTCAACACAGTTTACTCTAGGAACATATCAAAATAAACATATGAAAGCAACAACACGAGCTATTGATCTATAACATAATTTGCAAAATACTACCAGGACTAAGTTCACGATAAATTAAAGTTCAAGTAATCATATTACTTAAGAACTCCCACTTAGACAGACATCTCTCGAGTCATCTAAGTGATCACGTGATCCAAATCAACTAAACCATAACCGATCATCACGTGAGATGGAGTAGTTTTCAATGGTGAACATCACTATGTTGATCATATCTACTATATGATTCACGCTCGACCTTTCGGTCTCCATGTTCCGAGGCCATATCTGCATATGCTAGGCTCGTCAAGTTTAACCTGAGTATTCTGCGTGTGCAAAACTGGCTTGCACCCGTTGTAAATGGACGTAGAGCTTATCACACCCGATCATCACGTGGTGTCAGGCACGACGAACTTTGGCAGCGGTGCATACTCGGGAGAACACTTCTTGATAATTTTAGTGAGAGATCATCTTAAAATGCTACCGTCAATCAAAGCAAGAATAAGATGTATAATAGATAAACATCATATGCAATCAAAATATGTGACATGATATGGCCATGATCATCTTGCGCCTTTGATCTCCATCTCCAAAGTGCTGTCATGATCTCTATTGTCACCGGCACGACACCATGATCTTCATCATCTTGATCTATATCAATGTGTCATCACATGGTTGTCTCACCAACTATTGCTCTTGCAACTATTGCTATCGTATATCGATAAAGTAAAGCAATTATTTGGCACTTGCATCTTATGCAACAAAGAGTCATCCATAGGGCTTCTGCCAGTTGCTGATAACTTCAATAAAACATGATCATCTCATACAACAACTTATATCTTATCACGAATTGACCATATCACATCACAACATGCCCTGCAAAAACAAGTTAGACGTCCTCTACTTTGTTGTTGCAAATTTTACGTGGCTGCTACGGGCTGAGCAAGAACCGTTCTTACCTACGCATCAAAACCACAACGATAGTTCGTCAAGTTACTGCTGTTTTAATCTTCGCAAGGACTGGGCGTAGCCACTCTCGGTTCAACTAAAGTTGGAGAAACCGACACCCGCCAGCCACACATGTGCAAAGCACGTCGGTAGAACCAGTCTCGCGTAAGCGTACGCGTAATGTCGGTCCGGGCCGCTTCATCCAACAATACCACCGAACCAAAGTATGACATGCTGGTAAGCAGTATGACTTGTCTCGCCCACAACTCACTTGTGTTCTACTCGTGCATATAACATCAACGCATAAAACCTAGGCTCTGATGCCACTATTGGGGAACGTAGTAATTTCAAAATTTTCCTACGCACACGCAAGATCATGGTGATGCATAGCAACAAGAGGGGAGAGTGTTGACTACGTACCCTCGTAGTCCGAAGCGGAAGCGTTGACGCAACATAGAGGAAGTAGTTGTACGTCTTCCCGGTCCAACCGATCCAAGCACCGTTACTCCGGCACCTCCGAGTTCTTGACACACGTACAACTCGATGACGCACCCCGGGCTCCGATCCAGCAAAGCTTTGGGGAGGAGTTTCGTCAGCACGACGGCGTGGTGACGATCTTGATGTTCAACCGTCGCAGGGCTTCGCCTAAGCACCGCTACAATATGACCGAGGTGTAATATCGTGGAGGGGGGCACCGCACACGGCTAAGGAACGATCACGAAGATCAACTTGTGTGTCTATGGGGTGCCCCCTTGCCCCGTATATAAAGGAGCCAAGGGAGGCGACCGCCAAGGAGGGCGCGCCGAGGAGTCCTACTCCCACCGGAGTAGGACTCCTTTCTTTCCTAGTTGGAGAAGGAGAAGGGGAAAGAGGAGGAAGAGGGAAGGAAGGGGGGCGCCGCCTTCCCTTGTCCTATTCGGACTAGGAAGGGGAGGCGCGCGCCACCTCCTGCCTCCTTCTCTCTTCTCCCTCAAGGCCCATGTAGGCCCAATAACCCCCCGGGGGGTTCCGGTAACCCCCCGGTACTCCGGTAAAATGCCGATTTCACCCGGAACGATTCCGATGTCCAAATATAGGCTTCCAATATATCGATCTTTATGTCTCGACCATTTCGAGACTCCTCGTCATGTCCGTGATCACATCCGGAACTTCGAACAACCTTCAGTACATCAAAATACATAAACTCATAAAGAAACTATCATCGTAACTTTAAGCGTGCGGACCCTACGGTTCGAGAACAATGTAGACATGACCGAGACACGTCTCCGGTCAATAACCAATAGCGGGACCTGGATGCCCATATTGGTTCCTACATATTCTACGAAGATCTTTATCAGTCAGACCGCATAACAACATACGTTGATCCCTTTGTCATCGGTATGTTACTTGCCCGAGATTCGATCGTCGATATCCAATACCTAGTTCAATCTCGTTACCGGCAAGTCTCTTTACTCGTTCCATAATGCATCATTCCGTAACTAACTCATTAGCTACATTGCTTGCAAGGCTTATAGTGATGTGCATTACCGAGAGGGCCCAGAGATACCTCTCCGACAATCGGAGTGACAAAACCTAATCTCGAAATACGCCAACCCAACATGTACCTTTGGAGACACCTGTAGTACTCCTTTATAATCACCCAGTTACGTTGTGATGTTTGGTAGCACCCAAAGTGTTCCTCCGGTAAACGGGAGTTGCATAATCTCATAGTTACAGGAACATGTATAAGTCATGAAGAAAGCAATAGCAACATACTAAACGATCAAGTGCTAAGCTAACGGAATGGGTCAAGTCAATCACATCATTCTCCTAATGATGTTATCCTGTTAATCAAATGACATCTCATGTCTATGGCTAGGAAACTTAACCATCTTTGATTCATGAGCTAGTCAAGTAGAGGCATACTAGTGACACTATGTTTGTCTATGTATTCACACATGTATTTATGTTTCCGGTTAATACAATTCTAGCATGAATAATAAACATTTATCATGAAATAAGGAAATAAATAATAACTTTATTATTGCCTCTAGGGCATATTTCCTTCAGAAAGGGCCTTCCCAGGCAGGAGCGAGCTTGTGTGGTTTCTGCTGGTCCACCCAAAGAACCAGGTCTCCTTCTTGAAATGCCCGACCCCTTACATTTCTGGCATGGAATCGACGAAAGTCTTGCTGATAAATGGTCGACCGGATCAAGGCCATCTCTCTTTCTTCTTCTAGGAGATCGACTGCATCTTGCCGAGCCTGCTCTGCTTCCTCTTCTGAGAAGAGTTCGACTCGGGGCGCGTTGTGGAGAAAATCACTCGGGAGTACGGCTTCGGCTCCGTAGACTAAGAAGAATGGAGTCCTTCCAGTCGACCGTTTAGGAGTTGTACTCAATCCCCAAAGTAATGATGGGAGCTCGTCGACCCAAGCCCCTGCTGCATGCTTGAGGTCACGCATCAACCGGGGTTTCAGTCCTTTGAGAATCAATCCATCTGCCCGCTCGGCCTGCCCATTCGACCGAGGATGAGTGACCGAAGCGTAGTCGACTCTCGTGCCTTGGGAGGTACAAAAGGTTATGAATTCATCAGAATCGAAGTTCGAGCCATTATCTGTGATGATGCTGTGTGGAACGCCATATCTGAATATTAGTTCCCTGATGAAACTCACAGCTGTACTTGCTTCAAGGTTTTTAATGGGCTTGGCTTCGATCCATTTGGTGAACTTGTCGACTACCACCAGCACATGAGCAAATCCACTCCTGCCAGTCCTCAGAGGCCCAACCATGTCCAATACCCAGACAGCGAAAGGCCAGACGAGTGGAATTGGCGTCAGAGCTGACGCAGGTTTGCGAGACATGTTGGAGTAAAACTGACAGCCTTCACACTTGTCCACTATTTCCTTTGCCATCTCATTGGCCCGTGGCCAGTAAAATCCGGCTCGGTATGCTTTGGCCACGATGGTCCGAGAGGACGCATGGTGACCAAAGGTCCCCGAGTGAATATCATTGAGGATCATTCGACCTTCTTCTGGCGTGATGCATTTCTGGCAGACCCCAGTTACACTTTCTCTGAACAGCTGTCCTTTTATCACGGTAAAGGCCTTAGATCGTCGGACAATCTGTCGAGCCTCTTCTTCATCCTCTGGAAGTTCTTTCGTAAGAATGTATGCGATGTACGACACCGTCCAGTCGGGAGTGATGACTAAAACCTCCATGACTAAGTCGACCATGGCTGGGATTGCGACTTCAGTCGGATCTGTGGCGCTCTTGGGCTGTGGTGACTCTTCAGTGAAAGGATCTTCCTGAACGGAAGGTGAATGAATATGTTCTAGAAACACATTGCGGGGAATGGCCTCTCTCTTTGAACCTATCTTCGCCAACTCATCTGCAGCTTGATTTTTCAGTCGGGGTATATGATGAAGTTCCAATCCTTCAAACTTCTTTTCCAGCTTCCTTACTTCATTGCAGTAATAGGTCATGGCTGGGCTTCTGACATCCCATTCCTTCATCACTTGATTAACCACCAAATCTGAGTCGCCGTATACCATAAGGCGACGGATGCCGATAGAAATGGCCATATGCAACCCGTATAAAAGTGCTTCATATTCCGCTTCATTATTGGAGGAATAAAAATGAATCTGGAGAACATAGTTAAGCTTGTCCCCACGTGGGGACACCAATACAACCCCGACACCTGATCCGTTCAGCATCCTGGAGCCATCAAAGAACATAGTCCAATGCTCCAAGTGAACTTGAGTTGGTAGTTGCTGCTCAATCCACTCGGCAGGGAAATCTGCGATTGCTTGGGACTTGATAGCTTTCTTTGCCTCAAACTTGATATCCAATAGAAGGAGTTCAATCGCCCATTTTGCCACTCGACCAGTTGCATCTCTGTTATTCAGAATCTCAGATAATGGTGCATCGCTGACGACTGTAATGGAGTGATCAGAGAAGTAATGTGCAACCTTCTTCATGGTCATGTATATTCCATAGACAAGCTTCTGATAATGAGGATATCATTGCTTGGATGGAGTCAAAACTTCAGAGAGATAATAAACTGGGCGCTGAACCTTGTAAGCTTTTCCTTCCTCTACTCGCTCGAACGTGAGTACTGTGCTGACAACTTGTCCAGTGGCTGCAATATAAAGCAGTAAAGGCTCTTTGCTGATTGGCGCAGCGAGCACCAGCTGGGTGCAAAGCAGGGTTTTGAGTTCTGCAAACGCTGCATTAGCTTCCTCAGTCCACTCGAACTTATCAGATTTCTTCATCAGTCGGTAAAGAGGCAAGGTCTTTTCGCCGAGACGAGAAATGAATCGACTCAAGGCGGCCAAACAACCTGTCAACTTCTGAACGTCATGCACTCGCACATGGCGTTTCATTCGGAGGATGGTATCAACTTTTTTCTGGATTAGCATCGATCCCTCATTCGGAAACGAGAAAACCGAGTAACTTTCCTCCTGGAACTCCGAACATGCACTTTGACGGATTAAGCTTGATATTGTACCTCCTTAGGTTGGCAAAGGTTTATGCGAGGTTAGTCAATAGGTCGGAACCTTTGCGAGACTTGACCACAATGTCATCCATGTATGCTTCCACATTCCGACTGATTTGAGTGAGCAGGCACTTCTGAATCATTCTCATGAATGTGGCTCCGGCATTTTTAAGACCGAATGGCATGGTGACATAGCAAAAGCACCCGAATGGGGTGATGAAGGCTGTTTTTATTTCATTAGGACCATACAGTCGGATCTGATGATACCCAAAATATGCATCTAGAAAAGACAAGCGCTCACACCCCGTAGTCGAGTCAACAATCTAATCGATGCGGGGGAGAGGGAAGTGATCTTTCGGGCAGGCCCGATTGATATGCTTGAAATCAATGCACATATGAAGTGAATAGTCCTTCTTAGGGACCATGACTACATTGGCAAGCCACTCGGAGTGGTAGATCTCTCGGATGAACTCTGCTGCTAGCAGCCGAGCCACTTCTTGGCCAATCGCTTTCCTCTTCTGCATGGCGGACCGCCGAAGGTGCTCTTTGATGGTTTTTCCTTGGGGTCGACATGCAAATGGTGCTCAGCCAGTCCTCTGGGTACACCCGGCATGTCAGAGGGTTTCCATGCAAAGATGTCCCAGTTCTCACGGAGGAACTGGATGAGCGCTTCTTCCTATTTGCTATCGAGTGTCGTTGATATATGAGTCGGCGCGGCATTGGGATCGGTCGGGTGAATATGAATCGGCTTCGTTTCACCAGACGACTGAAATGCAGAATCTGTGGCAGGCTTCTTGGCTCGGAGCAAATCACTCGGATCTGCATTCTTCTGATACTCTTGAAGTTCAACAGTTGCCATCTGCGCATCAGCAATTTTGGAACCTTTCTGGAAGCATTCCTCCGCCTTCTGCCGATTGCCAGTAACTGTGATCACACCCTTGGGGCCAGGCATCTTCAACTTGAGGTATACGCAACATGGTCGAGCCATGAAACGTGCGTATGCAGGCCTCCCCAGAATGGCATGATAAGCACTCTAGAAATCCACGACTTCAAATGTCAACTTTTCCTTACGGCAATGCTTGGAATCATCGAAAACCACGCCGAGAGCGATTTGGCCGAGTGATTCGGCTTTCTTTCCGGGGATAACACCATGGAAGCTCATATTGCTCTCGCTAAGTTTGGACATCGGAATGCCCATCCCCTTCAAGGTTTCAGCATAAAGGATATTCAAACCGCTACCACCGTCCATCAGCACTTTAGTCAGTCGAGTGCCTCCGACCACTGGGTCGACCACCAGTGCTTGCCTCTCGGGGGTGGCTACACAAGTAGGATGGTCCGACTGGTCGAATGTGATGGCTATCTGAGACCATTTTAGGTACGTCGTCATTGTTGCCGGAGCAACCATATTCACTTCTCTGTTGATAACCTTCAACCGACTCTTGGTCTCAACATCAGCAAAAATCATGAGAGTGGAATTGACTTTGGGATAACCATCGTCTTCCTCTTCATCCTCATCTTTGTCCGATTCTTTCTCCTTCTCATTGGGCTATTTCTCTCGGAACTGCTGGATCAGGAATCGACATTGTCGAGTGGTATGCTTCGGGTAAATCAGATTACCTTCTTCATCTTTCTTCGTGTGGATGTGACATGGCAAATCCAACACATCATTTCCTGCTTGATCCTTTACATTCTTAGGGGCTAGGGCCCCTTAGGTTTTCGCTTAAACTTTCCTTGAGCCACTGCTGCAATCTCACCGGGTGCCGCTGGCTCGGCCTTACACTTCTGTTTCCGACTGGAGTTGCCTCCACTGGCCTCTTGGCCGACTGGTTTGCTCTTCCTGCTACGGAGTCGATCCTGTTCTTCTCCGTTAGCGTACCGGGTGGCTATCTCCATCATCCGAGTCAGAGTCATATCCGCAGTCTGACCGAATTTCAGGACCAACTCTCTGTATTTGACGCCTTCCTTGAAAGCGCACACTGCCTGATGCTCTGATACATTTTCAATGGTGTGATCCAAAGTGGTCCATCTCTGAATGAATTCCCTCAAAGTCTCATTTGGCTTCTACACACACTCCTGCAACTCGGGCAATCCTGCTGGTCGCTTGCATGTGCCCTCAAAAGTTCTTACGAACACTCGAGCTAGCTCTTCCCCACTGTGTATACTGCCTGGAGCTAGGGATGAAAATGGAGTGGAAACTTTCCGCTTTTTCGGAAGAAAAATGAAAACGGAGAGGAAATATGAAAACGAAAATGGAAATTTGCAAAATGGAAGTGGAAATGGAATATTTTATACGAAAACGGAAACAAAACCGGAACGGTGTTTTCCGGTGGAACAAACATGGAAACGGAACTTGTCGTTTCCGTGAATATGGAATTTCTGTTTTTACTATACGCTTATGGCTGCTTTGTAGCCCAACCATCAAACAACACATAATGACACAATGAGCATAGTAGATCATTTGAATCCCAACTTCTACTACCACACCCATACTCAACTAGACCCTATATGCAATTGTCCAATACTACTGCAATACTATGCTAGGTTTCTAACATAATTATAATATTTTATAACCATGTTACCAATTCATTAATTTTTTTTGTTTTGTTGTGCACTATGATTCAAGGGGTCTTTAATATTCGCTAATGCCCACTTCTGTTTCCACGTCCGCTCTGTATTCTCTCCGTGTCTATTTTCGATAGTATCTGTTTTTGTTTTGATTTCTGGGGTTTCTGTATTTGTTTCCGCTTCTGACAAAAAATATGAAAACAAATATGATAACACGCAGTTCCGTCGGTTTCCGCTTTGTTTTCATCCCTACCTGGAGCCAACTGAGTCAACCACGCTCGGGCCGACCCTTCCAACATAAGAGGGAGATGCTTCATTGCTATCTCATCATTTCCGCCTCCAATCTGCATAGCCACTCGGTAATCCTCAAGCCAGGTTTCAGTCTTGGATTCTCCAGTGAACTTACTGACTCCGGTTGCCAACCTGAAGTTGGGAGGAATCACTGCTGCCCTGATGGCTTTGCTGAAACACTCTGGACCTGAAACATGCAATCTGCTGCCGCTCGGATGATCTCTGCCAGGGTCTTCTCTATGTGCTCTGTTCTGGTCGACCATGCCTTGAACGAGAATGGATCTCACATCAAAGCCTGGCTCCCTTGGGTCAACCGGTGCTCTGTGCTCGTCACTGTGACGACATCTATCATCGTTCTGCCAAGGCACATATGACGCACTCCTCGGAGGAGGCGTAGGCACTCGACGATGATTGTCGTGGACTACTGTCCATGGCCTTCACGCCGCAGGGGCGATCTTGGGCTGTGGGTCGACTAAACTGTATCTGCTACTACGGATCTGCTGTGAATCCTATTCCGCGACTGATTCACTGCAGTGTTCTGCTCTCCTGCTGCCCGAAGCAAGGCCTGGATCTGCATCAACCCTCTGCCAGCCTCCAACTGGGAAGGTTGGATCGACTCTGCAATTTGGGCCGCAGCTGTGAGGTTCTGAATCGGAGTACAGTATACCTTAGGCGGAGGTGGGAAAATCTACCGTCGACTGGACTCAGGAACCCGCTCCCGAGCCCGCTCGTTGAGAGCGTGCTGCAGGTTCTCCAGTCGAGTGTGCTCAACCAAATTAGCCAAGCGCGCCTCCTCCAAGGCCCGAGCCTCGGGGGTTTCTCCAACGATGGGCGTGTGGAGTGCATCCATGTTGCGGCGATGAAGTTCTTCCCTCTACTGCGAAGAAAGAGGTTCGGGATGATATTCCTCATGGACACGCGACAGATCGCCGCCACCATCTTCGCCGTCTTCGTGACGAAAGCCAGGTGGGCCACGCGGACCATTGACCATCAGGACTTCAACCGCAGGGTCACTGCTATCACACTCGGATGCAGTCTCCGCGGAGCCAGTTGACAGATCGAACATGCTGTGGAGAGTTTCGTCAGGCTCGATTGCTGCAACTTGATGGGTGGCTGAACGCCGAGCCACCACGTGTTTCACCCACCGCTGAAGCCGCGATCGACCGGATCGCTTGCGGCGGTGAACAACGGGGAGGGAAGACACCCTCGAAGCCAACTGATACTGGGTCGACGGCTGCCGAAGAAGGACGCCGTGAACGCACATGCGAAAGTGCATCGCCCCTCGAACGGGGAGCGCCTCAACGTCAAGCGGAGCTTCTTGAAGCCACGCTGAGTCGTCGGCGATGAAAACGAGCGCGCTGAGATGGATCTCGCGGCCCTCAGCCAATCCGCCGCCGAAAACCATGATGATGATCGGAAAAACTTGCAACTTCACCAATAAGTCGCTAAGACACCTGCCCCACGGTGGGCGCCAACTATCATGGTTCTAAGGCTGACAGTAGAAAGGGAGGTAGGTATGGAGAGGCAAGATCTTAGCTATGATGAAGGTGTACACGCGGAGTTTACGAGTTCAGGCCCTTCTTGGAGGAAGTAATAGCTCTACGTCTTGGTGGTCGATTGGATTATATGTGTAATGTTACAGGGGGTGCCAACCCTTGTGCCAGAGGAGGGGGTGGCTTATATAGAGTTCGCAAGGACCCTTTCCGCCCTCCATTACAAGGGACTTAATGTGCATAAAGTGGTGGTGTTACTGGTAACGCTAGCCTTAAGTGCTGTTAATGACCTTAAAGACTACGGAGTGAATGCCTGCCCATTGCACGTTGAGTGACTCCTGGTCTTCGGGAGGTCGAGTGATTCTCTGGACGATCGAGTGATCGTAGATAGGAAGACTCCCAAGTGACATGATGTCGAGTGGATTGCACTCGACATCTTCGACCGGGGTCTCATGCTGCCTCTTGAACTTCTTGTCTTCTTGGGTAGTGACCTTGGGTAGGACGTATAGGTCAGGCCTATTACCCTACCCCAGGTCTGTATCCTCATCAGATAGCATTATGTGTTGTTATTTCACTTTATGATATAATTCTTATGCCTTTTCTCTCTTATTTTGCAAGTTTCACATGAAGAGGGAGATTGCCGGCAGCTGGAATTCTGGACCGGAAAGAGCTATATCGGAAGCACTTTTTCTGAAAAACTCCAAATGAGCTTAAAATTGATGAAGTATTATTTTGGAATATATTAAAATTATTGGCGAAAGAAAAATCATAGGGGGACCCACCAGGCAGCCACAAGCCTGGGGGGCGCGCCCTACCCCCTAGGTGCGCCACCAAGCTTGGGGCGCCCCTGGCAGGCCTCCAGGGCCCATGTTATCCTATATGATGCCATTTCCCCTAGAGAAAAAATCAGATGAAAGGTTTGGGGATGAAGAACCATTGTCTTGAGGCGGAACCTGGCCACGAGAATGTTTGCTCTCTGTCGGGGAAACTTCCCACCTGGAGGGGGAAGTCAAAGCTGTCGTCATCACCAACGATCCTCTCATCATGGGAGGACCAATCTTCATCAACATCTTCACCAGCACCATCTCATCTCAAACCCTAGTTCATCTCTTGTATTCAATCTTTGTCTCAAAACCTCAGATTGGTACCTGTAGGTTGCTAGTAGTGTTGATTACATCTCGTAGTTGATGCGTGTTGGTTTATTTGGTGGAAGATCATACATTCAGATCCTTGATGTTATTCAACCCCCCTCTAATCTTGAGCATGTATATGATTTATGAGTAGTTACATTTGTTCTTGAGGACATGGGAGAAGTCTTGTCATAAGTAATCATGTGAATCTGGTATTCGTCCGATATTTTGATGATATGTATGTTGTTGTTTCCCTTAGTGGTTTTATGTGAACGTCGACTACATGACACTTCACCATCTTTGGGCCTAAGGGAAGTGATGTAGGGCGGAACCCTAGGGGCCGATCTTTCACGTTTGGAGAGGATCCCTACGAGGAACACAAAGAACGCGCGGAAGAACACGAGGGAAATCACGGGGGGAAACGAGAGAAACACTCAACCAACCCGAATATGATCACACATGTGCTAGATCCAAGGAACACAAAGAGATTCACGGTCCAAATCCAACAACGGACGATACAAGTGGCGGTAGGTCATCTACGAGAGGAGGCCTTGAATCCACGAGGGATATTCTCATAAAGGGGTCTTGAATCCATGGTGGATCTTCTTCGAAGAGGCCGCGGTCTCTCACAAGGAGGAGATCCGTATGGATGAGCAAAGCTCTATCTCAAATGAGCTAATCCTTTGCTAACCCTCTTTAGGAGGAGGAGGAGGAGGTCTATTTATAGTCTAAGTGCAAAAGAGGGGCGAAGTGAAGGGGTACATGGGCCTCAGCCCGCAACTGGACACGGCCAGGGGTCGGACGTCCGTAAGGCGTCGGTCGTCTGGAGGCTCGCAGAGGTCCGGACGTCCGGAGATTCTTGGATGTCCGTAAATTTGGTTCTGTGGTCGCTGGCATGTTCGTCCGGAGGGGGCTGGTCGTCCGGAGCCTGGGAGTCATCGGACATCCGGTCCTGGTCGGACGTCCGGCTGCTGTAGCTTCTGCTGGCCTGTTTTCCTGGGGCTGTAGCGACCTCTAGGGATCGGACGTCCGAGCTGGGCGTTCGTCCGGATCCTGTAGCTTCCGAAGCAACTCTTCTTCTTGATCCTTGTACTTGGCGTCCTCGCTAGCTTGTTCGTTGGGTGTGGTGGCTCCGTGGCTTTCCTCCAAGTACATGATCATGCATAGGACACACGTTGGAGGTAGTAGCCATGTCTCACATGTAGAGAGTGAAGGTTCGGAGAGGAGCGAGTTCACCTTGTGTCCAATGGCGTACAGTTGAGGTCTCTTCATATGTCCTCTCGGGGCTTGGAGAGTAGTCGGAATGTACATGGGGATGAATGTGGGATGCTCCGCATCATCTCTCCCCCCTTGGGAAAGATCCGACCTCAGATCGTGATCCTCATCACCATGGAAACAGTTGTCGTGGACAGACTTGTAGTTGGACGAAGTTGAAGACATGACGCAACCCAAGTAGTCCAAGGTGTCTCTGGAGTGATAGATGCAAAAATAGCAAACACAAGCGACACTCGGAAATACAGTGGTTAGCGCACACAAAGTGTCCATCACGTAAGAATGAGTCCGTGCGACAAGGTAGTGCGTGGCAAGACACATGATGCTTATCAAGATGATCTAGAATGATATGCAAAGCATTCATGTGAGCAAATTCATTTGTCGTATGCACAAAGGTGTGGTGAATGTGATTAATGGGACCATTGTGCAAAATGATGTCATAATGTGATGGTTTATCAAGAGCATGAACATGGTAATTGATGCTCAATGTGATTATGTTGTCATGCAATGGGCAATATGATCATGATGTATGAATAAGCCATCAAGGAAGATCGCAACAAATTTGCTAAGGAAGTGCACAAGCTCAAATATCATAGATGACATGGGAATACAAGATGCAACAAGGCAATCATAATGTGAGTCAATCCATGCATAGGTGCAAACTTGTGGTGAGTATGATAAGTCCATCGAGCATGACATGAGGAAGCACAATCAATAAATATGGAGGTTGTGGTACAAAAAGTCAAAGGAGTGTTGATGTACCAAAGCTCGATGTCGTCGCATGAGTGGAATTCCGAAGATGCATCCAATAAGTGCGAGCGCTCCTCAATGTGAAGGTCCATAGATCCAATCTCCAATGTCGCTCCTCCGTTTGCGAGATGTATCATGTAGATAACAAGAAGGAAACAACAATGAAAGAGTGACCCATCCAATGTGCGTATTTGAGGATGGCTCAAAGGGAAGGAGGTCACCTTTAGGAGTTTCTCAAGGATGATGGAGTCGCGCATCTTGTATGCCTTCACATAACCAATATGTCTCGTGGTGGTACCACCTTGTAAATCCTTCAAAATGAAAGGACATGATAAAACTTGGAAAAACAAATGAGGTTAGCGGAAGGGTAAAACCTATCATTCGTGTGGTAAGATACCCAACAAGTATATGCATAATGCTCATCATAAGAAATGACAAGGGAGTACTGCATAGTATGGAGGCATATGATGCAAGAACAACCAAATGCAATAGGCTCAATCAAACAAGCATGCATCAAAAGTAAGGTGTCAAAGTCTCCAAGATCAATAAGCATAGTATGGTTGCACTCAATACAAGTGGATATGAAAAAGGCAACTAATGGACACAAGAGACAATGATCAAGATATATCATGTGAGAGGCATGAGCATATATGTCATCAACCCAAGAAAGCGAGTAAGAGTGGAACATGGGTGATGCAACCAAGCAAGCAATCATAGCAATCAATTCAAGCAAGCTAGTAGTGCAAAGATGCAACATACTAGGAGGAATCATGGCAAGCATGTCATTGGTGCAAATAGTGGGCATGAATAATGCACATGACATATCATAAGCATGAAAGCAAGATATGAGAAAAATATCATCAATGTATTGGCGAGAGGCCATATGTAAATAGCAATGGGTCATAATGACTCTCCCAACACAACAAGCATCAATGGCATGGGGCACATGATAAACATGGAAATAGCAACAAGGATCTCCACCAAGCATGCAAATACACATAGGAGTATCATAATGGTGAAGCATGGGTAGATGCAAGCAAGGGTCACAATTGCATGGCAAAATCATGTAAAGAGGCATAACATGCAAAGTGAACACGATAGTATGGGCATAAAGGGACAAGAGATATATAGCCCATCGCCGTGTGAGAGCCAAGTAAAAGAGATGCGCGTAGTCCTTGTGCGAAAGGAACAGTGGTAAGGATAGTCCACGGGATCCCAAGTCATCGGTGCTCTCAAGAGCTCGTTTCGTCAACTCTTGGGATTGAGAGGTTGACGAGTATACGTGGGTACCTACACAAAACAAAGACAAAGGGAAAATTGTGTGCACGTGATATATGTACACATCAACCATCATGATGCGCACGTGCATGTGTCGATTAGCACAAAATATCAAATGTTCAAATAAATGATATGCGTGCTATAGAAACATGTCATCCATCATGAGAGGTTTGTTATTATGTATAGCATAATGGAGACTCAAATTGTGTAATGCATCACGAGCAATATCTAAAGCCTTGTTATTCTGGAATGCATATGGTGCACACAATTATGGGAATCATGCAAAATATGGAATGCATCAAGATCTCCTAATATGTATGAGGAAACTATGGGGGTCTCCTCATGAGCATGAGTAGCAACATCACATGGAGAATATTGACAACATCCAAAACAAAGCATATTTGGAACAATGTGATCATGGCATGGCATAGTAGATGAATTGCGTAAATCATGTAAAGGAAGCATGGCAATATCATCACATGAAAAACAAAATCCAATGACCATCATCTCGTAATCTATGCCATAAGTGCAAATGGGATTGATTTTAATGGGGCATGCATAGTTACTATGTTAAGATTGAAATGATGCAATATGGGAGATCTCACTCATAGCATATGACAAGTTCAATGGGTTGTCAAACATGATGTGACCAATAGAATTTTCACATGATATCCTATGGAGCATAGCATCACAACTAGGAAACTCAACATGCTCATCATCATATTCATCATAAATAGGTAAGTCATGACATGAGGAAGTCACACTAGCATGAAGCATGGGAATAGGTGGGTCAACATCATGGGAGCAATCGATGTCAAGAGAGTCCACTAGTGGGATAAGAGAAGCACCATCACCTATGTTACCTTTGGAGCGTCGCTCATGTGTTATAGGTGAGGTGTCGAAGATCATCTCGTTGTCATCTTCATCTTGATGGAACCATGTGGGGGGTGCATCATCGTCCACCATGGCCATCGGTTTTCCCATTGGAGGGATGGACTCGTCGAGGGCAGGCATGTCATCATGTAGGAGACCGAGCACCAAAGAAGAAAACACACTAGGAGTAGAGGTTAAGTCGTTAGAAATCATAGTGGCCTCACATGCCG
The DNA here is from genome assembly GCA_021437245.1 of Aegilops speltoides. Lineage (NCBI taxonomy): Eukaryota > Viridiplantae > Streptophyta > Magnoliopsida > Poales > Poaceae > Aegilops > Aegilops speltoides. The sequence goes on from CM038145.1 coordinate 308,330,690, forward strand.
TGTCAACTATCTCACTCGCTAAGTGTTGTAGCTCACTCACTCCCTCAAGGATGCTCTCACTCATATGGTTGGTGGAGTCACTCAAATGGCGCTCAATCTCACATAGGATGTGTTGCATGCTCTCATGTGTGGGGCTAGTGGTGGTCACACTCATCCTCTCATAGGAAATGCTCTCAATGTCACGTATGGTGGAGTCACTCATGTCACTCATGTGGTGGTGGCTCTCCTCACATGGCAAATGGGGCATCTCGACATATGTGGGTGTCAGAGAGATGTAGGTGCAAATGTCTCCATGCGCGGTCACGTAGCTTGACTCGGAGTATGAGTCCAATATGGGCGTCGTCTTCATGTTGTAGAAGAGGTTCGCGCTCATCGCCATAGTCGAAGGGGATGGACCTTGCTCGACCTTCTTGTCACTGTCTTGGTGTGGGAGTTCCATATGATGTGGCACCTTGTAGCTCGTCTCCATGACAGAAGGGAGTTTCCCATGCTCGGCCATCTATCTTGAGGGGCTTCCAAAGATGGAAGTGTCGCCCTCACTTGTAGGTGGTCACCTTGGACTTGATGAAGTCATAGTAGGAGAACTCATGGGAAGTAGGCGAAGATGCCGTACGTCCAAAGGCAAAGATGCCTTGAGAACACTTGGCGAAGATGCCGAAGTGGTTGATGTAGCCGTATCTCCGTCTTGGTGGTGCTCGTCTCACGGTCTTCTCTTTTGCTCATGAAGCGTCGACTTGGCGCGAAGTAGGGCTTGTTGGGACTTGTGCATTTGCATTTGTGGAGCATCTTCATGATGATGATGCCGTTGTCGTGCTTGAGCTCGTAGTAGATGTCGTTCGTCGTCGTCGTGCACATGTTGCTTGGAGGTGACTTGCCCTTCATGACGGTGTGGATGACGAATGTGATGGTGGTCGCCATGTAGATGTGGACGTGGACGAGTTGCGCTTGCATCGTTTTCGCGCTCCGAAGACTTGTGGCTTGAATGTCGCCTCCTTGAGGATGGCGAAGGGGAAGAAGACTTGATCAAGGCTCTAATCTCATCTATCCTTGCATCTTGCTCTTCTTTATGTGCGGAAAGATTCTTGTCGATGTAGTCCCTTTTGCTTGCTTCGGAGTGACGAATGTCGATGGAGATGTTCTCGATACGCTCTCGCAATCGTGATTGTGCGCCTTGCATTTGACGCTTTGTTGATGTAGTTGTTCACGCTGTCGTTGTTGTTGTAGACCGGAGAGGAAATGCCTTGCCTATCCATCACAAGACTCGAGAAAATATGAGTGGGAGAAAGAGAAGAACTATACCAAATATACCTTGACCAATGTTGAAGATGGATCAATGATCACTCAAATGTGTAACAAGGAAATAGCACAATTGGTACCAATTCTTGTCGGTTCTCACACCTACACAAGTACAACTTATGGTGGAGCTCGGTGAGGATAGCGGCACAAAAAATTTGATGCAAAATGTTAGCAAGAGTCAACAATGTTGAAAGAGATTCACAAATTCGCAAGTGAAACAAATGGACCAATAGTAATATGTGGCAAGCGGAAACACACACACGAATAGATAAATGGGGTCGTGCAACCAAGGAATGAGCACAAAATGTGGAATCCACGGAAAAAGCTTGTGTTGCACAACTCAAGAGAGACGCTAGAACGATTGCTCAATAGGCGGATATGACACTTGTGCACAACCTATAAGATGAAAAATGGATAAACTTTCTATCCCAGGTATGCTATGTATGTATGGTTCCCGGTGTTTCTCTCAAGATGATCCAAGATGATCGGATATAACAATCTTATATGCAATGTGGTATGATGCTATGGCACTTGCTTACAAGCTCTTTGCTCTCTCTCTTTTGCTTAAAAGCTTTATTTCCTTTTTTCTATGGCCACTTTTGCACAATGCACAAACCAAGATAGCAATTGTGTATATGCGGGAACAAACTTGTGACACAAGGTATGATATCAAGATATGCACCACGATGATATGGTATGTATGCTATGGGAAGTATGATCACTAATGTGCACAAGTAACATTGCCGGCAATACTCAAATGGCTAGTCTCGATAGGCAAGTGACGCAAAATGGGTGAGAGGTTATCAATGCAATGGCAAGGGGAATATACAATGGTGTCTTCGAGGTTACCGTCCTTGACGATGATGAGTGGCGGTGTTCTTGATGTAGATACCAAGATGATGGAGACTCATCCCTAAGTAGCCGAAACACCTTAGGAAACGGAAAAACCGCAAACTCAAAATCTAAAACGTCAAATGTCAAAATGGTGGTAGCGGAAAACGGTGGTGGTTTTGCACTAGGCAATGCGGAAGTGGAATGATGGCTATACACGTGTCTGAGTTGAAGTTGCCGTCCCTAAGTAGCCGAAACACCTTAGGAGACACAAGCCACAACTCAAACAAGCTCAAACAACTATTGGGTTAAGTTGGAGTGGAGGTAAGTGTATGGTGGGCAAGGTTATACGGAAGTGGTGGTGGTGGTTGAATAAGAAGCAATCATCCCTAAGTAGCCGAAACACCTTAGGAGACTCGAATCACTACTCAAGCAACCACTAATGCTATGGTGAACAAAATGGGTTAGGTTGCAGAAGTCGGTGGTGGCTATGCGGATGATATGGTGGAAGGCCTAGGCAAACTCGCCAAATTTTGGAAAATTTGATGGAGTCAAATGGTTTTGGTAGTATTTTTGTGGGATGGGGGATGTCAACAGCTTCAAAACGAGCTAAAGAACGTCAAAATCGGAGTTCGGATGAATTAGTTATGGACAAAACAAAAATCAGCCGAAGTGGGAACCTACAGGTTACGGACGACCGTAAATGGACGAACATCCTGATGCGGAGCATCCCACGTTCATCCCCATGTACACTCCGACTACTCTCCAAGCCCCAAGTGGACATATGACGAGACCTCAACTATACGCCATTGGACACAAGGTGAACTCGCTCCTCTCCGAACCTTCACTTTCTACATGTGAGACATGGCTACTACCTCCAACGTGTGTCCTATGCATGATCAGGTACTTGGAGGAAAGCCATGGAGCCACCACACCCAACGGACGAGCTAGCGAAGACACCAAGTACAAGGATCAAGAAGAAGAGTTGCTTCGGAAGCTACAGGATCCAGACGACCGGCCCAGCCCGGACGTCCGACCCCTGGAGGTCGCTACAGCCCCAGGAAAACAGGCCAGCAGAAGCTACAGCGGCCGGACGTCCGACCAGGACCGGACGTCCGATGACTCCCAGGCTCCGGACGACCGCCCCCCTCCGGACGACCGTGCCAGCGACCACAGAACTGAATTTACGGACATCCGAGAATCTCCGGACGTCCGGACCTCCGCGAGCCTCCGGACGACCGACGTCTTACGGACGTCCGACCGTTGGCTGTGTCCAGTTGCGGGCTGAGGCCCATGTACCCCTTCACTTCGCCCCTCTTTTGCACTTAGACTATAAATAGACCTCCTCCTCCTCCTCCTAGAGAGGGTTAGTAAAGGATTAGAGATAGAGCTTTGCTCATCCATACGGATCTCCTCCTCGTGAGAGACCGTGGCCTCTTCAGAGAAGATCCACCATGGATTCAAGACCTCTTTACGGGAAGATCCCTCGTGGATTCAAGAACTCCTCTCGGAGATGAGCTACCGCCACTTGTATCGTCCTTTGTTGGATTTGCACCGTGAATCTCTTTGTGTTCCTTGAATCTAGCACGTGTGTGATCATATTCGTGTTGGTTTAGTGTTTCTCTCGTTTTCCCCCGTGATTTCCCTCGTGTTCTTCCGCGAGTTCTTCGTGTTCCTCGTGGGGATCCTCTCCAAACGTGAAAGATCGGCCCCGGCCTACATCACTTCCCTTAGGCCCAAAGATGGTGAAGTGTCATGTAGTCGACGTTCACATAAAACCACTAAGGGAAACAACTACATACATATCATCAAAATATCGGACGAATACCAGATTCACATAATTACTTATGACAAGACTTCTCCCATGTCCTCAAGAACAAATGTAACTACTCATAAATCATATTCATGCTCAAGATTAGAGGGGGGTTGAATAGCATCAAGGATCTGAACGTATGATCTTCCACCAAATAAACCAACACGCATCAACTACGAGATGTAATCAACACTACTAGCAAGAAATTATGAATGATATTGCACCTGCTGATATGGGTCCTAGTGTCAGAGCTATTCCATTTACTCTATATCAAGAAATTATGAATGATATTGCACCTGCTGAGATTGAACATATTGATATCACTATTCAGCTAGCAAATAGAGATCCTATTACACCACTTGGGATTGTTCGAGATGTTGAAGTCTTGTGTGGTAAGATCAAATACCCTACTGATTTCTTAGTACTTGGTTTACAACAAGATAATTTTTGTCCCATTATATTTGGTAGACCTTTCCTGAATACTGTTAATGCTGAAATTGATTGTGTTAAAGAGAAGGTTAGAGTTAAATTTGGTGATGTATCTCATGAATTCAATTTCTCTAAGTTTAATAGACAACCTCATGAAAAATAATTGTCTAGTAAGGATGAAATTATTGGTCTTCCTTCTATTGTTGTTCCTGCCACCGACCCGTTAGAACAATATTTGCTATACCATGAAAACAAAATGCATATTAATGAAAGGAATGAAATAGATGATATTTTTTTCAAACTAGTACCTATCCTTAAACATAACTTGCCTGTTAAAACTCTTGGGGACCCTCTTCCACCTATGAGTGATCCCGTGTTTGAATTGAAATAATTACTTGATACATTGAAACATGTTTATCTTGATGAAAAAAATATCATGATATTGTTAGTGCTAACCTTTTAGAGCATGAAGAAAAGAGATTACTAAAAATTCTAAGGAAGCATCATGCTACTATTGGATATACTGTTGATGATCTTAAGGGAATTAGTCCCACTCTATGTCAACACAAGATTAATATGGAGCCTGATGCTAAGCCAGTTGTTGATCATCAACGACAATTTACTCCTAAGATGAAGGATGTGGTAAGAACTGAAATATTAAAAATTCTGGAGGCAAGTATAATCTATCCCATAGCTGATAGTAGATGGTGTCCAATTCATTGTGTCCCTAAGAAAGGAGGCGTCACCATTGTTCCTAATGATAAAAATGAACTTATCCCACAAAGAATTGTAACTGGTTATATGATTGTAATTGATTTCAGGAAATTAAACAAAGCCACTAGAAAATATCATTACCCCTTGCCTTTTATTGATCAAATGTTAGAAAGGTTGTCGAACCATACACACTTTTGTTTCCTTGATGGATATTATGGTTTTTCTCAAATACATGTGCCAAAAGAAGATCAAGAGAAAACTACATTTACTGGTCCTTTTGGAACATATGCCTATAGAAGTATGCCTTTCGGTTTATGCAATGCACCTGCTACCTTTCAAAGATGTATGACTGCTATATTCTATGATTTTTGTGAAAAGATTGTTGAGGTGTTCATGGATGATTTTTCCGTTTATGGGACTTCTTTTAATGATTGCTTAAGCAAACTTGATCGAGTTTTGTAGAGATGTGAATAAACTAATCTTGTCTTGAATTGGGAGAAGTGCCACTATATGATAAATGAATGTATTGTCCTTGGGCATAAAATTTCTGAATGAGGTATTGAGGTAGATAAAGCTAAAGTTGACGCAATTGAGAAAATGTCATGTCCTAAAGATATAGAAGGTATAAGAAATTTCCTTGGTCATTTGGTTCTATAGAAGGTTTATGAAAGATTTCTCTAAAATTTCTAGGCCTCCTACTAATATTTTGCAAAAGGAAGTTCCATTTGTTTTTGTTGATGATTGTGGACAAGCATTTGAAATACTTAAGAAAGGCTTAACCTCTACACCTATTTTCCAACCACCTGATTGGAACTAGCCTTTTGAAATTATGTGTGATGCTAGTGACTATGTTGTTGGTGATGTTCTAGGACAAAGAGTTGATAAGAAATTGAACATTATCCATTATGCTAGTAAAACTCTAGACAATGCTCAAATAAATTATGCTACTACTAAGAAAGAATTTTTAGCAGTTGTGTTTGCATGTGATAAATTCAGATCTTACATTGTTGATTCTAAAGTAATTGTTCACACTGATCATACTGTTATTAAATATCTTATGGAAAAGAAAGATGCTAAATCTAGACTCATTAGGTGGGTTCTTTTGCTACATGAATTTGATTTGCATATAATTGATAGAAAGGGAGCTGAGAATCTCGTAGCCGATAGTTTTTCTAGAATGGAAAATGTTCTTGATGACCAACTACCTATTGATGATAGTTTTCCTGATGAACAATTAGTTGTTGTAAATTCTTCTCGTAATACCCCTTGGTATGCGGAATACGCTAATTACATTGTTGTTAAATATATATATATATATATATATATATATATATATATATATATATATATATCACCTAGTTTCACAACCAACAAAAGCAAAAGTTCTTCTTTGATTTAAGACATTACTTTTGGGATGGCCCACACCTATATAAAATAGTATATGGTATTATTAGACGTTGTGTACCTGAGCATGAACAAGAACAAATCATATGGAAGTGTCATTCCGAGGCATGCGGAGGACACCACGCTAGAGACAGAACCGCAGATAAGGTATTACAGTCTAGCTTGGCCTACTCTCTTCAAGGATGCATGTAAGTTTGTCCTTTCTTGTGATGAATGTCAAAGAATAGGTAACATTAGTAGAAACCAGGAAATGCCTATGAATTATTCACTTGTTATTGAACCATTGACGTATGGGGTTCTGATTGTATGGGACCTTTTCCTTCCTCTAATGGCTATACACATATTCTAGTTGTTGTTGATTGTGTTACCTAGTGGGTAGAAGCTATTCCAACTAGTAGTGATGATCATAACACATCAATTAAAATGCTTAAAGAAGTTATTTTCCCGAGGTTTGGAGTCCCTAGATATTTAATGACTGATGGTGGTTTACATTTTATTCATGGTGCATTTCGTAAACTTCTTGCTAAATACGATGTTAACCATAGAATTGCATCACCTTACCATCCTCAATCTAGTGGTCAAATTGAATTGAGCAATAGAGAACTAAAGTAAATCTTGCATAAGACCGTTAATGGATCTAGGAAGACTTGGTCTAAGAAACTTGATGATGCATTGTGGGCATACAGAACTGCTTATAAAAACCCTATGGGTATGTCCCCTTATAAAACGGTCTATGGAAAAGCATGTCATTTACCTCTAGAGTTAGAACATAAAGAAAATTGGGCAATTAAAGAACTTAATTATGATTTTAAACTTGCTGGTGAAAAGTGGTTATTTGATATTAGTTCTCTAGATGAATGGAGGACGCAAGCTTATGAAAATGCCCAAGTTATTTAAGGAAAAAGTTAAAAGATGGCATGACAAAAGAATCAAAAAATGGATATTCAAAGTAGGTGATAAAGTTTTACTATACAACTCTCATTTGAGATTCTTTGTAGGGAAGCTTATCTCTAAATAAGAAGGACCATATATCATTGAAGAAGTTTATCGTTCCAGAGCTATCAAGATAAACAACGTTGAAGGCACTAACCCGAGGGTGGTTAATGGGCAAGGAATGAAGCATTATATCTCAGGTACACCCATTAATGTTTTTTTGACCTGAAACTATAGGGCTTTGGCCCCACAGCAATTTTATAACTCCCAAAAAATTTACATATGTGCAAAAATTACAAGGTCAAAAAGACCCTAAAAGGGAAAAGACAAGGCTAAAAAACTAACCTCAAGGAGGCAAAAAAGAGATCCATCAAATCAGATCATCTTTGAACTTAGGCTTAATCCTATGAACTAAAAGAGAAATGTCCAAAATAAAAGAAGATCTCCACCTACGAAAGGAGGGTTTGATATTCCTGAAAACCCTGTCATTTCTAACATTCCAGATACTCCAACAAGCTAAAAACACCACTTCGGAGAAGAAAGGCCTTGCAAAATCCCTTCTAGCTTGATAAGCAATTGCAATCATGTCATCTCCAGCAGGCCAACTGATTTGAAGATAATTTCAGACCCTGTAACTAAAGTTACACTGAAAGAAAAGGTGATCCCTGTCTTCCTTGGTGTGTGTGGGACACAGCACACACAAATTTGAGTCTGAGACATTCCAGTGCCTTCTCTCCAACATATCCTGAGTATTGAGCCGATCCATGATCAACATCCAAGCAAAGAACTTGATCCTCAAGGTGCAACATCTAGCCCAAATCCAGGAAAGAATTGGGTTGGACACTATATGCTTATGCAAGAAAGCATAATATTTCTTGGCAGTATAATCTTTTCCATCCTCTTTCCAAACCCATACATCATTCAACTGGGAGTTATGATTGGAATTCCCAAGCAAGGTTTGTAAATACTGTAGCTCCGCATAAGCTCTCTTCGAGAGAGGTAAATTAAATAATGTAGTGAGCTCAGTCATGTCAAAAACCTCAGCAGCAGAAATAAGAGGATCAATGGCAAAAGAGAACAGTCTTGCAAATCTTTGATCAAGTGGGACACAGGAGTCTCCCAAAGACCAAGAATCAGACCATAACAATATTGTGTCACCCTTATTAACATGTACTGCACAGACCATCCTGAACTTATCCATTAACTTGCATATATCCCTCCACCAGAAGGAACCACAAATGATTGTAGCATGAGGGACTCTACCATGGTAGTAAGTATTCCAAATCAAATGAACCCAGGGGACATCAATTTTTGTGGCCCCCTAGGTGCGCCTCCCAGGCTTGTGGCCCCCTCGTGGACTTTCCCGGCTCCGTTTTTCTTCCATATTACTTGTGCTGCACGAAAAAAATCATTATATACACTTCGTGATGTTTTGATCACCGTATCACGAGATTCTCCTTTGTTCTTGTTTCGTGTTGTTTTTCTAACAGGTCTAGATTGCTATGGCGCCTCCAAGCTCGTCCAAGGACATGTTCTTTGAGAAGGTCATCAACCCTTACCTTCTAGAGGTGATGAAATACCCTCACGAGATCGAGATGCATGAGGGGGTGCTTCACATCCGGGATGTTCAAGGGCCTAAGAAGACCGGAGGTGAGAAGGCCAGGCTCGAAGCGGTGGAGCAGGAGATCTTCAAGTTCTAGGGTATGGTGGAGCGTGGGCTCGGTGCTAACCACTCCATGATCATGAAATTCACCCGTGAGCACAAGTTGTACAATAAGGACATTGGAGACGCCATCATCAAACTCAATGAAGGGATCGATTTCCTTCAGGCCCAAATCTATGATTTGCAAAGTCAGAACTTTGAGTATGAAGCCATGTTTAAAGGTATGAGTTTAACTACAAATTTCAGGACCCCGGAGACACGTTCATTTTTTTATGATGGGGAGCCTATTCCTTGGAAGCCGGTGGACAAGCCTACTACTTCATCATCACCACCATCACCAAAGAAGGAGACTTGAGTACATGGGTATGAGCACTCCCCATGGCTTGTGGCAAGCTTTGGGGAGGTTCCCCGATATTGTATCACCACTACTTTTACCATCACTATCTATCTTAGTTCGATCCTTAGTTATTTCGCGATTTAGAAGAAAAAAGTTTTAGTATGATCTATTTTCGAGTGCTTGTGTAATTAATGATCTATCTATCTATGTAATCATGTGAGAGATATATAATAAAGAGTAGTTTGAGTTTTGCTTTGCTTTGTTGTTTCAATCTTAGCAATGAAAAATAAATAATGAAAGAATGAAAAAATCAGATGCTAATCCCATGGGGAGTAATGACTTCACATAAAATAAGTATAGTTGATAAAATTTGTTGGAAGTTGACAAGCATAGCATTGGTCATTGGTGCAATCCATGAAAAAATGATGAAGGAAGAGAGGTCTCACATATAAATATACTATCTTGGACATCTTTTATGATTGTGAGCCCCCATCAAATATTCTATATCAGTTAGTTGACATTGGACAAGGAAGACAATGGAATGAGTTATGGTTATTTACATTCACATAGAAGTTATATTGGTATCGATCTTCTAACATGTGGTGCTTGTCTAGGACCTTTTGCTAGCCAAAAATTCGCACTAAGTAGAGATACTACTTGTGAATCCAAAAATGTCATCGGTGCACAAAGCAATAAAAGTTTCTCCTAAATATGTACTTTTATTGTAAGGGAAAATAAGCTTTGTACGATCTTGTGATGGTGAAGAAATAAAAGCAATAGACCGCATAATAAAGGTTGCTATCACAAGGGGCAATATAAAGTGGCGTTCCTTTGCATTAATAGCTTGCACATCCAAAAACAAAAAGCGCATGACAACCTCTACTTCCCTCAACACAAGGCCTATCTTTTACTTTCATGTATTTACTTTTTATGCAAGAGTCAATAGTGTTCATCCCTATTCCTCTCTATGTACTCTTTAGTGGCAAGCATCATGTGGTGCATAGATCTACTTAGTAAATTATGAAAGAGTTTATGTATATCCAGTTAAATGTAGGTGATCATATTTTCAGAAAGAGTCTTTGTATTTTCATAAAGATCCATATATAGGGAGGAATAGGGATGAACATATTGACTCTTTCTAAAAATATGATGGATTTTGATTGTTTCAATGACTGAAATTATAGTTTGTTAGTTTCAATAAAGTTTATGGTTCATACTTTAGCTTGTTAATGAATTCTTACTCTAGCATGGGAAGTTTTATGACGATATGTTGTAGTTATGATAATGACCATGATGCTTTCATGTCCGTATTTTATTTTTATCGCACCTCTCTCTCTCTCTAAACATATGATCATGATTATCGGTATCGATTTTCGCTTGAGGACAAGTGAGGTCTAAGCTTAGGGGAGTTGATACGTCCATTCTGCATCATGTTTTCATATCAATATTTATTGCATTATGGACTATTATTTCACTTTATGATACAATTCTTATGCCTTTTCTCTCTTATTTTGCAAGTTTCGCGTGAAGAGGGAGATTGCCAGTAGCTGGAATTCTGGACCTAAAAGGGCTATACCGGAGACACTTATTCTGCACAACTCCAAATGACCTGAAAATTGACGGAGAATTATTTTGGAATATATAAAAAATACATGTGAAATAAATAACAGAAGGGGGCCCACCCGGCAGCCACCAGCCTGCGAGCTGCCCCCCCCCTAGGGCGCTTCCCTGGACTCGTGGGGCCCCTGGAAGGCCTCCAAATCCCATCTTCGGCTATAAGGTGCCATTTGACCTAGAAAAAATCAGAATGAAGGTTTCAGCACGAAGCACTGCCGTCTCGAGGTGGAACCTGGGAAGGAGCACCTTTGCTCTCCGTCAGAGAGATATCGCCGGGAAACTTCCTTCGGGAGGGGGAAATCGTAGCCATCGTCATCACCAACGATCCTCTCATCATGGGAGGACCAATCTTTATCAAAATCTTCACCAACACCATCTCATCCCAAACCCTAGTTGATCTCTTGTATTGAATCTTTGTCTCAAAACCTCAGATTGGTACCTGTGGGTTGCTAGTAGTGTTGATTACATCTCGTAGTTGATGCTTGTTGGTTTATTTAGTGGAGGATCATATGTCCATATTCTTGATGCTATTCAATACCCCTATGATCTTGAGCATGAATATGATTTGTGAGTAGTTATGTTTTTTCTTGAGGACTTGGGAGAAGTCTTGTCATAAGTAATCATGTGAATTTGGTATTCGTTAGATATTTTGATGATATGTATATTGTCGTTTCCCTTAGTGGTGTTATGTGAACGTCGACTACATGACACTTCACCATATTTGGGCCTAAGGGTTGAGTAGTAATTCAATGATGGGTTGCTAGAGTGATAGAAGCTTAAACCCTACTTTATGCGCTATTCCGTAAGGGGCTGATTTGGATGATATGTTTGATGCTATGGTCTGATTTATCTTAATTCTTCTTTCGTAGTTGCGGATGCTTGCTAGAGGGGGTAATCATAAGTGGGACGCTTGTTCAAGTAAGAACAACACCCAAGCATCGGTCCACCCTGATACGTCTCTGTTGTATCTACTTTTCCTAATGCTTTGCTCTTGTTTTGGACTCTATTTTGCATGATTTGAATGAAACTAACCCGTACTGATGTTGTTTTCAGCAGAACTATACCTTGCTCCATCAAAAGAAACTATGTTAAAACTACTTCGTGTGATTTAGAAGCTGGTGTTAGTGTTATGCCTTTCGCTTTATATAAAATACTTGATTTGAATAAACACACACCTACTGAAATATCTTTGAAAATGGCTGATAAATCAACTGCCATACCTATCGGTATTTGTGAGGATGTGCCCGCTGTTGTTGCGAATGTTACTATCTTAACTGACTTTGTTATACTTGAGATGCCTGAGGATGACAACATGTCGATTATCCTTGGTAGACCCTTTTTGAATACCGCAGGGGCTGGTTTTGATTGCAATAAAAGCAAGGTCACTTTTCATATCAATGGTAATGAACATACGGTGCACTTTCCGAAGAAACAATTCCAAGTGAATGGTATTAATGTTATTGAAAAAATCTCCGACAATCACTACTGGAAGTTTCCAACTACCTCTACCTATTGCCAAAAATAAATATGATATACTTATTGTTGGGGGCATGCATATCCCCGTTGAGGAAACTTATTGTTTTACGAAAGTTCTTCAGTCTCATGCTAATCGAAGGTGGTTGTTAATAAGACTTGATCAACCTTATTAATGGATCATTTTTTAGAGGTATGAGGTATGTGGTTGTCCTTACTTTTTGTTTTCTATTTTTCTTAGTTAAACAAAATAAAATGCCATGTTTATCCTGTTTTTTGGATTTTTCGTGCAATAAAAAAGGCCCAAAAATAAAAGTGCTCAGAATGCCCTGTAAATTTAACACGATTTTTTCTGAATTCTTGACACAAATAACATAAGTGGGGGTGCACATGGTGACCACAAGACACCAGGGCGCGCCAGCAACCCCAGGCGCGCCCTGGTGGGTTGTGGTCCCCACGTGGGTCCCCTCACTTATCTCTTTAGCCCATGTCATCTCCTACCTCCAAAAAAATCACCATTGCTCTCTCTCTCTCTCTCTCTCTCTCTCTCCCTCTCTCTCTCTCTCCCTCTCTGTCGTGTTCTTTCTCTCAAACCCGCGGATTTCGATCTCTTTGCTCGAACCTCCATTTCCAAATATGTTTTGGGGGATTGCTACTTGGTATGAGACTCCTCCATTTCTCCAATTAATTTTTGCATTAGTGGTTTGTATTTTGAATAATTAGCTACTCTTGGTGCCACTGTAGATGAGCTTGCATGTTGAATTCTTAGAGTTCTAAGTAGTTTGAATGCTTGATATGGTCTCTATGCATCCTTATGAGTAATTGCTATCACTTTTGTGAAGTTTTGTTGACAAAAATATTGTGGACTAAAATTTTCAGAATTGTATCTATAGGAATAAGGGAGTTTCTTTAGGAGTTCTTCGAGGAGGAGGTCTTAGGAGGCATCGTCTAGTAGTGTCTCGATACGCCGGTCCTATGTTGAGCCAAGCACAAGCAAAATGCGGGATGAGGCCATCAAATCATGCTTATGGCCATGTAATGATCTCATGGTGAGCGCCGGTATATTAAGGAAGAATTTGAGCAGTATGTTTACAACGTCGAGCTCGGCCCCTACATTGAAGTTAAGTGCATTCTGCATCTCAATCTCACAGAAACATTTACTAAGAAATTTAAATATTTTTCCTCATGAGTCTAGAGTATCATTTAACCTGTATGATAATCCATTTACCATGCCTCTAGAGATGTTTTCTAATATCTGCAAACTTCCATTTGGGGGTTGGCTAGATGAACTGCCAAGATCTGAATATGAGACGTTCTTAACTAGTCTCTGTTATAGTGAAAATAGAGGAGTGACACAAGGTAGAATAAAAAGTATTCATTTCCCATCCATTCAATACCTTGCACTCTTTAACGGCAAATGCATCATGGGCAAGCAAGATTGTAGCACATTATGTGTTCCTGACTTGACCCTTATACACACTGCCCTAACCGGAATGAAAAGTTATAATCTTGGAGCGAATGTTGCATGTAGGTTGCAGCATAATGCTGGTAGTGGCTATTTCTATGGTGGGATTTATGCTTCTCGTTTAGCTAAAGAGGTCGGTGTTACACCCCAACCTTATGATCCCATATTACCTACTCAGTACTTAGACTTTGAGGCCATGAAGCACCATAAGTTCCTTAAGGGCAAAACCACTGGTTATACTTATAACCTGAGGTTCAATAAAGAAACCATTGTGCATATTGTGTTTCCTGCGGCTGCTCTTTTTGATTATGATAGGAAAGGAAGATATTTTGTTCTTGAGAGCAAGGCCTGCGCGTACAAGGCGGAGATCGAGGCAGCTTGGCGGGCTGAGGTGATTGCACCAAGAGCCTCCTTGAGCTACCACTTTGACTACTATATAGGCAGCGGATGGTGATTACCAAGCTAGACCAAAAGCCTAAGCTTGGGGGAGTACATGTTTCCACCGACATTATATTCATATTCACACGTTTCATTTCAGTTGTCGATGCTCACAGTTTTTCATTGTATTAACCATGCTAGATCTATTTTTCTCATTTTCTTCTTGTGTGTTTGAAAAACTTTGAGAAAATCCAAAAATATTTCTTGCTGCTTTTCAGTTTTTCTTTCGAGTTAAATTAGTTGTAGTATTAAAAGAAAACCCAAAAAGATTTCTTGATTCTTCTTCCTGCTTGTTGGGAGCTCTCTCGTGTAAATAGTTTTTTCTTTTTTGTTTTTCTTTCTTTAATTTGCTTTCTTCAAGAAAAACTAAAAACTCCAAAAAATATTTCAGTGTGTTTCTCTGAAATTCTTTTCTTTTTATTGAGTCATACCAAGGAGAAGACCACGATCAAAATGTGGAGTGGCTCTCATGTGCGCTATTGTCAATCTAACAAAGAGCCCAAATTACTTTGTCTTCTCTTTTGAATAAAATGTTTGCAGATTCTAGCTTTGTCCACGGCACTCTTGCACTATTATTATTTTCATATCATTCAGTCATGCAAGTGAAAGGCAATAATGACGATATTTGATGAACTGGTTGTGGCAGAGAGAAACGGGTATGAACTCAACTTGTTCTGTTCTTATAAATATGTTTAACCTAGTATCCATGATTCAACATATTATGATCAAACATGTTTTCAATGACAATTAGAGATTATAGTTTCTCATGCCATGCTTAAGTAGCTAGGAGTGGATAATGATTTATCTTGGATGTTAACATTGCGTTAAAAAGATTGTGGTGTGGTATGATGATATGCTATCCTCCTTTTAATGTTTCAAGTGGCTTAACTTGGCACATGTTCATGAATGTAGTTGAATCAAAACCAACATAGCCTCTACGATATTTATGTTCATGGTGTCCATATCCTACTCATGCTAGTATCCAATGTTCATTATTCCTAATGCATGTTCATGACCGTTTTCGCTCTCTAGATGGCCGCTTCTCAACCTATTTGCTAGCCTCCCACTTGTACTAAGCAGGAATACAGCTCATGCATCAAAATCCTAAAGCCCAAGTTATTCCATATGAGTCCACCATATCTACCTATATGTGGTATTACTCAATCGTTCTAAGTAAATTTGCATGTGCCACCTCTAAAAACTTCAAACATATATCTGTTTTTGTGTGCCTGGATTGTTCATAGAGCGACAAGGGGTAGTCGGTATCTTCCATGCTAAGCGGGTTATTCTCATTATAAGTGTTTATTCACTCGTCCTTGCACGAGAGAGGCGGTAGTAGGGATTTCCAGTCACGAATTCAAAAAAAATGCAAATAATTAAACAAAACTCCCCCATGATTGTTGTTGGTATGGATGGTACCCGTGGATTCGGCTAGCCGTGGAGTGTGTTTGTTGGTGGAGGGGGAGTAAACCTTTACTTTTATCGCTTGGGAACCGCCACTAATGTATTTAGCATGGAAGATATAGATAACTTTCGGTCGTGACATAAACAAGAAGGGTGCATTTCCCAAAATTTCATTTATCTCTGTTTTTAAAACTTGAGCTCTGGCACCTCTGCAAATCCGTGCTTCCCTCTGTGAAGGGAATATCAATTTAATTTTATGTTGGGTCATCACCTTCTCAAATAAGCGCCAGATCCGAGAGCACTATTGTCATCCTCATGCATTATGTATAGTTAAGTTGGATGCATCATGACTGGATCTTTTCTACCAACAATTAGAATGTTTAGTCGCTGCTTGAACTTTGGAGGTGCTCTGCATTTATGTTTTGCGGTCTTAGAAAGGGCTAGCGGGATACCACTGTTGTGTTATGTAACGCCCCGGATTCGATGCGCCAGGTGTCCGCCAGTTATTCGCCATCGTTGCCATGTCATTTGCTTGCGTGTTGCATTTTATCATGTCATCATGTGCATTTCATTTTGCATACATGTTCGTCTCATGCATCCGAGCTTTTTCCCCGTTGTCCGTTTTGCAATTCGACACTCCTATGTCACCCGGCGCCCCCTTTTGCCTCTTTTCATGTGCGGGTGTTAAACTTTCTCGGAATGGCCCGAGGTTTGCCAAGCGGCCTTGGTATAGCACCGGTAGACCGCCTGTCAAGGTTCGTGCCATTTGGAGGTCGTTTGGTACTCCAATGGTTAACCGGGTAACCGTAAAAGCCTCTTTTGTTTGCAGCCCAACACCCCTTCCAAAGTGGTCCAAAAGCCATCCAAACCCTCTCCATGCTCTCGTTCGTTCGATCACGATCGTGTGGGCGAAAACCGCTCCTCATTTGGACTCTCCTAGCTCCCTCTACCTATATAAACACCTCCCCCTCCAAAAACCGCGGTCTAACCCTAGATCAAACCCCTCCCGGCGCCACCGGACGCGTCTCCACCGCGCCGGACATGTCCGTCCCCGCCGGCCACCTCGCTCCGACGAATCGGAGGCCGCCACCTCAGCCACGCCGCCGCCCCCGTCCAACCACCGCGCGCCATGTGGCGTCCCGCGCCCGCCTCGCCGCCCGCCGCGGAGCCCATCATGGGCCCGCAGACCATCGTGGGCCCGCGGAGCCAGCGCGCCGCCGCGCCTCCGCGCCGCCCGGCCTCCTCGCCCGCCAGCAGCTCGGCCCCGCCGCGGCGCCGTCCTCGTCGGCATGCCCGCCGCCTCTTGCTCGGCCGCCGTCGTCGCGACCGCCGCCGCCGCGCCCGCGCCAGCGCCGCCCGCCGTCGCCCTCGCCTCGCGCTGGGTCCTTCTCCGAGCCCGCGCGCCGCCCTTCCAGCGCCGCCCAGCCACCCCTCGCGGATCCGGCCGCGCCGCCCGCAGCGCTGCCGTCCCCTTCGCCTCGCCGTGCCGCCCGGCCTCGGCCTCCGCCACCGTCGCCGCCGGGTAGCGCCGCCTCTGCCGCCCATCTCCGTCCGGTGACCGCGCCCGCCTCGGCGGCGAACCGCAACTCCTCCACCGGCCCGTCGTCCTCCGCCCGGCCCGTCGTCCCCGCCCGGCCTCCTCCGGATCCGGCGCCCCTCATCGCCCCGCGCCGCCGCAAGCCTCGCCGGCCTTCCTCCCCGCGCCTCCCTCGCCGGAGCTCTCCTCCGGCCAGATCCGCCGCGGATCGGGACTAGATCCACCGGTCCCCGATCCAAACGCCTTCGCCCGTCCCGGATCTCTCTGTCCCGGAACGTCCCCGTCCACTTTTCCGCGGAGGTGAAATTCTGCTAAGTACCGAGATATTTCCATTATCATGCCATGTTCATTGCATCATAACTCTGCATCCGTAGCTCCGTGTCGTGCGTGTAATATGTCAAATTGTTCGCCTCGACGAGTACTTCATTTCATTCCATTGCATCATTTTCATTTGAGCTCATCTTGATGCCCTAAATGCTGTTGGAAAAGTGCATGTTGATGTTAATCTGCTGGAACTGTTATAACATGCTCATTTGTCATTTTTGCCATGTTTGATGTGTGCATCCTATGAGGTTGATGTCTACATGTGTTTTGATCTATGCTATGCCATTTTTCTAGAGGTGCAATCCATATATTTTTGTGAGTTATGTAGTAAGTGCATCGAGCTTGTTAAGTAGGGTACTTGCTGTTGCTGTTTTCTTGACTGATTCTGTTATATTTTGTTGCTATGTAAACCTGCTGCTACTAGTCATTCTATACATAATCTGCAGATGTTCACTAAGGATGTATTGTTATACATGTCATGCTCTATCCATTCATGCCCCTGGTTGCATTTATAGCCTGCTGTAACATGTTGTTATCTTGCTCCAAACTTTCTAAATAATGTTGCTGTCATCCTGTTAACATGAAGTTCAGTTTTGGCCATGTGCTTTGCTTGTGTTCCATGCACCCTATGAACTTGCTCTTGCCATGCTTAGCTTCATAAACATGTCTTCTTACTGTTGGTTGCCTTGACATGCCATGTATTGCTCTGTGGTGAGTGGTTCAAGCTCACCAACATGCCTACTTATTGTTGTTCCTGCCATGTATGAATCTGTCATATAACTTGCCATGTTTACATGGGTGCCATCATATTTTCTGTGCCCTTTTGGCTCATGGTCAGTAAGGGACTTTTGTTCTATGCAATTAGTTGATTCATGCCATGCCTTTGTTTGCCATGTTAAGTTCCTGTAACATGTTGTTTGATAGCTCTAAACCTTGCAACCTGATGTTATTTCTACTAAGCCTGAAACTCTTATTATTTGCAATCTTTCCATGTGTGTTTGAGCATGTTCTAGTGATTTCTGGAGATAGCTCAGTGTTCATGTTTTGTCATGCTTTACCTGTACTTATGCCCATGCCTTTTGTTCTCATATTGTGGTACTGTAGCATGTGGTTTTGATGCTTGCTAGATGCCTAGTTGCTGTTTTGGACAGATTGTTGTTATGTCTTGTATAGAGTGTATGTGTTGAACCGTTGCTCCGTTTTGAGTGTGCTCTATATGAAACTTGCTTAGAATTGCATGTAGTTTCATATTATCATGTTGCATCCTTGTTTTGGGGTGTTTGCTTGATGTTTGTTTGCATTTTGCATCAATGCCATGTTTAACTGGTTTTGCTCATATCTTCTAGGCCGTAGCTCCAAATCAAATGAACTTTATATGTAACTTGACTAGAATCTCATGTAGATCATCTTGGTGCATCTTAACTTGCTGTTTAACAACTTGAACATAAGGTTTATTCAGATCTGGACCAATTTTGAAATTTGCATTTGAGGACTTACTGGAATTGTTACATGTTGTTTCTGGCCTCATTTAAACTTGCTTTGATTTGTTGTTCTTGTTTGCATCATCTCTTGCCATGAGTAGCTTCATGTAGTCTTTGTCATGGATCATGCTTGGTTATGCATCATGTCTTGTCTATGTGTGGTGTGTTTACCAAGTTGTGTGCTTCTTCTCGATAGTTCCCGTTTCGTTGCGATCGTGAGGATTCATTCGTCTACGCTTGGTTCGTCTTCGTGGCTTCATCTTCTTCATGAACTCGTTCTTCTTCCTAGCGGGATTTCAGGCAAGATGACCATCACCTTGGATCTCACTACTATCATTGCTATGCTAGTTGCTTTGTTCTATCACTATGCTGCGCTTCCTATCGCTTGTTCCTTAAGCCTCCCCAAATTGCCATGAACCTCTAACCTTTGACACCCTTCCTAGCAAACCGTTGTTTGGCTATGTTACCGCTTTGCTTAGCCCCTCTTATAGCGTTGTTAGTTGCAGGTGAAGTTGAAGTTTGCTCCATGGTGGACATGATTATGTTGGGATATCACAATATCTCTTATATTATTAATGCATCTATATATCTGGTAAAGGGTGGAAGGCTCGGCCTTATGCCTAGTGTTATGTTCCACTCTTGCCGCCCTAGTTTTCGTCATACCGGTGTTATGTTCCCGGATTTTGCGTTCCTAACGCGGTCGGGTGATTTATGGGACCCCCTTGACAGTTCGCTTTGAATAAAACTCCTCCAGCAAGGCCCAACCTTGGTTTTACCATTTGCCTCACCACCACCTATACCTTTCCTTGGGTCGGCCAACCCGAGGGTCATCTTTATTTAGCCCTCCGGGCGATGCTTCTCTAAGTCTGGTCTTTACCGGCGATCAAGGGGCCACCTCGGGCAACTCAAGGTCTGGTTTACTTGTAGGTGACCTATCCGGTGTTGCCACGAGAACGAGATATGTGCAGCTCCTATCGGGATTGTCGGCGCATCGGGCGGCTTTGCTGGTCTTGTTTTACCATTGTCGAAATGTCTTGT
Source organism: Aegilops speltoides (assembly GCA_021437245.1). NCBI lineage: Eukaryota > Viridiplantae > Streptophyta > Magnoliopsida > Poales > Poaceae > Aegilops > Aegilops speltoides. The sequence goes on from CM038145.1 coordinate 308,350,887, forward strand.
AAACCGGGATTCCGAGACTGATCGGGTCTTCCTGGGAGAAGGTATATCCTTCGTTGATCGCGAGAGCTTATCATGGGCTAAGTTGGACACCCCTACAGGGTATAAACTTTCAAGAGTCGTGCTCGCGGTTATGTGGCGGATGGGAATTTGTTAATGTCCGGTTGTAGATAACTTGACACCAGATCCGAATTGAAACACATCAACCGTGTGTGTAGCCGTGATGGTCTCTTCTCGGCGGAGTCCGGGAAGTGAACACAGTTTCTGGGTTATGTTTGACGTAAGTAGGAGTTCAGGATCACTTCTTGATCATTGCTAGTTTCATGACCGTTCCTTTGCTTCTCTTCTCGCTCTCATTTGTGTATGTTAGCCACCATGTATGCTTAGTCGCTGCTGCAACCTCATCACTTTACCCCTTCCTTTCCCATTAAGCTTTGCTAGTCTTGATACCCATGGTAATGGGATTGCTGAGTCCTCGTGGCTCACAGATTACTACAACAATAGTTGCGGTACAGGTTTTGCGAAGATCATGGCCGAGAGCGATGTTTGCTTGTTTTGGAGTTCTTCTTGATTCTTCTTGATCGGGGATAGGTTCCGTCGGCAGCCTGGGCTAGCAGGGTGGATGTCGTTTGAGCTTCTGTTTGTGTTTCATCCGTAGTCGGATGGTGCTCTTATGTATGATGTATTGATGTATCCATGTGGCATTGTTTGCCTCTTGTATGTATCCCCATCTATTATGTAATGTTGATGTAATGATATCCACCTTGCAAAAGCGTTTCAATATGCGGGTCTATCCTTGGTGGGACCTTTGAGTTCCTTTTGGATAGGGTCGCATATTGGGCGTGACATGTTATATCACGGTTGTTTTGACAAAGTGTTGGCGTTTGATATATCTTATTTTTTTTGCTTGCTAGTTGATTATGCCATTGATATGAGTTAATATAATTTTTAAGAGTTATTGTTGATATGGTTAGTCATGATCTTTGCTGAAAACCTGGGTGCTACTTAAGCTTATTTAAGTAAACAAGAACAAAAGAGTTCGTAAAAGTTTTTCTTTTTTACTTTCAGTTTATCAACTGAACTGCTTGAGGACAAGCAAAGGTTTAAGCTTAGGGAGTTGATACGTCTCTGTCGTATCTACTTTTCCTAACGCTTTTGCTCTTGTTTTGGACTTTATTTTGCATGATTTGAATGAAATTAACCCGGGCTGACGCTGTTTTCAGCAGAACTACAATGGTGTTGTTTTTGTGCAAAAATAAAAGTTCTCGGATTAGAACGAAATGTTTTGGAGAATGATTTTTGAATTATAAAAAATACTGGAACCAAGAACCACCGGAGGGGGCCCCCTGGTTGAGCACAACCCACGAGGGCGCGCCACCTGCTCCAGGTGTGCCCAGGTGGGTTGTGCCCACCTGGTGGCCCCGCAGACCCTAATTCCAACTCCTTAAATACCCATATTTGGAGAAAAAAATCAAGGAGAGAGTTTCATCGTGTTTCAATATACGGAGCCGCCGCCACCTCATGTTCTTCATCGGGAGGCCAGATCTGGAGTCCGTTCGGGGGGTCTTCGATCTTCGTCATCACCAACCCTCCTTCATCACCAATTCCATGATGCTCCCCACCGGGAGTGAGTAATTCCTTCGTAGGCTCGCTGGTCGGTGAGGAGTTGGATGAGATTCATCATGTAATTGAGTCAATTTGGTTAGGGCTTGATCCTTGTGTCGGTGTACAAAAGTATGGGTTTTTCTATACCCCTTACTTATGCACGGGCAGTCGTAGCCACGCCTACGGGAAGGCTTGGCTGGGAAGTAGAAGGCGAGATACAAGACTACCAAGATGACATTCGAGCTAGTAAACAAAGAGCAGAAGACTAGCTGGACCTCCCCCGGCAACATCCTTGCCGGGGCGGCCTATGTAGCCCCGTCAAGGCCCTTGCTGGGGCAGCCTGCAATGCACCAGCAAGCCCATCACCCCTGAGGCTGAGAGCTCTGACATCATCGACAACATCAAGGCCGAGACTTGGGGGCGCATGCATAGTAGCATGCAGATCTTTGTGAAGACTAATGGCCTGCGGGTCCACAAGGAGACCAGAAAGAAAAAACCCCAGGCAAGGCCCTTGCCGGGGGCGACTGCAGGGCCCCCAGTAAGACGCTTGCTGGGGACAATTGCACAGCCACAGTCAGGCCCGCACCCAACAAAGTTTTGCCACCTCACGGCTGTTCCAGCATGACGAACAACTTGCCAACTAGGCAGACGCCTGCATGGTGGCATGCAGATCTTTGTGGAGGCTCTACCACCGCGCCAGCACAGCGGCTAGCCAGCCAGCCTGGCGCTACATGCCTCGTCAACCTAGACGCATGTCAAAACGGGGTGAGGCGGCGATGGACGGGACGGGTTCTGTTGCCGTCCCCGATAAAGTTAGAGGGCACGTAAGCATCACATTAAATGCGCTTGTCCTACGATGGCAGCGATTAGCTTGTACACCGTAGCTACTTTACACCTCCTGTGTGCCACTGTGGCGACCCCTTTGACATATAAAAGGAGGCCAAGGCGTACGGGAGAAGGATTCAGACTTTTTGGACTGGGCATGCATAGCAGCTAGTCTAAGAACTCAAGAACACAAAATACACACTCAAGTAGGACTATGGTTTTACGCTCCATTGCGGCCAGAACCTGGGTAAAAATCCCTCGTGCTGATCACTAGACCTACTCTTTGTGCAGCTCTCTCCCCGCCAACCATAGAAGGGATCTCATGATCCCATAGGTGTCGTTTCCCCGACATCTTTGGTGCGCCAGGCAGGGGGTGGAAGCTGTGAAAATCTGGTGTGGTAGTGAGTGCGTCAGTTTCTTCATCACCATGGCTCCGAAGAAGAAGACGATCACGGTGATCGGTTCGTCTAGAGCCGGTCCGCCCGTGCCAGCATGAACAGGCGACGGGGCAGACGCTAGTGTCGTAGGAGATCAAGATCATCCATGCCATCTCGATATCAGAAGCCAGGCAAGCGGTGTCGTCTGCAGCCGTGACAATGATCCGTGCAGCTACGAAAAGCTAAGTCACACCAAACCTTGAGCGATTTCCTTTTTTGTAAGGTTATTTTTCCTCGAAAGGTTTTAGTTCTTGTATGGAAAACCTGCACGCGAAGGAACCTCTCTGCAATTGGTAGCGCCCTTGTTCCTGTTTCGAGTCCGCTCAATAGTTCAGGTGGCTGCACTAAGGATGGCAAGGTGTCTTGACCGGCAGCAACACCCCAGCAGGCTGCTAAAAGGATACGTTCCTTAAAACGCTCGCGGAAAGGGTTTACGCACTGGCAAGCCTATCCCACTAAGCGTAGGGTGCAGTACATACAAAGAGAGATCAGACAGGAAAATAACATGCACGGTTTGAAGCACAGAAAGTTATATTACATCAATGGTTGTCGCGGTTCTAACTTAAGATAAAATTGTCTTGGGTACGAATTCGCAGCGGCAATGAGAAATGGAGTAGCTAGTCCCGGCACTGGCCTTCCAACCTCTTGGCTCCGTCGACACAACTGATGATGGGCTCGATAGGCTCTTCGTGCGCCTTGTACACATCCTCCGGCAAGCTCTCAAGCACGTTGGTGAAGTCGACGCTGGGGTTCCAGTACACCACCTTGGTGAGCACCTTGATCAGGGCGCCCCGGCAAAGCTTCCGGGCCTCATTGGCCAGATAAGTTGCTCGATTGGAGCTGAGTAGCACCTGGGCATCGAGGACGCCCTCGAAGAATAGGGTCAGCCTGGCACTATCACTCACATTCACCTCCTGCGAGAATCTGAAGTTTGGCATGCCCATGACGGACAACTGCGTGGTGAGCCTCTCTGCAATGTCAATAAGGCGGCTGGTCCAGAGCTTCGTGCCATCCACAAAGTCGTTGTGGGTGGCGGCGGCACTCTGCAGCAGTTATTTCTCATCCGCGAGGTTCTTGATCAGGGTCTTTTCATGGGCCCTGGTCTCCGAAAGTGTCCCTTCCAAGGTGTCTAGCTTCAACTTTAGATCGGCAATGGAGTCGTTGGCCTCGGAGAGTAGCTTGGTTTTGTTGGAGATGGTGATCTGCAAATCCGCCAAGGTGTGGATAGTCATGTCCCTGTCCTTCTTCGGCGTCAAGATCTCCTTATTAAGCTCCTCCAACTCCAGCTCCAGCTTCTCCACCTTGCCGGCCATCTTGTTCTTGGTGGCCTCTGCAGCCTCAGTACCGTCAACGGCCTCCTTTAGCTTGTCGGCATGGTCCAGGGCCAGAGCATGAAGTGTGTCTTTGTGCTCCTACTTTAGCTTATGGGTCTACTGCGCGACAAGCTTTTTGACCTCTTCGTCCTTGGCGCGAAGCTTTGCGGCAAGCGCCCCTTCACGGGCAACCAGGTCTTCTTCTTGGGTGTCAAGCAGGATGCGGCGCTGCGCCTGGTCAGCTTCATTATTGGCGGCATGCACAGTGGCCACCTCTTGAGCCTTCTCGATGTCGGCCTGCATCAAGAGGAGCTCTTGCCAGCGCTCACTCGGTAGATCCTGAGTGACCTTCAGATGTTGCTGGGCCTCGGCAAACCAGGTTTGCATCTGGGCGACACGCTCCTGGAAATCTACCTCTGCCTTGTCCACAGCCGCCATCCTAGAGTCCGCCTTGTCTTTATGGGCGCGGTAGAGCGCCTGAAGCTTCTGGAAATTGGCACTCATGGCCTGGAGGAGCTGGTCTTCCCTGGAATTGCTGATGCTGGCGCTCGGTTCATCGACAACTTGGAGCCCGGCAGCGCTGAGGACCTCGTTGTTGAACACCTCCTCTTCGGCTGGCACTCCGGTGCTTGCCGCCCCTGGGATGCTGACAAACAGATCGTTGACCACCTTCAAGTACTTGCCCAGGGTGGGGGCGGTAGAGGAAGAGGGTTGGTCATCGACCACCTCTTCCCTAGCAGGCCCCTTGGCGGCCTCTTCGGCAGCAGCCTTGCCGGCCTCCCCGACGGGCCCCTTGGCGGCCTCCTCGGCAGCAGCCTTGCCGACCTCCCCAGTAGCAGCCATGGCGGCCTCCTCGGCAGCAGTCTCGTCGGCCTCCCCGGCGGGCCCCTTGGCGGCCTCCTTGGCAGCAACCTTGACCAAATTGAAGAGTTATTCTTTCGAATCAATCTATTCAAGAGTTCGTACTAAAATAACACCTTAAGACACAAATCCACCAAAACCCTAATGTCACCTAGATACTCCATTGTCACCTCAAGTATCCATGGGCATGATTATACGATATGCATCACACAATCTCAGATTCATCTATCCAACCAACACAAAGTACTTCAAAGAGTGCCCCAAAGTTTCTACCGGAGAGTCAAGACGAAAATGTGTGCCAACCCCTATGCATAGGTTCATGGGCGGAACCCGCAAGTTGATCACCAAAACATACATCAAGTGGATCACGTGATATCTCATTGTCACCACAGATAAGCACGGCAAGACATACATCGTGTTCTCAAATCCTTAAGGACTCAATCCGACAAAATAACTTCAAAGGCAAAACTCAATCCATCACAAGAGAGTAGAGGGGGAGAAACATCATAAGATCCAACTATAATAGAAAAGCTCGCGATACATCAAGATCGTGTCATAGAGAGAACACGAGAGAGAGAGAGAGAGAGAGAGAGAGAGAGAGATCAAACACATAGCTACTGGGACATTCCCTCAGCCCCGAGGGTGAACTACTCCCTCCTCGTCATGGATAGCGCCGGGATGATGAAGATGGCCACGGTGAGGATCCCCCGCCGTCGAGGTCTTGGAGCGGCTCCCGAGAGGTTTTTGGTGGCTACAGAGGCTTGCGGCGGCGGAACTCCCGATCTATCTTGTTCCTCGATGGTTTTAGGGTATATGGGAATATATAGGCGAAAGAAGTAAGTCGAGGGAGCCTCGAGGGGCCCACGAGATGGGGGGGCGCACCCAGGGGGTGGGCGCGCCCTCCTATCTCCCGGCCTCCTCGAAGCTTCCCTGGCTTGTACTCCAAGTCTCCCGGATGACGTTCGTTCCAAAAATCACGCTGCCGAAGGTTTCATTCCGTTTGGACTCTGTTTGATATTCCTTTTCTTCGAAATACTAAAACAGGCAATAAAACAGCAATATGGGCTGGGTCTCCGGTTAATAGGTTAGTCCCAAAATTAATATATAAGTGTATAATAAAGCCCGTAAACATTCAAAACAGATAATAAAATAGCATGAATGCTTCATAAATTATAGATATGTTGGAGACGTATCAGCATCCCCAAGCTTAATTCCTGCTCGTCCTCGAGTAGGTAAATGATAAAAGAAAGAATTTATGAAGTGTGAATGCTAGAAGGTGCACAAGTTTGATCAATGATAATTTCAATCACCTTTTCTAGCATGATTATATGTCATAACAGTAGTTCATCTCATAAAACTTCTCACGATCAAGTAACAAGCAATTCACATGTTAAAGCATAGACCATAAACTTTCTTGAAAACTAGCAAACTTCATTCTTAGTCATCAAACAATTGCAATTCATCCTATTTTCAGGAAGGGTCTATGTCAGAGCTTTGATTTATCAAACTCCACATACTCAACTATCATTTAGTCTTCTAGAATTGCTAACACTCACGCAATACTAATGGTTATGGAGTTTCAATCGGACACCGAGAAAGATAGGGGCTTATAGTGTTGCCTCCCAACGTATTCACCTTTGGGTGATGTCAACAATAATAGTTCATGCTAACTTACATCCAATTGGATATATATATCAGGATCTTTCCAACATGAGGTGCTTGCCAAAGGATAAAATGAAAAAGGGAAAGGTGAAGATCACCTTGACTCTTGAATAAAGTAAAAGACGTCAAGTAAAAGACAGGCCCTTCGCAGAGGGAAGCAGAGGTTGTCATGCGCTTTTAGGGTTGGATGCACAAAATCTTAATGCGATAGAACGTCACTTTATATTGCCACTTGTATATGGACCTTCATTATGCAGTCCGTCACTTTTATTGCTTCCATAACAAGATCTATAAAGCTTATTTTCTTCACACTAATAGATCATACATATTTAGAGAGCACTTTTTATTGCTTGCACCGATGACAACTTACTTGAAGGATCTTACTCAATCCATAGGTAGGTATGGTGGACTCTCATGGCAAAACTGGGTTTAAGGATATTTGGAAGCACGAGTAGTATCTCTACTTGGTGCAAGGAATTTGACTAGCATGAGGGGGAAAGACAAGCTCAACATGTTTGAATGATCCATGAAAATATACTTTAACTGAGATGTGATAAAACATAACCCATTACGTTGTCTTCCTTATCCAACATCGACTCTTTATCATGTCATACTTAATGAGTGCTCACAATTATAAAAGATGTCTAAGATAGTATATTTATATGTGAAATCTCTCTTCCTTCAATATTCTTTCATGAATTGTTCAAATGACCAATACAATGCTTGCTAACCTTCAATAAATTTACAACCTCTACTTCTTAGATGTGAAGTCATTACTCCCCATGGGATAAGCAAATGAGACATATATAATTTCAGATTTATGACAATCAACTCATTCAACAATTTACTCATAGGATATAAGTGAAGCACACGAGTAAATGAAAAACTACTCCAAAAAGATATAAGTGAAGATCAATGAGTAGCTAAATAATTATGTAACTATGTGAAGACTCTCTCTCATTTAAGAATTACAGATCTTGGGTACTTTATTCAAACAGCAAGCAAAGCAAGATAAAATGACATTGCAAGGATAACACAACTCATGTGAAGAAGCAAAAACTTAGGTTCAACCGATACTAACCGATAGTTGTTGAAGAAGAAAGGTGGGATGCCTACCGGGGAATCCCCAAGCTTAGATGCTTGAGACTTCTTGGAATATTTTCTTGGGGTGCCCTGGGCATCCCCAAGCTTGAACTTTTGTGTCTCCTTTATTCCTCTCATATCATGGTTTCTCTTTTTATCAAAAGTTTCATCCACACCAAGCTCAACAAGAACTCGTGAGATAGGTTAGTATAAACTAATGCAAAACCTTATCATTTTCTACTGTAACAAATCACTAAAATTATTATTCAACATTTCATACTAAATGCCTCTGCATTATTAATACTCCTATCCTCAAATAGAATCATTAAACAAGCAAACATATGCAAACAATACAAACATAACAGCAATCTTCCAAAACAGTACAGTCTGTAAAGAATGCAAGAGTATCACTACTTCCCTAACTCCAAAAGCTATGAGAAAAATACTACGGTGTAGAACATTTATCAGAGCTTGATATGCAAAAAGTTTCAACATTATACCATTCTCTGACTTTTCTAGGGAATTTTTGCAACAGCGGTAAAGTTTCTGTTTTCAAACAGCAACATGTATACTAGCAAAATAAGCATGTAAAAGCTATCCTTGAAATTTTTATTGAAAATACAGATGCAAAACATTATTCTAAATAACAGCAAGCAAATACAAACACAAGAAAATTACGCTCCAAGCAAAACACATATCATGTGGCGAATAAAAATATAGCTCCAAGTAAAGTTACCGATGGACGAAGACGAAAGAGGGGATGCCTTCCGAGGCATCCCCAAGCTTAGGCTCTGGGTTGTCCTTGAATATTACCTTGGGGTGCCTTGGGCATCCCCAAGCTTAGGCTCTTGCCACTCCTTATTCCATAGTCCATCGAATCTTTACCCAAAACATGAAAACTTCACAACACAAAACTCAACAGAAAACTCGTAAGTTCCGTTAGTAAAAGAAAATAAATCACCACTTAGGTACTGTAATGAACTCATTCTAAATTCATATTGGTGTAATATATACTGTATTCTAACTTCTCTATGGTTCATACCCTCCGATACTACTCATAGATTCATCAAAATAAGCAAACAACACATAGAAAACAGAATCTGTCAAAAACAGAACAGTCTGTAGTAATCTGTATCAAACGGATACTTCTCGAACTCCAAAACTCCTACCAAATTAGGAAGTCCTAAGCAATTTTTGTACCAATCCAGAGAAAAAATAATCATATCAGAATCATCTTTCTGTGAATTAAAAAAACTAATTTACTGGGTGCAAAAGTTTCTGATTTTCAGCATGATCAACACAACTATCACCGTAAGCTATCCTAAAGGTCTTACTTGGCACTTTATTGAAACAAAAGCTATAAAAAATGATTACTACAGTAGAATAATCACGTGGACACACCAAAAAAGTAAGGATAAATATTGGGTTGTCTCTCAACAAGCGCTTTTCTTTAATGCCTTTCTAGCTAGGCATGATGATGACAATGATGCTCGCATAAAAGATAAGGATTGAAACATAACGGGAGCATCATGAAGCATATGACTAGCACATTTAAGTCTAATCCACTTCCTATGCATAGGGATTCTGTGAGCAAACAACTTATGGGAACAATAATCAACTAGCATAGGAAGGTAAAACAAGCATAGCTTCAAGATTTTAAACACATAGAGAGGAAACTTGACATTATTGCAATTCCTACAAGCATATATTCCTCCATCATAATAATTTTCAGCAGCATCATGAATGAATTCAACAATATAACCAGCACCTAAAGCATTCTTTTCATGATCTACAAGCATAGAAAATTTACTACTCTCCACATAAGCAAAATTATTCTCATTCGGAATAGTGGGAGTATCATAAGAGACTTGAATACTATAAATTGTTTCCACATTAAAAGAGTAATGTTCAGAAAAAGGGTAACCATAATCATGACAAGTTTTATAAATATAATCATCACTACTTTTTATAGCATAAGTTTCATCACAATAATCATCATAAGTAGCAACTTCGTTCTCATCATAATCGATTGAAACCTCTCCCAAGATAGTGGAATCATCACTAAATAAAGTTGACACTCTTCCAAATCCACTTCCATATTCATCACAATAAGATTCAACATCCTCCAAAATAGTGGGATCACTACTTCCTAAAGTTGAAACTCTTCCAAACCCACTTTCATCAATATAATCATCATAGGTAAGAGGCATGCTATCATCATAACAACTTTGCATATCAAAACTTGGGAGGCTAAAAATATCATCTTCATTAAGCATAGCATCCCCAAGCTTGGGACAACCATTAATTGCAGCAAATATATTCTCAAATGTTTCATTCTCATCAAACATATATTCCCCAAGCTTGGGCCCTTTCATATCATAAGCGTAATCACTCTCATCATTAATAGTATGGATAGCACCAATAGTATAGCAATTATCATCATCACAATGAGTAGTAGGAGCAACATCATTTGGGAGGGATACACTTTTAACTTTGTTGTTCCTTCTTTTCTTTTTCTTCTTCACATTATGTGTGGGTTCAACCTTCTTCTTTGAGCTCCTTATTGATGAGATTGGTTGAATAGAAAGCTCCTCCTCGTTACCTGATTCATCATAAGAAATAATAGGAGAATATTGGGAAGTCTCTTCCCTATCATTAGTATTCTCATCATCTTCTATTTGCTTTCTTTTATTTAGTTAATTGGCAATATAAGGATTTTCAATGCAATTCACCGCACAATACAAATAAATCTTTTCTAGATCAAAATCAAGAAATCTATCAAGATTAAATTTTGGAATACCCTCAGTTATATGTTCCATTTCTTCATACCCCAAAAGAAGACTAAGCTCTTTATGATGCTCAAGGGTAATCAAGCTGTCACAATTTTTGGACGCGATTCGATCATGAAACAATTTGCATTGGAGTTTTAAATGACCACGTTCGTTGCAAAGTTCATAAGAAGCGCGAAAAATATTGAATTTTTCAGCACAATCATCAAGACTTTCTTGCAACCCTTTAGTTTCTAAATACTTATGCCTCTTGCAATATCTATTTTCCCTATTTGGTGTGTACTTGCAAACCCAATATACTCCACAAAAATCGACATGCTTATAAGAGATATTTTCATCATAGCTAGTGCAATCATCATTAGTACTATGGATATTCAAAGAGTTCATACTAACAACATTGCAATCATGCTCATCATTCAAAGATTTAGTACCAAGAATTTTAATGCATTCTTCTTCTAGCACTTAGCACAATTTTCCTTTCCATCATACTCACGAAAGATATTAAAAAGATGAAGCGTATGAGACAAACTTAACTCCATTTTTTTTGTAGTTTTCTTTTATAAACTAAACTAGTGATAAAACAAGAAACAGAAAGATTCGATTGCAATATCTAAAGATATACCTTCAAGTACTCACCTCCCCGGAAATGGCACCAGAAAAGAGCTTAGTTGACGGGGTGTTAGTGCCGCTTACCTAGCCTCCTCGGCAACAGCGCCAGAAAAGAGCTTGATGTCTACTACACAACCTTCTTCTTGTAGACGTTGTTGGTCCTCCAAGTGCAGAGGTTTGTAGAACAGTAGCAAATTTCCCTCAAGTGGATGACCTAAGGTTTATCAATCCGTGGGAGGCGTAGGATGAAGATGTGAAAGCACAAGTGCTCTCTGGGTGATTTTGGTAATTAATGTCAACATATCTCTTGTTGGACTAACACTTTTACCTAGTATGTTTTAGACAAGTTCAACAATGGAGTGGCATGGACTAAAGGATGTGGAACCCCTTCAAGATGCTAAGGACAAAGGATTGGCTCAAGCTCCAAGCACAAGACTCTACATTTTATATTTTAGTGATCCAAGATCACATTGAGTCTATAGGAAAAGCCAATACTATCAAGGAGGGATGAGGTGTTGCTTAATGGCTTGCTTGCTCAAGTGCTTAGTGATATGCTCCAAAGCCCTCAACTACTTTCTCATATCCACATATGTCCTAAACCAAAAAGTCTAACTCGGCTATACCGATTCTTTCTATCTGGCGCCACCGAGTTCAGATGTCTTAGCCACTGCCACAAACCCTAGGCAAATCGGTCTCACCGATAGGGATCTCGGTCTCACCGAGATGGGATTGTAATCTCTCTGTGTATGTCCATTACCAAAATCAGTCTCACCGAGTTTGAGTAATCGGTACTACCGAGATTACAATGCAAACTCTCTAGTTAACTTATTACCAAAATCGGTCCCACCGAGTTTGTGTAATCAGTCATACCGAGTTTGCCTGACCAACTCTCTGGTTAGCTTATTACCAAAATCGGTCCCACCGAGTTTGTGTTATCGGTCTCACCAAGATTATGTTATGCCCTAACCCTAACCATATCGGTCCTACCGAGTTGCATGTCGGTCCCACCGAAAATCCTAACGGTCACTAGATTTGCTAAATCGGTCCGACCGAGTTTCTCAATTCGGTCCCACCGAGATTGGCAGGTTCTGTGTAACGGTTAGATTTTGTGTGGAGGCTATATATACCCCTCCACCCACTCTTCATTCGTGGAGAGAGCCATCAGAACGAACCTACACTTCCAGCATACATTTTCTGAGAGAGAACCACCTACACTTGTGTTGAGGCCAAGATATTCCATTCCTACCTATGAATCTTGATCTCTAGCCTTCCCCAAGTTGCTTTCCACTCAAATCTTCTTTCCACCAAATCCAAATCATGTGAGGGAGAGTTGAGTGTTGGGGAGACTATCATTTGAAGCACAAGAGCAAGGAGTTCATCATCAACACACCATTTGTTACTTCTTGGAGAGTGGTGTCTCCTACATTGTCTAGGTGTCACTTGGGAGCCTCTGACAAGATTGTGGAGTTGAACCAAGGAGTTTGTAAGGGCAAGGAGATCGCCTACTTCGTGAAGATCTACCGCTAGTGAGGCAAGTCCTTCGTGGGCGACGGCCATGGTGGGATAGACAAGGTTGCTTCTTCGTGGACCCTTCGTGGGTGGAGCCCTCCGTGGACTCGCGCAACCGTTACCCTTCATGGGTTGAAGTCTCCATCAACGTGGATATACGATAGCACCACCTATCGGAACCACGACAAAAACATCTGTGTCTCCAATTGCATTTGAATTCTCCAATCCCATCCCTTTACATTCTTGCAAGTTGCATGCTTTACTTTCTGCTGCTCATATACTCTTTGCATGCTTGCTTGTTATGTATTGTGATTGTTAAACTTGTGTCAAAACTCCACTTAAACATAAAGAAGTTAAAAACTGCAACTTTTGGTACTTAGTGTCTAATCACCCCCCCCCCTCTAGACACCTCTTCTCGATCCTTTCAATTGGTATCAGAGCATTGGTCTCCATTGCTTTGGTTTAAACACCATTGGAGGAAGATAAATGAGTTTACTATTGGGAGTCCTAGACATAGAGTGCCTATACTTGATGGAGAGTATTTTCATGAGTGGAAAAATGAGATTCTTGTGATCTTCAATCAATATCATTTGAACAAGTATAGTGCTAGTCCTTGTGAACCTCATGTTGATCCTATGCGTCCTACCCTTGATGAGTCAATTGACATGATTCGAAATCTTAGAACTGTTGAACTTATCACTAGAGGCTTGCCTAGAAACTTGATTGGATGTTTACCTACTCTTAAGTGTGCCTACACCATATGGAAATTTCTTGAGGAACGTTTTCCAAATTATTCCTTTAAAAATCTAGATGAAATTCTCCATAAGTCTATTGCCTTGAGTAAGATGAATTCCAATGATCCTATGTTTGGTGATTGTCTATTTGAGCTTACTAACCTCATGCATGCCAAAGGAGATGTTGGAATTATTAGTGATATTATTTCTGAAGCTATAAAAATTCATAAAGAAGATCATTTTCAAACTCACTCTAACTAATCACCCTCTCTAGGATTTGATCCACCACATGACGATGTTGAACATGGATACTATGATGAGGATGATGATAGTGACTTTGATCTTGATGTTGCAATGAGACACTTTGGTCTTATGGCAAATCTTCGGGGATATATGGCAGGAGGAAAGGAATGGGTCCTTAATAGTGGATGTACCGATCACATGACCGGAGGTAAAGATATGTTTCGTGAGCTTGCTGAAAACGATGGTCCTCGAAAGTATGTCACTTTTGGTGATAACTCAAAGGGTAAGGTGGTTGGCCTCGGTAAGGTGGCAATATCACATGATAGCTCCATAAAAAATGTCATGCTCGTTGAATCTCTTGGCTACAACTTACTTTTAGTATCTAGACTTGCTGATTTCGGTTTCAATGTCCTATTTACTAAAGTAGATTACCAAGTGTTTTGTAGAGATAATCATAAAATGGTCTTTACCGTTGTACGTAGAGGTGATCTATACATTGTTGATTTCACTAAAAAGGCTCAACCTAGAACTTGCTTTATTGCTAAATCTTCTAAAGGTTGGTTATGGCATAGACGATTAGGTCATGTTGGCATGCGAAACCTTGACAAGCTTATTAAAGGAAATCATATCCTTGGTGTTAATGATGTCATATTTGATAAGGATAGACTTTGCAGCACTTGTCAAGCAGGTAAACAGGTTTGAGGGAGGCATCCCGTGAAGAACATCATGACCACAAGGAGGCCACTCGAGCTACTTCAGATGGATCTTTTTGGTCCCAATGCCTACAAAAGTCTCGGTGGAAATTCTTTTGGTCTAGTTATAGTTGATGATTTTTCAAGATTTACGTGGGTGTTCTTTCTCGATGATAAATCGCAGGTTCAAAAGATCTTCAAAAACTTCGCTAGGAAGGCCCAAAATCAATTTGAAGTGAAGATCAAGAAGGTTCGCAGCGACAACGGAACAAAGTTCAAGAACACAAATGCGGACACCTTTCTTGATGAAGAAGGGATTTCACATGAGTTCTCGGCTATGTACACACCTCAACAAAATGGAGTTGTTGAGAGGAAGAACCGGACGCTCATCGAAATGGCGAGAACGATGCTTGATGAGTACAAGACGCCGAAGCACTTTTGGGCGGAAGCGATTGAGACAGCTTGTCATGTAACAAATCGTTTGTATCTTGACAAGCTACTCGGCAATACGGCATACGAGCTTCTCACCGGTAACAAACCCCAAGTTGGATACTTTCGAGTATTCGGCTCAAAGTGCTACATTCTTGATAAGAATCGTTGTTCTAAATTTGCTCCTAAGTCTCATGAAGGTTTCCTACTTGGTTATGGCTCAAACTCTCACACATACTGTGTCTACAACAATTTCACCCGAAAGGTTGAAGAAACGGTAGATGTGAAGTTTGATGAATCTAACGGCTCGCAAGTAGAGCGATTGCCAATTGATGTAGGAGACAAAGACCCCTCGGAAGCAATCCAAGACTTGTCTATTGGCAAGATTCGTCCAACAAAGGTGAAGAAGAGTACCTTGTCCGTCCAAGTGGAAGCTTCTACCTCACGACAAGGTGAACCAAGAGTTGATATGGAAGCATCCACAAGTGGGACACACAAAGATGAAAACGAGGAAGTGCACCAAGATGAACGTCAACAACCTCCTTCTCCACCACGACAAGAGAACGCCAACGCCAACAATGAAGAAGACCAAGAAGAAGAACAAGATGAAGGAGATGTTCAACCAAGACCCAAGCAAAAGCTTTCACGAGTTCGAGCAAGAATTGCTAAAGACCATCCCGTCGAGCAAATCTACAATGATATCCAAACCGGGAGAATCACTCGCTCTAAAACTCATTTAGCTAACTTTTGTGAACACTATTCATTCATCTCTAGCATTGAACCTATGAAGGTTGAAGAAGCTTTGGAAGATCCTGATTGGATAAATGATATGCATGAAGAGCTACACAACTTTGAGAGAAATCAAGTTTGGACATTGGTTGAGAAGCCCGACAACAACCACAACATCATCGGTACCAAATGGGTGTTTCGCAACAAGCAAGATGAAGATGGACAAGTAGTTACGCAACAAAGCACGCCTCTCATCGCCCAAGGCTACACACAAGTCGAAGGTATGGACTATGGTGAGACTTATGCTCCCGTTGCTAGACTTGAGTCCATTCGCATCTTACTTGCCTATGCTAATCACCATGATATTGAAGGAAATATGCCCTAGAGGCAATAATAAAGTTATTATTTATTTCCATATTTCATGATAAATGTTTATTATTCATGCTAGAATTGTATTAACCGGAAACATAATACATGTGTGAATACATAGACAAAAATATGGTCACTAGTATGCCTCTACTTGACTAGCTCATTAATCAAAGATGGTCATGTTTCCTGACCATAGACATGTGTTGTCATTTGATTAGTGGGATCACATCATTAGAAGAATGATGTGATTGACATGACCCATTTTGTTAGCCTAGCACTTGATCGTTTAGTATACTGCTATTGCTTTCTTCGTGACTTATACAAAGTTCCTGCAACTATGAGATTGTGCAACTCCCGTGTACCGGAAGAACACTTTGTGTGCTACCAAACGTCTACAACGTAATCGGGTGATTATAAAGGTGCTCTCTGGTGTTTCCGAAGGTTCATGTTGAGTTGGCATAATTCGAGATTAGGATTTGTCACTCCGAGTGTCGGAGAGGTATCTCTGGGCCCTCTCGGTAATACTCATCACCTAAGCCTTGCAAGCATGTAACTAATGAGTTAGTTATGAGATGGCGTATTCTGAGCGAGTAAAGAGACTTGCCGTAACGAGATTGAACTAGGTATTGGATACCGACGATCAAATCTCGGGCAAGTAACATACCGATCACAAAGGAACAAAGTATGTTGTTATGCGGTTTGACCGATAAAGATCTTCGTAGAATATGTAGGAACCAATATGGGCATCCAGGTCCCGCTATTAGTTATTGACCAGAGACATGTCTCGGTCATGTCTACATTGTTCTCGAACCGTAGGGTCCGCACGCTTAAGGTTTCGATGACAGTTATATTATGAGTTTATGTATTTTGATGTACGAAGGTTGTTGAGTCCCGGATGTGATCATGGACATGACGAGGAGTCTCGAAATGGTCGAGACATAAAGATTGATATATTGGACGGATATATTTGGACACCGGAAAGGTTCCGGGAGAGTTTGGGAATATACCGGAGCTCCGGGAGGTTACCGGAACCCCCCGGTAAGTATATGAGCCTTATTGGGCCCAAGTGGAAGGAAGGGAGAAGGAGCAAGGGAGGGGGGCGCGCCCCTCCAAGCCCAATCCGAATTGGGGGCCGGCCCCCCCTTTCCTTTCTCCTTCCCCCTCTTCCTTCCTACTACTAGTACTCCTTCCTTCCCCCTCCAACTTGGATTAGGAAAAAGAGGGGAAACCTACTTGGAGTAGGTTTCCTCCTCCTATGGCGCGCCCCCCCTTGGTCGGCCACCTCCTCCCTCCCTCCTTTATATACGTGGGTAGGGGGGCACCCTAGACACACAAGTTGATCATTGATCGTTCCTTAGCCGTGTGCGGTGCCCCCCTCCACGATATTACATCTCGGTCATATTGTAGCGGTGCTTAGGCGAAGCCCAGCGACAGGAGAACATCAAGATCGTCACCACGCCGTCGTGCTAATGGAACTCCCCCTCGGCGCCTCTACTGGATTGGGGATCGAGGGTGCGTCATCGAGCTGTACGCGTGTCAAGAACTCGGAGGTGCCGGAGTAATGCGGTGCTTGGATCGGTCGGACCGGGAGGACGTCGACTACTTCCTCTACGTTGCGTCAGCGCTTCGCTTGGGTCTCACGAGTGCGTGAGACAACACTCTCCCCTCGTTGCTATATCATCACCATGATCTTGCGTGTGCGTAGGAAAATTTTGAAATTACTACGTTCCCCAACAGATATCACCTTATACCAAATGGACATTAAAAGTGCTTTGCTAAATGGTGAGATAGAGGAGGAAGTATATGTTAAGCAACCTCCCGGCTTTGTCAATCCTAAGAAACCTAATCATGTTTACAAACTTCACAAAGCCCTTTATGGTCTTGAACAAGCTCCTAGAGCGTGGTATAAATGATTGACCAAGTTCCTTATTGAAAAAGGCTTTGAAATTGGAAAAATAGATTCCACTCTTTTTACTAAAAGGGTCAATGGAGAACTATTTGTATGCCAAATTTATGTCGATGATATTATATTTGGATCAACTAACCCTCATTTTAGTGAGAAGTTTGGAAAGCTAATGTCGGAGAACTTTGAGATGTCTATGATGAGTGAACTCAAATTATTTCTTGGTTTGCAAATCAAGCAAACTAAGGAAGGTACCTTTGTCTCTCAAACAAAGTACACCAAGGACTTATTCAAGAAGTTCAATATGCAAGAATGCAAAGGTATGACTACACCAATGACTACTAGTGGACATCTTGACTTGACCAAAGATGGTGAACCGGTTGATCAAAAGGTTTATCGCTCTATGATTGGTTCATTGTTATATCTATGTGCTTCACGTCCCGATATTATGCTAAGTGTGTGCATGTGTGCACGATATCAAGCTGCTCATAAAGAATGTCATCTTAAGGCCGTGAAAAGGATAGTGAGATACTTAATCCATACACCAAACTTTGGCATTTGGTATCCAAAGAGGGCCTCTTTCGATCTTGTTGGCTACTCTGACTCAGACTATGCCGGTGACAAGGTTGATAGAAAGTCCACTTCGTGTACTTGTCAATTTCTTGGTAGATCTCTTGTGTCTTGGTCTTCCAAGAAACAAAACTTGGTATCCTTATCCACCGCCGAAGCGGAATACATTGCTGCTGGTTCATGTTGTGCTCAATTACTTTGGACGACCCAAACTCTTAAAGATTATGGGATATATGTGAAACATGTTCCATTACTTTGTGACAATGAGAGTGCTATCAAGATTGCTCGTAATCCCGTGCAACACTCTCGAACTAAGCATATTGAAGTTCGTCATCATTTCATTCGAGATCATGTTGCCAAAGGGGACATTAATCTTAAGCATGTTCGCATCGAAAAGCAATTAGCGGATATTTTCACCAAACCACTTGATGAGAAAGTGTTTTGCAGGTTCATAGGTGAATTGAACACCATTGATGCCTCAAACTTGGAGTATAAACTCCATTGGATACATGCAAGACATGAGCCTATGACTAATCCTTGATATTTCTCTTATGATGATAATCTACTTGGATGAATCTAAGTCTATGAGATTGCAACTCACTCACATCTTGAGCAATCTCTACATCACCAAGTCTCTACACAACGGTGGTTGAAGCCAAGGAAGCATGAAACCATTCAAACATATCCTTTGACAAATTCTATGTTGAGTTTCATAATTGTCATTTTGGATACACAAGTGCTCTTCCTTGCAAAAACTAACCCATGTAGGTAGATGAACTCAAATTCCGTGTGGTGCTCCCAACTCTTGATGAGCTACATCAACCTTGAGCAACCCACACAAGTTCAACTACATGATCACGATCAACCCCACCACCCAAGGTATGTTATTCCATCTTAGAGAAGCTTTACTCCAAGTCATGAGTCAAAGAAACTCGACAAGATGTGAATACATCAAGATGCTTAAACGAAAAATGGCAACACCATTTTGAGCTTAAACGATGAGTATGACCTATGATCAAGTGATCTCACTTGACTCCTGAGTCAATATACTCTAACATAGGTGACTTTGTCGCCGACCAATTCTAGATGAGGTTCTCTTGTGTTCTTTTCTGTGCTCTTGCATTTATCTCTTGCATATTTGTTTCCCCTTTCAAAAAAACTTCATCTAGATTTCTTTTCTTGTATTTTCTGTTTTGCATTCCCTCCATCCAATTCATTGCAAATCTTTCAGTTAATTCCTTGCAAATCCTTGTGAGATCTTACTTGTCTAGTGAGCTGAGGTGACAAGTGTTTTCTCTGTGATGAACTTGGTCACACCGGTTTCTTGTTTTCGGTCTAACCAAATTTTTTCAGTGAAACCGAAGCATACCACTCGGTGCCACCGATTTCACTACAGGAAAGACATTTTGCCATTCGTTCCTGCATTACTTTTGATCCAGCTCCACTCAATGAATCTTGTCCTCTACAAGCATCACATTTACCTTAGTGCTTTGCGTTGTGACTCAAGGACCAAACCCATTCGACAAATTCCAGAAGACCCTTCTTGGAAATTGATGTCAAAGGGAGAGAGAGAGAGAGATCACATCAAAGCTTAATCATTTCTCTAGGGGGAGAGAATACTCAAGGAGAGAGTAATCTTCAAGGATCACAGATGCTTTGTGTTCAAGAGGAGAGATGCCGCATGTCTTCTTGAGGGGAAAGACATGTTCATATGTGCTCATTTGCATTAGAGATGACCCACAAGTATAGGGGATCTATCGTAGTCCTTTCGATAAGTAAGAGTGTCGAACCCAACAAGGAGCAGAAGGAAATGATAAGCGATTTTCAGCAAAGTATTCTCTGCAAGTACTGAAATAAGTGGTAACAGATAGTTTTGTGATAAGATAAATTGTAACGAGCAACAAGTAACAAAAGTAAATAAAGTGCAGCAAGGTGGCCCAATCCTTTTTGTAGCAAAGGACAAGCCTAGATAAACTCTTATAATAGAAAAGCGCTCCCGAGGACACATGGGAATATCACCAAGCTAGTTTTCATCACGCTCATATGATTCGTGTTCGGTACTTTGATAATTTGATATGTGGGTGGACCGGTGCTTGGGTACTGCCCTTACTTGGACAAGCATCCCACTTATGATTAACCTCTATTGCAAGCATCCGCAACTACAACAAAAGTATTAAGGTAAACCTAACCATAGCATGAAACATATGGATCCAAATCAGCCCCTTACGAAGCAACACATAAACTAGGGTTTAAGCTTCTGTCACTCTAGCAACCCATCATCTACTTATTACTTCCCAATGCCTTCCTCTAGGCCCAAATAATGGTGAAGTGTTATGTAGTCGACGTTCACATAACACCACTAGAGGTTAGACAACATACATCTTATCAAAATATCGAACGAATACCAAATTCACATGACTACTAATAGCAAGACTTCTCCCTTGTCCTCAGGAACAAACGTAATTACTCACAAAGCATATTCATGTTCATAATCAGATGGGTAATAATGTGCATAAAGGATCTGAACATATGATCTTCCACCAAATAAACCAACTAGCATCAACTACAAGGAGTAATCAACACTACTAGCAACCTACTAGCACCAATCCCGGACTTGGAGACAAGAATTGGATACAAGAGATGAACTAGGGTTTGGAGATGAGATGGTGATGGTGAGGATGTTGATGGAGATTGCCCCCTCCCGATGAGAGGAGCGTTGGTGATGACGATGGTGATGATTTCCCCCTCCCGGAGGGAAGTGTCCCCAGCAGAACAGCTCTGCCGGAGCCCTAGATTGGTTCCGCCAAGGTTCCGCCTCGTGGCGGTGGAGTCTTGTCCCGAAAGGTTGCCTTCTATTTTTTTCTCATCGAAAGACTTCATATAGGAGAACATGGGCGTCGGAGAGCCACCAGAGGGCCCACGAGGTAGGGAGGCGCGCCCAGGGGGCGCGCCCCCACCCTCGTGAGCAGGGTGTTGGCCCCCTGGCCTTCATCTTTGGCGACGATTTTTCTTTATTTAATTTAAGGTATTCCATGGAGTTTCAGGACTTTTGGAGTTACGCAGAATAGGCCTTCAATATTTGTTCCTTTTCCAGCCCAGAATTCCAGCTGCCGGCATTCTCCCTCTTCATGTAGACCTTGTAAAATAAGAGAGAATAGCCATAAGTATTGTGACATAACGTGAAATAACAGCCCATAATGCAATAAATATTGATATAAAAGCATGATGCAAAATGGACGTATCAACTCCCCCAAGCTTAGACCTCGCTTGTCCTCAAGTGAAAAGCCGATAACAATAAATATGTCCTCATGTTTAGAGGTAGAGGCGTCGATAAAAATAAAATACGGACATGAAGGCATCATGATTATTTCATAACATCAACATATATAGATTTTGTCATATGGTTACTCATATTCAATTGATAATCTTTTCACAAAGCCAAAGTATGAATCAGAAACTTTATTGAGCACCAACAAATTATACCCTCAGTCATTGAAACAATTGCAATTTATCATAACATCGGAAAGAGTCTATGTCAGAGCTTAAAAGCAAGTCCACATACTCAACTATCACTTAGTCCTTCATAATTGCTAACACTCACGCAATACTTGTGGTTATGGAGTTTTACTCGGACACAGAGAAAGATAGGGGCTTATAGTTTTGCCCCACAACCTTTTACCTCAAGGGTAATGTCAACAATAATAATTCATGCTTCCCCACATCCAATTAGATTTATATATCATGTTCTTTCCAACATGCTAAGCTTGCCAAAGGATAAAATGAAAAAGGAAGGGTGAAGATCACCGTGACTCTTTGCATAAGGTAGAGGATAATAATAAAAGATAGGCCCTTCGCAGAGGGAAGCAGAGGTTGTCATGCGCGTTTAGGGTTGATGCACAAAATCTTAATGCAAAAGAACGTCACTTTATATTGCCCCTTGCATGTGGACCTTTATTATGTAGTCCGTCGCTTTTATTACGTCCACAACAAGTTCGTACAAAGCTTATTTCTCTGCACTAATAAGTCATGCATATTTAGAGAGCAATTTTAATTGCTTGCACCGATGACAACTTACTTGAAGGATCTTACTCAATCCATAGGTAGATATGGTGGACTCTCATGGCAAAACTGGTTTTAAGGGTATTTGGAAGCACAAGTAGTATTTCTACTTGGTGCTAAGAATTTGGCTAGCATGAGGGGGAAAGGCAAGCTCAACACGGTAGAGGATCCATGACAACATACTTTATCTCAGATGTAAGAAAACATAACTCATTATGTTGTCTTCCTTTTCCAACATCAACTCTTTAGCATGTCATATTTTAATGAGTGCTCCCAATCATAAAAGATGTCAATGATAATATATCTATATGTGAAACCTCTCTCTCCTTATTACTTCCTGTTAATTGCAACGATGACCAAAGCTATATTTGCCAACTCCCAACAACTTTTAATCATCATACTCTTTCTATGTGAAGTCATTACTTTCACTAAGATCAATATGAACTCTTTGATTCTTTTTATTCTTTTTCTTCTAATCACCCAAGATCATGGCAAAATACTCAAGCCCTTGACTCAACACTAATCTTTATTATATAGCTCACGGACTCGATTACAAAGAAGGATCATAAAGCAAAACTCAAAACTAGATCATGCCATGACTTTATTCTACTAAATCAAGATACTACTAATAGGATCGAACTAAGAAAAACGGTAAAGATAGGAGTTGTGATGGTGATATGATACCAGGGCACCTCCCCCAAGCTTGGCAGCTGCCAAGGGGAGTGCCCATACCCAGATAATTATGTCTCCTTCTTTGTTGTTGGCGGTGGAGGTGTTGTTGATGATGCAAGCTTGTCGTCCACCTTCCATGGCATAGGCTCACCATCATAGAAGGATGATCGAGTCTCCGGAATCCTCAAATCTGCAGCCAAACTCATACTTTGGAATCTATATTCATACTCACAGTTTTGGTTTTGCAGATCATAGATTTGGGCTTGGAGGTGCTCGATCTTCTCGTGTAGCTTGAAGATGGCCTCCTCGGTCTTCTTGGCATCCGGCTCGTAGTTTTTGGAGAACTCCGCGAGCATCTTGTGGGTAGCGTTGATTCCATGCTCCACCATCCCCTGGCACTTGAAAACTTGTTGCTCCATTGCTTCGAGCCTCGACTCCATGCTTCCAGTTCCCTTTGGTCCCTCAACATCGCGGATGTGCAGCAACCCATCACGCATCTCAATGGTTTGTGGGTGTCGCAGCACCTCCGCGAGGTAAGGGTTGATTACCTTCTCGAAAAACTTGTCCGTGGAAGCACCTGTGGTCATCATGATGATCTAGACCTGTCAGAGAAACAGCTCGAAACAAGAACAGGGGAGATTTGCGTGATACGAGAGTCAAAACCTTCGGGAGTATATATAATGAATTTTTACCGACCAAAATACGTATCGTGCAAGGAAACGGAGTCCGGAGGGCACACGAGGTGCTCGCGAGGTAGGGGGTCAAAACCCCTATGCGTAGGAAGTGGGTTAGACTTAAATGTGCTAGTCATATTCTTCATGATGCTCCTGTTATGTTTCAATTCTTATCTCTTATGTGAGCATCATTGTCATCATCATGCCTAGGTAGAAAGGCATTAAAGAAAATCGCTTGTTGGGAGACAACCCAATATTTACCTTTACTATTTTTGTGTTATTCACATGATTATGCTACTGTAGTAATCATGTTTTATAGCTTTTGTTTCAATAAAGTGCCATGTAAGACCTTTAGGATAGCTTACGGTGATAGTTGTGTTGATCCTGTTGAAAATCAGAAACTTTTGCACCCAGTAAATTATTCTTGATAATTCACAGAAACGTGCTTATGATATTATTATTTTTGCTCTGGATTTTTACACAAATTGCTTAGGACTTCCTAATTTGGTAGGATTTTTGGAGTTCCAGAAGTATACGTTTGATACAGATTACTACAGACTGTTCTGTTTTTGACAGATTCTGTTTTCTATGTGTTGTTTGCTTATTTTGATGAATCTATGCGTAGTATCGGAGGGTATGAACCATAGAGAAGTTTGAGTACAGTAGATATTACACCAGTATGAATTTAGAATGAGTTCATTACAGTACCTAAGTGATGGTTTTATTTTCTTTTACTAACGGAGCTTACGAGTTTTCTGTTGAGTTTTGTGTTGTGAAGTTTTCAAGTTTTGGGTAAAGAGTCGATGGACTATGGAATAAGGAGTGGCAAGAGCCTAAGCTTGGGGATGCCCAAGGCACCCCAAGGTAATATTCAAGGACAACCAAGAGCCTAAGCTTGGGGATGCCCCAGAAGGCATCCCCTCTTTCGTCTTCGTTCATCGGTAACTTTGCTTGGAGCTATATTTTTATTCACCACATGATATGTGTTTTGCTTGGAGCGTCATTTTCTCTTGTTAGTATTTGCTTTCTGTTATTTATAATAATGTTTTGCATCTTTATTTCCAATAAAAATGTCAAGGATAGCCTTTACCATGCTTATTTTGCTAGTATACATGCTGCTGTTTGAAAACAGAAAGTTTACCGCTGTTGCAAAAATTCCCTAGAAAATTCAGAGAATGTTATAATGTTGAATTTTTTTTTCATATTGAGTTCTGATAAATCTTATAAAGCGTAATATTTTTATCATATTTTTTGGAGTTAGGAAAGTATGATGAATCTTGCATTCTTTACGGACTATACTGTTTTGTAGATTGCTGTTATGTTTGCATTGTTTGCATATGTTTGCTTGTTCAAGCTTGGGGATGCCCAAGGCACCCCAAGATAATATTTCAAGAAGTCTCAAGCATCTAATCTTGGGGATGCCCCTGTAGGCATCCCACCTTTCTTCTTCCACAACTATCGGTTAGTATCGGTTGAGCCTAAGTTTTTGCTTCTTCACATGAGTTGTGTTATCCTTGCAATGTCATTTTATCTTGCTTTCCTTGCTATTTGAATAAAGTACTTAAGATCTGAAATTCTTAAATGAGATAGAGTCTTCACAGAGTTACATAATTATTTAGCTACTCATTGATCTTCACTTATATCTTTTTGGAGTAGTTTGTCATTTATTCGTGTGCTTCACTTATATCCTATGAGTAAATTGTTGAATGAGTTGGTTGTCATAAATCTGAAATTATATATGTCTCATTTGCTTATCCCATAGGGAGTAATGACTTCACATCTAAGAAGTAGAGGTTGTAAATTTATTGAAGGTTAGCAAGCATTGTATTGGTCATTTGAACAATTCATGAAAGAATATTGAAGGAAGAGATATTTCACATATAAATATACTATCCTAGACATCTTTTATAATTGTGAGCACTCATTAAGTATGACATGGTAAAGAGTTGATGTTGGTCAAGGAAGACAACATAATGGGTTATGTTTTCTCACATCTCAGTTAAAGTATATTTTCATGGATCATTCAAACGTGTTGAGTTTGCCTTTCCCCCTTATGCTAGCCAAAATTCCTTGCACCAAGTAGAGATACTACTTGTGCTTCCAAATATCCTTAAACCTAGTTTTGCCATGAGAGTCCACCATACTTACCTATGGATTGAGTAAGATCCTTCAAGTAAGTTGTCATCGGTGCAAGCAATAAAAATTGCTCTCTAAATATGTATGATCTATTAGTGTGAAGAAAATAAGCTTTATACGATCTTGTTATGGAAGCAATAAAAGCGACGGACTGCATAATAAAGGTCCATATACAAGTGGCAATATAAAGTGACTGAGGGAGTCCTGGACTAGGGGGTGTCCGGACTGCCGGACTATCATCGTCCGCCGGACTCCAAGACTATGAAGATACAAGATTGAAGACTCTGTCCCGTGTCCGGATGGGACTTTCCTTGGCGTGGAAGGCAAAATTGGCAATACGGATATGTAGATCTCCTACCATTGTAACCGACTCTGTGTAACCCTAGCCTCCTCCGGTGTCTATATAAACCGGAGGGCTTTAGTCCGTAGGACATAACATACATCACAACAATCATACCATAGGCTAGCTTTAGGGTTTAGCCTCCTTGATCTCGTGGTAGATCCACTCTTGTACTACCCATATCATCAATATTAATCAAGCAGGACGTAGGGTTTTACCTCCATCAAGAGGGCCCAACACAGGTAAAACATCGTGTCCCTTGTCTCCTGTTACCATCCGCCTAGACGCACAGTTCGGGACCCCCTACCCGAGATCCGCCGGTTTTGACACCGACATTGGTGCTTTCATTGAGAGTGCCTCTGTGTCATCACCGATAGGCTCGATGGCATCTTCAATCAACAACGCTGTCTAAGGTGAGACTTTTCTCCCCGCATAGATCTTCGTATTCGGCGGCTTCTCACTGCGGGCTAATTCACTTGGCCATCTGGAGCAGATCGAAAGCTACACCCCTGGCCATCAGGTCAGATTCGGAAGCCTAAACTTCACAGCCAACATCCGCGGGGACTTGATCTTCGACGGGCTAGAGCCAAAGCCAAGCGCGCCGCACTGTTGCGATGGGCATGATCTAGCTCTGCCGCCGAACAGTGCCTTGGTGGCCGCACACGAATCCGCTTGGCCCTTAGTCCGGAGCCGATCGCCTAGATCAAGGACCGGTGGATGGACACCACCTCGGGGGCTTCAACTTCCACGGCGATGGAGCCAAACACTAGCCTTGTCCCTTGCGAAATTCGTGATTCCGAGGTGCCGGACTCCTTGCCGGACTCCGGACCTCCCGTGCCCCTGCCAATCAAATCTGATTGGGCGCCGGTTACGGAATTCACCGCCGCGGACATCTTCAAATACTCGCCCTTTGGCGACATCCTAAATTCACTAAAGCATCTCTCGCTATCAGGAGAGTCCTGGCCGGACTATAGCCAGGATGGTTGGGATACGGACGACGAAGAAATTCAGATCCCACCCACCACCCACTTTGTAGCCACTGTCGACGACCTAACCGACATGCTAGATCACGACTCCGAAGACATCGACGGTATGGACGACGACGCCGGAGACGAACAAGAACCAGCGCCTATAAGGCACGTAAAGACCACCTCGTCATACGACGTATACATGGTGGATACCCCAAAAGGAAGCGGCAGCGAGGACCAGCGGGCGGCGAAGATAATCCCGCCGACAAACAATGAAAACGGCGACGCAGACGCCGCCCTAAGTCCCGCCTCGACAACAACGCGCTCTTAATGACCCAGCAATACAGCGAGGCGAACCGATGGGCGGCGACAAGCAACCGTCCGAAGAAGACGAGTCAGACAATCAGTCCGGGCCCGGCGGGAAAAATAGTCCGAACGATCTTACGCCGGACACACCGCCGGAGAATAAAAACCTTCGGAAAAGACTCGTCAGCACCGCAAGAAGCTTGAAGAAGGAAAAACGGAAGCTCAAAACATCGGAAGATACACTCAGAATGAGGTGGAGCAAAGTGCTCAAAACCGCAGACAAATACGGCCATGGCCATCAATCAAAGAGCTACCCGAAGCGCAAGCTACTGCCAGAATTTGATGAGGAGGCCATAGAGCCCCCACTGTCAAAAAACAAAGAAGCCGCCTGGTTGGATAGACGGCCAGATGATAGGCCAAAATCTGAAAGCGACGCCGCACATAAACCAACTAACGACCCTGGAAAGACAGATGGCCCAGCCAGGTCCATTTACGGGCCAAAGAAGAGGGCCCCAGGAGGCAATACAACACGCCAAGTATCCGAAGACATTGGTGCATCCAAATACAGGGGCGCCGCACACCCACTATGTTTCACCAACGAGGTGCTGGATCACGAATTCCCAGCAGGGTTTAAACCCATAAACATAGAGGCCTCTGACGGTACAACAGACCACAGAGTGCGGATAGAAGATTATATACTACACATACACATGGCTAGAGGAGGCGATCTCCACGCCATAAAATACCTACCCTCAAGCTCAAAGGGCCAGCCCGTCATTGGCTCAAAAGCCTCCCGAAAAACACTTGTTGGAAGTTGGGAAGAGCTCGAGGACGCGTTTAGAGCAAATTTTCAAGGAACTTATGTCCGCCCTCCGGATCTGAGCGATCTAAGTCATATAACTCAACAGCCCGGAGAGTCAGTGCATGAAATTTCGGAACAGGTTCCTCACCAAAAAGAACCAAATAGTCGACTGTCCGGACGCCGAAGCCTTAGCAGCTTTTAAACACAACGTCCGAGACGAATGGCTCGCCAGACACCTCGGCCAAGAGAAGCCGAGGACAATTTCTGCGCTAACAAGCCTCATGACCCACTTTTGTGCGGGAGAGGACAGCTAGCTAGCAAGATGCAGCACCAGCGACCCAAGTACATCCGAGATCAGAGATGGAAACGGAAAATCACAGCGCAGAAAAGAGCAGCGCCGGAATAAAGAGAAAAGCCCAAAGAGCACGGCAGTTAACGCCGGATTCAAAAGCTCGCGGCCAAACAACAAAACACCGCCTCTTAAGGATGACAGCGATGAGCTATCCAACTTAAACAAGATTTTGGGTCGGATATGTCAAATCCACAGTACCCCCGGAAGGCCTGCAAACCATACCCATAGTGATTGTTGGGTTTTCAAACAGTCCGGCCGACTAAACGCCGAACACAAAGGGCTTGACGCGTCAAGCGAAGACGATAAACCCCGCCAGCAGAGCACCGGAAAACAAAAGAATTTCCCGCAAGAGGTCAAAATAGTAAATTCACTTCATGTGATAATATGAAAAAACAGTGCGGCACCCGTTAAAACGGGTCTCGCACGGTCCAATCAAGCGGAACATAGAGATTGGACATCAACACCAATCACTTTCGACCACCTGGATCATTCCAGAGGCGTTCGAAATGCAGGATGGACTGCCCTGATATTGGATCCTATAATCGACGGACTACAATTTAATCAAGTCCTGATGGACGGAGGCAGTGACTTAAACCTGCTGTATCCAAACACAATCCGCAAATTGGGGATAGACCCTACTAAAATTCGACACAGCCGCACTTCCTTTAAAGGAGTGACGCCAGGCACTTACGCCAAGTGCACAGGCTCCCTATTACTAGAAGTCGTGTTCGGATCACCGAACAACTTTCGACGCGAAAAACTAACTTTTCATATCGTCCCATTTAAAAGTGGCTATCAAGCACTCTTGGGACGAGAGGCTTTTGTCCGTTTCAACGCCATACCACATTACGCGTCTCTTACACTCAAGATGCCCGGTCCACGTGGCATCATTTCATTGCGAGGGTCACTTAAAGACCCTGGACACGGTTAGACGAGTCCGGCATGAGTAAGCTAGGGGCTCCCTAGCCGCACATCCCTTTACAAGGGGCTGCGCGCACAAACAACAGCGAGCTCACACAGACTCCGCTTTTCTTATTGATATTTCTTCACAAGTTCCTTCCAAACTAAAGTTCCTATCTTTTTACAAATGAACAACGTGCACACCCGTCCAGGATAACGGCACAACGGAGACACAGGCGCAGACGTGCAGTAGGGACCCGTCGCGAGGATTCTTTTCAGATTAAGACCGTGTGTAAACCTTTTTTATTGTCTCTTGTTGTTATAATCCCTTGGTTCCTTATTATAACCAAAGCGGAGTCTGACGTTTTGGCATCGGCCGCGTCAGAAGACCATGCCCGTACCTGGACACTAGGGGCTTAGGGCATTGTTCTGCCCATTATTACAAAGACCGAACACCTTAGGGAGTGTTCGGCATCTCGAGTTAGGCCTTATATGCATCAGCTCCGAATCATGTCTTTGGTCAAATGTTGGGTTTGCCCGGCTCCTGTGTTTTGCTGCCTTACGTTCCGTATCATCGGCTAAAGCGGCACCAGGAGAACTCTGCGATTGTGCCCGATTAATTTGGCGAGCACCTCGATGAAAGCCAAAACTGATCATCATGATACAGCGAGAGACTGGTCAACCACTCGATCGACTACCGGAATGTTTAGAATTCCCCGCTTTGACGAAGGGCCGTTTCTCGGTCAGGCACACACGCGCCCCGAATTCGGAGAGGCGCGGTGCCCCAAGGGGCTATATCGTAGCCCCACCCTCGAACTCCACTGGCTAAGTGAAAGTGATAAAGCATCATAGTCCGGATTGCCTCGTTCGCTACGCTACCACCTTCTTAACAGGACCGAGACGTCGGATTAAGTGTGAAAACGTGCTATTTTTTGCGAACACCCCCGCACCTTGTGCGTGGGGGCTGAAGCCGAAGACTGCAATCTTTCAGGTTATACAAATGTATACATAAACGGCCGCATAGGAGATATTTTAATACTTGGAACGCACAAGTATAAAAAGCGGTTACATCATAATCATTGTCTTACAAGATAAAACGTGTTGGGGAACGTAGTAATTTCAAAAAATTTCCTACGCACACGCAAGATCATGGTGATGCATAGCAACGAGAGGGGAGAGTGTTGTCTACGTACCCTCGTAGACCCGAAGCGGAAGCGATCACAACGTAGAGGAAGTAGTCGTACGTTCTCCTCGCGATCCGACCGATCCCGGCGCCGTTACTCCGGCGCCCCCGAGTTCTTAACACACGTACAGCTCGATGGCGTCCTCGTACTCCGATCCAGCCGAGTGTCGAGGAGAGTTCCGTCGGACGACGGCGTGGTGGCGATCTTGATGTTTCACCGGCGCAGGGCTTCGCCTAAGCTTCGCGACGGTATAACCGAGGTGGAATATGGTGGAGGGGGGCACCGCACACGGCTAAGGAACGATCCAAAGATCAAACTTGTGTCTCCATGGGGTGCCCCCTGCCCCCGTATATAAAGGAGGGAGGGAGGAGGAGGCCGGCCCTCTCTATGGCGCGCCATGGGGAGTCCTACTCCCACCGAGAGTAGGATTCCCCCTTTCCTAGTCCAACTAGTAGTCCTTCCTTGTATTAGGAGTAGGAGAGAAGGAAAGGGAAGATAGAAGGAGAAGGAAGGAAGGGTGCGCCCCCCCTCCCTAGTCCAATTCGGACTAGACCAAGGGAGGCGGCGCCACCCTTTTGGCCCTTTTCTCCTTTCCCGTATGGCCCATTAAGGCCCAATACGAATTCCCGTAACTCTCCGGTACTCCGAAAAATACCCGAATCACTCGGAACCTTTCCGAACTCCGAATATAGTCGTCCAATATATCGATCTTTACGTCTCGACCATTTCGAGACTCCTCGTCATGTCCCCGATCTCATCCGGGACTCGAACTCCTTCGGTACATCAAAACTCATAAACTCATAATATAAGCATCATCCGAAACCTTAAGCGTGCGGACCCTACGGTTCGAGAACAATGTAGACATGACCGAGACACGTCTCCGGTCAATAACCAACAGCGGACCTGGATGCCCATATTGGTTCCTACATATTCTACGAAGATCTTTATCGGTCGGACCGCATAACAACATCGTTGTTCCCTTTGTCATCGGTATGTTACTTGCCCGAGATTCGATCGTCGGTATCCAATACCTAGTTCAATCTCGTTACCGGCAAGTCTCTTTACTCGTTCCGTAATACATCATCTTACAGCTAACTCATTAGTTGTAATGCTTGCAAGGCTTTAGTGATGTGTATTACCGAGAGGGCCCAGAGATACCTCTCCGACAATCGGAGTGACAAAACCTAATCTCGAAATCGCCAACCCAACATCGCCTTTGGAGACACCTGTAGTACTCCTTTATAATCACCCGATTCGTTGTGACGTTTGGTAGCACCAAAGTGTTCCTCCGTAAACAGGAGTTGCATAATCTCATAGTTACAGGAACATGTATATGTCATGGATAAAAGCAAGTAGCAACATACTAAGCGATCGTGTGCTAAGCTAATGGAATGGGTCATGTCAATCAGATCATTCTACTAATGATGTGACCTTGTTAATCAAATAACAACTCTTTGTTCATGGTCAGGAAACATAACCATCTTTGATTAACAAGCTAGTCTAGTAGAGGCATACTAGTGACATGTTGTTTGTTTATGCATTCACACATGTATCATGTTTCCGGTTAATACAATTCTAGCATGAATGATAAACATTTATCATGAAATAAGGAAATAAATAATAACTTTATTATTGCCTCTAGGGCATATTTCCTTGAGCCTCCCACTTGCACTAGAGTCAATAATCTAGATCACATCACCATGTGATTAACATCGATAGTTCACATCATCATGTGATTAACACCCATAGTTCACATCGTCATGTGACCAACACCCAAAGGGTTTACTAGATTCAGTAACCTAGTTCACATCGCTATGTGATTAACACCCAAAGAGTACTAAGGTGTGATGATGTTTTGCTTGTGAGAGAGTCTTAGTCAACGGGTCTTTTACATTCAGATCCGTTATGTATTTTGCAATTTTCTATGTCTACAATGCTCTTGCATTTAAACTACTCTAGCTAATTGCTCCCACTTTCAATATGTATCTAGATCGAGACTTAGAGTCATCGGATCGGTGTCAAAACTTGCATCGACGTAACCCTTTACGACGAACCTTTTGTCACTTCCATAATCGAGAAACATATCCTTATTCTACTAAGGATAATTTTGACCGCTGTCCAGTGATCTACTCCTAGATCACTATTGTACTCCCTTGCCAAACTTAGTGCAGGGTATACAATATATCTGGTACACAGCATGGCATACTTTATAGAACCTATGGCCAAGGCATAGGGAATGACTTTCATTCTCTTTCTATCTTCTGCCGTGATCGGGTTTTGAGTCTTACTCAAATTTCACACCTTGTAACACAGGCAAGAACTCTTTCTTTGACTGTTCCATTTTGAACTACTTCAAAATCTTGTCAAGGTATGTACTTCATTGAAAAAAAAACTTATCAAGCGTCTTGATCTATCTCTATAGATCTTGATGCTCAATATGTAAGCAGCTTCACCGAGGTCTTTCTTTGAAAAACTCCTTTCAAACACTTCTTTATGCTTTGCAGAATAATTCTACATTATTTCCGATCTATAATATGTCATTCACATATACTTATCAGAAATGTTGTAGTGCTCCCACTCACTTTTTAGTAAATACAGGCTTCACCGTAAGTCTCAGAAAACTATATGCTTTGATCAACTCATCAAAGCGTATATTCCAACTCGAGATGCTTGCACCAGTCCATAGATGGATTCTTTGGAGCTTGCACACTTTGTTAGCTCCTTCGGATCGATAAAACCTTCGGTTGCATCATATACAACTCTTCCTCCGAAACCCATTCAGAATGCAGTTTTACATCCATTTGCCAAATTTCATAAATTTTGGCAATTGCTAACATGATTCGGACAGACTTAAGCATCGCTACTGATTGAGAAAATCTCATTGTAGTCAACACCTTGAACTTGTCAAAACCTTTTTGCGACAAGTCGAGCTTTGTAGATAGTAACACTACTATCGTCGTCCGTCTTCCTCTTGAAGATCCATTTATTTTCTATGGCTTGCCGATCATCGGCAACTCCACCAAAGTCCACACTTTGTTCTCATACATGGATCTCATCTCGATTTCATGGCCTCAAGCCATTTCGCGAATCTGGGCTCATCATCGCTTCCTCATAGTTCGTAGGTTCATCATGGTCTAGTTACATGACTTCCGAACAGGATTACCGTACCACTCAGTGCGGATCTCACTCTGGTTTACCTACAAGATTCGGTAGTAACTTGATCTGAAGTTACATGATCATCATCATTAGCTTCCTCACTAATTGGTGTAGTAGTCACGAACAAATTTCGTGATGAACTACTTTCCAATAAGGAAGAAGGTACAATTACCTCATCAAGTTCTACTTTCCTCCCACTCACTTCTTTCGAGAGAAACTCCTTCTCTAGAAAGGATCCATTTATTAGCAACGAATGTTTTGCCTTCGGATCTGTGATAGAAGGTGTACCCAACAATTTCCTTTGGGTATTCTATGAAGACGCACTTCTCCGATTTGGGTTTGAGCTTATCAGGATGAAACCTTTTTCACATAAGCATCGCAGCCCCAAACTTTAAGAAACGACAACTTTGGTTTCTTGCTAAACCATAGTTCATATAGTGTCGTCTCAACGGATTTAGATGGTGCCCTATTTAACGTGAATGCAG
The DNA here is from genome assembly GCA_021437245.1 of Aegilops speltoides. Lineage (NCBI taxonomy): Eukaryota > Viridiplantae > Streptophyta > Magnoliopsida > Poales > Poaceae > Aegilops > Aegilops speltoides. Next base: position 308,385,280 of record CM038145.1, read on the forward strand.
CTGTCTCTAATGCATGATCCCAAAACGATATTGGTAAATCGGTAAGAAACATCATATTGTACTATATCCAATAAAGTACGGTTATGACGTTCGGACACACCATTATGATGTGGTGTTCCAGGTGGCATGAATTTGTGAAACTATTCCACATTGTTTTAATTGAAGACCAAACTCGTAACTCAAATATTCGTCTCCGTGATCAGATCACAGAAACTTTATTTTCTTGTTACGATGATTTTTCCACTTCACTCTGAAATTCTTTGAACCTTTCAACTATTTCAGACTTATGTTTCATCCAGTAGATATACCCATATCTGCTCAAATCATCTTGTGAAGGTCATAAAATAACGATACTTGCCACGAGCATCAACACTCATTGGATCGCATACGTCGGTATGTATTATTTCCAATAAGTCAGTAGCTTGTTCCATTGTTCCGGAGAACGGAGTTTTAGTCATCTTGCCCAAAAGGCACGGTTCGCAAGCATCAAGTGATTCATAATCAAGTGATTCCAAAATCCCATCAGCATGGAGTTTCTTCATGCGCTTTACACCAATATGACCTAAACGGCAAGTACCACAAATAAGTTGCACTATCATTATTAACTTTGCATCTTTTGGTTTCAATATTATGAATATGTGTATCACTACGATCGAGATCCAATGAACCATTTTATTGGGTGTGAAACCATATAAGGTTTTATTCATGTAAGCAGAATAACAGTTTATTCTCTTACTTAAATGAATAACCGTATTGCAAAAACACGATCAGATCATATTCATGCTCAACGCAAACACCAAATAACATTTATTTAGGTTCAACACTAATCCCGAAAGTATAGGGAGTGTGCGATGATGATCATATCAATCTTGAAACTCCTTTCAACACACATCGTCACTTCACCCTTAACTAGTTTCTGCATTTCTACGCAACTCCGTTTGAGTTACTACTCTTAGCAACCGAACCAGTACCAAATACCGAGGGTTGCTATAAACACTAGTAAAGCACACATCAAACACCAGTATATCAAATATACCCTTTTTCACTTTGCCATCCTTATCCACCAAATATTTAGGGCAGTCCGCTTCGGTGACCATTTCCTTTGCGATTAAGCACTTTCGGTTTAGCTTTGGTTCAGCTTTGGGCTTTCTTCGTGGGAGTGACAACTTGCTTGTCAATCTACTTGAAGTTCCCTTTCTTTCCTTTGCCCTTTTCTTGAAACTAGTGGTCTTGTTAATCATCAACACTTGATGTTCTTTCTTGAATTCTACCTTCATCGATTTCATCATCATGAAAAACTCGAATTATTTTCATCATCCCTTGCATACTATAGTTCATCACGAAGTTCTACTAACTTGGTGATGGTGACTAGAAATTCTCATCAATCGATATCTTATCTGGAAGATTAACTCCCACTTGATTCAAGCGATTGAAGTACCTGCAATCTGAGCACATGCTCACTAGTTGAGCGATTCTCCTCCATCTTTTAGCTATAGAACTTGTTGAAGATTTCATATCTCTCAACTCGGGTATTTGCTTGAAATATTAACTTCAATTCCTAGAACATCTCATATGGTCCATGATGTTCAAAACATCTTTGAAGTCCCGATTCTAAGCTGTTAAGCATGGTGCACTTAAACTATCAAGTAGTCATCATATTGAGCTAGCCAAACGTTCATAACGTTTGCATCTGCTCCTGCAATAGGTCTGTCACCTAGCGGTGCATTAAGGACATAATTCTTCTGTGCAGCAATGAGGATAAACCTCCGATCACGGATCGAATCCGCATCATTGCTACTAACATTTTTCAACACAATTTTCTCTAGGAACATATCAAAAACAAACATATGAAAGCAACAACGCGAGCTATTGATCTACAACATAATTTGCAAAATACTACCAGGACTAAGTTCATGATAAATTTAAGTTCAATTAATCATATTACTTAAGAACTCCCACTTAGACAGACATCTCTCTAGTCATCTAAGTGATCACGCGATCCAAATCAACTAAACCATAACCGATCATCACGTGAGATGGAGTAGTTTTCAATGGTGAACATCTTATGTTGATCATATCTACTATATGATTCACGCTCGACCTTTCGGTCTCCGTGTTCGAGGCCATATCTGCATATGCTAGGCTCGTCAAGTATAACTTGAGTATTCTGCGTGTGCAAAACTGGCTTGCACCCGTTGTAGATGGACGTGAGAGCTTATCACACCGATCATCACGTGGTGTGCAGGCACGACGAACTTTGGCAGCGGTGCATACTCAGGGAGAACACTTCTTGATAATTTTTAGTGAGAGATCATCTTAAAATGCTACCGTCAATCAAAGCAAGATAAGATGCATAAAAGGATAAACATCACATGCAAATCAATATAAGTGATATGATATGGTCATCATCATCTTGTGCTTCATGATCTCCATCTTGCTGCACCACCATGATCACCATCGTCACCGGCGCGACACCTTGATCTCCATCGTAGCATCGTTGTCGTCTCGCCAAACTTATGCTTCTACGACTATCGCTACCGCTTAGTGATAAAGTAAAGCATTACGAGCGATTGCATTGCATACAATAAAGCGACAACCATATGGCTCCAGCCGATTGCCGATAACCGGTTACAAAACATGATCATCTCATACAATAAAATATAGCATCACGTCTTGACCATATCACATCACAACATGCCTGCAAAAACAAGTTAGGCGTCCTCTACTTAGTTGTTGCAAATTTTACGTGGCTGCTACGGGCTTAAGCAAGAACCAGTCTCACCTCGCATCAAAACCACAACGATACTTCGTCAAATAGACTCGTTTTAACCTTCTCAAGGACCGGGCGTAGCCACACTCAGTTCAACTAAAGTGAGAGAGACAGCACCCACCAATCACCTTTAAGCAACGAGTGCTCGTGGCGGTGAAACCAGTCTCGCGTAAGCGTCTGGCGTAATGTCGGTGCAGGCCGCTTCATCTCACAATACCGCTGAACCAAAGTATGACATGCTTTGGTAGGTAGTATGACTTGTATCGCCCACAACTCACTTGTGTTCTACTCGTGCAAAACATCAAACCATAGAAAAACCTAGGCTCGGATGCCACTGTTGGGGAACGTAGTAATTTCAAAAATTTCCTACGCACACGCAAGATCATGGTGATGCATAGCAACGAGAGGGAGAGTGTTGTCTCGTACCCTCGTGAGACCCAAGCGAAGCGATCACAACGTAGAGGAAGTAGTCGACGTTCTCCTCGCGATCCGACCGATCCGGCGCCGTTACTCGGCGCCCCGAGTTCTTAACACACGTACAGCTCGATGGCGTCCCTCGTACTCGATCCAGCCGAGTGTCGAGGGAGAGTTCCGTCGGACGACGGCGTGGTGGCGATCTTGATGTTTCACGGCGCAGGGGCTTCGCTTAAGCTTCGCGACGGTATAACCGAGGTGGAATATGGTGGAGGGGGGCACCGCACACGGCTAAGGAACGATCCAAAGATCAAACTTGTGTCTCCATGGGGTGCCCCTGCCCCATATATAAAGGAGGGAGGGAGGAGGAGGCCGGCCCTCTCTATGGCGCCATGGGAGTCCTACTCCCACCGAGTAGGATTCCCTTTCCTAGTCCAACTAGTAGTCCTTCCTTGTATTAGGAGTAGGAGAGAAGGAAAGGGAAGATAGAAGGAGAAGGAAGGAAGGTCGCCCCCTCCCTAGTCCAATTCGGACTAGACCAAGGGAGGCGGCGGCCACCCTTTTGGCCCTTTTCTCCTTTCCCGTATGGCCCATTAAGGCCCAATACGAATTCCGTAACTCTCGGTACTCGAAAAATACCGAATCACTCGGAACCTTTCCGAACTCGAATATAGTCGTCAATATATCGATCTTTACGTCTCGACCATTTTGAGACTCCTCGTCATGTCCCGATCTCATCCGGGACTCGAACTCCTTCGGTACATCAAAACTCATAAACTCATAATATAACCGCCGCCGAAACCTTAAGCGTGCGGACCCTACGGTTCGAGAACAATGTAGACATGACCGAGACACGTCTCCGGTCAATAACCAACAGCGGGACCTGGATGCCCATATTGGTTCCTACATATTCTCTGAAGATCTTTATCGGTCGACCGCATAACAACATACGTTGTTCCCTTTGTCATCGGTATGTTACTTGCCCGAGATTCGATCGTCGGTATCCAATACCTAGTTCAATCTCGTTACCGGCAAGTCTCTTTACTCGTTCCGTAATACATCATCTTACAGCTAACTCATTAGTTGTAATGCTTGCAAGGCTTTAGTGATGTGTATTACCGAGAGGGCCCAGAGATACCTCTCCGACAATCGGAGTGACAAAACCTAATCTCGAAATACGCCAACCCAACATCTGCCTTTGGAGACACCTGTAGTACTCCTTTATAATCACCCGATTCGTTGTGACGTTTGGTAGCACCAAAGTGTTCCTCCGTAAAGGGAGTTGCATAATCTCATAGTTACAGAACATGTATATGTCATGGATAAAAGCAGTAGCAACATACTAAGCGATCGTGTGCTAAGCTAATGGAATGGGTCATGTCAATCAGATCATTCTACTAATGATGTGACCTTGTTAATCAAATAACAACTCTTTGTTCATGGTCAGGAAACATAACCATCTTTGATTAACAAGCTAGTCTAGTAGAGGCATACTAGTGACATGTTGTTTGTTTATGCATTCACACATGTATCATGTTTCCGGTTAATACAATTCTAGCATGAATGATAAACATTTATCATGAAATAAGGAAATAAATAATAACTTTATTATTGCCTCTAGGGCATATTTCCTTCAAAACGTTCATTTGAACGTGACATTTTTTGAGCACTGCGACTCTATTACACGAGCGCCACGCATAACTTCCCAAAAATAGTGCTCGGCGGGTAATCGGCTGTCGTCCGAACCCTGGGTCACAATAGCGGTGGCATCCATCTCTATCCAATGTGTCTTCACACGGGCAAGGGCCATCCGCGCACCTTCTATATAGGCCGACCGCTTCATCTCCTTGATGTGCGGCACCGCTCCAAGAAATTGCTGCAATAAGCCGAAATAGCTCGTCGCCTTGGGTCTCTCTGGCCAGACATGAGCCACGATATCAGTCATGGCAAGTCCGGACAATCTATTTAGCTCAGCCCATTCGGCCAACCGATCGGACAACGGAAGTGAACGATCCGGACTATGGAATCGAGACCAAAATAGCTCTTCCGTCTTGTGATCCTTCTGGCTCCGAAAGTGCTCAACAGCATCAGCCGCACTTGCTGCTAAGTCCATATATGGATCCTCCGGACCCCACAGCTAGCCAAGTTGGGCATATTTTTGATCCGTAAACCGGCGACGCAGCAGAAACGGCTTGCCAGCCACAATATCTCCGGCCTGGCGCAGCTCCTCCTTCATAGCCCGCATTGCAGAACGGGCATCCTTGGCCTCGGCGGTGGCCTTCCCCAGGTTTTCCCGCTCCAACAAGCGCTCCTTTTCAAGAGCCTCGTTGCGGTCAGCAGCATCTTTTAATTTCACGGCCAATTCGGCCATCTTTTCCCTGCTTAGGCAGTGCGCAGCCTTTTCGGCTTTCAACTCCTCGGCTGCCCTCGAGGCAGCCGCATCACTCCTTCGGGCTTGCTCCTTGGCTTGAGCAAGCTCGACCCGAAGGCTCTCCACAGCAGCAGCACCGTCTGTATCACAGCATATACATTATCAGAGGCAGGCTTTGACTCCCTTAAATAAGTGACTGCAGAGAATTCATTTACCTTGCGACTCGTCAAGTCGCCGGTTGACAAGCGCGATGTCCGCATCCGCCACGTCAAGTTGCCGCATTAACTCGGCAACTCCACTAGTCCGGCTAGCCCCCGGACTATCTGCCACCTGCATAGGAACGGCGACATTCATTAACTAAGATTTTGATCCTCGGCACGCTGTCGCTTTCGACAACCTACCGAGTCTCAGGGGCTACTATCTATACAGGGCGCACTTCTATGTGCCAAAAGGTGCGTCATTCTTGCGTACCTCAAATCCCACCAGTAAACTCCTGACGGCATTATGCAAACCGCTTTCGGCGGACGAAATCCTTCCAATCACCATACGCATCAAAGCACGGTGATCTTCTAAGATGGACGCCCTCTCAAGCAGATTCTTCAGCTCCCCCGGCCGGACACTAGTGGGCACCGAACTCGCCGGCCCCTCCGGACTCTGGGATACCCTCCGTGATGATACTTCAGGCTCGTCTGCCCTATCCGACGGCGCAGCAGATGGAGGCGCTTCGCTCTCCATCATCTCCGGAAGAAGATCCCTCGAAGACGAACTCATCTGAGAAGGCCGCAGATCCGAACTGCAAGGTAAAAATTTTGGTCATCCGCAGAAGCACAAATAGGGGTACTTTCTCATTAATGAACCCCCCTTTTTTTACTCACGGCTCGCTGGAGGGCTGATCCTTTAGAGACGATTGTACGTCCGGACTTTCCCCGGATGCAGGACCCTCCGGTAAAGATTTCTTCCCCCGCTTAGGGGCTTTGGCCTCCGGGTCTTTGGAGGCGGTCCTCTTCTCCCCCTGGAAGGAGGGATTGTTGATCCCCCCTCTTCAGGCGCCCCCTTGGGTGAGGTGATAGCTCTTCTATTTTCCCCATCGCCCCCTTCTACAGGCGCGACCTCCAACATTCTGACTAGCACAGGCTCCGGTGCGGTCTCTGGGAGGGGGGCCGGACACCTTATCAGCTTCGATCGCGCTACCCACTGCTGATGAAGAATAATGGGTCAGAAGGCGAATTTCAGAAAAGCGAACAGAACGTCCGGACTCTGAGCTACTTACCTGTGTATCCGGGCGATTGCAGCTTAGGCCTGCGTCCTCGGTCAATTCCGGACACGCCACCTGCGGTCCGAAGAACAACTTGTACATCTCCACGGGCGTCATACCCATGAAGTGTTGGAGAATCCGTGGACCCTCCGGATTGAACTCCCATGCCTTTTATTATTACGTTGAAATGCTGTAGCATGTTGTTTTGATGATTGTAAGATGCCTAGTTGCTGTTATGGACAGATTGTTGCTATGACTTGTATAGTGTGTGTGTGTTGAACCGTTGCTCCATTTTGAGTGTGCTCTATATGAAACTTGCTTGATTTTGCATGTAGTTTCATATTATCATGTTGCATCCTTGTTTTGGTGTGTTTGCTTGATGTTTGTATGCATTTTGCACCAATGCCATGGTTAACTTGTTTTGCTCATATCTTCTAGGCCGTAGCTCCGAATCTAATGAACTTTATATGTAACTTGACTAGAATTTCGTGTAGATCATCTTGGTGCATCTTAACTTGCTGTTTAACAACTTGAACATAAGGTTTATTCAGTTCTGGACCAATTTCGAAATTTGCATATGAGGACTTACCGGAATTGTTATATGTTGTTTCCGGCCTCATTTAAACTTGCTTTGATGTGTTGCTCTTGTATGCATCATCTCTTGCCATGAGTAGCCTTCATGTAGCTGGGTCATGCATCATGCTTGTTGTGCATCATGCCTTGTTCATGTGTGGTGTGTTTACTATGTTGTGTGCTTCTTCTCGATAGTTCCCGTTTCGTTGCGATCGTGAGGATTCGTTCGTCTACGCTTGGTTCGTCTTCGTGGCTTCATCTTCTTCATGGACTCGTTCTTCTTCCTTGCGGGATTTCGGCAAGATGACCGCTACCGGATCTCACTACTATCATTGCTATGCTAGTTGCTTCGTTCTATCGCTATGTCTTTGCGCTACCTATTACCTGCTTATCAAGCCATCCCATATTGCCATGAACCTCTAACCTTTGACACCTTTCCTATGCAAACCGTTGTTTGGCTATGTTACCGCTTTTGCTCAGCCCTCTTATAGCGTTGCTAGTTGCGGTGAAGTTGAAGATTTCTCCATGGTGGGCGGATTATGTTGGGATATCACAATATCTCTTATATTATTAATGCATCTATATATTTGGTAAAGGGTGGAAGGCTCGGCCTTATGCCCGTGTTTTGTTCCACTCTTGCCGCCCTAGTTTCCGTCATACCGGTGTTATGTTCCCGGATTTTTGCGTTCCTAACGCGGTCGGGTGATTTATGGGACCCCCGACGGTTCGCTTTGAATAAAACTTGTCCAAAGAAGGCCCAACCTTGGTTTTACCATTTGCCTCACCACCACCTATACCCTTCCTTTGGGTCGGCCAACCCGAGGGTCATCTTTATTTTAGCCCCCCCTCCGGGCGGTGCTTGTCTAAGTCTGGTTCGAACCGAGTATATCTTGCGGGGCCCCTCGGGCAACTCGAGGTCTAGTTTTACTCGTGGGATGTCTCATCCGGTGTTGCCACGAGAACGAGATATGTGCAGCTCCTATCGGGATTGTCGGCGCATCGGGCGGCTTTGCTGGTCTTGTTTTACCATTGTCGAAATGTCTTGTAAACCGGGATTCGAGACCGATCGGGTCTTCCCGGAGAAGGTCTATTCTTCGTTGATCGCGAGAGCTTGTCATGGGCTAAGTTGGGACACCCCGCAGGTATAAACTTTCGAGCCGTGCCCGGTTATGTGGCGAATCTTGAATTTGTTAATGTCCGGTTGTAGATAACTTGACACCAGATCCGAATTAAAACGCATCAACCGCGTGTGTAGCCATGATGGTCTCTTCTCGGCGGAGACCGGGAAGTGAGCACGGTTTCTGGGTTATGTTTGACGTAAGTAGGAGTTCAGGATCACCTCTTGATCATTACTAGTTGACGACCGTTCCGCTTGTTTCTCTTCTCGCCCTCATTTGCGTTGGTTAGCCACCATATATGCTTAGTCGCTGCTGCAACCTCACCACTTTACCCCTTCCTTACCCTTTAAGCTTTGCTAGTCTTGATACCCATGGTAATGGGATTGCTGAGTCCTCGTGGCTCACAGATTACTACAACAACAGTTGCAGGTACAGGTTATGCGATGATCCTGACGCGAGAGCGATGCTTGCTTGCTTTGAGTTCTTCTTCTGCTTCTTCTTCGATCAGGGGATAGGTTCCAGGTCGGCAGCCTGGCTAGCAGGGTGGATGTCGTTTGAGTTTCTGTTTATGTTTCATCCGTAGTCGAATGGTTGCTCTTATGTATGATGTATTGATGTATTCTTGTGGCATTGTATGCCTTATGTATGTATCCCCATCTATTTTGTAATGTTGATGTAATGATATCCACCTTGCAAAAGCGTCTTCAAGATGCGCTTCTATCCTTGGTGGGACCTTCGAGTTCCTTTAGGATAGGGTCGCATCTTGGGCGTGACACTCTACTACTGCACTCTATTCCACCCATAGTGATATGTCCATGGCTTATGCTCATGTATTGCGTGGGGGTTGAAAAGGCTGAAGCAGGTATGAACCAATTGCTTCACTCACATCGGGGGTGTACATGATTTATATTTTGTGTTAAGAAGATGGAGCATGACAAGGCTATATGATTTTTTACGGATAGCATTCTTTCGCATTTTTATTTTGAAAGGCATGATTTTCTATTGGTATGCCCGAGTATTGATGTCTTTATGTCAAATTATATACTATTGCTTTGAAGCATTCAGATCTTAATATTCATACCATAAAAGAAAGATTACATGATAAACATGTTAGGGAGAATTCCACATCAAAAATTATGTTTTTATCATTTACCTACTCGAGGACGAGCTGGAATTAAGCTTGGGGATGCTTCATACGTCTCCAACGTATCTATAATTTTTGGTTGTTCCATGCTATTATAGTATCAATCTTGGATGTTTTGTATGCAATTATATACTATTTTATATCAGTTTCTGGTACTAACCAATTAACCAAGTGGCTAGTGTCAATTGTTGTTCTTTTACCTGTTTTTGGTTTCCCAGGAAATCGGTACCAAACGGAGTCCAAACGCTATGAAACTTTTGGACAAGAGAGACCCTAGAATCTTTGGGAGGAGACCAGAAGGAAAACAAGGAGACGACAAGGCAACAGGGCGCGCCCAGGTGGTAGGCGTGCCTTGATGCCTTGTGGGCTCCTTGTGGCTTCGTTTGACCTAATTCCACCTCTATAAATTCTTGAAAATAGGGAAACCAAGAGGGAGCCACCCAAAACACTTTCTCTGCCGCCACAAGTTTATGTTCTTTCGCGATCCCATCTAGAGGCCTTGTCCGGTACTTTGCTGTGGGGGAATCGATTACGAAGGGCTTCTACATCATACTCGCCGCCTTCTGATGGTGCATGAGTAGCTGACCACAGACCTACGGGTCCATAGCTAGTAGCTAGATGGTTTCTTCTCTCTTTTTTATCTTCAATACAATGTTCTCCTTGATGTTCTTGGAGTTCTATTCAATGTAATCTTCTTTTGCGGTGTGTTGGTTGGGATCCGATTAATTGTGGGTTTCTGATCATATTATTCATGAATATTAATTGAGTCTTCTCTGAACTTTATTATGCATGATTCTTTTAGCTTTGTATTTCTCTCTGATATATCCATTTGGTTTGGCCAACTAGAACGATTTATCTTCAGTGGGAGAGGTGCTTTGTAATGTGTTCAATCTTGCGGTGCTCTATATCCTAGTGACAGAAAGGGACAAGACATGTATTTGTATTGTTGCTATTAAGGGTAAAAAGATGGGGTTTATTCATATTGATTGGGTTTAATTTGTCTACATCATGTCATCTTGCTTAAGGCAGTACTTTGTTTTATGCTGAATACCATAAATGCATGTTGGATAGCGGTCGATTGGTGGAGTAATAGTAGTAGATGCAGGCAGGAGTCGGTCTACTTGTCTCGGACATGATACCTATACACATGATCATTGCCTTGAATATTGTCATAACTATGCGCTTTTCAACATTTGCCCAACAGTAATTTGTTCAGCCACCGTATGTTATGTGTTTGGGAGAGAAGCCTTTAGTAAAAACTATGGCCCTGGGGTCTACTTTTATCACATATAAAAACACAAAAATACTTTCCTGCAATTTTATTTCTTTTATTTCTTTGCAATTTACTTTATTACTTACCACTACGAGAATTAATCATTGGAATTAACCGTCGAGGGGATTAACAGCTCCCTTGTTTGCGTTTGGTGCAAGTATTTATTTTGTGTATGCATGTGATGTTCACGAGGCTTAGTGTGCTCCTCCTACTGGATAGATAACCTTGGTTCTTAACTAAGGGAAATACTTATCTCTGATGTACTGCATCATCCTCTCCTCTTTAGGGAAATCTAATGCGGCTCACAAGTACCACCTTCCTCTCCCCTAACTTAAGGTCGTCGCTCGTGATGATAAGGAGTACCGCAAGGTCGAGGCTCGTCTCAAGGCAGAGCACGATGATAATGCCTATCTGGCGAAGGTTGTTGAGGATGTGCCCCAATATTTAGTAGTAGAGATTATTATGAAATGGACTATGTGTTCATGTTCATGTTTCATTTGCTTTTAAAATTTTTGGCACCAGCCTTTGGCCTGCTAGAAAAGCAGAAAATTTCCTCGAGACCAAAAATCCTCTCTCTCCTTCCCTAAATTCAATTTCTGGTCACCAAAATTTTGATTTGCCATTGGAGATGCTCTTAGACACATCCTAGCAGAGTAGTTGTTCCATGGATTGTTGGTGATTGTTATGGACAACTTCACCATCAATGTAACACAAACTATCGGAGATGCTCACAAGAAACATTCTATGACAACACATGGTCGATCAATACGCCTTTGTCCACATTAATTACTCTTCAAGCATGATCTTTTTCTATAGAAGGACAACTCAATTGCCAAGTTATAGTGCATATAATATTTTTCAGCAAACAAAGTCTGTAAACTTTAACCAAATTTATAAAAACAATCTATAAATATGGTCAAAATTTACAAAGTATAGCTTTCCCAACATATTATGCACTATAATTTGGCAAATAGAGAGTATCACAGTTAAATTATGAATTTTACTCCCTAACTGTAACCTTGTAACAATGCTTGCCACATTTCACCCCTTAAAAAGTCATCTTGTTACAACTTCTATCATACCTTACTAATTTACCAAAATGGTAAGATGGACCTATGTGTTGCAAGGCGTTGTCGCTGAAAGGATAGTCAATTCAAGCCCAATTCATCACATGATTATTAAATATGGCGGTTGATCCAGTGGAATCGAAACTTAAACATAAGTTCATTAAATCTTGATCAATGTTTTTACATCATCCAATGCACCTTAATGACTACGTGTATGAGTTTCCTGGCGTGCAATATGTCACTCATGTTTGCTCGTGACAAGGGGAAGAGGAGCGATGGGTAGGAGGGAGTCCACAAAGGCTATGTCCTATTTTGGGTCATGCGGTAGTGCGGCCCAACGGTGAATGATAAAAGCCATCACAATGTAACAACTAAGTGATAAAACGTGGCAGGATATTTAATATAGGGTAAGCTGCCATGAGGTCAATTTACTCAAGAACAAAACCCTAGACTAACTTGACTCACATATCATTTTTATGTACAAAGTGCAAATACAAATTGTTCTTAAGGGAACATAAGGATTTTGGTTTAAACCATACCAGATTTGTAACGTGTGGAGTTTATATGGTATCAACCACCACACCCAAGTTTAGTATGTGCAATCAATTGGAACAAATTAAGAGCATTACCATATTAAGATTGTTGCAAAATATATGCAGGTGACATAGAAGAACTGATTAAGGTGGAGTAAAGATGTGTTGATTACCCTTCACAAGAAAGAAAGTCTTTACAAGAGGGGTACCCATCAACTTCCCCGTAAGGAACTCCTAAGGGTGTTTTCGATTTGTCTGGTTTTCAATTTTCAATTACATAAATAGAAAATGTAGGATTGTAATGTCGTCTCTACTCAAATTCTATAGGATTTATAATACACTAAAATTGGGTCGTTGCACCATAGATAAAACATGTTTTTTTTTCATATCTTCTGAGTGCAAAAAACCCATATGAAGAAAATCCTACGGTTTGTCCAAATTCACAAACAAATCTTAAGATTCAGTTTTACAAATGAAACAACAAACATGGGGAAAATTCATAAGGGTCCAGATCTCTGATGTGAAAGCCTTCGGTAAAGCGGGGCGAAAGCCTTTTTCGTTAAATATGTCCATGACCTTGTAATCCTACTAGGAGTATGTTTTTTAATTCCTATAGCAAATAAAAAGGCCCTTAGTAGATTTTGCACACTGATCTTGAATTCCCAATGCCTCCGAGGTTCAGCAAAAAAATCCTATGTTGTCAGCTAAGGATGAAGACGGAGCGAAAACGAACGGGACTGGGTGTTACCATATTTTTTTGTGAAAGAGGAAATGAATAGAAAATCCCCGGAATATGCAAGCAAATACTATCGGAAACAAAAACAGAGCGAATATGGAGCGGACATGGCGACGACAACGAGTGTTGAACAAAATTTTAAAAACTCCTGAATCATGAAGAAAATACAAAAACCAGCAAACTTAATCAACTGTTAACATGGCTACAAAAATAATATGGTTAGATTAGCGACTTAACATAGTATTGTGGTAGTACATGACAACTGCCTATAGACTCGTTAAATTCATGCGCTATTAGAGCCAGTAGAAGTTTGCCTTGCATGGGTCATTTTTTATTATTGTGTGTCATTGTGTGTTATTCGATGGTTGAGCTACCAAACAGCCATAGACCTGTGGTAAAAAAGGAAATTCCATATTCACGGAAACGAAAAGTTCAGTTTCAGTTTCCATTCCGCCGGAAAACATGGTTCCCTTTTGTTTCCGTTTCCACGAAAACATTTGTATTTCTATTTCCGTTTCCATATTTCCTCTTCGTTTTCTTTTTTCAATCGAAAAAGCGGAACGTTTCCGCTCCGTTTTCATCTCTCTCTACTGTCAGACTTTTCGTTCCGTTTTCCGTTTCATCGAAAACACGGTTCCGTTTCCATGTAAAAAAAAATCGGTTTCTATTTCTGTATTTCTATTTTCTCCCCATTTCTCTTTTTTGTCCGAAAAAGCAGAAAGTTTTTGCTCGCTTTTCATCCTTGTTGTCAACCATCTACCAAACCCAATAGGATCCATATGCAGGTCCATAGGTCTAGAGAGAAGATCTCTCATGGTTTGTGCATGCATGCCCACCCTTCTTCGCTGCATTGCCTGCCTATACTTCCAATAATTTATTGTACCACATCTCCATCGATGGCGACCTTGCTCTGAGGCCATGGCCTACTCACACAAGGCTTCATCTTTCATTTCCCCCTAAAATAATCCTTCGTCTCCAGCTCATCTCAGCGTCTCCTCCTATAAAACCCTCGCCCCCCCTGACCCTTCGCAGGAAAACTTGTCCAAGGCCAACCTCGCCGTTTCAGTCGGTACCCATCCCCCCTCGCGTTTCCTCTTCCGAAGTCCAGGCCGGGTGCAAGAGAGGCGGGGTGAGCGACCATGAAGGAGTACTGGACGATGCTGGCGTCGCTCATGGGCGCGCTGGCGTTCCTGCAAGGGGTGCTGCACGCCGTGTTCCCTGCGGAGCTGCGGGCGGCGCTGGCGCGGCTGCTCGGCCGCCTCACCCGGGCCTTCTCCCCCTACTGCTACTTCGACGTCACGGAGACGGACGGGATGAGCAACAACGAGATCTACGACGCCGTGCAGCTCTACCTCAGCAGCACGGCTGCGCCGGCGTCGGGGGCCCGGCTCAGCCTCACGCGCCCGCACAACGCCACCTCCTTCACCTTCGGGCTCGCCGCCAGCGACCGCGTCGTCGACGCCTTCCGCGGCGCAGCCGTCACGTGGGAGCACGTGGTGGCGCCGCGCCAGTCCCCCGGCTTCTCCTGGCGCCCGCTCCCCGAGGAGAAGCGCCGGTTCACGCTCCGGATCCGCCGCGGCGACAGGGAGAAGCTGCTGCCGGCCTACCTGGACCACATCCTCGCCACGGCGCAGGAGATCCGCCGCCGGAGCCAGGACCGGCTGCTCTACACCAACGCGCGCGGCGGGGCCATGGACTCGCGTGGCCTCCCCTGGGACCCCGTCCCCTTCAAGCACCCCAGCACGTTCGACACGCTCGCCATGGACCCCGACCGCAAGGCGTCCATCATGGCCGACCTCCGCGACTTCGCCGCCGGCAGCTCGTTCTACGAGCGCACGGGCCGCGCCTGGAAGCGCGGCTACCTCCTGTACGGCCCGCCGGGGACAGGCAAGTCGAGCATGATCGCGGCCATGGCCAACTTCCTCGGGTACGACGTGTACGACCTCGAGCTCACCGAGGTGAGCAGCAACGCCGAGCTGCGGAAGCTGCTGATGAAGACCACGTCCAAGTCCATCATCGTGATCGAGGACATCGACTGCTCCGTCGACCTCACCAACCGGGCGGCCCTGCCTCCGGCGCCAAAGCCGCGGCCAACCCTTGACGGCGCGATCGACCAGGACGCGGGGGCGGCGTCGGGGCGGTCGATCACGCTTTCCGGCCTGCTCAACTTCACCGACGGGCTGTGGTCGTGCTGCGGGTCGGAGCGCATCTTCGTCTTCACCACGAACCACATCGAGAAGCTGGACCCGGCGCTGCTCCGGTCCGGCCGGATGGACATGCACGTCTTCATGAGCTACTGCACGTTCCCGGCGCTCAAGATCCTCCTCAAGAACTACCTCTGTCTCGAATCCGCCGCGGACGACGGCGCCGAGGTGATGCGGGGGCTGGAGGAATGGATCGAGGCGGCGGTGATCACGCCGGCGGACGTGAGCGAGGTGCTGATCAAGAACCGGAGGAACGGGAAGGAAAGGGCGATGGAGGAGCTGCTGGAGGTCCTGAAAACGCGCGCCGAGAAGCGGCGGCTCGACGGCGGCAAGGCGGCGGCGGCGGCGGCGCTGAAGGACAACGACGAAGAGGAGGAGAAGAGGGCCCTGGAGAGCCCCAAGGAAGGGAAAGGGCCGGCCGGCAAGGACAGCTGCGGGGACGGACAGGGCGAGGAGACGGATGCCAAGAAACAGCTGTGACTGAGCAAGCCAAGCGCCGCGGTGAGGGGGACAGGAAGAGGGAAAGCGAACCGTTCAAAATTTCCCTGTTTGGTCACACCATATTCTTCTCCCTTTTCACCGGAGAACGCCATGCGTTGCAAGGAAAAAATAGTCTTCCTCTTCCGTTATTCGATGTTTGCAGTTGTAGCAAGTACTAGTAGCACTCCTGGACCTAGATGAATTCTCTCGAGTTAGTTTTCTTTTCTCTATGGTAAGAAGAAAGAGATGTTTGAGGACTCACACCGGTGTCATTGCGTGGCATGTGCAACCCATGCTCTGCTCGTTTAGTATGTGCGTGAGAAGGTCGTGTTCAGTTGGTGCAGATTCAACAGTAGTCGAAGGCACATCACGTTTTCCCTAGGCCGGCAGGGCAGGGTTTCTGCGCTTTGTGTAGGGCCTCAGATAGACCTCTTCCAACGCAGAAAGTCTTGGGTGAGGTCTTAAGTCGTTAAATATCTTATGGCCCAACTCCCGTCGATAGGGCTTAACTTGTTGTTCTTAGACACTTTATTTAATGAGTTAGCACCTAAAGTGTATCATGCATTGGTTAAATTGTTTCGTTTAAGTGGTTTCTTGCAGGTTACCGCTGCTTGGCGTTGGTTCTTCCCGGGTCATCAAAATACTCTCTCCTCCTTAAATGTTGTCTTGTATCGTTTTTTCACTTACGGCGTCTTGCTTCACCGTCGCGGTGGAGCACTGGGAAGGGCCTTACCAAGCCTGGATATGTGCACGTTCGTCTCTTCTTTGGATCCCCTGTGGCGCACGTATCCAAGGCAACCGTCGCGGGCTCCAGCTCAACGCTTTGGGAGAAAAAAAATGCCTCGGGTCTGCGCTCTGCAGGCACTGTATGAGCCGCCCCCTGCCCCTGGCCTTCAGTTTTCTACACGCAGGACGGACTAGAAAACGACTGTATTGTGCTGTGTTTTGTGCGTTGTGCCTCAGCATATACTAGTAGCACAACTTTTGTTTCTGCCGTCGTGCACTTAGTAAGTGTTGATCTTTTCTTGTATAGAAACAAACCAGGAGTTGATAGCTATGGGCAGGAACCGACCGGCGTCTTCGAATCAGAATCTACGCATGTTCCTCGCGTGACATTCTCCGTCATTTTTCCTTCTCTTGCTCGACATTCTCTGTTATTTTCTCTCTCGCTCGATTCCATGTGCCTGCAAAATCAGAGGGTATTTATCATGATGATGATCATCATCAGGGATCCCTGATCCCCCGATAGTATCTTATTCCCATTCCGCGGCTGAGAGTCGGATTAGCTTAGGACGGGTGGTAAGCATGTGGATTTGCCGTTGTGCTCCCTGGGCAGCAGAAAGGGTGCCGCTTTCGGCTTTTCCCCGCTGCCTCGCTGTACTTTCCTGGTCCTTCGCCGTTTCCGATCGCGGGGCGTTACGGGCGGCCGTGTGTGTGAGACCGTGATCGTGTCTCATGCGGCGGCCGCGAGATCGCGCGCACATGCGTCGCTCTGGTGCCGTGAGATCGCGCGCACATGCCCGCGCTTGTCGCTTGCTGGCCATGGCGGTGCTCTTCTTGCCCCGAGGACGGCGCCAACTGGACACGGCCCGGTCCGCGAGCTTTGGCTCGGCGCGCGCCCTGGAAGTGCCAGACTTTGGGCAGGCAAGGCCACATCAGGATCAGCCTCAACCTCCTGGCGCTGGCGCGCAGAGCTGACTGAGAAATCAGATGTCGCTGGCGCACCGGCTGATTGATTGACGCCTCGCGCCTGGACGTTGCGTGGCGATATTAGCGTGCAGGGTCGACTCGAGCCGTCTCGGTCAATGCAAAGAGACATCGCGTCCTCCTCCTTATCGTCGGCATGAATCCCGTCAACGCTGCAGGTGGTACACCAGTAGTAGTAACTCCGGTGCTCGTTGCTCCCCAGGTTCAGGTAACTTCGCGCGACCCGCCACCGCACGGTCAATGCACAAAGGCTTCTGCAGCCGCGGTTTTACCACCCGATCGTCGTGGTAATTTTTTTACGTCCACCGGCCCATGACGTCGCTGCGGAACAGTCGCATCAATCGGGGTCACTCGTGTGATGTGATGGCATAAGCAGCCCCGGGCGGGGGCCGTGCCGGCGGAACCTGATGATGACCGTTGCTTTCGTGCCATGGCTGTATCGGAATTTCGGGGTCGCGTGGTGCGCTTCGGCCTTTGGAGATGGGCCGCTCACAATGCTCGGTTCAAAGATGCAGGGATGCGGCGCGAGAGAGCGCGGCCGGCTCGGCGGATCGCTGTCCGGCGCGAGTGTGCATACCATCCGGTGTGGTGTAACGCGACGACGATGTCTGCGGACGGCCGAAGAGCTCTCCCGTCGTCTTGTCCCCCCTCGCGGCCTTCTCGATGGTTGTTGACCGTGGCAGCTGGGCTGGCCCGGTGTTTTTGGTTGGTTCGATATACGTTCTGCCAGCTGTCTGTGATATAATCAGAAAGGATAAACGAGCGCACGTTGACGGTGCTGGCTGCTTCCACGCGCGACGCCATATGGGCCATTGGATCGGAGCGAGCGTCATACGGGAGGGCACTGATTATTTTGACTGGGTCAAGACTCAAGACAGACAGAAGTTAGACCCTCACCAAATTTTTTCGAATCTTTGGCGCGTTTGTTTCTGATTCTATCTAATTGGGGTAATTGTGGGTAGGATTGTAAAACAAAAGGAGTCAAAGATTCTAGAAGCTAGAGAGGGGCTGATTCTGGGAGAATCCTGCAAAAGAACTAGGCCTTAGATTCATTTGAGAAGATTCTCTTTGGGTCCGCCGCTCTTCATTCTTTCCCTTCCCTCTCTTTCACTTATGCCATGTGCCTCCGTCGCCGTAATGGCTTCATGCACTCTTCGTCGCCATCACAACGCTCCATCTCGTCTTCGGTAGTCGCAGGAGAATGGTGTTGCATATCTGCGAGCCCACCCCCGGATGTGATTTGTGGATTGTTGTCGACAACGATATCCATGGCTGGTCTGACGAGTGGTGGGGTATTACTACATTTAAGGTATGAATTGTGCCCTCCCTTCCATCGGTTCTGTGGTGTTTCGGGGGTCTAGGATTCAAGCGGGTTTCCAGGGAAGATTGAGATGGCCGAGTTCATTTCATCGACACAACTGTGCCAGTTGTTGCTTGACAAGAAGGACGAACACAACGGTCGGATGCCCAGGGCGTGCTGCTGCTGGACGAGTTATAAGATGGGGATGGGCATGGTTGTTGTTGGATGTGTGAGTCCACCCCAAGTGTCATTGGTGGGTTGCCACGACGAGATCCATGAAGCAGGTTTCGAGGGGAGATTGAGATGGTAGGGGTCATTTCATCGACGCAACCGTGTCAGTGGCTGCTTGACAAGGAGGATGAACGTGATGGCTGGATTCCCACGTTGTGGCTGCTGCTAGGTGAGGGATAAAGATGGACGGGCATGGTTGTTTCTGGATGCAAGAGTCAACCCTCGACCGTGATTAGTGGGTCACGACGACGTTAGCCATGTCGTGTGTTTGGTGTTCTTTTTTTAGAATGACCTTGTTCATTAAGTGTCTTTTGGCACAAATTATGGTTATGTCCCCCAATTCCTGGGTATGGTCGTGTTAGAATCAAGTTTCGTTTCTAGTCTGAAATAGATATATCACGTATGGTGCAAAAGATATTGTGAAACGACTCATAAGTTGACTATGAATTAACTATAGTTTTTATTTAAGTTGAGTTTTCTCGGTTTTTGACATGAGCTAAACTGGACCGGGATCCATTTGATCTCGACGGTATATAGCTCCAAGCCATCTTCTACAAGAAAAATATACATTTTTGCTAAAGCACATCTGGATGTGCCATAAGTATTACACATTTAAGTCCTATATCATTGATCATACACGAAGATTCGTGTGGATATTTTTTTTCCTTTTCCTTTCCATGCTTGCTTGTGCCATTAGATGTGCCATAATTAAGGCACATCTAAATATGCCCTAAACAAATAATAATCTGTAAGGTGGATAGAAAATAGGAGCAATGGCTGGCCCTGAAGCAAAAGGAAAATAAAATCTAACGCCGGTCTAAGCTGAGTTGTGTTAAGAAGGATATATGGGTCACGGAAGCCGTGGGTTGGTGGGCCAATGTGGCGACAGAAATGTGAGGAGGTGTCGCATGGTCATCCCTGCCATGGGAGTCGGAAAAACCTATTCGCCGCATTCTGCGGCGAATTGTCGACCTACCACACAGGTTCGATAGGAACTGGGCCGGCCCAACTAGCTCTTTTTCACGTTGGATCTCTTTCCGGTTTTGGGAACCTTCCAGAAGGTTCTTGAACCGGGTTTTCTGGTTTTCTTTTTTTATTTTACTTCTTCTTTTCGTTTATAGTTGTTTCTTTTTTTTTTATTTTTTTTGTTTTTTCTTATTCTTTTCTTTCTTTTGTTTTTTCTTCTCCTTTTTTTCATTTTTTTGAAAATATTCAAAATTTTGTTGTGTTTCCAAAAAATGTTCAGATTTAAAAAAATTGTT